>VDFB02281492.1:557197506-557207918 GCA_007258455.2 Sequoia sempervirens
AATGAACATAACTTTAGCATATCATCCAGAAACAGATGGAAAAACTAAAAGGAAAAACCAAGTGTTAAAGGATCTACTATGTACGCATTGCATGGATCAACAATACAAATGGGAGGTTTACCTACCTTTGGTTGAGTTTGCATATAATAAATCTTATCATTCTGTAGTCAAAATGGCTCCGTTTGAAGCATTGTATGGAAGAAAGTATCAAAATCCTATAAGTCGGGATAAGCTAGAGGATATGATAAGTCTTGGGCCAAAAATGTTATTAGAAATGGAGAAAGTTGGAATTATTAAGCAAAGGCTAGAAAAATCTAATGATAGGAAGAAGAGTTATACAAATTCCAAACGAGTGCCTATACATTTCTTAGGAGATAAGGTTTTGTTGAGAGTCAAATCTCACAAGAGTTCTATCAAGTTTGGAAAGTCTTCCAAACTAGCTCCATGCTACATAGGTCCTTTTGAGGTTCTTGAAGAAGTCAACCCTATTGCGTATAGAATTTCCTTGCCGCCAACTCTTGCTAGGATGCATAACATTTGTCATGTATCATATCTTAAGAAGTATATACCATGGGATAACCATGTTATTGATTGTAATGATCTATAGGTACAAAACCTAGGAGTGGTAACAATTGAGCCTCTCAAGGTGCTTGAAACACATAAGATTCACTTACATAACAAAGAGGTTATACAATGCAAGGTTTGGTGGGATCAATATGTAGAAGATTCTACCATTTGGGAAGACTATATTGAGATGAAGCAAAAGTTTCCACAAGTCTTGCTAAATTTTGAAAACTCCTAAAAAATAATGATGTTTTATGATGTTTCATGTTTTATGTATGAAATGGGAAAAAATAGGTTCACCATAATGAAACAAAATGATGAACCAATTTCACCTCTACTTTCATTCAATATGTGTACTATAATGTGTAAATGAGAATTAGAAAATAAACCTAATTGATATAACAATAAAAAGGTAGGTTTTAAAAGGGTTAAATATGTGTACCTGTTACAAAAAGTGCTTTTTCAGACCTCATTGAGGACTCATTTTCCCTATGATGAATGGGTCTTGGCTAGGGCTATGGAAAAATGGTTTTTGGGTTTTGTTCTTTAATGTCTGCACTCCCAAATTCTAGTCGGGCATTGTCAGAAACCTAGAAATAAATCCTGTAGCTTAGTTTCCGTGATTTTGCAAGAAACATGAAAAATTTGACAAATTTGCAACTTTCTCCAATTTTTCTCTCCAAATGATCTTCAACCTAAAACCTGCAATCACACATCAAAGAAGAGAAAAATGTTTTTGATAAATGGCAACATTTTACAGTGGCTTTTACACGATGGTAAAGGGCCCAAAAGGACCAAACAAAATCAAAAAATTATAGTAATAGCATCTGAGGGAACCTGAGACACAACCTATTAATAACAGGCACAACATAACTGTTTAACCACTAATTGTAAACCCTCCATTTTCCTCTTGACTAGGAGGCTTAACATCCTCCCAAATCACTTGAGACTTCATCCATGGTGTTCTTGTCCAATTACTCCTTGGCCACATCTAAGAGAGTGAGAGTCGACCTGTGAATCATCTTGATAGTGAACTAAGCTAGGGAATTAACCTTATGATTCAGCATAGCCACCTACTCCTGCAGCACACCGAGCTCATCCACTTTTTCCTCCTTGCTCTAGATCTCCATATCAGTACCAACCCTAGTATATGAGGAATTAGTAGAGTCCTCCCAAAGCATCTAGTTTAAATTGGAGAAGTGACTTGGGTCTTCTATGGGTCCTTTATCCTTCATCTTCTTAGTAGCTTTGAGACGTTCATTTATGCCACCAGAATTAACTGAGTCAATGGAGATATCATCAACAAGGGCCTCTTTCTTGTATTGTTCCAATCTATGGGATCTTCTCACACTCATATGATTTATCCTCATATCAAAACTAGCACCCACCATAGTATCACCCTTAGAGTCTTTTTCCTCGGCACATTTACCTTCCTCGTAGACTTGAAGAACCCTCAGAAGAAGAGACTCATTTTTTCCTTTTTTCTTAGCTTGGTGGTCTACTAACAGCAACTTCTTGAAAGATAAAAATGTTATTTTGTTAGAATATGGGTTTTCTTGATCAAACCATTTTAGTACAATTAAACCTTGTAATGAAGCAATGCATAAAGACGATGAATACGAGCATTGTATACAACTAACACCTTAATTTAGAAACATGGATAATATACAAAACTTGCATGAAGTTGCCTCAATGAATGTAGATCTTGATCATGAACCTTGATTACAAACAACACCTTGAATATGCTTGATAGATCTTCAATGCTACATCACAACATTAGCTCAAACAACATGCATGATACACTAACTCTTTGACATGATGAAATGACTCTTGATTGCTGCACTATTGTTCAATAATCTGCCCTTGAATGCCTTAGAAAATTCTCTTGAATTTCTCTTGATCTCATAAAATTAATATTATGATGCTTGCATACAAATTCTAGGATTGCTTAGATGAAACTTAGTGAAATATCCTTGTATTTATACATAACTTAATATTAATTCCCAAAATTCAAATAACACAAGCCAACATTGAATTATGGATTTCAAATCATTAAAATACTGCCAAAAACATATTTCAAGGAGGGAGCCTAGGTCTAAGTGAGGACCCATTTTCCATGTGGTGAATGGGTCTTAGGCCACTTACCTAGGACACACTTCAGGAAATGTGAAGGATCATGTGAAAATAGGGTCCTAGGACCTAGTGAGGACCCATTCGCCATGTGGTGAATGAGTCCTAGGTCACTAACCTAGGACACACACTTTCTAAAATTAAGTGTTGTGTAATGGCATTTATGAATATCGAGTTTTATCCTTCAAAATTTGTAATTAATTAGGCTTGGATTTGAATTAAAGGGGCCAATTAAGGAATATTAACCTCAATTAATTAATAAATCCCTAGATTAATGTGAAAGTGTAAAGATACACTCTACAACACCTAAATAATGCACAGTTAAGTCCATTTAGTTAAAAAGGTCCATAAACTTAATGTGAATGTGTAGAACACATTACAACACTAAATCAAGGCAATATTAAGCTCATTTTATAATTAGTTATTCATTCCCAAATTAAGGAAAAAAGGATACTTTTTATGTTACTACATGTTATGTCCATGCTGATACTTAATAATCATCAGAGATGATTCACAAGGGGGGAAATATGTTACACCCCATGTGTTATTACCTATTTACTATTACTTTGTTTGGTTAAATTGCTTTAATATATGAATGTATTTTATGAATCTTGATGGAAATATGATGAATGAATGTTTGATTCAATTTGATATTTTTTAATGATTTTGAATATGAAATATATGATGCAAATGATTGTATTGTGATAAACTAACTACTGCTATGATGTACTAAGTTGAATGCAAGAATAGGTTCAAACCTCCAGAAGAGAGGGGAAGTACCACTCAAGAGAATAACTTGTTCTGGTTACCCTTATTGAGCCTAACTGAGCATACACACACTCACACTCTAGTTGGTCTAAGTTGAGTCAAGTCAATTTGAGTGAAAGGTTAGTGATCTTTAGTTTTGGTTGTGAATGTTTATATTGGGTTATGGTCTTGTTCAATGAATGTTGTGATTGAGGAATGTGATTAAGTCTTTATGTCGAGTAAAAGTCCTTCCTTATGTGCTCATATTTATATCAATGAGATATATACATAAAATG
Organism: Sequoia sempervirens; assembly: GCA_007258455.2. Lineage (NCBI taxonomy): Eukaryota > Viridiplantae > Streptophyta > Pinopsida > Cupressales > Cupressaceae > Sequoia > Sequoia sempervirens. Next base: position 557,201,244 of record VDFB02281492.1, read on the forward strand.
GATATATGTATGTGTCTATGATAAACTCACATACAAGTAAATACATGCAAGAGAATATGTAGGTAGGTGTATCTATGCATGCTTATGGACAGACTACCCATATGCGTGGGACTATAGATTGGACAAAGGTGACATATATATATGTCGATTGATGGAAATGAGAATATATGTGTTTATATAAAGATAGTATAACAATATTATGTATATACATACTATATATATTAATATATATTTATGTATATATATGATTTTTATTTCGATATATGTTTACATATATATTTATTAATTGGAAATTAATGCATTTGATAATCTTGAGAAAAAATGTATATTAATTTATATATTTATATATGTATATATATTAAAGATATATTATATATATAATTATAAATGTTTGAATTGCACATTATAATGATAAGTGCTTGAATGACATATGTGATGTGCATTGTAATAGAATTGAAGTTAATATGTATAAAGCATTCTAAATAATGTTGAGTGCATTAAAAACATTGCTAAAGTATAGATCAAATGTGCTTTGAATAAAGATTATGCGCATATAGCATTGCCTCATATGTAAAAGCATTGCTAAGCTTATAATTTGCGCATGAAATAAACTTAGACCAAGTCAAATGCCACATGGAAAATGTAATAAATTTTATACGTTGGAAAGAATGTGAATGCATATTTTAAATGATAAGAATAAGTCTTGGCTAGACTACCATTTGGGGTGCTAAAACATGAAATGTGGTGCTAAACTTGTAGCATATGGAAGCCAATATGAAGTCTTAAACCTTTGGATATGCATAAACCCAATCAATGTAAAGTTGGTAGCATACAAGAGGGTAGTTCTCTTGCAAACAAAGTACATGCTAAAAGGATTTATTGTTCATTGACTTAGTAAAAGAGTCTTGTTGTCTCTTGAAACAAGTTGACTCAACCATTTGAAATGTGAGGACTATTATGTGTTGCAAATCAGTGAGTTAATTACTTGAGTCATTGCATGGGAGTAGAAAGGTGGCATGATTGTTAGCTTGTTTGTAGAATTTGGTTGTTCAAATTTTTGTATATATAGAGGTTCTCTTTCTATCTTTTGTCACACTTTTCATTTTGATTACTCCATTGTTATTCTCTTTTATTTTCTATGCTAGTGAGTTTGAGAGCTTGAGAGTTAGTGAGTTGCTTTGTTATTTTGTATTAGTATTGTTGAGAGATTTGGTAAGAGGCTAAAACTGGGAATTGAGTTGATCTTAGAGGAAGTAGCAAGTGGGATTGAGGAATTAAGCTAGGAAGGGAGATTTATTAGTTGGAGCTTTTAAACATGCATGCTGATTCCTATTCCTTTGTTATTTATATTGGAAAATTTAAATATTTATGATTGCCTTGTAGGAAAGAAATATTTTAAATATGTGTCATAATACTTGGATATGCTTGCATGTTTCTTGGTTAATTCTTGTATTTGTGAAACCTTAAAAACTAGTTATACCTATATAGACATATATCATATATTAGAATTTATATGAATGTATTCTACTTATATTATATGTAGTTTGTCAATACTATATGTATGCAACATGTGATAGAGTTGATTTGAGTTACTTTAGTAGTAATGTCATTTTGTCATGGGTTAATAGTTTGGCTATTCTTGGGGTTAGTATAATCCATGGGGAAAGGGGGTAACCTATGTATAGAGTATGAATGGTCAAAACCAAATTGAGCTAGGAAGGTGGGTGAAATAGATGACTCTCACTCAAAGTACTTGGTGATTAATTCTTTGGCCAAAGTAGTGTAAGTATCCACTGTTTACACTATTAGTTCACTGTGATTCTAGTTTACATACTAAGTAGGGATTTCCATACATGTAGGTAGAGCCGGCTCTATATGGTAGCTCTAGATATGTAGGAAAAAATCACCATCATCAAAAAATGATAGGATTATGAGGGTTACCAAAACCAATCTCTTCGCTCCTCGTGGTAGGGCCATCTACCGAACAGATGTGCGTGGACCAGTAAGTCCATGGTTAAAAAAAGGCTTGATTGATGATTCTCCCCTGCGTAGTTGGTAGCCGTAGATCGCAGTAAAGGATATTCGGACCATTTGTATTTCTATTCGCAATCTCCATTGAAGAAGGGCGTAAACTTATCCATCTCTATGGAATTAAAAATGCAACGTCATATTGGTGTAAATTTAATGTCAACCACATTTGTATTAATGAAATGATCTTTTTATTATGCAATGTAAAGTTTTGGTAGTTGTTTCGCTGTGCATTTTCATTATCTGGTAACATTTCTTTTATTTCTCCTCAATGCTGGCGTTACATAAATCCATTCAATTTGTGGGTAAAATGACAGTAAAATTAATCGGTAGAACAATTTGCATGCAGGGTTACTCTCGCTGGAATATTATTAAGTCCATGATAATTGTAGGGCCATAATCGCCTTGAAAATTACAACATATGTGTTATGTCGAGGTTTTATTCACTCAACACTTAAATGTGTCATTTTATAATCACACAAGATTCACCAAATTTTTACTATACCATTTAAAAATCCTATTGAATTCGCAAAATATGGATTGATAGAAATAATCAAAACTCCTCGATTTATTCTTATTGCATTTATTCAGTTATGAACTTGTGGAGCTCTCAATTTAGAAATTGGAATTGGAACCTGATCGTATGTAAGTTAAGAAACTTATGATCATATGACTTTAAACAAATGAATAGTAAGTCAGTGAAAAACCTAAAGGTATGATCATTCTTCATAATAATATGATAAGATTTTTAATTTTCCATTCTTAAGCCTTAATCTTAAAGATGATATTGAGTAGGAATGTGATTCATTCTATGTCCTCCTAAACAAGAATTTCCATTTCTAGCTTTTATTTGAAGTGAGATCAAGATACGAAAGCAAGAAGTGCAATAAAGTAACATTCCTCATGCGTAGTGGACTCGAGGCCATCGAATGACCAAAATGTAGAGCTACCATAAAAAGTTCCTACTTGGTAATGTTTGATCCATTGAATCAAGATGGAGCTACATCAACTCCCTTTGCACCAAATATTAATGAAGGCATTGGTAATACCTAACTAGAAGATTGGATTGATTTAATTGAGTCAAATGAGGATGAAAATGCCACATAAGATGTTCTAAGGGATTCCCTGGTTAGCCAGAATGAGTTAATTAACTTGGATGAAAATGTTGGCCTTGTAGATGATGTGGCTACAAGGATGAGGAAAAGAAAAGCCAAATAAAAAAATAGGGCATGAGTGGGATATGGCAAGGAATTTTCAGATTGAATGGGTGTTAAAGTACCCATTCATTGAACCAGTGGAGAATGCAAACAAAGATGAAATATAAAAGAGGCAAAAAGTTGTAGCTAAAGCTTGACACTATAGAAAAGCATATCAATAAATTTTATGAAAAACAAATCATAGATGAAAAGGAAAAATCAATAGTAAGATGGAAATCAAAGGAAGAATGTCTTCATGTTATGTATGCCTTGGAATATGATGAGCATATGAAAAGAATGGTGAAGCTTGGTGCATGTGGAGGTTCAATTGAAACTCAATTTGGAAAGATAATGGTGGGACCACAACTGGAAAAAACTATTTAGATGAGTGTTATTTTTCATATTTTCTAAAGGGCTTCCTATGAAAAAATACCCAAAAAATATTAATTTATTATCTTTTTTGGGTGTTCCAAACTTTCCTAACATGCATTGGTGAATAAACTCTGGATGGAAATGGCAAAGTTTTCTTGCTAAGGTGGAAAAACATGATTTATAGGAGAAAATAAAAGAGTCAAATGTTCATTGCATTATCTTTAGATGAAGTTATTGTGGTAGATAATACTTCTTAGTTATGTATGCATGTGTATACTGTACACCAACATATTTTCCAACCTTGTCTACTTTGTGTTCATAAAATGAAGGACAATTCAACATCACAAAATCTATTTGAACTAGTTAAGAAATCTTTGAATGGAATTGGAGGTACGGATGACTTCACAATTGCCAAAAAGTTGGTGTGTGTAGGAGTTGATGGAGCTTCAGTAATGCAAGGTCATAGGAGTTGTCTTTGCGTAAAGTTACAAACTACTTGTTCACCATACATGATTTCCATTCACTGCATGGCCCATAGAATGAATTTAGCATTTAAAATTGTAAAGCTCTATAGTATCAAAAGTTAAAATATAGTTCATGAGCTCTATGGATACTGGTCCCAAAATTTTGAGGAATTTCTAAGGGAATAGAGAAAACAAGTTTCTTAAGGATGTCAGATAATGCATGAATCTCCTTTAAAGGACCAACAAAATGAATATTTTTAGGGATATCGATCCTTGACAAAAGCTCGACCTTCGGCATAGGTTAAGCATATAGAGACTTCTCTTAATTTAGTCGTCTTCTCCCCACGCTGGATGAAATGAACAATCTTGTGAAGAAAGCCCAAGAAAAAACTATGTATATCTATTAATATACTAAACTAGGTAGAATGAAATGCATGACCTTGGATAAGTTATATCTAAGACATTATCAATTTCAAAGTTGGAAAAAAATTATAGATTTGAATAATTCTGGAAATTATCTATAGTTTAATGTAAGTGGGAAATTATGTGTTTTTGTACCTAGATTTGAGATACCAATGCACTATTGTACGATGATCAAGTTCTCTACCAAAGAAGTACCTATTACAAAGGAATATTTTAATGACATTGTTAAATCTATAAGTGGTACTTTAAAATCTATTGCAAAATCTCTTTCCACAAAGATTTATGAATGATTACCTTGAGATGAATTATTGGAAGCCATGTCTATTGTGTATCCTCAATTTTGGATCCCAAATAACCATCATAGCTATAATTTTTTCATAAAAAAAGTAATTACTTTATCCGAACACTTTTCAAAAAGTTTAGAATACAATGGATAGAAAATAGGAGGAATTATAAATGAAATTAAGCTTAGACAACAAGCTTACCATTTTGCAACAAGTATGATTGACCTATTTGATTCCATGGAGAATCCCATGGAAGTGGGATCAATAAAAAATGTTTGGGAAACCTTTGGATAGAGTGAAAAATTGTGCGATTCATTATCAGAATATTTCAAACTTTCTAATTTATGTCAAACAATGATATTAGGGTCAGTGGAGGATGATAGTTTTCAATGCATTGGATTTTTTGAAGTCAAAGATAAGAAAAAAACTAGATAAGAATTTGGAAAACTACTTGAGGGTGTATACAACTAGGTACAAAGTCTTAAGTTTTCCTTTTGAAAGGGCACTCACAATCTAGAAGTTCATATGTGAAAGAAGAGGGTTGCACAACACTTCAAATGTTAGTGTTAGTGGCACAAATGATAGTGACACAATAAATGTTCAACTTGAGATGCAGTTAAGTAGACGTACATAGGGTGAAAAGAATGAAGACCAAACTTAGAGTCAAGACAACTCTCAATCTCATCGTCATAGTGAGGACCAAGAGGTGAATTGGTAAATGGAAGTGAATTAAGTGATTTGGAAATTTTTAGGTATTTATATTGCATTTCATGAATCATATTCCAAACTATAGTTGATATTATTTTGTATTTTATTCCATGAAATTTAAAATTATGAATTATATTGAATAAATTAACATATTATTAATAATTCCATATTTTAACTGTGTCATATTGATAATTATTATATGTAATTAGTGATTCATCAATCAAATCAATGCTTAATAACATATTAACAACACTAATAGTAGGATACAAACATTAACAATCGTTTAATGTCAAATGTGTATCTAGTAGTAGAAACCAATGTTTCTCTTCAATTGAGAAAATAAATAATACATATAATTGAACATATTATTGAATTTTAGTTTTTTTTATTGATTTTAAAATGAGCGAATACATAGAGGCAATGCAAAGTCTTGCTCAAATTCAACTCTACATAGGGCTAAGTTGAAACTCATATTATCAAATCATTCTATCAGCTTTTGTAGCATGCTCCATTGTTCACCTGATGGAAGTACCATTTGTTGTAACTGATAGTATCTAACTTGAAAATTTATTAACAATTCATGATTGAAATTGGAACTTGACTTGAATGTTTCAATCAAAGATGCATTCAAGGTTATCAATGTTTTGATGAAATCCAAATAGTTTGCCTCATCTGAGTTTTGAGGAAACTAGTCCAAATCAATCTTCCTTGTATCCTACATATTCTTTTTGAAATCATCCTTTCCAATGAATCACTTAGTTATTTTAAAATCCTTTGAAAAACCAAGCTCAGTCAAGTTCCTTACCTTTTTATCCAGCTTCATCTTTTTTGTAGCCTGATCTAGAAATTCCTTTGTTTCACTTATTATCAAACACTTTTTAATAATAGATGACACCTTCATTGAGGCATCAATCCGATCATTAATTCCTTTTGATCTCAATTCATTGTCATTGGATTTGTAGAATGTTTGCAAAATCTGATTTGCAATTTTCTCTATTGAAATCACATTTTTGTTGTCCCCTACGTATTTCTTGAGCTCCCTATTATGTGCTATTAGATCATCAATCGAAAAAATTCACTTAAATGATCAACACTCTACATTATTTCCTCCCAGATATTTTGTTTCATATGCCTCATTATTTCCCTACAAAATGCAGTTTACTTATTTTGACAAGAGTTTGTTTCATTTTTTGCTTCCCT
>VDFB02281492.1:557208018-557238493 GCA_007258455.2 Sequoia sempervirens
TGGACTTGTCTCAATGTCTCCAATGGGTTTCCTATCAAAGGTTAGGATTGTGAGCAACAAAATGATGACACATGGCACAATCTCATGAGGATTTTGTAGCCTAGTGCACTTAAAAGTTTAAAACAACTTTAAAATGCATGTTTATATCATAAGCTACTCAACCATTTGATGAACATTTCATGGATGGTTGTAGTTGAATTTTGGAATGAAATGCACAAAGTGCTAGGCTTGTGAACTCAAATCTCTAGAATCACCCTATAACCATTAGGTTTACAAAGATCAATGGTTGAGAATTTATTTGAAATGAAACATTTGAATGATGCCACCTCTCGTTGTAAGTGATCAATTAATAGAAGGTGTAGAAATATAGGAAAATTTTTAAATTTATTTATGAGTATTTGTACAGAATTGTAATGTACTAATTGTGTGGTCTAGAGGTAACACATTTCATTCACTTTAATATTTGAGAAAAATAAAAAATAAGTGAATTTTCTACTACTAAGTGATTTTATTTTTAAGTGAGAGGGTCAGTACACGGGGAGATTTCTCATTGTATTATACTAAGGAGATTCTATGTTACAATGCAACCATTCCACACCTATCAATTTCTTTGTATTAATCTTTTAAAGAATCAAAATCCAAGTAAGTGAAAGACATAAATCCCATGTTTCATCATTTCTTAAATTCTTAATTTTTCAAAATTTGGGTTTAGGGTTGAGAACTTGAGAGACTAAGAAAAATTAAGGAATTAAGAGGGAATTCACACTATACAAATATGTCTACAACCACTACCAGACCATTTTTTGGGAAAGGTAAAGCAAAATAAAATAGAAAAATAGATTATGCCCAAGTACTTAAAACCCCAAGTTTCACGGATGAACACCATGATATTTATGATCCTGAAATATATGGTAGGCTTACCACAAAACTTATATTTTCATGTGAGAATAAGGTTGCAAAGCAAATGAAAATTCAAAATATTCAAACAATGCCAATTAATAGTGTCACTACACTGTGGATAGTTGGATTAGAGCGCATGTTGTTACATGAGGTTTCCCTTGACCATAATTTATCATGGTTTGCACCCATAATTATGATGATAACAAAAGAGTAATAGTTAATAAAAATAGAAAAGAAGAAATGTTATCCATTACTGTAGAAGAATTTGGAAATTTCCACATTGACCTAGAAAATCTTGCTAGTGATTATGAAACAGTCAATGAAGGGGGGAAAATAATTTTCTAATTAAAATAGTTCAAGATATTAATAATAACTTATTCAAAAATAATCATAATCCTCCGTATTATTTGGGAATTTTTAAACCGCGGGTTTAGGATACTATTTCCATGCTAGCATTTTTCCTCATAATGGATAGCAATCAAGAAGTGGGTGCTAGCCTCCTTGAAATGGTATTTAATATCCACTATGTTAAGTGACCTGTCAAATATAACTTTCTTGAGTACATTGTAGAATCAATGCATAAATAATTTATAATAATTAAAGGAGGTTCCACTAAGACATTTATGTTCACAACCTAAAAAAAATGGCTCCAATATATGACTAGACCATTAAAATAAGGATGCATGATTCTCAAAGGAACTGCAATCATTTTGTAGACTAATTCTTGGCTCATTGTATCAAGGAATTACAAATACTCCAATGCCTAGATTGTCTATGCCTTGTAGAAATTACATTCAACTAGGAAAATAAATACAATTGGCTAATTGTTACTTAATGGAATAATATACTATGATGATATTTTATGGATCAGGAGAAGATCCATACAAACTTCCAATACATGTGATAGAAAGGGATTTTGTATTGGAATATGTACAATAGATGGAGAGAACTGATCAACTATACTTTTCCAATTAGCAAAAGAAGATCATATTTCCTTATTTACCTTATTCATGTGGAGGCTTCACATTTGAGAGAAAACAATTTAGTGTTGGACATGATATTTTGAAAAAAAAAACAATTTGATGATGTCTCTCACTAGCAGTATGATCCATGTGACACCATTAAATCAAGGATTGTGGTTGATAAGAATGTTGCAAGTAGAATTCAACATCAAAGTAAACCCTTGCTTGAAAACTTGAGAAACAAGGATTCTTGGGATGGTCAAAATAGTAATGGAGAAAATTGTTGTTGAGAAAGGTATTTATTTTGAACAATCATCAACAAAAATTATGGCATTGCACCAACAGAGAGAAGCATAGAAGAAAATCAAGAGGTACAACCATTTTTATGAAAAAAGTGACCTACCATCTACTAAAGTAAAAATATTGAATTCTCTAAAAATGGCTTGTACATAAAAAAATTGGTCACAATAAAAAATTACTACCTTTTGGTTGCAAAACTTCAAGAGGTTGAAGAAGATTCTGAGTATAGAAATTTGTGGAATAAAGAGCATCCCTATGAATGTGAATAAATTGATGATGACTATGATGATGATAGGGAAGAACAAATTGTACAATATGCAAGCAAAGTCAAATCTGGTTGAAGTAAGACCACAAAACAAACATATAGTTCAGGAGCAATCATAGCCATAAAAATGGGTTATGAACATGGTGGTTTGGGTTCGAAAGGAAAAGGCATTTGGACGAAAATAGATGTAGACCATAGAAAATCTAGTGAGTTGCAAGGCATTGGAGTTGATAAAATATCCCAAGGGCATACAAGGACACCTGAATTAATTCACTTTTTTTATAACTTCAAATCCTAATCCTCGTGGTCAAATACAATCACAACCAATACATGCCCATGGTGGAGAATCTAGTGCAACTAGCACTACCACTAGTGGCGATGCTATGGGTAGTAGTACTAGTAATGGTCAACATGTGCTAAAATAATAAATTATATGCAAGAGGCCAACAATACAAGATACTACATAAACACAGGCAGTGATCAAAGAATTTCGAAGAAGCAAAGGATTTTGATAGGTCCAAGTCCAACTACCAGTAACAATATCACTACCTTAATTTCCACCCAAAATGAGTTATTTCCAAACACTCCTCTAGTTAGTGTGACTGCAATAGCAATGGCTAGTCCTCAGCCTCGGGCTCGATCTCATATAATTGGAGATGTTCCCATCACTACAAGTATTCCTTCATCATTCAAGCATTCCATTATGTCTACAACTCTAGGTTTTGATTAGAATTATGAGTTTGAAAAGAAATCAGAAATGTATAAAAAAGGAAGGAAGCAATTGATAGAGAGTATGTCTACTGTAACTTAAAAGCCTGCAACAACCATGGAATTACTCACATTTTTTGTTCCCACAGTTCAAAATCAAAGAATTAGATGCATCACTTTGAATTTCAAGTGAGCAATTTCCAATTGGATTTTTTGGATACAATTTTTTTGACAAAGTCAATTTATCAAAAAAGAACAATGAATTGGTGTACACATCATTGATAAATCAAGAGAGGGAAAAAAAGGTTCCAAATTCAAATAGAAAAGTTACAAGAAGACCTATCAAATGAGAAAGCAAAGAGGAAAGTAGTAGATAAAAAGAGTAATGATTTAGAAAAATAAAAATAAAAAATTGCCTCTATATCTATAAGAAAAGAGGATAAACAAACATAGGTGGAATTGAATGGATCGAAGCAAAGGTTAGATGAGAGAAAAAATAAATATGATGATGAAAATCCATTTTGAAAAAATTAAAACAAAACCTGGCGAAAACAATGGGAAAAATGGAGGAAGACAGCGAGGAAAAACAATGAAAGATAATGATAGAAATAAAACTCATCGAAACTCTCTTATCCATCAAAGATTCACTTACATTTAATAGAAAATAAAACCTCTCGGCTCACGTCCCAAGAGAAAATAATAAAGGTTGAAATCATTTAGGTAAGGTACAGTCGTGAAATGATGCTCAAGAAATACCGGGAACCATAAAATGTGATTTCATCGAAAAGAATTACAAATCAAATTTTCGGCGCAAAATCGCTTAATAACAAAATTAACATCAAAGGAATTAATGGTCGGAATTTTAATTGCACCGATGAAGGTGTCGTAATTAAAGAATGGCGATAATAAATTGAAATAGAGAATTCACGGATCAAGCGCTACAAAAAGATGAAGCTGGATAAAAAGGTAAGGAACTTGACTGAGCTTGGTTTTTCAAAGGATTTTAAAATAACTAAGTGATTCATTGGAAAGGATGATTTCAAAAAGAATATGTAGGATACAAGGAAGATTGATTTGGACTAGTTTCCTCAGAACTCGGATGAGGCAAACTATTTGGATTTCATCAAAACATTGATAACCTTGAATGCATCTTTGATTGAAACATTCAAGTCAAGTTCCAATTTCAATCATGAATTGTTAATAAATTTTCAAGTTAGATACTATTAGTTACAACAAATGGTACTTCCATCAGGTGAACAATGGAGCATGCTACAAAAGCTGATAGAATGATTTGATAATATGAGTTTCCAACTTAGCCCTGTGTAGAGTTGAATTTGAGCAAGACTTTGCATTGCCTCTATGTATTCGCTCATTTTAAAATCAATAAAAAAACTAAAATTCAATAATATGTTCAATTATATGTATTATTTATTTTCTCAATTGAAGAGAAACATTGGTTTCTACTACTAGATACACATTTGACATTAAACGATTGTTAATGTTTGTATCCTACTATTAGTGTTGTTAATATGTTATTAAGCATTGAGTTGATTGATGAATCACTAATTACATATAAAACTTATCAATATGACACAGTTAAAATATGGAATTATTAATAATATGTTAATTTATTCAATCTAATTCATAATTTTAAATTTCATGGAATAAAATACAAAATAATATCAACTATAGTTTGGAATATGATTCATGAAATGCAATATAAATACCTAAAAATTTCCAAATCACTTAATTCACTTCCATTTACCAATTCACCTCTTGGTCCTCACTATGATGATGAGATTGAGAGTTGTCTTGACTCTAAGTTTGGTCTTCATTCTTTTCACCCTATGTACGTCTACTTAACTGCATCTCAAGTTGAACATTTATTGTGTCACTATCATTTGTGCCACTCACACTAACATTTGAAGTGTTGTGCAACCCTCTTCTTTCACATATGAACTTCTAGATTGTGAGTGCCCTTTCAAAAGGAAAACTTAAGACTTTGTACCTAGTTGTATACACCCTCAAGCAGTTTTCCAAATTCTTATCTAGTTTTTTTCTTATCTTTGACTTCAAAAAATCCAATGCACTGAAAACTGTCATCCTCCACTGACCCTAATATCATTGTTTGACATAAATTAGAAAGTTTGAAATATTCTAATAATGAATCGCACAATTTTTCACTCTGTCCAAAGGTTTCCCAAACATTTTTTATTGATCCCACTTCCATGGGATTCTCCATGGAATCAAATAGGTCAATCATACTTGTTGCAAAATGGTAAGCTTGTTGTCTAAGCTTAATTTCATTTATAATTCCTCCTATTTTCTATCCATTGTATTCTAAACTTTTTGAAAATTGTTTGGATAAAGTAATTACTTTTTTTATGAAAAAATTATAGCTGTGATGGTTATTTGGGATCCAAAATTGAGGATACGCAATAGACATGGCTTCCAATAATTCATCTCAAGGTAATCATTCATAAATCTTTGTGGAAAGAGATTTTTCAATAGATTTTAAAGTACCACTTATAGATTTAACAATGTCATTAAAATATTCCTTTGTAATAGGTACTTCTTTGGTAGAGAACTTGATCATCGTACAATAGTGCATTGGTATCTCAAATCTAGGTACAAAAACACATAATTTCCCACTTACATTAAACTATAAATAATTTCCAGAATTATTCAAATCTATAATTTTTTTCCAACTTTGAAATTGATAATTTCTTAGATATAACTTATCCAAGGTCATGCATTTCATTCTACCTAGTTTAGTATATTAATAGATATACATAGTTTTTTCTTGGGCTTTCTTCACAAGATTGTTCATTTCATCCAGCGTGGGGAGAAGACCAGCTAAAATTAAGAGTTTCTCTATATCGCTTAACCTATGTAAGAGGTCAAGAGCTTTGTCAAGGATTGATATCCTAAAAATATTCATTTTGTTGGTCCATGCAAGGAGATTCATCTAGTATCAACATCCTTAAGAAGCTTGTTTCCTCCTATTATTCCCTTAGCAAAATTTTGAACCACAAAATGTTTGGGACTTCAGCAGAAGTATGCACAGAGCTCATGGACTATATTTTCAAATTTTGATACTATAGGAAACTTTCTTACAATTTTAAATGCTAAATTCATTCTATGGGCCATGCAGTGAATGGAAATCATGTATGGTGAACAAGTAGTTTGTAACTTTACACAAAGACAACTCCTATGATCTTGCATTACTGAAGCTCCATCAACTCCTACACACACCAACTTTTTGGCAATTGTGAAGTCATCCGTACTTCCAATTCCATTCAAAGATTTCTTAACTAGTTCAAATAGATTTTGTGATGTTGAATTGTCCTTCATTTTATGAACACAAAGTAGACAAGGTTGGAAAATATGTTGGTGTACAGTATACACATGCATACATAACTAAGAAGTATTATCTACCACAATAACTTCATCTAAAGATAATGCAATGAACATTTGACTCTTTTATTTTCTCCTATAAATCATGTTTTTCCACCTTAGCAAGAAAACTTTGCCATTTCCATCCAGAGTTTATTCACCAATGCATGTTAGGAAAGTTTGGAACACCCAAAAAAGATAATAAATTAATATTTTTTGGGTATTTTTTCATAGGAAGCCCTTTAGAAAATATGAAAAATAACACTCATCTAAATAGTTTTTTCCAGTTGTGGTCCCACCATTATCTTTCCAAATTGAGTTTCAATTGAACCTCCACATGCACCAAGCTTCACCATTCTTTTCATATGCTCATCATATTCCAAGGCATACATAACATGAAGACATTCTTCCTTTGATTTCCATCTTACTATTGATTTTTCCTTTTCATCTATGATTTGTTTTTCATAAAATTTATTGATATGCTTTTCTATAGTGTCAAGCTTTAGCTACAACTTTTTGCCTCTTTTATATTTCATCTTTGTTTGCATTCTCCACTGGTTCAATGAATGGGTACTTTAACACCCATTCAATCTGAAAATTCCTTGCCATATCCCACTCATGCCCTATTTTTTTATTTGGCTTTTCTTTTCCTCATCCTTGTAGCCACATCATTTACAAGGCCAACATTTTCATCCAAGTTAATTAACTCATTCTGGCTAACCAGGGAATCCCTTAGAACATCTTATGTGGCATTTTCATCCTCATTTGACTCAATTAAATCAATCCAATCTTCTAGTTAGGTATTACCAATGCCTTCATTAATATTTGGTGCAAGAGTTGATGATGTAGCTCCATCTTGATTTGATGGATCAGAAACATTACCAAAGTAAGACTTTATGGTAACTCTACATTTTGGGCATTTTGATGGCCTCCCAATCCCTTCACCACCTTGAGGAGTGTTACTTTTTTGCACTTGTTTCTCGACATCTTGATCTCTCACTTCAAATAAAAGCTAGAAAAAATGTATTCTTGTTTAAGAAGGACATAGAATATAGATCACATTCCCTACTCAATATCATCTTTAAGATTGAAGCAAGAATGGAAAATTAAAAATCTTATAATATTATGAAGAAATGATCACTTACCTTTAGGTTTTCACTGACTCGCAATTCATTAATGCAAGAATTCATGTAGTCATAATTTTGTAACTTACCTATGATCAAGGTTCCAAGTCCAACTTCTAAATTGTGATATCACAAGTTCATAACTGAATAAACTGTGTAAGAATAAATCGAGTTTTGATTGTATTTATATCAATCCATATTTGGCGATGATTCCATGATTTTTTTTAGTAAAAATTTAAAATGAAATCTTGCATATATACAATGATGCATTTAATCTTGGGTGAATCAAACCAGTTGATTTTGTTAAATTTTAAGAGATTATTAGGAAGTTGTCATGGACTTATCATAGTAGTATGTAAAATGTCTAATGCGTTCAAATTTATTTTAGTAGTACCTATTTACCCACAAGTGAATAGTTTATGTATATAACATTGAGAGAAATAAAAAAAATCTTTTCTTTTGAATAATAAATGCACATTTGAAACATAACCTTTCCAAAACGTTCCATTACATAATAAAGAATCATTTCATTAATACAAGTAATGATTTGGCATTAAAATTTTCAATATGACATTTCACATTTACAAATTCCATAGAGATGGATATAAGTTTACATGCATAGCTTCAACGAGCTTACTTGAAATAAAAATACAAATGATCCAGAATATCCTTCTGTAAATCCCGGCTACCAACTGCATGAGGAGAAGCATCAATCAAGCACTTTTTCACCAACCACAAACTTACTAGTCCCCCACACATCTACCCAATTGGTAAGATGGCCCTACCCTTATACAAATAAATTGGTTTGGTAACCTCATAATCCTATCCTTTTTTTATGATGGTGATCTATCCTACATATCTATAGCTACCATATAGTGGCTACTACCTACATGTATGGAAATCCCTACTTAGTATGTAAACTAGAATCACAGTGAACTAATAGTGTAAACAGTGGATACTTACACTACTTTGGCCAAAGAATTAATCACCAAGTACTTTGAGTGAGAGTCGTCTATTTCACCCACCTTCCTAGCTCAATTTGGTTTTGACCATTCATACTCTATACATAGGTTACCCCCTTTCCCCATGGATTATACTAACCCCAAGAATAGCCAAACTATTAACCCATGACAAAATGACATTACTACTAAAGTAACTCAAATCAACTCTATCACATGCTGCATACATATAGTATTGACAAACTACATATAATATAAGTAGAATACATTCATATAAATTCTAATATATGATATATGTCTATATAGGTATAACTAGTTTTTAAGGTTTCACAAATACAAGAATTAACCAAGAAACATGCAAGCATATCCAAGTATTATGACACATATTTAAAATATTTCTTTCCTGCAAGGTAATCATAAATATTTAAATTTTCCAATATAAATAACAAAGGAATAGGAATCAGCATGCATGTTTAAAAGCTCCAACTAATAAATATCCCTTCCTAGCTTAATTCCTCAATCCCACTTGCTACTTCCTCTAAGATCAACTCAATTCCCACTTTTAGCCTCTTATCAAATCTCTCAACAATACTAATACAAAATAACAAAGCAACTCACTAACTCTCAAGCTCTCAAACTCACTAGCATAGAAAATAAAAGAGAATAACAATGGAGTAATCAAAATGAAAAGTGTGACAAAAGATAGAAAGAGAACCTCTATATATACAAAAATTTGAACAACCAAATTCTACAAACAAGCTAACAATCATGCCACCTTTCTACTCCCATGCAATGACTCAAGTAATTAACTCACTGATTTGCAACACATAATAGTCCTCACATTTCAAATGGTTGAGTCAACTTGTTTCAAGAGACAACAAGACTCTTTTACTAAGTCAATGAACAATAAATCCTTTTAGCATGTACTTTGTTTGCAAGAGAACTACCCTCTTGTATGCTACCAACTTTACATTGATTGGGTTTATGCATATCCAAAGGTTTAAGACTTCATATTGGCTTCCATATGCTACAAGTTTAGCACCACATTTCATGTTTTAGCACCCCAAATGGTAGTCTAGCCAAGACTTATTCTTATCATTTAAAATATGCATTCACATTCTTTCCAACGTATAAAATTTATTACATTTTCCATGTGGCATTTGACTTGGTCTAAGTTTATTTCATGCGCAAATTATAAGCTTAGCAATGCTTTTACATATGAGGCAATGCTATATGCGCATAATCTTTATTCAAAGCACATTTGATCTATACTTTAGCAATGTTTTTAATGCACTCAACATTATTTAGAATGCTTTATACATATTAACTTCAATTCTATTACAATGCACATCACATATGTCATTCAAGCACTTATCATTATAATGTGCAATTCAAACATTTATAATTATATATATAATATATCTTTAATATATATACATATATAAATATATAAATTAATATACATTTTTTCTCAAGATTATCAAATGCATTAATTTCCAATTAATAAATATATATGTAAACATATATCGAAATAAAAATCATATATATACATAAATATATATTAATATATATAGTATGTATATACATAATATTGTTATACTATCTTTATATAAACACATATATTCTCATTTCCATCAATCGACATATATATATGTCACCTTTGTCCAATCTATAGTCCCACGCATATGGGTAGTCTGTCCATAAGCATGCATAGATACACCTACCTACATATTCTCTTGCATGTATTTACTTGTATGTGAGTTTATCATAGACACATACATATATCCATTTTATGTATATATCTCATTGATATAAATATGAGCACATAAGGAAGGACTTTTACTCGACATAAAGACTTAATCACATTCCTCAATCACAACATTCATTGAACAAGACCATAACCCAATATAAACATTCACAACCAAAACTAAAGATCACTAACCTTTCACTCAAATTGACTTGACTCAACTTAGACCAACTAGAGTGTGAGTGTGTGTATGCTCAGTTAGGCTCAATAAGGGTAACCAGAACAAGTTATTCTCTTGAGTGGTACTTCCCCTCTCTTCTGGAGGTTTGAACCTATTCTTGCATTCAACTTAGTACATCATAGCAGTAGTTAGTTTATCACAATACAATCATTTGCATCATATATTTCATATTCAAAATCATTAAAAAATATCAAATTGAATCAAACATTCATTCATCATATTTCCATCAAGATTCATAAAATACATTCATATATTAAAGCAATTTAACCAAACAAAGTAATAGTAAATAGGTAATAACACATGGGGTGTAACATATTTCCCCCCTTGTGAATCATCTCTGATGATTATTAAGTATCAGCATGGACATAACATGTAGTAACATAAAAAGTATCCTTTTTTCCTTAATTTGGGAATGAATAACTAATTATAAAATGAGCTTAATATTGCCTTGATTTAGTGTTGTAATGTGTTCTACACATTCACATTAAGTTTATGGACCTTTTTAACTAAATGGACTTAACTGTGCATTATTTAGGTGTTGTAGAGTGTATCTTTACACTTTCACATTAATCTAGGGATTTATTAATTAATTGAGGTTAATATTCCTTAATTGGCCCCTTTAATTCAAATCCAAGCCTAATTAATTACAAATTTTGAAGGATAAAACTCGATATTCATAAATGCCATTACACAACACTTAATTTTAGAAAGTGTGTGTCCTAGGTTAGTGACCTAGGACTCATTCACCACATGGCGAATGGGTCCTCACTAGGTCCTAGGACCCTATTTTCACATGATCCTTCACATTTCCTGAAGTGTGTCCTAGGTAAGTGGCCTAAGACCCATTCACCACATGGAAAATGGGTCCTCACTTAGACCTAGGCTCCCTCCTTGAAATATGTTTTTGGCAGTATTTTAATGATTTGAAATCCATAATTCAATGTTGGCTTGTGTTATTTGAATTTTGGGAATTAATATTAAGTTATGTATAAATACAAGGATATTTCACTAAGTTTCATCTAAGAAATCCTAGAATTTGTATGCAAGCATCATAATATTAATTTTATGAGATCAAGAGAAATTCAAGAGAATTTTCTAAGGCATTCAAGGGCAGATTATTGAACAATAGTGCAGCAATCAAGAGTCATTTCATCATGTCAAAGAGTTAGTGTATCATGCATGTTGTTTGAGCTAATGTTGTGATGTAGCATTGAAGATCTATCAAGCATATTCAAGGTGTTGTTTGTAATCAAGGTTCATGATCAAGATCTACATTCATTGAGGCAACTTCATGCAAGTTTGTAGATTTATCCAAGGTTTCAACTAAGGTGTGGTTAGTTGTGACATTGTATGTTCATTCATCATTCCTTTATGCATTGTTTCATTACAAGGTTTAATTACCAAAAAATGGTTTGATCAAGGAAAACCCATATTCCCTAACAAAATAACATTTTTCTCTTCTTCAAAAGAAGGTTACTAGACCAACTACTAATAAAAAAGAAATGTCTCTTCTTCCGAGGGTTCTTTTGGTCTTTGAGGAAGGTAAATATGCCAAGGAAAAATACTCTAAGGGTGATACTATGGTGGGAGAAGATCCGACAGATTGGTGCAATACAAGAAAGAGGCCCTTGTTGATGATATCTCTAGTGACTCAGTAATGTCTAGCGGTAGAAATGAAGGCATCAAAGCTACTAAGAAGATGAAGGATAAAGGACCCATAGAAGACCCAAGTCACTTCTTTGATTTAAACTAGATGCTTTGGGAGGACTATACCAATTCATTTGATACTAGAGTTGGTTCTAAAACGAAGATCCAAAGCAAAGAGGACAAAGCAAATGAGCTCAATGTGTTGCAGGAGTAGGTGGCTATGCTAAATAGTAAGGTTAATTGCCTAGCTCAATTCACTATCAAGATGATTCACAGGTCAGCTCTCACTCTCTCGGATGTGTTCAAGGAGGAAAAGGACAAGAACACCATGGATGAAGGCCCCAATTGGATTGGGGAGGATGTGTTAAACCTCCTAGTCAAGAAATGGGAGGGTTCAGACAATTAGCGGTTGGGTTTGTGCTATGTTGTGTATATGCTATTACTAGGTTGTGTTTGTCTCTCTTATGCTATTATTGTAATATTTTTTGATGTTTTTTGGTTTTGATCCTTTTTGGCCCTTTGGGCTCATCATGTAAAGGGTACAACACCTTGTAAATTTTGCTTACTTTATCAAAAACATTTTTCTCTTCTTTGATGTGTGATTGCAGGTTTTAGGTTGAAGATCATTTGGAGAGAAAAATTGGAGAAAGTTGCAAATTTGTCAAATTTTTCATGTTTCTTGCAAAATCACGGAAACTAAGCTACAGGATTTATTTCTAGGTTTCTGACAATGCCCGACTAGAATTTGGGAGTGCAGACATTAAAGAACAAAACCCAAAAACCATTTTTCCATAGCCCTAGCCAAGACCCATTCATCATAGGGAAAATGAGTCCTCAATGAGGTCTGAAAAAGCACTTTTTGTAACAGGTACACATATTTAACCCTTTTAAAACCTACCTTTTTATTGTTATATCAATTAGGTTTATTTTCTAATTCTCATTTACACATTATAGTACACATATTGAATGAAAGTAGAGGTGAAATTGGTTCATCATTTTGTTTCATTATGGTGAACCTATTTTTTCCCATTTCATACATAAAACATGAAACATCATAAAACATCATTATTTTTTAGGAGTTTTCAAAATTTAGCAAGACTTGTGGAAACTTTTGCTTCATCTCAATATAGTCTTCCCAAATGGTAGAATCTTCTACATATTGATCCCACCAAACCTTGCATTGTATAACCTCTTTGTTATGTAAGTGAATCTTATGTGTTTCAAGCACCTTGAGAGGCTCAATTGTTACCACTCCTAGGTTTTGTACCTATAGATCATTACAATCAATAACATGGTTATCCCATGGTATATACTTCTTAAGATATGATACATGACAAATGTTATGCATCCTAGCAAGAGTTGGCGGCAAGGAAATTCTATACGCAATAGGGTTGACTTCTTCAAGAACCTCAAAAGGACCTATGTAGCATGGAGCTAGTTTGGAAGACTTTCCAAACTTGATAGAACTCTTGTGAGATTTGACTCTCAACAAAACCTTATCTCCTAAGAAATGTATAGGCACTCGTTTGGAATTTGTATAACTCTTCTTCCTATCATTAGATTTTTCTAGCCTCTGCTTAATAATTCCAACTTTCTCCATTTCTAATAACATTTTTGGCCCAAGACTTATCATATCCTCTAGCTTATCCCGACTTATAGGATTTTGATACTTTCTTCCATACAATGCTTCAAACGGAGCCATTTTGACTACAGAATGATAAGATTTATTATATGCAAACTCAACCAAAGGTAGGTAAACCTCCCATTTGTATTGTTGATCCATGCAATGCATACATAGTAGATCCTCTAACACTTGGTTTGTCCTTTTAGTTTTTCCATCTGTTTCTGGATGATATGCTAAAGTTATGTTCATTTGAGTCCCAATTGAATAAAACAAGGTTTTCCAAAATCTAGATCTCACACGAGCATCCCTATCAGAAATAATCTTTTTAAGAATCCCATGTAGTCTAAATACCTCTTGGATAAACTTTTGAGCTATTACAGGAGCTTCATTGGCCATATTCCTTGGTATAAAGTGAGCCACCTTTGTAAGCTTTTCCATCACTACCAAAATGGCATTGTGCTTATTCCTTGACATTGGAAGACCTTACACAAAATCCATGCTAATGACTTGCCACTTACTTTTTGGAACTTCATAGGGATACAAAAGACTTGTAGGATAATGATGGTTTGTTTTCACTCTTTGACATTCTAAGAAACTTTCTATAAATCTCGTAGCATCCCCTTTCATACCCTTCCATAAATACAATGGCTTTACATCAACCAACATCTTAGTTACACCAAGATGTTCTGAGTATGGTGCATTATAAACTTCTTTCCATATCATGTTCCTTAATTACCCAATGTTAGGTACATAAATCCTTCCCTTAAACCTCAATAATCCATTAGGTTCAAAGTGATATCCTTCGTACCTTCGATCTTGCAGATTGTCTAAGAGTGCTTGCTTGACTTGTTCATAAAAAATTTCACCCTTGGATTCTTGCAATACTTGACCTTTGAAGTCGGTTTGGATTGATATCATCAAGGAGATATAAATCCTATGTCTTAGGGAATCGGTGACCTGATTCTCCTTTCCCTTGATATAACTGATGTTGAAATCATAATCAGATATCAATCCAACCATCTCCTTTGTCACACATTCATATTAGGTTGAGTAAACAAATACTTTAGACCATGATGATCAGTCTTTAGTTCAAATGGTTTCCCCAACTAATAATATCTCCACATCTATAATGCATGGGAAACTCTTTCTAACTCCAAATCATGTAAAGCATAATTTTTCTCATAAGGCTTCAACTTCCTTGACTTATAAGCTATGACTCACCCTTCTTGGATCAATACTCCACCCAAACCTTCTCCTGAAGCATTGGTAATAACTATAAATTTACCATCTGGATCTGGAAACTTCAGTATTAGTGTGGTGGTCAACTTCTCCTTGAGTTGGTCAAATGTTGCTTGACATTTCTCAAACCACTCACTTCTTCCCCTTCCTTTGCAAATAAGTGATTGGAAAATCTATTCCTAAAAATTTTGCAATGAACTTTTAGTAATACCTAGCCAAACCCATAAACTTCTAACTTCTGACATATTCTTAGTCACTGGCCACTCAAGCATTGATTTTATCTTTGTTGGATTAATTGCAATTCCATCAACCGAAATCACATGACCCAAATATTGTACTTCCTTTTGGAAGAAGGTACACTTTGAGAGTTTCCCATAGAGCTTATGCTCTCTCAATCATTGGAGAACAATTTCTAGATGCTTGAGATGTTCATCTTCATTCTTAGAGTAGATTAAAATATCATAAAAGAATACCAACACAAACCTATCCAAGTAGTCCCTAAATACATTGTTCATTAGGTTCATGAATGCTACAAGTGAATTTGTGAGTCCAAAAGAGAGGACTGTGAACTCATAATGATCATACCTTGTCTAAAAGTTGTTTTGAAAATGTATTCGTCCTTGATCCTTAGTTGATGATATCCTTAATGTGGATCAAACTTTGAAAACATTGTCACTCCTCACATCTAATAAAAGAGATCGTCAATATGTGGCAACAGATACTTATTCTTTATCATTGCTTTGTTAAGCAATAGATAGTCAATGCACAAGCATAGTGTACCATCTTTCTTCTTCACAAAGATCACTAGCACTCCTTGATGTTTAATACAGCTGCAGTCGTATTCTTCCAGCATATACATATTATGAGGATAATAATTAAATATAGACTTCATCTATTTAATTATTATTATATGCGATTAAATGAAGACACATACTTTGATTTATATATTTATTAATGAAGAGGTGCGAAGCTTATCATGGAGCCGACTTCATTCTTCTTGGGATACGATTTTTTAAAGGTGGCCGACCTCTTGTGAAGAGGTGTGAATATTCATTCAGGCCGACTTATGTTAAAGAGTCACGTCCTTCCACTCTTCATGGTATATATTTCCATCATTCGTTCATTTGAGATTCATAAAAATTCATTCGATACTTCATCACATTCACATTCACTCAAGTGCGATTTCATACTCAGATTTTTGAAGGAGCAGTTTGTAATCAAGAAGGAAGACTGAGATACCTACAGTCAGTTTTGTGTTTCTCAGATCTGTATCTGCATCTTTAGTGATGCTGTGTATTGGCCAATCATTTGGCTCTTTGTATGTGTAACTTCATTATTGAATATTCAATAATATAAGAGATATTATTGGCTGGGTTTTTCTCCCTCAAGAGGAGGGTTTTCCCAGGGTATTTGCTGTGTTCTGTGTAAATTTGAATTAATTTTCTGTGCATGTTAATCTGATCACTTAAAATTTAACATGGTATCAGAGCGGGTTTGAGTAGATCGTGATCAGATTTGTCTATACAGCGGTACTCTCTTCTCTTCGTCCTAATTCTTGGTCTATCTCTACTTCATTCAAGATGGTGAACGGATTGAAGATCGAAGATAGACTTGAGGGAGCGTCAAACTATACTTCATGGAGGTTCAGAATTATGCTCTCTTTGGAAGAAAGTGAATTGGCTGAGTTCGTGGAGAGCAAAGTTTCGGAGCCTGCAGATGAGGAAGTGAAAGTTCAATGGAAAAAGAAAGATATCAAGGCAAAGAAGATGCTGGTTGATTCCGTAAAGGATCACATTGTCCCTATCATCTCTAAGATGAAGACTGCAAGGGAGATGTTCAAGTCTTTGGAAGAGATGTACGAAATCAACAACACAAGTCGAGCTCTTGCATTGAAGCAACAACTCCATCATGTGAAGATGGCAGAAGGAGAATCTATCATCGTTTACTTCATGAAGATTTCCGAATTGAGAGATCAGCTCTCTACCATTGGTCATTTTGTTGATGACAAGGATTTGACCATGCTTGCCCTCAATGGTCTTCCCTCATCTTGGGAGTCTTTCATTCAAGGAATTAGCGCGAGATCGAAAATTCCCAAGTTTGATCGTTTGAGGGCGGACTGCATTCAAGAGGAGTCTAGGTTGGCTGCGAGAGGTATTGGTCGAAGCTCTACAAATGAAGACATTCATGTTCTTTCTGCTCAATCCTCGAAGAAGGAAGGAAAGGGAGGAAAGAAAAGATATTTTAAGAGGAATAGAGATAAGGGGTCAGATGGTGCTCCTGCATTCAAGAAGAAGTGGGACCTCTCCAAAGTCCAATGCTTTCGCTGTGACGAGTTTGGTCACTATGCAAAGGATTGCCCAACCAGGCCTAATCAGCATGCTTCATTTGCGGATATGAATAAGTTTTCTCCTCAGAAGGATTCTAGGGAATTTCTATTCTAAGTCATGGGCCTGTGTTCAAGCCGTAAAGGTTGTGTGCTGATCTGTGCTCAAGAGCAGCGCATCTTGCATCCTTTAGAATATTTAAAGAGATAAGTATTCTTTGTTTGTTAAGTTATATCTTTTAATTGGATCTTATAATTAAAGAGAGATAGTGGTTTCTCTTGAATTGTATTCTCTAGCATAAAGATCCTTTGAAATTATTGTTTCATGCTAATTATGTAGATCTCTGAGTGTGACATTGAGATGGAAAAGAGAATTGCATTTTCGTTGTGATAGGTTGATCACATCGATATCATTCTCTAATGTATGAACTGTGATTAGAGCCTTGACTCTTGGAGAGAGTTGGTTCTACTCGCTAATTGCATAATGCATTCAAGGAATTTGCAGTTGTTCAAATTGTCTTTTGTTGAGAGGAGTAAAAGTTGAAAGAAAAGAGTTATATCAAAATTCAATAAAGATAAGTTTCTTTATTCCTTCATTTTGATTCCTTGATATATTTCTTTTATAGGTTGATTTACTTATTCATGTTTCAATATTGTTCATAAATTCCTATGTATTCATGTTATAACCTGAGATAGTAAACTTCGTATGATTCCAGCCTTGTTATTTCTTTGGGTAATTATAAACTGTTAGTAATCTCTCTCTAAAATGCTTGCAGTTCACTATTCTAGGAGCAAGAAGGTGATGAGAGATTGCTTAGTGATGAAAAGCTTGAGGCATCTTGTGAGGAAGTCATGCCGACCAAAGAAATGTTCAAGCAGCCATGGGACTGAGCTGGTGGCCAGAGGGAGTTCACTTCCAGAAGTCTTCTTTGCAAGCAAGGATCAAGAGGGAGTTTTGTAACTCACTGAGAAGAAGTGAAGATTGTTGTATTGAAAGGCTAGGTGCCAAACCCTTAGAGGATTTCTTTAGTTGCTGAGATCAGAATTGCTCAAGACTGTCTTCTAGATTTGCCATTGGTAGCTCCGCAAACCTATTCAGAATAGAGTAATTTGGGAAGAGGTCGAGGAGGACTATCTTGAACTCTCTACAGTATCTGAGGTGTGCTCTGAGGCAAGTGTTGCAGGCAATCTTGTCGAAGAGGTCAGAAGGTTGATGCAAGTGCTTGAAGATTCAGAGGGAGCCTGCAAAGCCTGAAGAAGATGATAATCTTGTTGCAGCAAAGCATATCCTGAGATACTTGCGTGGCACACCGATATGGATTGAGATATTCTTCGTTGGGATCTGCTATGATATCCCGCAGCAGGAAGCAGTCTTCTGTGGCATTGAGTACAGCCAAGGCAGAGTATATTGCAGTTTGTATGGCAGCTCAGGAAGCAGTGTGGCTTGTAAGCTCCTTGAAGGATTGTTTGGACAATCAGTGGAGCCTACTGTCATTCATTAAACAAAGTTGCGTGAAGCTATCTGTCAATCTTGTGTTCCATGACAGAACCAAGCATCTTGAGATCAAGTACCACTATATTTGAGATATGGTACTGCTGAAGGCTATTCTCTATGAGAGAGGTTCGAGGTGAAATCCCTTGTTAATGCATTTCTCTTTGAGATTTGAGGTGAAAGCCCTTGTTTCCACCCTGAGAGAGTCATGGTGGATGTCATGTGTGTGACTCCATGACATATCTTGTACTTGTGTTTCACCCTCTGGGAGAGCCATGGTGAAAGTCACGTTGAGGTGACAACATCACGCAAGTGATGAACACTTGTACTTACCATAGTATGGTTGTAGCCATTATGGTTGATATCGTGTTGAGGCGATATCTGATATCACGTTGAGGTGATATTCTTCTTTTCACCATAGTATGGTTGTAGCCATTATGGTTGATATCGTGTTGAGGCGATATCTGATATCACGTTGAGGTGATATTCTTCTTTTCACCATAGTATGGTTGTAGCCATTATGGTGGATATCGTGTTGAGGCGATATCTAATATCACGATGAGGTGATATTCTTCTTGTTCACTCATGGTTGTAGCCATAGTGATAGGTATCACGTTGAGGTGACTTGCCTTGTGCAGCTGGAAGTATTCTCCCTAGCTGAGAGGGAGTGTTGATGTTTAATACAGCTGCAGTCGTATTCTTCCAGCATATACATATTATGAGGATAATAATTAAATATAGACTTCATCTATTTAATTATTATTATATGCGATTAAATGAAGACACATACTTTGATTTATATATTTATTAATGAAGAGGTGCGAAGCTTATCATGGAGCCGACTTCATTCTTCTTGGGATACGATTTTTAAAGGTGGCAGACCTCTTGTGAAGAGGTGTGAATATTCATTCAGGCTGACTTATGTTAAAGAGTCACGTCCTTCCACTCTTCATGGTATATATTTCCATCATTCGTTCATTTGAGAATCATCAAAATTCATTCGATACTTCATCACATTCACATTCACTCAAGTGCGATTTCATACTCAGATTTTTGAAGGAGCAGTTTGTAATCAAGAAGGAAGACTGAGATATCTACAGTCAGTTTTGTGTTTCTCAGATCTGTATCTGCATCTTTAGTGATGTTGTGTATTGGCCAATCATTTGGCTCTTTGTATGTGTAACTTCATTATTGAATATTCAATAATATAAGAGATATTATTGGCTGGGTTTTTCTCCCTCAAGAGGAGGGTTTTCCCAGGGTATTTGCTGTGTTCTGTGTAAATTTGAATTAATTTTTGTGCATGTTAATCTGATCACTTAAAATTTAACACTCCTTAGGATGAAACATTGGGTCTTATCAGTCCTTTGGACAACAATTCCTCTAATTGTGCTTTTAACTCCATTAATTTAAATGTTGTGCTCATCCTATATGGTACTTTCAATATAGGTTCCGACCCTAGAACTATGTCGATGGAGAAACAAAATACTCTCTTGGGAGGCAATCCAGGTAATTTATTTGGAAATACATCCACAAATTTCTGTAAGATAGGATATTTCTCCATATTCATTTTTCCATATTCCAACATCTCACCTTCTTTGACATCTCGGGAGTCTTGAGAACCATAATATACTACATCATCTTGAGAAATGACCTCTTTGCATTCCTCAAGTTTCTCCATTTTTATTGTGAAGAGTTGACAACCTTTCTTCTTTTCTCTATGCATCTGTATGACAGATATCTACCATGGATTAACCTCTCTAGGTATTCCTTGCAATGATACCTAGTTTCCAAGATCATCTAAGCATTCGACAGTTTTTGCATGAAAATCTACTTTGGCACTAAGTTTCCATAGCCAATTTATCCTGAAGATGACATCATATGAACCTAAAGGAGCTATGTACAAATTCACTTATGTAGAGAAACTTGGAAGTTCAACCCTTGCTTCGAATAGACATTGATTCGCTTCAACTCTTGTTTGGTTTGCATATTCAACAACCCAAGAATTTTCCATAAAACCAACCTTTCTAGACATTTGACTAGCTATTTTAGGAGAAATGATTTTTTTCATGGCACCAACATCTATTAAAATTGAAATGGAAATACTGGCCAAAGTACCTGGAACTTCTACTAGATTAATCTGGTAGTCTACTTGTTGATTGTCCACTACAGATGTGACTATAATCAGAACATAAGCTTAATACACCAAATCCAATAGATTATAATAAATACTTAACTTTTTTAAGCTATAATCCCAATGAAATGCTTGAAAACATACTACGAAAAAGCCATTTAAGCAAAATCTATTAAGAAATGCATAAAGAAACCTAGTTAAATGCCTCAAACCTCATCCTATTGGGGGATTGGTGCTACATTGATATGGAATGGCAGCCCTTTCCCAATTCCTTTGATGAAACAAGCATTTAAACGAACTCCATTCATGAAAATAAGTTAATATTGATGAAAACTAAGCTAAAAGTGGATGAAAAGCTAAAATGGATGCAAGATGGATGAAAGTGAGTATGCAAACGTGCAACATAACTTTGCTAAAATAGAATTGGATCCTTTTCTCAAATAAATGAGGAGCATTTTATAGGAGAAAATGGTGAATCAATGGATAGGATTGATTTGATTAATCAATGGATGAGAAGCCATGAGAGGTGAAGGCATGGATCAAGGATTCTCATCAATGGATGAGAATGCAAGTTGACATAGATTAAAAAGTTAATCAATGACTCATTGACTCAAAGAATCACACTTCCTAAAAATTAGGAAGTTTGTTACAAATTTTTTTAGGAAGAATATTCCATTTTTTAGTTCAAATGGAGGAATATTCCCTTGCAAGTGGGAAGGTGAGGGAAAATAGCAAATTAGATAATTAAAAAAAGTTTTAATTGTGGAAGTTGAGTGAAGTTAGGCTTCTCATTAAAATATTAATTTATTTAATAAAAGGGGTTCAAATGACATTTAATTAAATAATTAAGATTATTTAATAAAATGAGAAGACATAAGCAATGAAATTAGATAATTTGCATTACCTAATTAAATAAGATGGAAATTAGCGTGAAAGGGGATGAATTAGCCAAATAATAGTGATCATTTGATTAATAGGAGGAATTGATGAATTTAGGTAAATAATGAAGATTATTTAATTAAACGGTTGAAAAGAGGTGATTCAGGACAAAATGGTGTTAATAATCAGATTCAAGTGTGCAATATCAGTTAGGACAATTTTAATTGTCTACAACAACATGTATCCTTTGCTGGAATGCAATTTTTTGAGGAGGAAGAGGGTTCCCATGTGGTTGTGACCCTCATGGTTTGTTGGGACACTAGTTTACAAAGTGATATCCACCACATGTAAAACATCCTTTCACTGGTCCCCTCTTTTTCCCAGGCCTTCCAGAACTACTATCATTTTTACAAGCATTGTTGTTGAAGTTGTTGTTGTAGTTGTTGTTGCTTCCCCTACAATCCCTTTTTGGTTCATTCCAATTATTTTTGGTTCACTTGTCCCCTTTCTTTTGAGAACTTTTTCCTTCACTAGGCTTCTTTGAAGCTCAATTGGCTTGCGACCAATTGAACTTCTTTCAATTTTTTTCTCAGTAGCTTGAGATAGACTTAAGCCTTTGTTCCTGCTTAATTGCTTTCTCGTACACCAACTCCATGGTAACAGGACTGTGTACATCTACCTCACCACCTATTTGGGAATTGAGACCCATGATAAACTTCCTTAAATGTGAAACCGCTTGTCCTTTTGGTACATGGGTATGTACCTCAGGAGATGAGTGAACTTTTCCCAATATTTGTTAACTAAGGAATCACCTTGCCTCAAGTTCTAGAAATCAGTGAGCTTTTGGTCTAGAAGAGTTGTGGTGACCACTGTTTCTAGAAAATATTCACAAACTTACTCCATGTAAGCCTTAAGGAACTGAGCCCAAGCTCCATCTTCTTATTCATCCACCAGTTGGATGCTTCACCAACCAACTAAAATTCTCCCCAAATGGATTTAGTGACCTCAAAGTAGTTTATGATTTCAAAATACTTCTCCATCTCCATAATCCATGCCTCAGCCACATACCTAGTAGTTTTACCTTCAATTTTGGAAGTGATATCTTTTTAATGTCACGAGATAGCTCACTTTCCAGTCGCTTTCTTTTGGATCCCTTAGACCTAGATTGTGACTCATCATCCTCATGCTCACTAGATTGAGTAAGATCATGGGAATTTTACCCTTCTTCATTATTTGGAACTTATTTTTCCTCCCTTTCCTTTCCCCTTACCTCGTGTTTCTCATTCTTGCTCTTGTTTCATCCATGATAGCCAAAATTTGATCCAACTTAGCTTCAACATTCTTAATACCTTGACCTACTTCTTGACTTCCCCAAAGTTAGTTATTATTCTAACCATTTCTCCCAAGAACAATTATACCTGGAGGTTTCATTTTAATTAGATCTAAGAATGTTTACTTAATGTTAAAAAAAATCAAAAGAACATTCACATAAGATATTCCATAAAAGAACTCATACACAAGTTTTTGTCAAAAACATGTTTTTCATTAATATTAAAAAGGATTTCAATATCCTTGAGTTTTATATGGAATGACTATTCAGATAGTCTAAGGAGAGTATCCCTCGGATTTACTCTTTGATACATAACTACGTGGGATATACCCCTCAAATTTTTGTTCATATACATCATCGAAAGAGAAATAACCCTCAGACCTATCCTCAGATACATAGTTTCAAGGTACATATCCCTTCGATTCGACATTGAGGTTAGTACAATAACTTTCGCTAAAGGAAGGATATGAGGATCCCTAAATATCATGATTGGATTAACACTACATTCATAGGGAATATCTTTGGAAAGTGGTAAAGAGTCCAACATAGCCAAGGAGAGAGGAGGTACAAAGTTGACAACCTCTTGCATCCTTCTCCTCTCTTGACTAATTCGTGAAAGGGCATGACTGAAAGTCTCAGTGTCACTTAGCTAGATGGTGTTGTCATAATTGGTACACTCTATGGCTCGAACAATGGCTCCCTTTCCTTCTTGGCCTCTAGGTAGCACTCATTTTTTATTACTAACTTCCTTGCAATCATCTTGAGATGCACCATCCTGGCACAAGAATTTCCAAACATTAGACTCATAAAATGTTAGATTGGAAACATAGTGAGCACATAGGTTTTAGAGCTGAACTTGGTGGCTTTGATACCATGTGTAACATACCCATTTTTCTACCCATTATTTTACTCTATTTTACCCACAAGTGAATAGTTTATGTATCTAATATTGAGACCAGTAAAAAAATGGAATAATAAATGCACATTTGAAACATAACCTTTCCAAAAATTTCTCTTGCATAATAAAGAATTATTTCATTAATACAAGTAACAATTTAAAATTACATATTCTCAATTTGACATTTCACATTTACAAATTCCATAGAGATGGATACAAGTTTACATACATATCTTCAACAACCTTACCTGAAATAGAAATACAAGTGGTCCAAAACTTCCTTCTACAAATGTTGGTCACCAACTACATGACGAGAAGCATCGCTCAAGCGCTTTTTCGCCAACCACGGACTTACTCTAATCCCCCGCACATCTACTTGACTGGTAATATGGCCCTACCCTTCGATGAAGAGATTGGTTTGGTGACCTCATAATCTTAGCCTTTTCTAAGCATGGTGTTATGTCCTAAATATCTAGAGCTACCATACATTGGCTACTACCTACATGTATGACAATCCCTGCTGAGTATGTAAACCTAGATCATAGTGAACTGACAGTGTAAATAGTGGCTACTTGCACTACTTTGGCCAAAGAATTCATCACCTAGTACTTTGAGTGAGTCATCTATTTCACCCACCTTCCTACCTCGATTTGGTTTTGACCATTCATACTCTATACATAGGTTACCCCCTTTCCCCATGGATTATACTAACCCCAGAAATAACTAAACTATTAACCCATGACAAAATGACATTGCTACTAAAGTAACTCAAAGAAACTCTATCTCATGCTACATACATATAGTATTGACAAACTATGTATAATATAAGTAGAACACATTCATATGAATTCCAATATAGTATATATATCTATATAGGTATAATTAATTTGTAAGTTTTCATAAATACAAGAATCAACCAAGAAACATGCAAAGAATATCCAAGCATTATAACACACATTTAAAACATTTCTTTCCTACAAGGAAATCATAAATATTTAACTTTTCTAATATAAATAATAAAGGAATAGAATTCAATATGCCTGTTTAAAAGCTCCAACTAATAAATCTCCCTTCCTAACTTAATTCCTCAAGCCCACTTGCTACTTCCTCTAAGATCATCTCAATTCCCACTTCTAGCCTCTTACCAAATCTCTCAACAATACTAATGCAAAATAACAAAGCAACTCACTAACTCTCAAGATTTCAAACTCACTAGCATACAAAATACAATAGAATAATAATAGAGTAATTAGTATGAAAAGTGTAGCGAAAGATAGAAAGAGCACCTCTATAAATACTAAAATTTGAGCAACCAAAGGCTACAAAAAAGCTAACAATCCTATCACCTTTCTACTCCCATGCAATGAATTATCTAATTAACTCATTTATTTACAACATGTAACAGTCCTCACATTTCAAATGGATGAGTTTGCTTGTTTCAAGAGACAACAAGACTCTTTTACTAAGTTAATGAACAACAAATCCTTTTAGCAGGTTTCATACTTGGTTTGCAAGTCAACTGCCCTCTTGTATTGCTTCCAACTTTACATTGATTGGTTTTATGCATATCCAAAGGTTTAAGACTTCATATTGGCTTCCATATGCTACAGGTTTAGCACCACATTTCATGTTTTAGCACCCCAAATGGTAGCATAGCTAAGACTTATTCTTATCATTTAAAATATACATTCATATTCTTTCTAGCATATAAGCTTTATTCCATTTTCCATGTACGACATTTGACTTGGTCCAAATTTGTTTCATGCGTAGATTATAAGCTTAGTAATGCTCTTACATATGAGGCAGCGCTATATGCGCATAAGCTTTATTTAAAGCATATTTTATTTATACTTTAGCAACATTGTTAATGTGCTCAACATTATTTAGAATGTTGTATACATATAACTTTAGTGCTATTTGGGGGCCCTATACATACGAAGTTCTAGTCTCCCCGTCCAGGTAGTGCTAAAAATTTTACAGTAGTTTATAATACAAACCCGACGAGCCTAAAAAAAAAAAAAACTTTGCTATTACAATGCGCTTCACATATATCATTCAAACACTTATCGTTATATATAATATATATAATAGATATATGTGTGTGTGTGTGTGTGTATAACATATCTTTTATATATATTAAAAAAAAAATCTCAAGATTGTCAAATGCATTAATTACCAATTAATTAATATATATATAAACATATATTGAAATAACAATCATAAATATATATATATACACAAATATATAAAAATATATTAATATATGTGTATATACATTATTATATACATATATATTAATATATATAGTATGTATATACATAACATTGTTATAATATCTTTATATAAACACACATATTCGCATTTCCATCGATCGACATATATACACGAAGTGTGTGTGTGTGTGTATATGTCATCTTTGTCCAATCAATATTCCCATGCATATGGGTAGTCTATCCATGAGCATGCATAGATACATCTATCTATGTATACTCTTGCACGTATTTACTCATATGTATGAGTTTATCATAGACAACACATATATACATATATATACATTTTATGTAATATCTCATTGATATAAGTATGAGTACACAAGGATGGACTTTTACTCAACATAAAGACTTAATCACATTCCTCAATCACAACATTCATAGAACAAGATCATAACCCAATATAAGCATTCACGACCAATATTGAAGATCACTTACCTTTCACTCAAACTGACTTGACTCAACTTAGACCAACTAGGGTGTGAGTGTGTATGCTCTATTAGGCTCGATAAGAGTTACCATCTACCAAGTTAGAACTTCTCTTGAGTGATACTTCCCCTCTCTTCTAGAGGTTTAAACATATTCCTACATTCAACTTAGTACATCATAACAGTAGTTAGTTGATCACAGGACAATCATATGCATTGTATATTTCATAGTCAGAATCATTAAAAAACATCAAATTCAATAAAGCATGCATTCATCATGTTTCCATCAAGATTCATAAAACACATTCATATATTAAATTAATTTAACCAAACAAGGTAATAGTAAATAGGTAATAACACATGAGGTGTAACAAAATGGGTCCTCATACCCAATTATTTTTAATGTAATCGGCAAAATGTATCCTCAAATGTAATTATTTTTTAATATTATTGGTGAAATGGGTCCTTACAAGTAGTGAACATTTAATGATGTTGGAAAAACATGTCCTGATACACAATTTGTTGTTTTAATAGTATTGGCAAATATGTGGGTGATTTAATACATGATTCTAAGATTCCAGGGGAAAATATTAATTAGTCTATTTGAAACACATAGTTTGTTATGGCGAAAATATTAATTACATTTGCCTCATAAAATAAATCGATGGAAAATTAAAATGCATTAAACCAATAATTCATAAAATCCGGGTGATTTAACTACCTCATTGGTTGCAATATATTCACCAATTTTGACTTCGTTGATATGAACTATTCACCAATTGGTGAAGATTCACCACTAAAAAAATCCCTGGATTGAACAATGCAAAGATATATATTTTATTTTACATTAATGTGTCAAATTTGTACATGGGGGAAAATTAATAAAAATTGAAAGGGGTCATTATCATCCACCATCTTATGTTAGTCACTAAACATTAAGATGCATTTTTAAGACATACGATGGTGTACCTTATGACAAGAAGGATATCATACATAATGGACATAATTTTAGCTTGGGTAATTTAGAAAGAATTCAAGATGATTGAAATGTCAACTCTATCCACACAAAATAAAAGAGTGTACAATTGAAAAAAAAAAAGGAAGAACCAAAGAAAGAACAAATCAAGCAAGAAGCAAAGATAGAAACAAAAGAAAAAGCAATACAAATGCCTACATTTCATGTGCAAAGGAAAACTTGGAAACTAAAGAAAAAGGTTGTGGTACACTAAATTCCTATCATTCCACCACAACCACAAGTTAAGAAATAAAAATGGGTAAGAAAGGAAAAGCCTAATTTTATACTTATTGGTCATGATTACAACTAACATGAAGAAAAATTAAGAATAAACACGTGTAGTTGAAGGCAAGAAAAGAAGAGAAAAAAATGAAGGAATAAAAAGATAAATTGCATGGGTTTTGTTGGGACAATGATGACCTATTTGATGAGCATGAACATACACCTTTGAAAACAAAGGTCACACCTAAGAATTTTGTTAGATTATTCATAAGCATCATTATAGCATACATTCTTTTGTATACCTTTAGTTTAGATTTGACTTTGAATCTTGATTTTCTATATTTATAGTTTGGCATTTTTTATCACACTTTATTTCTTGTGTTTTTCATACTCATATGACCTTATATGTTTCTTTTTCATGATTATTCTCCCTCACTTGGTGGGAATTTTGGTTTTTATCTATTTACTTTTTACACTTTTCTTTATTTTGTTTGTACCCACTCTTTCATCCATGTCTTTGTTTCCTTTTTCCTTTTTTCCTTTTATTTCCTACTTGGGTTGATTTCTTACTTTCACCTTTTTCTTTTACCACTTTGTTTGCTTATTTATCCTTGTTATATTTCACCTGTGTTACACATTTTTTATGTTTAATAAGTTGTGGTTATGACTTTCATGTTTATTAACATGCTTATGACATTTACCATGCTACGATGCTTATGCTTGCCCATTGACTACTTGCTATGATCTTATAGTGTTATACCATGCATTGCCATATCTTTACATTGGGAGCACCATGTCTTCCCCCACCTTTTGCACTCCTCTTGTCATATCTTTAGCATTTATTATTCACATTGGGGGCATCATGCCCCCCCCAAACCCTTACACATTATGCTTTTAGTGATATATATTTCACATTGGGGGCATCATACATTCCCCCATAAATACCATATTGGCATTAGCATACCTCTATATCAAGGGCATTGAATGTCTTCCCCATTTCACTTTGTTCCTCCCTAGATTCATGTTACCACTAGGACCCATCGCCTTGTTGTCATGTGCTCATTGTCCCACATTAGGGGCATATTCCTTTCTTAGTTCCCTACATGCTTATATAGTTGTTCCTAACTATTAAAAATCACACCATTATTTCAAATTGCCCATGTTGGGGGCAACCTTCTAGAAATTTTCTTACTATGCTTTATCATTTTACATGTTGCACTTGATTATAACATGATGCACTTATATTGTTAATCCTATTTTATGATTCACACATTGTGCTTCCACGCATATTACATTTACATTTCATGTACTATTTTTCTTCTCCTTCAATTCCTTGCCCCTTATGAGTGCAAGCAATTAAAGGGAAGCATATTGTCAATAACATTCCTAAGTTGAGCTTCTGAGTCATGACAAGTGCTAACAAAGACTCATCGTAATGGCCAAATAGATCATTATTATGACACATTAGCACCCTATGAAAATTGTCATCCTATGGCCACTAAGCAAAACACATCATTATTATTTTTTGAATAGGAAAAATTTCCTAGCTTTGCTCACTTACCTTTTTTAGCTAAGAAACCCTTATTTTGTGTCTAATTTTCATTTGTGAGACAATAGTTATGCATTACATGTTTTCCCTATGTTTTGTAAGTTCTCGTGGAGAGCGCACACCAAAGGATGAACCTACATGATGGCATCTTGCAAGGTCCATTACTTTATATGGACCCCCTTTGATATCTTTTTATATCTAAAAATTTACTTTACATGCAAGCATGTTTGTGAGTGCTACATACTTTGAGATACATGATTATTCTAGGATTCACATGCATCTCAAAATAACGACAAAATATTATGGTGAAATTTGCATACCTATGACTTTTTTCCCATTTATTTTTGCACCTATTTTTGGAGAATGTCTTAATAAATGTACATATCGACAAATGGTGCAATCTTTTGCAAAGTTGGGCTCATTCACCTAGCCTTTACCCATCCCTATATGCACTTATTCCCATGCATTTTATCCCCCACCTTATCCATACTTGGACATACCCCAATACATTCACCTAGACTATGCATTTATTACACTTAGTCATACACCTATTCCAATTTATCCATTAACTGCCTAGATCTATCAACTTGCCTACCTAGTGTCATTTCTATAGTCATGCATTCAACATCATAAACTTGACCCCTACTAACTCAAAATTGGTTGATTTTTGCCTATATTACTAACCATCGTGAGCTAACTATACACACATTTGCACAACCCGATGTTTTGTGCTTGTATTTAAAGGTATTCACTTGCACAAATTTCACATCCTCGCACATTCAACCATCCTCTTTCATCCTAGAAGCATCTAAGAAACAATTAA
>VDFB02281492.1:557238593-557290895 GCA_007258455.2 Sequoia sempervirens
AACCCATATTCCCTAACAAAATAACATTTTTCTCTTCTTCAGAAGAAGGTTACTAGACCAACTACTAATAAAAAAGGAAAAAATATGTCTCTTCTTCCGAGGGTTATTTTGGTCTTTGAGGAAGGTAAATATGCCAAGGAAAAATACTCTAAGGGTGATACTATGGTGGGAGAAGATCCGACAGATTGGTGCAATACAAGAAAGAGGCCCTTGTTGATGATATCTCTAGTGACTCGGTAATGTCTAGCGGTAGAATGAAGGCATCAAAGCTACTAAGAAGATGAAGGATAAAGGACCCATAGAAGACCCATGTCACCTCTTTGATTTAAACTAGATGCTTTGGGAGGACTATACCAATTCATTTGATACTAGAGTTGGTTCTGACACGAAGATCCAAAGCAAAGAGGACAAATCAAACGAGCTCAGTGTGTTGCAGGAGTAGGTGGCTATGCTAAATAGTAAGGTTAATTTCCTAGCTCAATTCACTATCAAGATGATTCACAGGTCAGCTCTCACTCTCTCAGATGTGTTCAAGGAGGAAATGGACAAGAACACCATGGATGAAGGCCCCAGTTAGATTGGGGAGGATGTGTTAAACCTCCTAGTCAAGAAATGGGAGGGTTCAGACAATTAGTGGTTGGGTTTGTGCTATGTTGTGTCTATGCTATTACTAGGTTGTGTTTGTCTCTCTTATGCTATTATTGTAATCTTTTTTGATGTTTTTTGGTTTTGATCCTTTTTGGCCCTTTGGGCTCATCATGTAAAGGGTACAACACCTTGTAAATTTTGCTTACTTTATCAAAAACATTTTTCTCTTCTTTGATGTGTGATTGCAGGTTTTAGGTTGAAGATCATTTGGAGAGAAAAATTGGAGAAAGTTGCAAATTTGTCAAATTTTTCATGTTTCTTGCAAAATCACGGAAACTAAGCTATAGGATTTATTTCTAGGTTTCTGACAATGCCCGACTAGAATTTGGGAGTGCAGACATTAAAGAACAAAACCCAAAAACCATTTTTCCATAGCCCTAGCCAAGACCCATTCATCATAGGGAAAATGAGTCCTCAATGAGGTCTGAAAAAGCACTTTTTGTAACAGGTACACATATTTAACCCTTTTAAAACCTACCTTTTTACTGTTATATCAATTAGGTTTATTTTCTAATTCTCATTTACACATTATAGTACACATATTGAATGAAAGTAGATGTGAAATTGGTTCATCATTTTGTTTCATTATGGTGAACCTATTTTTTCCCATTTCATACATAAAACATGAAACATCATAAAACATCATTATTTTTTAGGAGTTTTCAAAATTTAGCAAGACTTGTGGAAACTTTTGCTTCATCTCAATATAGTCTTCCCAAGTGGTAGAATCTTCTACATATTGATCCCACCAAACCTTGCATTGTATAACCTCTTTGTTATGTAAGTGAATCTTATGTGTTTCAAGCACCTTGAGAGGCTCGATTGTTACCACTCCTAGGTTTTGTACCTATAGATCATTACAATCAATAACATGGTTATCCCATGGTATATACTTCTTAAGATATGATACATGACAAATGTTATGCATCCTAGCAAGAGTTGGCGGCAAGGAAATTCTATACGCAATAGGGTTGACTTCTTCAAGAACCTCAAAAGGACCTATGTAGCATGGAGCTAGTTTGGAAGACTTTCCAAACTTGATAGAACTCTTGTGAGATTTGACTCTCAACAAAACCTTATCTCCTAAGAAATGTATAGGCACTCGTTTGGAATTTGTATAACTCTTCTTCCTATCATTAGATTTTTCTAGCCTCTGCTTAATAATTCCAACTTTCTCCATTT
This sequence comes from Sequoia sempervirens, assembly GCA_007258455.2. Lineage (NCBI taxonomy): Eukaryota > Viridiplantae > Streptophyta > Pinopsida > Cupressales > Cupressaceae > Sequoia > Sequoia sempervirens. The sequence continues at coordinate 557,240,424 of VDFB02281492.1, forward strand.
CTAATAACATTTTTGGCCCAAGACTTATCATATCCTCTAGCTTATCCCGACTTATAGGATTTTGATACTTTCTTCCATACAATGCTTCAAACGGAGCCATTTTGACTACAGAATGATAAGATTTATTATATGCAAACTCAACCAAAGGTAGGTAAACCTCCCATTTGTATTGTTGATCCATGCAATGCATACATAGTAGATCCTCTAACACTTGGTTTGTCCTTTTAGTTTTTCCATCTGTTTCTGGATGATATGCTAAAGTTATGTTCATTTGAGTCCCAATTGAATAAAACAAGGTTTTCCAAAATCTAGATCTCACACGAGCATCCCTATCAGAAATAATCTTTTTAAGAATCCCATGTAGTCTAAATACCTCTTGGATAAACTTTTGAGCTATTACAGGAGCTTCATTGGCCATATTCCTTGGTATAAAGTGAGCCACCTTTGTAAGCTTTTCCATCACTACCAAAATGGCATTGTGCTTATTCCTTGACATTGGAAGACCTTACACAAAATCCATGCTAATGACTTGCCACTTACTTTTTGGAACTTCATAGGGATACAAAAGACTTGTAGGATAATGATGGTTTGTTTTCACTCTTTGACATTCTAAGAAACTTTCTATAAATCTCGTAGCATCCCCTTTCATACCCTTCCATAAATACAATGGCTTTACATCAACCAACATCTTAGTTACACCAAGATGTTCTGAGTATGGTGCATTATAAACTTCTTTCCATATCATGTTCCTTAATTACCCAATGTTAGGTACATAAATCCTTCCCTTAAACCTCAATAATCCATTAGGTTCAAAGTGATATCCTTCGTACCTTCGATCTTGCAGATTGTCTAAGAGTGCTTGCTTGACTTGTTCATAAAAAATTTCACCCTTGGATTCTTGCAATACTTGACCTTTGAAGTCGGTTTGGATTGATATCATCAAGGAGATATAAATCCTATGTCTTAGGGAATCGGTGACCTGATTCTCCTTTCCCTTGATATAACTGATGTTGAAATCATAATCAGATATCAATCCAACCATCTCCTTTGTCACACATTCATATTAGGTTGAGTAAACAAATACTTTAGACCATGATGATCAGTCTTTAGTTCAAATGGTTTCCCCAACTGATAATATCTCCACATCTATAATGCATGGGAAACTCTTTCTAACTCCAAATCATGTAAAGCATAATTTTTCTCATAAGGCTTCAACTTCCTTGACTCATAAGCTATGACTCACCCTTCTTGGATCAATACTCCACCAAAACCTTCTCCTGAAGCATTGGTAATAACTATAAATTTACCATCTGGATCTGGCAACTTCAGTATTAGTGTGGTGGTCAACTTCTCCTTGAGTTGGTCAAATGTTGCTTGACATTTCTCAAACCACTCACTTCTTCCCCTTCCTTTGCAAATAAGTGATGGGAAAATCTATTCTTGAAAATTTTGCAATGAACTTTTAGTAATACCTAGCCAAACCCATAAAACTTCTAACTTCTGACATATTCTTAGTCACTGGCCACTCAAGCATTGCTTTTATCTTTGTTGGATTAATTGCAATTCCATCAACCGAAATCACATGACCCAAATATTGTACTTCCTTTTGGAAGAAGGTACACTTTGAGAGTTTCCCATAGAGCTTATGCTCTCTCAATCATTGGAGAACAATCTCTAGATGCTTGAGATGTTCCTCTTCATTCTTAGAGTAGATTAAAATATCATAAAAGAATACCAACACAAAGCTATCCAAGTAGTCCCTAAATACATTGTTCATTAGGTTCATGAATGCTACAAGTGAATTTGTGAGTCCAAAAGATAGGACTGTGAACTCATAATGAACATACCTTGTCCTAAAAGTTGTTTTGAAAATGTATTCGTCCTTGATCCGTAGTTGATGATATCCTTAATGTGGATCAAACTTTGAAAACATTGTCACTCCTCACATCTAATAAAAGAGATCGTCAATATGTGGCAACAGATACTTATTCTTTATCATTGCTTTGTTAAGCAATAGATAGTCAATGCACAAGCATAGTGTACCATCTTTCTTCTTCACAAAGATCACTAGCACTCCTTAGGATGAAACATTGGGTCTTATCAGTCCTTTGGACAACAATTCCTCTAATTGTGCTTTTAACTCCATTAATTTAAATGTTGTGCTCATCCTATATGGTACTTTCAATATAGGTTCCGACCCTAGAACTATGTCGATGGAGAAACAAAATACTCTCTTGGGAGGCAATCCAGGTAATTTATTTGGAAATACATCCACAAATTTCTGTAAGATAGGATATTTCTCCATATTCATTTTTCCATATTCCAACATCTCACCTTCTTTGACATCTCGGGAGTCTTGAGAACCATAATATACTACATCATCTTGAGAAATGAACTCTTTGCATTCCTCAAGTTTCTCCATTTTTATTGTGAAGAGTTGACAACCTTTCTTCTTTTCTCTATGCATTTGTATGACAGATATCTACCATGGATTAACCTCTCTAGGTATTCCTTGCAATGATACCTAGTTTCCAAGATCATCTAAGCATTCTACAGTTTTTGCATGAAAATCGACTTTGACACTAAGTTTCCATAGCCAATTTATCCTGAAGATGACATCATATGAACCTAAAGGAGCTATGTACAAATTCACTTATGTAGAGAAACTTGGAAGTTCAACCCTTGCTTCGAATAGACATTGATTCGCTTCAACTCTTGTTTGGTTTGCATATTCAACAACCCAAGAATTTTCCATAAAACCAACCTTTCTAGACATTTGACTAGCTATTTTAGGAGAAATGATTTTTTTCATGGCACCAACATCTATTAAAATTGAAATGGAAATACTGGCCAAAGTACCTGGAACTTCTACTAGATTAATCTGGTAGTCTACTTGTTGATTGTCCACTACAGATGTGACTATAATCAGAACATAAGCTTAATACACCAAATCCAATAGATTATAATAAATACTTAACTTTTTTAAGCTATAATCCCAATGAAATGCTTGAAAACATACTACGAAAAAGCCATTTAAGCAAAATCTATTAAGAAATGCATAAAGAAACCTAGTTAAATGCCTCAAACCTCATCCTATTGGGGGATTGGTGCTACATTGATATGGAATGGCAGCCCTTTCCCAATTCCTTTGATGAAACAAGCATTTAAACGAACTCCATTCATGAAAATAAGTTAATATTGATGAAAACTAAGCTAAAAGTGGATGAAAAGCTAAAATGGATGCAAGATGGATGAAAGTGAGTATGCAAACGTGCAACATAACTTTGCTAAAATAGAATTGGATCCTTTTCTCAAATAAATGAGGAGCATTTTATAGGAGAAAATGGTGAATCAATGGATAGGATTGATTTGATTAATCAATGGATGAGAAGCCATGAGAGGTGAAGGCATGGATCAAGGATTCTCATCAATGGATGAGAATGCAAGTTGACATAGATTAAAAAGTTAATCAATGACTCATTGACTCAAAGAATCACACTTCCTAAAAATTAGGAAGTTTGTTACAAATTTTTTTAGGAAGAATATTCCATTTTTTAGTTCAAATGGAGGAATATTCCCTTGCAAGTGGGAAGGTGAGGGAAAATAGCAAATTAGATAATTACAAAAAAATTTAATTGTGGAAGTTGAGTGAAGTTAGGCTTCTCATTAAAATATTAATTTATTTAATAAAAGGGGTTCAAATGACATTTAATTAAATAATTAAGATTATTTAATAAAATGAGAAGACATAAGCAATGAAATTAGATAATTTGCATTACCTAATTAAATAAGATGGAAATTAGCGTGAAAGGGGATGAATTAGCCAAATAATAGTGATCATTTGATTAATAGGAGGAATTGATGAATTTAGGTAAATAATGAAGATTATTTAATTAAACGGTTGAAAAGAGGTGATTCAGGACAAAATGGTGTTAATAATCAGATTCAAGTGTGCAATATCAGTTAGGACAATTTTAATTGTCTACAACAACATGTATCCTTTGCTGGAATGCAATTTTTTGAGGAGGAAGAGGGTTCCCATGTGGTTGTGACCCTCATGGTTTGTTGGGACACTAGTTTACAAAGTGATATCCACCACATGTAAAACATCCTTTCACTGGTCCCCTCTTTTTCCCAGGCCTTCCAGAACTACTATCATTTTTACAAGCATTGTTGTTGAAGTTGTTGTTGTAGTTGTTGTTGCTTCCCCTACAATCCCTTTTTGGTTCATTCCAATTATTTTTGGTTCACTTGTCCCCTTTCTTTTGAGAACTTTTTCCTTCACTAGGCTTCTTTGAAGCTCAATTGGCTTGCGACCAATTGAACTTCTTTCAATTTTTTTCTCAGTAGCTTGAGATAGACTTAAGCCTTTGTTCCTGCTTAATTGCTTTCTCGTACACCAACTCCATGGTAACAGGACTGTGTACATCTACCTCACCACCTATTTGGGAATTGAGACCCATGATAAACTTCCTTAAATGTGAAACCGCTTGTCCTTTTGGTACATGGGTATGTACCTCAGGAGATGAGTGAACTTTTCCCAATATTTGTTAACTAAGGAATCACCTTGCCTCAAGTTCTAGAAATCAGTGAGCTTTTGGTCTAGAAGAGTTGTGGTGACCACTGTTTCTAGAAAATATTCACAAACTTACTCCATGTAAGCCTTAAGGAACTGAGCCCAAGCTCCATCTTCTTATTCATCCACCAGTTGGATGCTTCACCAACCAACTAAAATTCTCCCCAAATGGATTTAGTGACCTCAAAGTAGTTTATGATTTCAAAATACTTCTCCATCTCCATAATCCATGCCTCAGCCACATACCTAGTAGTTTTACCTTCAATTTTGGAAGTGATATCTTTTTAATGTCACGAGATAGCTCACTTTCCAGTCGCTTTCTTTTGGATCCCTTAGACCTAGATTGTGACTCATCATCCTCATGCTCACTAGATTGAGTAAGATCATGGGAATTTTACCCTTCTTCATTATTTGGAACTTATTTTTCCTCCCTTTCCTTTCCCCTTACCTCGTGTTTCTCATTCTTGCTCTTGTTTCATCCATGATAGCCAAAATTTGATCCAACTTAGCTTCAACATTCTTAATACCTTGACCTACTTCTTGACTTCCCCAAAGTTAGTTATTATTCTAACCATTTCTCCCAAGAACAATTATACCTGGAGGTTTCATTTTAATTAGATCTAAGAATGTTTACTTAATGTTAAAAAAAATCAAAAGAACATTCACATAAGATATTCCATAAAAGAACTCATACACAAGTTTTTGTCAAAAACATGTTTTTCATTAATATTAAAAAGGATTTCAATATCCTTGAGTTTTATATGGAATGACTATTCAGATAGTCTAAGGAGAGTATCCCTCGGATTTACTCTTTGATACATAACTACGTGGGATATACCCCTCAAATTTTTGTTCATATACATCATCGAAAGAGAAATAACCCTCAGACCTATCCTCAGATACATAGTTTCAAGGTACATATCCCTTCGATTCGACATTGAGGTTAGTACAATAACTTTCGCTAAAGGAAGGATATGAGGATCCCTAAATATCATGATTGGATTAACACTACATTCATAGGGAATATCTTTGGAAAGTGGTAAAGAGTCCAACATAGCCAAGGAGAGAGGAGGTACAAAGTTGACAACCTCTTGCATCCTTCTCCTCTCTTGACTAATTCGTGAAAGGGCATGACTGAAAGTCTCAGTGTCACTTAGCTAGATGGTGTTGTCATAATTGGTACACTCTATGGCTCGAACAATGGCTCCCTTTCCTTCTTGGCCTCTAGGTAGCACTCATTTTTTATTACTAACTTCCTTGCAATCATCTTGAGATGCACCATCCTGGCACAAGAATTTCCAAACATTAGACTCATAGAATGTTAGATTGGAAACATAGTGAGCACATAGGTTCTAGAGCTGAACTTGGTGGCTTTGATACCATGTGTAACATACCCATTTTTCTACCCATTATTTTTCTCTGTTTTACCCACAAGTGAATAGTTTATGTATCTAATATTGAGACCAGTAAAAAAATGGAATAATAAATGCACATTCGAAACATAACCTTTCCAAAAATTTCTCTTGCATAATAAATAATTATTTCATTAATACAAGTAACAATTTAAAATTACATATTCTCAATTTGACATTTCACATTTACAAATTCCATAGAGATGGATACAAGTTTACATACATATCTTCAACAAGCTTAGAAATACAAGTGGTCCAAAATATCCTTCTACAAATGTTGGTCACCAACTACATGACGATAAGCATCGCTCAAGCGCTTTTTCGCCAACCACGGACTTACTGTGATCCCCCGCACATCTACTTGACTGGTAATATGGCCCTACCCTTCGATGAAGAGATTGGTTTGGTGACCTCATAATCTTAGCCTTTTCTAAGCATGGTGTTATGTCCTACATATCTAGAGCTACCATACATTGGCTACTACCTACATGTATGACAATCCCTGCCGAGTATGTAAACCTAGATCATAGTGAACTGACAGTGTAAATAGTGGCTACTTGCACTACTTTGGCCAAAGAATTCATCACCTAGTACTTTGAGTGAGTCATCTATTTCACCCACCTTCCTACCTCGATTTGGTTTTGACCATTCATACTCTATACATAGGTTACCCCCTTTCCCCATGGATTATACTAACCCCAGAAATAACTAAACTATTAACCCATGACAAAATGACATTGCTACTAAAGTAACTCAAAGAAACTCTATCTCATGCTACATACATATAGTATTGACAAACTATGTATAATATAAGTAGAACACATTCATATGAATTCCAATATAGTATATATATCTATATAGGTATAATTAATTTGTAAGTTTTCATAAATACAAGAATCAACCAAGAAACATGCAAAGAATATCCAAGCATTATAACACACATTTAAAACATTTCTTTCCTACAAGGAAATCATAAATATTTAACTTTTCTAATATAAATAATAAAGGAATAGAATTCAATATGCCTGTTTAAAAGCTCCAACTAATAAATCTCCCTTCCTAACTTAATTCCTCAAGCCCACTTGCTACTTCCTCTAAGATCATCTCAATTCCCACTTCTAGCCTCTTACCAAATCTCTCAACAATACTAATGCAAAATAACAAAGCAACTCACTAACTCTCAAGATTTCAAACTCACTAGCATACAAAATACAATAGAATAACAATAGAGTAATTAGTATGAAAAGTGTAGTGAAAGATAGAAAGAGCACCTCTATAAATACTAAAATTTGAGCAACCAAAGGCTACAAAAAAGCTAACAATCCTATCACCTTTCTACTCCCATGCAATGAATTATCTAATTAACTCATTTATTTACAACATGTAACAGTCCCCACATTTCAAATGGATGAGTTTGCTTGTTTCAAGAGACAACAAGACTCTTTTACTGAGTCAATGAACAACAAATCCTTTTAACAGGTTTCATACTTGGTTTGCAAATCAACTGCCCTCTTGTATTGCTTCCAACTTTACATTGATTGGGTTTATGCATATCCAAAGGTTTAAGACTTCATATTGGCTTCCATATGCTACAGGTTTAGCACCACATTTCATGTTTTAGCGCCCCAAATGGTAGCATTACTAAGACTTATTCTTATCATTTAAAATATACATTCATATTCTTTCTAGCATATAAGCTTTATTCCATTTTCCATGTACGACATTTGACTTGGTCCAAATTTGTTTCATGCGTAGATTATAAGCTTAGCAATGCTCTTACATATGAGGCAGCGCTATATGCGCATAAGCTTTATTTAAAGCATATTTTATTTATACTTTAGCAACATTATTTAGAATGTTGTATACATATAACTTTAGTGCTATTACAATGTGCTTCACATATATCATTCAAACACTTATCATTATATATAATATATATAATAGATATATATGTGTGTGTATAACATATCTTTTATATATATTAAAAAAAAATCTCAAGATTGTCAAATGCATTAATTACCAATTAATTAATATATATATAAACATATATCGAAATAACAATCATAAATATATATATATATACACAAATATATAAAAATATATTAATATATGTGTATATACATTATTATATACATATACATTAATATATATAGTATGTATATACATAACATTGTTATAATAGCTTTATATAAACACACATATTTGCATTTCCATCGATCGACATATATACACGAAGTGTGTGTGTGTGTGTATATGTCATCTTTGTCCAATCAATATTCCCATGCATATGGGTAGTCTATCCATGAGCATGCATAGATACATCTATCTATGTATACTCTTGCACGTATTTACTCATATGTATGAGTTTATCATAGACAACACATATATACATATATATACATTTTATGTAATATCTCATTGATATAAGTATGAGTACACAAGGATGGACTTTTACTCAACATAAAGACTTAATCACATTCCTCAATCACAACATTCATAGAACAAGATCATAACCCAATATAAGCATTCACGACCAATATTGAAGATCACTTACCTTTCACTCAAACTGACTTGACTCAACTTAGACCAACTAGGGTGTGAGTGTGTATGCTCTATTAGGCTCGATAAGAGTTACCATCTACCAAGTTAGAACTTCTCTTGAGTGATACTTCCCCTCTCTTCTAGAGGTTTAAACATATTCCTACATTCAACTTAGTACATCATAATAGTAGTTAGTTGATCATAGCACAATCATATGCATTGTATATTTCATAGTCAGAATCATTAAAAAACATCAAATTCAATAAAGCATGCATTCATCATGTTTCCATCAAGATTCATAAAACACATTCATATATTAAAGCAATTTAACCAAACAAGGTAATAGTAAATAGGTAATAACACATGAGGTGTAACAAAATGGGTCCTCATACCCAATTATTTTTAATGTAATCGGCAAAATGTATCCTCAAATGTAATTATTTTTTAATATTATTGGTGAAATGGGTCCTTACAAGTAGTGAACATTTAATGATGTTGGAAAAACATGTCCTGATACACAATTTGTTGTTTTAATAGTATTGGCGAATATGTGGGTGATTTAATACATGATTCTAAGATTCCAGGGGAAAATATTAATAGGTCTATTTGAAACACATAGTTTGTTATGGTGAAAATATTAATTACATTTGCCTCATAAAATAAATCGATGGAAAATTAAAATGCATTAAACCAATAATTCATAAAATCTGGGTGATTTAACCACCTCGTTGGTTGCAATATATTCACCAATTTCGACTTCGCTGATATGCACTATTCGCCAATTGGTGAAGATTCACCACTAAAAAAATCCCTGGATTGAACAATGCAAAGATATATATTTTATTTTACATTAATGTGTCAAATTTGTACATGGGGGAAAATTAATAAAAATTGAAAGGGGTCATTATCATCCACCATCTTATGTTAGTCACTAAACATTAAGATGCATTTTTAAGACATACGATGGTGTACCTTATGACAAGAAGGATATCATACATAATGGACATAATTTTAGCTTGGGTAATTTAGAAAGAATTCAAGATGATTGAAATGTCAACTCTATCCACACAAAATAAAAGAGTGTACAATTGAAAAAAGAAAAGGAAGAACCAAAGAAAGAACAAATCAAGCAAGAAGCAAAGATAGAAACAAAAGAAAAAGCAATACAAATGCCTACATTTCATGTGCAAAGGAAAACTTGGAAACTAAAGAAAAAGGTTGTGGTACACTAAATTCCTATCATTCCACCACAACTACAAGTTAAGAAATAAAAATGGGTAAGAAAGGAAAAGCCTAATTTTATACTTATTGGTCATGATTACTACTAACATGAAGAAAAATTAAGAATAAACACGTGTAGTTGAAGGCAAGAAAAGAAGAGAAAAAAATGAAGGAATAAAAAGATAAATTGCATGGGTTTTGTTGGGACAATGATGACCTATTTGATGAGCATGAACATACACCTTTGAAAACAAAGGTGACACCTAAGAATTTTGTTAGATTATTCATAAGCATCATTATAGCATACATTCTTTTGTATACCTTTAGTTTAGATTTGACTTTGAATCTTGATTTTCTATATTTATAGTTTGGCATTTTTTATCACACTTTATTTCTTGTGTTTTTCATACTCATATGACCTTATATGTTTCTTTTTCATGATTATTCTCCCTCACTTGGTGGGAATTTTGGTTTTTATCTATTTACTTTTTACACTTTTCTTTATTTTGTTTGTACCCACTCTTTCATCCATGTCTTTGTTTCCTTTTTCCTTTTTTCCTTTTATTTCCTACTTGGGTTGATTTCTTACTTTCACCTTTTTCTTTTACCACTTTGTTTGCTTATTTATCCTTGTTATATTTCACCTGTGTTACACATTTTTTATGTTTAATAAGTTGTGGTTATGACTTTCATGTTTATTAACATGCTTATGACATTTACCATGCTACGATGCTTATGCTTGCCCATTGACTACTTGCTATGATCTTATAGTGTTATACCATGCTTTTTAGAGCTTACACATTGAGCCTACATTGATATATCACATTCCTAGATTTAGATATTGAATCCATATTGTTGTATCATGCTTTTAGAGTTATCACATGTCATACTAGGGGCATAATGTTTTCCCCCTTTATATCATTTGTGCTTTCATTGCCATATCTTTACATTGGGAGCACCATGTCTTCCACCACCTTTTGCACTCCTCTTGTCATATCTTTAGCATTTATTATTCACATTGGGGGCATCATGCCCCCCCCAAACCCTTACACATTATGCTTTTAGTGATATATTTTTCACATTGGGGGCATCATACATTCCCCCATAAATACCATATTGGCATTAGCATACCTCTATATCAAGGGCATTGAATGTCTTCCCCATTTCACTTTGTTCCTCCCTAGATTCATGTTACCACTAGGACCCATCGCCTTGTTGTCATGTGCTCATTGTCCCACATTAGGGGCATATTCCTTTCTTAGTTCCCTACATGCTTATATAGTTGTTCCTAACTATTAAAAATCACACCATTATTTCAAATTGCCCATGTTGGGGGCAACCTTCTAGAAATTTTCTTACTATGCTTTATCATTTTACATGTTGCACTTGATTATAACATGATGCACTTATATTGTTAATCCTATTTTATGATTCACACATTGTGCTTCCACGCATATTACATTTACATTTCATGTACTATTTTTCTTCTCCTTCAATTCCTTGCCCCTTATGAGTGCAAGCAATTAAAGGGAAGCATATTGTCAATAACATTCCTAAGTTGAGCTTCTGAGTCATGACAAGTGCTAACAAAGACTCATCGTAATGGCCAAATAGATCATTATTATGACACATTAGCACCCTATGAAAATTGTCATCCTATGGCCACTAAGCAAAACACATCATTATTATTTTTTGAATAGGAAAAATTTCCTAGCTTTGCTCACTTACCTTTTTTAGCTAAGAAACCCTTATTTTGTGTCTAATTTTCATTTGTGAGACAATAGCTATGCATTACATGTTTTCCCTATGTTTTGTAAGTTCTCGTGGAGAGCGCGCACCAAAGGATGAACCTACATGATGGCATCTTGCAAGGTCCATTACTTTATATGGACCCCCTTTGATATCTTTTTATATCTAAAAATTTACTTTACATGCAAGCATGTTTGTGAGTGCTACATACTTTGAGATACATGATTATTCTAGGATTCACATGCATCTCAAAATAACGACAAAATATTATGGTGAAATTTGCATACCTTTGACTTTTTTCCCATTTATTTTTGCACCTATTTTTGGAGAATGTCTTAATAAATGTACATATCGGCAAATGGTGCAATCTTTTGCAAAGTTGGGCTCATTCACCTAGCCTTTGCCCATCCCTATATGCACTTATTCCCATGCATTTTATCCCCCGCCTTATCCATACTTGGACATACCCCAATACATTCACCTAGACTATGCATTTATTACACTTAGTCATACACCTATTCCAATTTATCCATTAACTGCCTAGATCTATCAACTTGCCTACCTAGTGTCATTTCTATAGTCATGCATTCAACATCATAAACTTGACCCCTACTTACTCAAAATTGGTTGATTTTTGCCTATATTACTAACCATCGTGAGCTAACTATACACACATTTGCACAACTCGATGTTTTGTGCTTGTATTTAAAGGTATTCATTTGCACAAATTTCACATCCTCGCACATTCAACCATCCTCTTTCATCCTAGAAGCATCTAAGAAACAATTAATAGAAAAGCACTTGGATTTGGTGCATTAAAGGAGCAATTCCTCAACATACATCATTCCAAGACAATTGCATCATGTTTTTTAATATTTTTTAAGGTCAACTTCGATGAACATGTCCCCTTGCAACATAACGACAACCCTTCCAAGGTATTTCTAAATATCATTCATCCTCAAATATTAAAAAAGAGCAAAGTAAGAAACGATCACTTAGGGAAACCACAAAACAAAAGTACACATTGAGCAAAATCAAATATGTGTGCAATGGATGAATCTACAACCACAAAAAAAAGCTTGAAACTATAGACTCAACCCATGAGAAAATACAAATTCAATACTAGATCTAAGGAATTTCATTGACAAAGAGGTAGCTTTCCCCGAATGAACAACAATCAAATTCAAAATCTTCATCAAGTGACACTCACTCTATAATCATAAAGATAAATACCCTTACCATTTATATTTACTTTCACAACTTAGCTCACAAATATCATCAAATTAATCTAAATTAAGTAGTACTTACATGTTTTACATTTTAATATATTAAAAAAAATAGTTTGTTTTACAACTCCATTTCATTTGATTAAAAAAAACTTGTTTGTATGACGAAATAGAGATTATAAATACAGTTGATTTTTCATTTTTATTTTTGAAATTGCATCTTCCTCCACCCAAATATATGGGATTGGATAACTCCTCGACATACTTTGGAGTGAAATTTTGGCATGAGAAGAAATGAAATACCTATGAAAAGGTAAAAAATAAAATTCAATAAACTTATCTTTTACCATGCCTCTCATAGAACTTACACCTTCCCTCCGATCGATTTTTTGAATATTAAAAAATTCAAGCATAAGAAGTACGTCTCACAATCCACTGCCTCAACAAAATCAAGCGCAACGCTGACCTTACTAAATAAGTAACCGTATTAAACGCCACTGCCAAGCGGCGCTCCTGCAGGGCCCACATCCCATTTATGCACAGATTTATACCCTCCCCGATGCTCTCACATATCCCCATCGAATTCAGAAAACAAATTAAATATAACCGGATATTTTCTGATAAGCGGCTCTCAAACCCTAACAAATCTGCCATAACCAGAAAAAATAGTACTGAATCAGACTCAGAGGCATAATATAACCTGAAAGTAACAGTTAAAAGCCAGAAAAGAATGCACAGAACACAAGTAACCACATCAAAGATGACAAATTCCATTACTGTAAATTATAAAATCTATAAAAAAACTTCGTTGCAGCCGATCAAGTTCTCATTACCTTTTCAAGATTCCGAGTCATTTTCTGTTAAATTTTCCCCGAAGATCGGTTCAAAATGTGTGTTTCCTCCCCCAAATTTGAAGAGTTCATATAATAAATCATTCAGGCGCCAAAATTTGAACTATTTACTAGTCAGGCTCCAGGTGCCATTTGTATCAAACTTTTAGGCTCTCTTGCTTGTAAAACAAGAGAAACAGATAAGAATAGAGAAAAAGCTTACTCGCAGAGAGAAAATAAAGATTTCTATTCCTAAAAACAGAGAAATTTTCCGAGAGCTCAAAACCCTAAGAATCTTGAACAAGAGATCATTAATGAAGGAAATAGAAAGCTTTAACTCACTGAATTCGGCGATTACTTTCAGCTGCATAAGTCTGCTTCACAGAATTGTTCTCCAGTTCTTTCTTACAATTTTTTTCTCTTCCAACCATTAATCTGTTGAGCTGTTTTGTTTTCTTACCCGTGAAGTAAAAGCTACACAATCTCATCAAAAAAATGAATCTGTTTCAGAATTGCGCATTACGTTTGGAACAATTTAGCCTCCAAAATGGCTGGCCCACATCTTTCTGGCCTTCAAATTTAATTCGAGAAAATAATCGTGGGGTCTTTCGGGATGCTTTTTTTCAGAATGTAACGTATTTTTGACAGTGATTTTACTGGGTTTGCCTTTTAAAGGTAAAACAATTTGGATTTTTACAATCTTTATCTAACCCTTACACGGACTCCAAACTTGTTCACCTTGTGTAATTCAACAACTTTTACAACTACTTTTTTTGGCCCAAGAGAAACATTATTTTACTACAAGAAATGGGTATCTCTTAGACAACTACCTATTGGTTGGGAAACACCCACAAACATTTGTCTGACTTGAAGTAGGGTCTTACAACAATTGATTAATATATGGAAAATTATTTGTGACTTGAAGTAGGGTCTTATAACAATAGATTAATATATGGAAAATTATTTTCTATGTTAATGGGTTAATATTAGAAATATATTGTGATTTTAACTAGGTTTTATGAAATTATTTTTAAATTAATCTTACAAATATAAGTTTTTGTTTTGTTGGACTGATATTCATACAATCTCGTGATTTTAATTAGTGTTTTTCTTAAACTAATATTCATAAATATAAAGTTTTATATTGGTAGGTTAATTCTCATAAATATCTTATGATTCTAACTAGGATTACTATAAACATAAGGATTCACATTATTAGTCCAATACTCATAAAAATCTCATGATTTTAACTAAAACTCTCATGGAAATGGCCCTGAGGCTAACACCCACAAATATAAGGTTTCACAATAGTGGGTCAATCCTCACTAACATTTCATGATTCTAAGGTTTTGATAGAAAAGACCCTCAAGCCAATACCCACAAACATAAGGTTTAATATTGTGAGTAAGTACTCACAAGCAATCAATGCTTTTAACTACGGTTTCCAATGAAGAGACCTTGAGCCACCACCCACAAGCATAAAGCCTCATATTAGCGGACTCACAAGCATTCATTGATTCTAATTAAGGTTTTGATTCAAACAACATCCTAGGAATAATCTAAAAAATATAAATAAATAAAATTTTATATGTTGTGATATTTCACAATTTTGGATTTCCTTTTAGGATTAGATTGGGCTAGAAGCGGGCCTTGGATTGTGGTCCTACCATGCCATGTGTTGCCAAAATAATCGAATGATTTGATTATGATGGTTTGAACTCATTCATCAAATAGCTCAATGTGTCTAATGATAGAATCATAATAATGAGGGGTCTTATGGTAATGGACATTATGCATGTGAGTCATATCCTTGATTTTTCTTGGAGGTGGGCTAGTGATTATGCTTAGGAAATGGATTTTGGTAAACCCCTAAGTCTTGTTTGAGCAAGGAGTTGGATGGTCTTTCAACTTTGATTTTTCCCTTGTCTATGAGATATTGCAATAATATTTCAATTTCATGCATTTTCTTGTGGCATGACCTTTGATCTAGTGGTATTCATAGTATTCATCCTCCTTATACTCGGAGCGTTGGGGTTGGCTCCCATTAAAGGGTTTTGTGAGTGGAAATATAACCATGTTGGCCTTAACCAATTGTTGGAAGACCACCTCTATAAGTCCCCCTAGTGATGTAAATTACCATTTCTTTTTCTTGCGTTTAGGGGGTGTGGATAGAATGGTGGTGGATGAGGTTTGTTGGATAGTTTGGATGTGTTTTGATTTGGTAACCACATATTGAACTAAATTTTTATTCTTTTTAAATAATTTGGGTTTATTATTGGAGAATTTTGATTTGTCATTTTGATTTTGATCTTTTGAATAGAGTTTGGTAACCCCTTTAGAAATGATAGCCTTTTTTAATTGAATGTTGTTTTTTATAATCTCATCAAAGGAAGTGACACATTGCACTTGTAGATGGAAAGCCAACTTTGGGTTAAGGTTGGTAAAAAAATATTCATAAGGTTCTTTTCTAATGTTGGCCATGAAAATCTACTAGTCAAGGCTCTCCATCATTGGAGAAATGACAAAAAACATTCCCTGAAGTTTTTTAGTGTTGCAAAGTTCCATCATAGTTAACTCATGTTCCATGTTGTAGGAGAATTTTTTATGAATTTTTCAAATAATTTGAGCCAAAGGATGTGATGGACCCCATAGGTTGGTGCAAGAAACATTCAAGTGCTTTCCCACCTAGTCTACAAAAGAAAAAGTATAGTAAATACATATCCTCATGTGTCATGTCTTTGCTAGCTATGAATAATTATTTGACATGTTCGCTAGGATCACCCTTCCCTTTGTATTTTTCTTACTTTGGAATCTCAAAGAAGAGAGGAAAATAAATTTGTGAGATAGAGAAATAAAAAGGATAGGGACATAATTCTTCAAATGTATATAATTTTTTTAAGTCTCATCTTGGATTCCTTTAACTGTGTCTTTCATGGTTTGCCACTCTAGATCAAAAGATAAGCTAGGGCACAATGATGGTGGTTGGAAGTTGTATTGATGTGAATGGTGTTGGGTGTATTGATGTTTGGGGGATGTGAGATGTTGGTGTTGGTGTGTGTGACCTAAGGCACTATGGTTGACCTTAGGAAGGAAACTAGAGATGGTCATGTTAGAAGTGGATATATAGGAAATTTGTGGGTTGATTGGGATGTAGATGTATTCAACTTTTGAAGCCTATTATTTGATCTTAGACTATGTGTTAATGATAGATGTGGCTTGACTAGTGGATGGGGGATTTATGAATTTAAATTGATTGGGGGTTCATGTTGGTCATTGGGTATGGTCATGTGTGTCATTTCCTTTTACTGTTATATAATATTTTGGTTGGAATGTAATATTATGGTCTAAATGAAGGTTGGTATGGGCATGGCCATGATCTAAGGGGTCAAAATACACTATGTTGTTAAGGATAAAAAGGTGATAATTGAGTACCAATTTAGCCCTTGATTTAATGACTTTCCTAATGATAACTTCTTTGTTTATTTTAATGAATTTATCCATGAGATCACATCCTTGTTCAAAACTAAGGAGGTTATTGAGATCAATAGTATACTTAGGCTTATTAGCAGTATCCTCATCAGTATCACTATCCCTATGGTGAGGTTGGGATGGTTCTCCTAGGAAAGGAAACCATTCTATAAGGGATTTTCCATGGAAATGGTTTTCTTCAAGAATTCTTAATTTAGTGATTTTCCTAATGAAAAAATCCATTAGTCTTGGTGACAAGGAATGGATGTTGTTTGTTGATGAATTGGATTTAGATCAAATGAGTGGAATTGGGGAAAAAATTAGACCCAGGATCTAAGACTATGGTTGGATTAGATGTTTATGTTCCAAAGAGGTGTTAGATCCCAAATGGATGATATCCTCAGGTACTCTTATCATTTGGATAGATAATTTTTATGGATAGGGTGATTTCCAAAGGTGGGAATAGATGGGTGGAGACACCATACAGGTGAGAGGATCGATTATGCTAATCTTACACTATGGATGTGATAGCCTTTTAGACCC
Organism: Sequoia sempervirens; assembly: GCA_007258455.2. NCBI lineage: Eukaryota > Viridiplantae > Streptophyta > Pinopsida > Cupressales > Cupressaceae > Sequoia > Sequoia sempervirens. Next base: position 557,257,990 of record VDFB02281492.1, read on the forward strand.
TAGAGATGCTTAGATTTGATCAATATTTGAGAATCCATAAATGATTATAGAGTTCCAAAGGTTGGATTATAGGACCTAGGATAATTAAAGGTTGCAAGGATTGGATGTTAGGCCCTAGGATAATTAAGGGTCCTAAATGATGGGCTTGGATAAATTTTATTAAAAGGGGGATCCAAAGGTGGGTTTTAATTTTTCTAATTATTTCTTTTGAAGATGGTAAGGTGTTGAATTATAAAGATGGGTATTAAATGACTTAATATTCAAAGATAACTTTATGATTTTGTTGGGTGAAAATTATGTAATCAGCTTTTCGATAGATTACACAACTTGGACTTCAGCCACAGCTATGTGAGATGTAAATCTCTCCTCTCAGAAAGGGGAGACGCCCTTCTTACTACTGACAGAAGTGATAGTAAAACAAACAAATAATTACAAAATGTACACGAAACTTACGGAGTGGGGGGGTGTGTTACATTCATCCTTCTCTCTTTTTTCAGAGAAGATGTTTACAATGCTTCACTGTTGGAAGTTCACAATTCTTAACAACTTGAAACGAACAACTAGCAGTAATACCAATACCTCTATCTCGTCAAAGCGAAGCGTAGAGATACCAGAAGTGATTAATAATAAACAAATAAAGTAAAAGGGAAAGCTCACGAAGGCACAAAGTTGTTCCGTAGCTTTATCAATGTTGGATCTGTGAAAATGTATCGTTTGTCACGTTAGAAGCACAAAGTCTTCTTAGACGCAGCAATTCCTCGAACAACATGAACAATTACAAGCACAAAGTCTTGTAGATCATCCAACCAAAATATGTAAGAGCATGAACGATTACAAGCACAAAGTCTTGTAGATCATTCAACCAAATGATAAACAGAAACACAAATGCAAATCTAAATAATAGATGCAACACAAAGTTTACATAAACTACTTAGAGTCCTTCAGATTCCTCAAGCTAATCACCACCAAATAATATCAACTCACAAAAGTATCGAATCCAACGCAAAGTTTGGTTTGCAATCCTCTTCTTTATTGATCGAATTCCATTCACAAAGCATGAACACAAAGTTTCACAAATTTGCTTCAAAAAGGGCAGCACTTCGTTGCCAAATACTAAAGGATAAATTTACAATGAAAATCCCTCCCATTATATAGAAAGAGGGATGAGAAAAAATAGGAAACTAATTGAGGAAATTAAGGAAAGTTAGGTGAGCGATTTTAGGAGATCTCACCTAACTTTGACCAAAGTCAAAGTGTAATTTGTTTTCAAAATATTACATCTTCGAGCTTGGTGTCATTACAATTTACAAAAAGACATTCGAAAATGTCAAGAAATATTTACAAGATGCATAAAGGGATGCACCGGAAATGTCTAACACTGGAGAATAGGAGGCTGCTTCATGTTTCTTTGCCTTGGGCGCGAAGTCTTCAAATTTCCTCCTAGTCTCCTGCACGAACTTCTCATCTGGACCAACGGTGTAATCCACAATGGTGTGAATTCTCATGATCGATCTCATGGCAGATGAGTGAACCTTCTTGCACCTGTCAAGATGCGTTTCAGGTTATCCAATGTGAGCCTTACAAAATGACGCAAGCTTCTGAAGTCCGAATCAATCAATTTCATGATGGCTTCCTTGAAGATTTGGGATATTTCTATGGCCGGCAGGAAGATACGATTTTCCTCAAGAAGTTGACCAGGCAACTCTTTGATACCTTTTTCAAGAATAGCGCGATGTCCTTCGACATCTTCCTGTACTTGGTGGAGATCTTCCGTAAGAGATTGAACCACTTGAATTTTGTGTTTCAAAGATTCCCTTACCTCAACGAACTTTTCTTTGTCAGGAATTACCCCAACCTCCACCAATTTACTAAGCTTTACCTGTTTCATCTCCGACCATGACAACAGGCATTTTTCCATGTCTCTGCGCTCCTGGAAAGTACACTTTTTTCTTTATCAAGCTCGCGGGTGAGCTTGGCCAACAAGGTAGTTTTCTCGTCCGCAGCCATTATAATCTGAGATCCGTGTTCAATGATCTTCTCAACAAAATCATACAACACTGGGCCTTTGGAGGCGAACTTCTCAGCTTTCTTGATAGTTGGGTCTTCAATACTTACCACTCATCAGTGGTTGTGCATTACTTGGAGAACCTGCAAGTCTCTTTACAAGCATAATGCTCTGCCCTCTGTTTGTACATATTGCAAGCTTGCTCTACTTTATCCAGCCTTCCAACCAAGATATCCAAAGTGACTTGCACATCGGCTTTTGCACTTTCATTGGTAACCTTGCCAAGCTGGACCTTTGTCACCGTGTAGTCTTCCATATACATCACCTTCTTCATGTGGTGGTATGCCAATTTTCGCATACTTGTGGCCAGACTTATCAACATTCAGCCTTGAGTATACCTTTGCCTTTTTCTTCCCTTTAGCTTTTGGAAGGACTATCTCTTTGAGGTCGAGCTCCTCCGGAGAAATCATTTGCTTTTTACGCTTCGACACTTGATATATTAGCCAAGGAGGAAGAAAAGAAGTGTGAGCTTCTGGATTCACTGTCAATTCAATCGCCATTGCTACTTCTGAAGTTATTGTCACATCTGAAGTTACCATTTGTATCGTGACAATCGGAGAAGTGTCTGTCATCATCGCTCCTGTATTTGACACGTTGAGCTGATCACGCATTGACTCATTCATCAAACGATTGAATTCATTTTCAGAAGTGATATCATACGTTGGCGAAGATAGGCTAGGAATGGACGATGGAGGGCTTGACAGTATATCAACCGTATGGATGCTTGTCACTGAGGGAGTATCAAGCGAGGTTGATGCTGCAGGGATAGGGGATATCTCGACTGTAGGAATGCATGTGGTAGGAATAGGTGACGAGGGAACATGAGGTGGAGGAGTTCTTGAATTTGGAGGGGTATTAGGAACATTGGAAGTCACAGGCGATGATGTTCTGGGAATTTCCTCAACTACATTCTCAGGAGGAGAAGTAGTTCTTTCTTGATCATGCCCGGGTTCCTATTGATCACCCTCTTGTCTCTCTGATTCTGGTTCACCTTCAAAATCACCTTCATATCCTTCTTCAGAATCTTCTTCAGACTCTTGCCCGCTTTCAGAAACCTCTTCTGCATTGGAGTCTGCTTCTGCTGAATCTTCATCTTCAGCGGATTGATCACTTGAAGTTTCTTCTTCATCGGAATCTACTCCTCTAGAATAGACTTTTTACCCTTAGAGCGAGATGGATTAGATTCCGTGATTTCTGTCTCTGGGACAGACTGGGTATCTTTCTTTCCAACAGTGAACTTGATCCTAGGACCTCTTCGTGAAGAAGTGGGAACGGGCGCTGATTTATTTTTATCGCAGAGTTCTTGTTGTTGGCGAGCTTCTGCTTCAGATTCCTCTCCTTCTGAGTCTATTCTGAAACTTTTCATTTCATAACCGTGTTTATGCAACCATTCTGCAGTGTTGGCTAAGGATTGGCCTCAACCTTTCTCTTATGATGGTAACTTCTTTCCTAGACCATTGTATTGTAGGCAACAGCCTTTTAGCAATTTATTGCTCATCATAGACAACATTCATGATATCACCTGGATATGCAAAATCCTCTTGTAGGTCAGCAATATCAAGATCTCTGATCTGTTGAACAGTCAACCTACAATAGTCCATTTTGCGAATGGCTTCTTCATCTCTGCAATCAGCCCAGATGTCCTCAAAATGGTACCTGTGATGATGACCCTTTTGCAATCTTTTTCTGACATCTCGGTAATCGAAATCAAACCTATACCTATAGGTCTTGATTGTCATGATCTGCATTTCAGCATAAACAAACTTAGCTTTTTGTGCAGTTTGGATAGTATATCGGCCGATGGTCAGTGGGAACTTGAATCCACGCTTGTGATTGCTTCTTCGTTCCTTTTGTACTGACATCAACTGTCTGCATGTTTCCATGAGAACCCACTTATCCGAAGGATAACGTGGTAGCATGTAGGGACAACCAGTGTAGCAGCCTACTCTCAAGTAAGTAAACGTTGGGAATTGAAGAAATATGCATCCAACTTTACTTACCACCTTATAAGCCTCATCAGATACTCTTCTTCTTTCAAGAGCTGGATCAAAATTGAAAAGCAACGGGGCAAAGAAAGCATCTGTGACCCGTCTGAAATGATGAAAGCTTTCCTTCAGCTCCAATTGATAGAAATATCTGTACACAGGTACCATCATCCGATTCCCTTTTGTAGATAGACCTGGGAATTGTCTCATTACAGTCGCCGCGTACACCAGGTAAGAAGTCATATAGAACTTCAATGTAGAAGGAACATTGATCAACTGCTCATGTATTTCATCACTGATTTGTTTGCCCTAGTCAATATGCACCTTCTGTCTTCTTATGATCCTGATGTATTCATACATCCAATCGTGAAAAGTGGATGATTCCGGCAACCCTTTCACTCTACTTAGAAATGTGATCATATCTTTCACGTCATCCTTGAAATCACTTCGCAGGAGTCCTTTCGGCCATCTAGAAACAGATGATCTAGGCTTCTTTAACCATTGAGTGTTTATCAAGTGTTTAGCTTTATTAGGATCAGCGTCAAAGATCTCCTGTGCTTTTGATATAGAAATATCAATGTATTTCTCCATATGAGGGACCTTGAAGACAATGTCAAAGAAATCAGGGTTGAGCCTCATAATCTCGTGCCCCGAAGAATCGATCACACTCCTACTTTCTCTGATGTAGTGAGATGCCACCTGAAGAACAAACTCTGTATTATGTGTAGCTATAGGGAACATTTCCACCAAATGAAGGTTGTTGTGTACGATTGCTCTCATTGAATCCGGAAGAGGCTTCGTCTCTGTTTGCTTTGCGAAATAAACCAAGTCCTGATGACCGACCTCCGTGTCTTTTATCTCTTCCACCTTCGAGAGCACTACAGTCAGCGAATAGACACCTTGATATTTGTACTTCATTTTGCCTCTTGCTTTCGAAGAAGATGGAGGCTTACTGGCAGTCATCAAAAACAACTGGAACTTTGATCACTCTGACTTGACGATCTTTGAAAAGAGACTGCAATTCGTTTAGCTAGAACAAACATTAATCATTAGGAAACATGGGAATGCGCAAAATGAGCAACGAGGATGGGAAAGCATGGAGTGGATGATAAGGCACGCAAAACGATGCACAAAAATGGAAGGAACAAGGCTCAGGAGTGCACTGGTCAAAAATGAAGCTCATCTGGAAAAGATTGTAAAAAACTGGAAAAAGTGTAAGGGCACCAAAATTCAGCGCCCTTACATTCTGGAAATTTTGCTTTTGATGCAAGGGCGCTAAATTTTAGCGCCCTTACATTTCTCAGAGTTAGAAAATATTGACACGTTTCAATATGTCAAGGCGCTAAAATTTGGCTCTTCAGCATCTTAAGCACATTTTTGGTAAAACAAATGTAGGGATGCCTGAAAACGGCGCTTGGAGTTAGGTAAGGTTTCATTTGTATGAAATTGCAGATTGAAGTTCATTCCATAACCATCGTATTTTTAAAAGAACCATTCTTACAACACAAGAGAAACCCTAATGTTCGCATCAGAACATTATAGAAATGGCGACAAGGAAGGAAGTTATCATCCAAAACGTTTGAAGGAAAAGCAAGATAGAGTGCGTTGAAAACAAAAGCTCGCAATTCATTACGTTGTGAAGAGTAAACATGGATAGAGCATGCGAAGGAAATATGCGAATGGAGAGGAAAAAACGCAAAGAGAGAAAGAGGAAACAAAAACGTGTGGAAGTAAAAACGTAGGATAAAGAATGAAGGGAAGACAAAAACGCGAATGGGGAAGAAGAAAACATGTGGGGAGAAAAATGTAAGATAAAACACATACAAAGCTAAAAACACGTACGAAGAACTTAGAACATATACAAAAACGAATGAAAAAGAAGAGAAAGCAAGGAAACGACTTACCCAAGACAAAACGCGAAGATTGTTGGAGGAAGGATGCGAAAACCTCAAAAACATTTTTTGCAGTTTAAAGAAAACTCACCCAGCATGAAGAGAGGAAAAAACATAAAACATAAACAATGAAAATGGCGAATTAACACTTTTAAATGAAAAAGAAAATCAAAAACCTAACTCAAGTCGAGCAATAAATTTAGGCACAAAAAGTGGCACGATTGACGAAAAAATGCGAAATTCATGAAGAAACGTGCCAGGGCCATAAAAAGTTTAAGTGGTGAGAAAAAGTGTAATGGTGCTAAAATTTAGCGCTATTACATTTTTTAGAAGATTCACTTCATGCAGGGGCGCTAAATTTTAGCGCCCTTACACTTTTTGTACTTAGCCAAATTTTGGCTTCAGGGTAGGAGCGCACTTTTTCAGTGCCACTGCATCTTTCACAACTTGCTAAGTACGAACAGTGAGACTTCGCGAAGGAGCTCGTTTTGAAGGTCTTCAAGAGGCGAATATGGGGGAATGCTCGAACTGACTATTCGATAATTAGGAACACATTTCGAGGTGGCTCAGAAATCACTTCGTTATGCGTACTTGAACTTCACGAATCCTAAGAAACAGACAAGTTTCGTAGGGGGGTTATCCGTGGAACGAGCGCTGCTAGATTCCGTGATAACAGATTTCATATATTTGGATTTGACCTTATGAATGGTTTATGGGGTGTGGGAAAATTTGGATAATGGGAGAATTTGAATTTGGATAGAGTATAATATTTGAACGCAAAGGTTGGATGTGATGATTTTAAAATTGAAATGGATTAATAGTTTTTGGAGGATTGATTTGGATATCATATCAAGAGTAAGGTTCAAAGGTTAGGTTTAATGGTGTAGGATGGACTAAGGTTTGCATTGGATAACTAATGGACCTAAATGGTGGATTGTGGTAAAATTAGATGAGTAAGTAGGACCAAGTTCCTAAGGGTTATTTAAATTTGGGATGATGGGTATGGATTATAGTTTTGGAAAGGATTGATTTGATGCACTAAAGTTTGTGTAGGTTTATGCTTGATTTAGATTGAATAAGGGATGGAAAAAAATTGATGGACTAAGGAAAGTCTAGATGGATGAATGAGACTAATGTTTAATATGGATAGGAGAGATCAAGACAAAAAATTCCTTAGGTTTGGACTAATTTTCTATATAGGTGAAGTGATTAGGATGAAATTCGTAGGGCTAGAATAGTGTAAGGGTGGTTAATGAAGTGATGAGGATGAAATCCCTAAGGCTTGGAATGATATGATATGATGGATAAGGTGATTAGGAAAAAAGTAGTAAGGTTTGAAATGATGTGTGGATGGTGGATGAAGTGATGAGTAAAAACCCTATGACTTGAGAGAATGTTTGATGTAGAATAAAAGATAAGGTGAAAGGATAAATGGGTAATGGTTTTGGATTGTAGATCTAAAGTTTTGAGATGGTAATGGATGAGATTATGAACAAGGAATAATTTATTTGGAGGATAGTGTGTGTGGACTAGGGAGAATGGACTAAAATCCTAGACTAATATTATGATGAAATGGGGTATGGAAAAAAATGGTAAAAACCCATAGAGGTCAAGATGCATAAGCAAGTTAAAATATAGAAGTGTCAAAATGTACAGGAATTGAAATGTGAAAGCACTAAAATATGCAAACACTGATATGGAGGGAAGTGCTAGAATAAGGAAAGAAACTATGAAAAAGTGCAAGCGCTAAAATAGAAGTACTGAAATAAAAAATAAATTGAAATCACAAATGTGCTAAAATAAAAGAGGCACTAAGGCATAGTGAAAATATGGAAATCTATGTGAATGAGTTTTTTTGAGAAATTATTAGCAAGATTTATAAAATAAACAACAAAATTAATGGCTAATTTTGGACTTCATGGATTAAGGCTTATACGAATGTACTAGTTTTACACAGGAAAATATTCCAAACATTTTTAAAATCCTATATTATTCAAGTAGGAGTGTCACCTTTTGTGGACCCATATTTATACTATCTACCAAGGGTTTGGGTAGCTAGGTAATGCAAGGTCATGGACCACCTATGCACCCATTACCTTGGAGTTGTAATCCTTACCCAAAGTGATCTCTACCTTTGTCACTTGGAAGTACATTATGAATAACTTCTCTGGCCTAACCAATATCTTATGTACCACAAATAAGACAACTAAAAGGTCTTATATAGAATATACAAGTTCTCTAAGGTATCCTCATTATAGCACAAGGATATATGAGACTTAGATCCATTAATAAGATCCTATCTATAATTATGTGACAAATTAATCTCAATTTTCCTTGTGTCCTAATGAAATAAGGGCCCCAAGGTTGTGCCAAACACAATAATGACTCTATTCATGTACAAATTTTATTCTAGCCATTTGTATATCTCACTATATTCATGTGGTAGAGGCCATCACTTGGAGTGATAAAATTCCCAAGAATTCCTTGTAAAGGGAATGCAATTATCTTTTTTTTATCACACAAGATTGCATGAAGTGTAAGGGAAGAGCATACACACAAACTACTCTACTTTAACCAACTACTGTATTTTAGGTGCAACTAGACAAGTGATTAAAAAAGTCTTTAACAAGTGTAACCTACACCAAATATGTTAGCAGTTTTAAAAATTGATCTTGGATAAGAATGGATAGCTACACCACTTAGTGAGAGTACCAAATTAAAATAGGAGGTTAGCAAAAAATAATAGAAAAAAAATAGAAGTGAGTTTACATAAAGCATAGGCATTGAACCACAAAAGCAAGCTAGAATAAATAAAAGCACTAGAAAATGTTCAAAAAAAAGCAAAAGAAAATAAATTATATCAAATTTATGGAAGTGTTGGATCAGTAACCTACACAAAACAACATATAGACTTCAAGAAAAAAATAGAAAAATAATAAAGACCTACAAAATAGAGTCTTGAAAGTGGTGAAAATGACATATAAACACATTAACAAACAGAAAGAAGATGAATGACTGAAAATAAAAAAATATATAGAGAATAAATCTAGCAAACACAAAAGCATTCAATAGAGTATAGATGCTAATACATGTATGCACTAACACATAAGTTGTAAGCACTAAATAAGATTGGGTGAAAAACACTTGAAAGAAAACATGGTATTCTCTAAACAAAGGATTAGAAAATGACGAAACTAGTGAAATAATAGAAAAACCCTACATAAGAGATTTCAAAAAGTTTAAAAAATCACAAATAAATCTTAGAAATAAGACCCAAAAAAATCCAAAAAACCTTTAGTGTCATGTAGGACACAAACGCATTGATTTAGAAATGCATGCACTAATACACAATGTGTGGGCACTAAATCGATAACTTACACGTAAAAATTCATAGAAAAATCAAATAAAAATTAGTGATATGGACATGGGTCCCATCAAACATGCTAAAATAAATATAAGGAAAAATAAGGATGCAAACATAAATATTTAAATACAATAATGGATATTTATACCTCGTTTTTTCTTTTTCTTTTGATTGAGCTAAAGTGAAGTGTATCTAATCCTCCACTTGATGTGCTCAACAAGATATAGGTTGATTGTTGTTGTAGAATGTGGATTGTTCAATACACCAACATAATAATATCTGAAGTACTTGATAATAAAAGTAGAAACATAAGTTTAGCATGAAAGTGGATTGATTATGAAAATGGACAAAATGGACGTATGGTTGAATGTTGATGAAAATGGAAGGTAAGGCATTTGATTTATAGACTTTACATGAAGTAAATGAAGAGCCAAGATGTAAATTTAATGGAGGGCTGGGATTTTAAGATGATGGATGCATGGATTGAAGGATTCACCTTGTGACAAGTGGAAGAGAGAAGAAGAAAAGTGTCATGTGAGGTGGAAGGGAAGAGATGCTCACACATGTATGAGCAAGGTGACATGTGTAAAGGATGTACTTACGCATGTGTAAGAAAATAATTGGAGATGATGTGGATGTTGGAAGTTTGGAAGTTTGTCATTGTTGATGCAGTTTGGCTACATGAGCATGATATGTACATACATGGGTTGATTTGGCTGACCCAGTGTTGTCATTGATGTCAACATTGTGGGGAAACATTTTGGTGTTATTTATACAATAGTAGTTATACCGAAAAGTAGGTCTATTAGAAGTTTGGTTAATTGTTCTCTGCTGATGGTGTTGTGGTTTAGTGTGTTGGTTTTTGGGTCCACACTTCACCACAAGAGATGTAACTCTACGCTTCAAACCATATCATTATGACTGGTTCATACAACTATATTCAATATCTCAAGAAGATTTGTGAAGAATATTGGAAGATATCAATAACAAAGTTTAACTCTGTATTTACAATCATTTCTCTAGTCAGTATATCAGTGTGGGAGATTTTGCATTTCTTTAAGAAGGATGTTTTGATGTTGTGGTTCTAAAGGTAGTCTCTCAGATGTCGACGAAAAGAGAATCTAAAGAAATATCGAATTTGGAAGGTGTTTATTTTGAGAATCGTGCATATAATTGGAAGTTTTTGTGATTAGGTCCTAATCTTGGCCGACCTAATGCACAAAACTTGTTGAGAAGATCAAATATATATATATATATATATATATATATATATATATATATTGTGGATGTTAGTTGGATCTATTTTAGGTCCATGCCAACTTGAAATAAAGTATTACACATTTTTCTTGAGCAAAAAGATGATTTTAAATCTTGTATGATGCCAACAACAGCTATTTTGGGTTGTTTTGTTCACATCTAATTAGGTCGATCTAATTGATGTGTGTGAATGTAATTGGGTATATATATATATATATATATATATATATTGTGGATGTTAGTTGGATCTATTTTAGGTCCATGCCAACTTGAAATAAAGTATTACACATTTTTCTTGAGCAAAAAGATGATTTTAAATCTTGTATGATGCCAACAACAGCTATTTTGGGTTGTTTTGTTCACATCTAATTAGGTCGATCTAATTGATGTGTGTGAATGTAATTGGGTATATATACATGAGATATTTTGGAATTGAAGAGAGTGAGTAATGTGAATGTGCAAGCATAAATGACAAATCAAATGCGAGTGGTTTTATGTAATGCGAACATATGAATCCAATGGTAGAAGTTCATATTCAAATCAGAGTTGTGTGACTGCTAAGCAAAGTAGTACTTCATATTTAGAGCTTCAAAGGAACTGAATTATAGCACAAGAAAGGTGCACTTTGTATCAATTCACACCTTGGCAGTGAGCCACATTTTTGTATTGTACTTATCTCTAGCTGTGAGCCTTATAAGGACAATGTGACCTGGCAGTGAGCCCGTGTAATATACTATATCTAGATATAATATATTGTGAGCTAATCCTCACCATGGTTTTTCCCATTTTGGGTTTTCCACATAAAAATCTCGGTGTTCATTTGTTTTGTGTATTTGTGGATAATTCATGTTTTCATTTCTTATTTCAATTAATATGTTTTGGTGATTAAAATTGTTGTGTTCAAAAAGTTATAGAATATTGATTCATCCCCCCTCTCAGTATTCTGAATGTTCAACAATGGAGAGCTAAGAATCCTCCAAGCTAGCATTCTCACACATGTGTGAGAATGGAGTGGGATGATTCATGCTCACACATGTGGGAGTATGAAGTGGGGTTGATGTAGAAGATATAGATTCTTCCATGAGGGAATGCTCACACATGTGTATATGATGGCAAGTTTATATTTTGATTCATGTGATGATATTGGATGACCAAGATTTAAATTTGGAATATTGGGTGATGTGGAATTAAAAACTAGAGAAAAATTTAAAGGGGGATTAATTAGCCTTTTCTAATTAAGTAAACAAGAATTAATTAACTAATTTTTCCAAGGGGTTGACCTTAATTGGTTAAAGCATTGAGTTCTCATTGAAGAAACCAAAGTTTAAATCTCAATGGGACATCTAATATGAAATTATAAATTGCGTCTCATGGTTTTCCATTTAGTTGGCTTCTAGTGTGGAGGTGGTTTATAATTAAGCGAATTTCTAATTTTTGACTCTTAATCTTCCATAGGTAATTTCTAGAGTGGTTTCTTGAAAGGAGTTGATATTAGTCTCATGGTTGTGCTCACAAGAGCTTGCATTGGTCTCATGTTGGTACTTGTATGAATAGAATATTTGTAATTTATTAGCAATACAATAAAAACTAAGTTGGAGGAATAAGGAACTAAGGTTATTTGATTGAATTAATTTAATTAATTAAGCTTAGCGAGGAAGCTAGAATTAATTATGGGAAGGGTAATTTAATTAAATAATAAATCATTTAACTAATTATAAGAATATGAGATAGTGACATATTACAAGAATAATTGATTAATTAATTATTGGGAAAATGGTGAATTGAGAGTCAATAGTGAATTTTGAGTGTCTACATTTTCCCCCTCTTTGATATGGTGTCACAACTAGATTAAGTGGCATCGTATTAAATAAAAATGAAAATTATCCCCAATCGATAAAAAAAATGAAGAAGAGATAATGGGATTATGCCCCTAATAGCAACTTTCTTGGAGAGATATTTTTTAGTCATGTATTTAAAGTTCTTTTTAATAGAAATAATATTGACAAGATCAATTTCATCCTCTTTAAGGATGTCAAATCCAAAAAATAAGCAATTTTCCTAAATATTGGACTTATTAGATCACCTAATTTCACAAGTCTTTTAAACTCTATTATCAATTATTTTAAAATTAATAGTTTTTATTCCAAAAATTGTGCCATGAAATGGATTAATTTTCATCCAATGCACTAAAAAAATTCAAATATTAGGATATTCGCATTTATCTCACGTTCTCCTAAAGGTATCTAATAATTGCTTGTCATACATTTTCATCTTTTCTTGTGAGTTGTGTTTTTTAATATATTTGTCTTCACATTTATCTTCATGTTCTCCCAATTTTTACTGACCTAATAGCCAATCATCCTATCCCTTCTATGAATTGGAGCATTAAAGAAAAAGAAACAATTGAGGTGAGGATTGTGGATGTTCTGGAAAGGACTCGGGAATGGGTCACCAAAAATAAAACAGAGCAATCGAGCACCCCCTAACCAAATCAAAGAACACTCAACCAACAAGAGGTAGTAATCAGCCTTCTGTGACTACAAGGATTTCTAGAGCTACTTCACATTTAGTGCCATCTAGAGCTCAGGGTGACGATGATGAAGAACCTCCAAATAGAAATGTATTTCAACCAACTTGCAGAGAAGATCTCCTGAATTTACCCCATTTAGATCAGGATAAGGGAGATGAAGGAGAAGAAGATGACTTAGGTAATATTGATATTAGCTCTTCCTCTTCATCTCATCGGTCATCACTTGTTAGGGAGGTAAAAGACCCCCAAAAATAGAGATCTTCTCCACTTCCTTCATAGGATATCCAAACAAATACTCCTACGAATAGGATACTCTTTGATTCCTCCAGTTCCAAGGAAACCAATGTTCCTATTACTCCTATTTGGCTGGAAGATACTCTATCAAGAAAAAGGAAGGTTGTGCAAATGGATCTCCCAAAGCAAGATATGGTGGGACAATTGCTTCATGTAAGGAAAGCAGAGGTGCGGAAACACTTTCCTAATGTCAAATCCACAGGGAAGAATGCAATGCAGGGCTTTTAATTTTCAAATTACAATCTAATTAAGACACACATGAAAGATTTACAGAAATAGAGCAAATACACAAAGACAACTGAACAACAGATTTACGTGGGAAACCGTTTCGGGAAAAAACCCACCACACCAAGATGAATCTCTTTGTATTACAGTAACAACAATTACATACAATCAGAAATACAACTCTCTGGTATTTCACAGTAGCTACAACATTCACTGTTCAATCTCTCTCAGAAAAGCTCTCAACAATCTGATCTTACTCATTATGATTTCAAATCAGAATCGATCTACTTTTATTCTATTCACATTCTGATTTTGTCTTTTGTGCATCCTTATCCGCCATTGCCAATCATAGACAGTTCCCATCGAGCAAATAATTTTTCCTTGCATGCAATTTTTCCAGCGTTGCAACAGTTACAAAAAATCCAACCGTCATCCGTTTGAAAAATGCTTTCTCTGATTGGTCCAATATGATGCCACATAGGATGTTCACACAGTCAAACGGCGTTCAAACTTTGTTGGCATATCGGTGAGACACTAACAGTGTCTCCCCGATGCCACAAAGTATTCACTATCGATATCGGTTCCCCAACAGTCGGCAAGAGAATTCTCATTCGACAAGACTCATACCGAAAACCCTAAGTCATATCGAACTCAAAGAGACCATCGGCAAGACATGCCGATCTCGCCAAGACCTCATATCAAAGTCTTCGAGTTATGCCATCGTGTGTTTTCCTTTTGGCGTGACAATCGCTTTTTTGTGAGACTCATATCGAAGTCACAATTCATAGCAATGAGTTATACTATTGGCAAGACATACCAATCTCGCCAAGACTTCCCATCGACCGCTGCATGCTACACCGAAGCCTTACTACTATCGGCAAGACCCCACGGTTTCGGTGAGACTTCATACCGAAAGACAAAGCTTCCACCGAATGTCACATACTTTAGCAAGACTCATGTCTTTCGCCGTGACCTTTCTCCGAGCAGCCCAAGTCTTACTGAAGACCATCGGCATGACTTACCCAAGTCGCCAAGACTTCTCAACGAAGTATTTTGTCACCGCGAAGACATACTCCCGTCGGCGTGACCTAGCTGCATCGTTGAGACATCTCCCTGTGACCTTTATGTTACCCCGATAGCTTTAAGCTATCAGTAAGACATTTCATACTCACGGAGACATCTTACCGAAATCCTTGTTTCACCGATAGAGCCAGATATAGTCGGTGAGACATTCCAAATCGGTGAGACCACATACCGACAATAGACCCTTCGGCCAAGTCTCCCTGATGCCCGATAAGAACACACTATTGCCTGAAGGTTTCAATTCGCCAAAAGGTCACATCGAACACACAAGGTCACAGCGATAGACTTGTCAACAAGACATCAACCCTGTCACAGAGATATGAACATTTCAAGTGATTCAAAATAGTTAGTCAACCAGACATCCATGATGTCACACCGACTTTTCCTTCAAGGAGTTTCATGTCAGTAAGGATTGAGGCACATATTCCAACAAGCTCCCACTTGACGAAGATCTTACTAACACCTCCAAAGCATAATAAAACTATTGAAAATCATGGGCCAAGAGGCCCATCGAACTGGAACACCACCTGAACTTGTCTGTGCTCACAGGCTTCGTCAATGCATCTACAACATTCTCCAGAGTATCCAATTTCTCCAAAGAGCCCTTCCCATCCTCCACCATATCTCGTACAAAGTGATACTGTACATCTATATGTTTCATCCTGGCATGGAAAGTAGGATTCTTTGCCAAACATATAGCACTCTGACTGTCACAATAAATAGTAATCATTCCTGCATCAAAACCAATGTTAGAACACAAAAATTTTAACCAGATTGCTTCTTTACAAGCATGTGTTGCTGCCATGTATTCTACCTTTGTAGTGGACAAAGCGACTACAGCCTGCTGCTTGCTCATCCAACTCACTGCACCACCATTCATCATGAAAACATATCCACTGGTGGATCTTCTGCTGTCAATGTCCCCTGCCCAATCAGAATCCACATAACCTTGAATGCTGAGAGTCTTCTGTGATTCAACCAAGTTACCATGGTAACACAAAGCATAGTCTGAAGTACCCTTCAGATATCTAAAGACTCTCTTCACAGCATCCCAATGTGTCCTTCCAGGATTTGCCATAAACTGACTAAGAACCCCCACTGCTTTGGCAATGTCTGGCCTTGTACAGACCATAGCATACATGAGGCTGCCAACAGCACTAGCATATGGCACACTGGTCATGTCCTCCATCTCAGTAGGAGATTTTGGACAATCCTTAACAGATAGTTTTGTTCCTTGTGTAACTAGAACAACTAGCTGTTTGCAATCTATCATACAAAATCTCTCCAGAACAGTCTTGACGTACTTACTCTGACTGAGCCAAAGCTTTCTATTCTTCCTCTCCCTAGTTATTTCCATTCCCAGAATATACCCTGTTGCACCAAGATCTTTCATTTCGAACTTTGAGATAGCTGAGACTTAAGGTCAGAAATCATTAGCTTACTATTGCCTATGAACAACATATCATCAACATAGAGTGCAATAATAAGGACTTGATCACTTTCAGCTTTGTAATACACACAGTGATCACATTTTGATCTTACAAATCCCAATGACAAAACAAACGTGTCAAACTTTTGGTACCACATTCTAGGGAACTGTTTTAAACCATACGTAGATTTCTTTAACTTGCAAACTAGTCTTTCTTTACATTTTTCCACAAAGTGCTCCAGCTGGGACATATAAATTTCTTCTTCAAGACCACCATGAAGAAACATTGTCTTCACATCCATCTATTCAATTTCTAAGTCATACATCGCTACAAGTGACAAAAGAAATCTAATAGATGCCAGCTTAGCTACAGGAGAAAAGATTTCTTCATAATCAATTCCCTCTACCTGGGAATAGCCTTTCGCAACCAGCCTTGCTTTATATTTTTCCACACTATCGTCCAGACCTATTTTCCTTTTAAACACCCATTTGCAAAATTTCTTACACAACTTTTTCAGCTTTTTAGGCAGCTGGAACCAAACTCCAAGCATCATTCTTGTCTAATGATGCCATTTCTTCATTCATGGTTTCCAACCAAGAGTTTGCATCAGACATTTTGAATGCCTCTTTCACAGTCCTAGGTTCATTAGTGCTAGAAATTAAAGCATAGGCACAAGTAGACTCAATTAAAGAAAACCCATACCTATCAGGTTGCTTTCTTTCACGAGTTGACCTCCTCACAGGCTGAGGCTAAGGTGGTTCTTCATCTTCATTAGAACTTTTGGAACTACTTGATCTCTCCTCAATATCAGGTACATTTTGATTTTTCAATTCCTCTTTATCTGGTGTCAAAGGAATTGCTGCTACATCCTTTTCATTTTCTAATTTCTTATCCACCGCATCCAAAAATAGCTAGTTTTTAGCTCATGAAAGATAACGCTTCTGCTGTACAAAACCTTCTCAGTCTCAGGCTTCCAAAGCTTGTATCCTTTTATGCCAGCACTATAGCCAATAAAAATACACTTTATAGCTTTGTTTTCCAACTTAGATCTTTTTTCAAATGACACATAAGCATATGCCTCACAACCAAAGACATGAATATGTCTCAGAGAGGGCTTCTTTCCAGACCATGCCTCCAAAGGTGTCTTTTCAACAAGAGTAGAGTTAGGAGAGTGATTTACCAAGTAACATGTTGTAGAGACTGCTTCGGCCTAGAATTTCTCCTCCAAGCTAGGACTGCTCAGCATACTTCGTGCTCTTTCCATTATTGTCCTGTTGAACCTTTCAACAACTCCATTTTGTTGTGGAGTTTAAGGTGTAGTATTGTGTCTTTTGATCCCATGATCTTTACAGTGCCTTTCAAATTCATCTAAACATAACTCACCACCATTTTCAGTCCTTAAACATTTTATTTTTCTACCAGTCTAATTTTCTACAAGGTTTTTAAAATTCCCTTAAATGACTATACACTTCTAATTTTTCAAAATACAAATGCTCTTCTTGAATAATCATCAATAAATGACACATAGTATGAAGTTTAGATGAAGGAACATTTATAGGATAAACACATTAAACTAGCTATAATCAAGTAAACGAAGTTTTTGTGAGGCTGGAATAGAGGCTCTGATGCTACTTTCTATATATGCAATGTTCATAGAAATCAAATTCAAGGTTACAATCTTCAAGCCCTTCTACCAGGTTTTTATTTTTCAAGTTTTTTAAACCTTTTTCACCAATGTGGCCTAGCCTATGATGCCAGAGCATAGTCTTCTCTATTGGAAGTTTAATCTCCATGGAGTTTACACCATCAAGAACATTTTCCTTCTTTTATTCATGAGTAGCCTTAAGTGACTTTGCAGAGACACTATTGCATTGAATAGCTTGTGCATCCAGCTTGTACAAAGTACCAATTCGAGCACCCCTAGCCAACACCATAGAGCCTCTAGTCATCTTGCAGCCATTTCCAAATAATGTGACCTGCACTCCGATATCATTCAACTTACTTATAGAAAGTAGATTTCGAGCTAGACCTGGTATATGCATCACATCATTGATTCCCTTCACTCTTCCATCATGGAATTGAATTCTGACTCTTCCATGACCAAGAATTTCCAAAGATGAATCACTTTCCAAGTACACCTTTCCACCATTGTATTCTTCATACTTCATGAACCATTCTCTATGAGATGTCATGTGGAAAGGTGCTTCAGAATCAATCAGTCAGACATCATTTGATGCCCGTGTAGCCAAAGCTACAATGAAGGCATCTGCATCACTATGAGAAGAATCATTTCCAGAAGACTTCTTCTTTTTCTCCTCCTTGCAATCCTTTCAGACATGACTAGGTTGCCCATAGTTCCAACACTTCACCTTTGACTTCTTGCCAAGAGACTTTGATCTCCCTTCTGATTTTGATCTAGACTTCTTGTCCTTCGTCTTACCTTTCTCCTTTGGTCTACCTCTGACAACTAAAGCCTCCTTTCTCATCTCAGAATATTTTCTTCTCATTTCTTCTGATAACAAAGAAGCAACAACATCTTCCATTTTGAATGTGGATGTTGTACTCCCTATAGCCATCACCAAATGATCCCATGAATCATGAAGAGAATAGAACAACAACATGCAATGATCTTCATCTTCAATCTTTACACCAGTAGATGTCAACTGAGCAATCAGCATGTTGAAAGCATTTAAGTGATCAACAACAGACCCTCCTTCCTACATCCTCAAAGAGTACAACTTCTTCCTCAAGAATAGTTTGTTCACCAAGGACTTGCCCTGATAAATGGATGCCAGTCTTTTCCACAAGGGAGAGGCAATCTTTTCTTCATGCACGTTCAAAAGAACAGAGTCTGCCAAACAAAGCCTTATCAACCCCTTAGAATTTCTATCTACTAGGTCCCAATCCTCTTGCTTCATGCCTTGAGGCATTGTTCCAGACACAACAGTCCAAAGATCTTGATCAACTAACATATCTTCCATTTTGAGTTTCCATAGCTCAAAATTGCTTCCATTGAATTTATCTATTTCCATCCTTCTGGATGTGCTCACAATCTCAATCTATAATTAAATTAACAGACCTCTACCAGACTCCCACTAAAAAGGATTTAACACAAAAAACCCAACCCACTCACAAGGACAACACAACTGGCCAGGCTCTGATACCACTTGTAAGGAAAGCAGAGGTGTGAAAACAACTTTCCTAATGTCAAAACCACAGGGGAGTAAGCAAGTAGTACTTTTAATTTTATAACTACAGTCCAGTTAAGACACACATGAAGGAATAATAGAAATAGAGAAAATACACAAAGACAACTCAAACAATAGATTTTATGTGGGAAACCCTTTCAGGAAAAAACCCACCACACCAAGCTGTATCTCTTTGTATTATAGTAACAACATTCATACAATCAGAAATACATCTTTTTGGTGTTAGTCACAGTGGCTTATTCTCACTGTTCAACTAGTTACAGAAAGGTTCACACCCTACAAATTGATTCACTTGCTTTGTTTTTTATCATAATCATTTTTCCTTTATTTAACACATTCTAATTTTTCCTACTATACATCCTTATCTACCATTGCCAACCATAGACAGTTTCCATTTGAGCCTTGATTTTTCCCTGCATGCTATTTTTTCCAGCATTGCAACTGTTACAAAAACCAATCAACATCAGTTTGAAAATATTTTCCTCTAATTGGTCCAGCAGGATGCCACACAGGATGATCACACGGTCAACGACATTCAACTTTGTTGGCATATCGGTGAGACACTCATAGTGTCTCCCCAATGCCACAAATTTTCTCTATCGATATCGCTATAGCTTCCACAAGTTGGCCAGATGCTATAATGACTGTTACATATCATAACGAAACCATCAATGTCCAATTTGATCCTATCGGAAAAGGGTTCCCTTATCGACGAGACACATATCGAATGTATAAGTCACAATGATCAGACATTCCATCGGTAAGACACTACATCTTCGCCAAAATCTTCTATCGACAACCTTGTGCTACTCCGAAGCCTTTCACCTATCGAAAAGACTCCCATGGCTTTAGTGAGATGTCGTACCAAAACATGACTTCCACCGAAAGTCACACTATCACCAAGACTCATGTCTATCGCCGTGACCTTTCTCCGATCTACCTAAGTCTTACCGAAGAATTACTATCGGCAAGACTCAATACTTTTGTCATGATGTTTCATCAAGCTCCACCATGTCTTACCGAGTCAGCAAGACTTAAAACCTTCACCAAGATGTTCCTGCGAGCGCCCAAAGTTAACATGAAGACTTCTGTTGGTGTGACTTATGACTTTCACTAAGACATCCTAGTGAAGTCTTTTGTCACCACGAAGACTATGTGACATTGGTGTAGGAGCACCAAGGCAACATCAGGTAGCACTAGGCAAATCTGGAAGCCTAGTATGAAATTTTGAAACTTTTATACTTCAAGGTCATGTTGACCATTTTATTTTGAGTTAGAGGTGTTAGAAGATCTTCAGATGAAGGTTGATTAGTAGCATATGGTAGATTGAATGAGTTGCACAATTTTTTTTCACTAGAAATAAGAATCACTAGAATTTGGGAAATAAAGCCAAAATGTTGTAATTATGCAATTTTGGCCTAATAGGGTGGTTATTTCCAATCAAGGAAGATGTAACCACTTATGAACCTTTAAAAGAGGAACCTCAAACTAGATTTGAGGTTGGAAAAACTTTGTAACTTTTGGAAGTTTACTGATCATATGGAAAAGCAATGAGTTTCTTGAAATTTTCTGGTTTTTAGTGCTTATTTGTGTGCTAATGGAGTGTTCTAGGCATTGAGCAGTGTGTGGCACATGTGGCATTTACTTTCCAAGCTTTTTGTGCTTAGTAGTTAGTTTGTCTTATTGTTTTCTAGCTTTGTTCTTTGTTAGTTCATTTTCTTTCATTGTTGGTCAGACCAGTAAGCTATCAATCATGGAGTCTTAGACCTCTCTTTTCCATTGTACCCTATGTATAGTCTATGGGGGAATGAGGCTAAGCTCCATGCCTATAAATATTTTAGGGTTAGAAGTTAGTAGGTGTCCAAGAAGCATGGTGAAGATCTTTTCCTAGGCGAGCTTGACAGTGCCCAGTTAGGAAAGAGAGTGAAAATCAAGCCCTAACATTGCAGGGGTGTCAATTCCCTGGAAACCCAAGGTGTGTGTTGGATGTAGGACACCTTACAAAGGTTTGGAAGAAAACAAGAGGCTCCATCAATCCATTTGGTGGTTGAAAGAAGCAGGCAGATCACTGTGTGGTCAAGAAATGGCCTAAAAAGCCCTAAATCTCACAAAATAAGGGTTACGCCTTTGTACAGACAGTGGAGGCCTAAAACCTAAAAAATCCTTGAGAGGTTGGAAAATGAACTAGGGTCTCAAAAGGAATTTTGTGAAGTTCTTTAGAAGGTTTGGAGTTTGAGCCTATTTTCTCAGGTTAGGAGGCCTAATTGGGGCTCAAGGGCTAGTAGCACTTCTTAAACCCTAGAATAGGGTTTGGAGTAAGCGATGGAGGATTGGAAATTGGAGGTTGATCAAGAGCCCTTGTGAGATGGATTGAAAGTCATAGAAGTCATCACACACCCCTACAACAAGTTAGTGAAGCTTGGAGGTTTGGTGGCCTTTAGGGAAGAATAAGGGTCAAAGGTGAGTTAGTGGTAAGGCACCAAGATTGGCTTGGTAGTATGAAAGAATAATGATAGTGGGGTTGGCCAGTAGTGCAGTTACTATACAGAGATGGACCCTAAAAGGTTAGGAAGAATTTTACCAAAGGAAGAGGGGTTAGAGGAAGAAAACCACGAGCTAACCTATCTTGAAAGAAAGGAAAGGCCTTTCTTGAAGGGAATTGAAGGCCTTAGGTGGGCTTGAAGGAATACCACTATTTAGTGGAAAATGGAAGGTCATGAATTTGGATGGAAGGGTATTTTGAATGTTATATAAAGCACAGAGAGGTGAGAGGTGGCCAAATCAGAGACTGGAGGGTTTCTACTGTGACATGGTGGAGTTCATTCGGTGAGGAGGGAAAGGGAGAGGCAGAAGCAACTATAACTCTTGGAAGGGGTATGGTTGCCAAAGTAAGAGAAGCATACATGCCAGATGACTATGAGATTTAGTTACAGAAGAAAAGATAGAGCTTAAGGAAAAGAGACCAAGATGTAAACACTTACACTGAGGAGTTTCAAAACTTTGCATGAGGTCTAATGTGACAGAGGATGAGAGTCTCAAGGTGGCTAGGTATCTTAATGGCTTGAGGTGGAACATTCAAGAGGAGATGGCTCTTTTAAGTCCTAAGACAATACATCAATGTTACCAATTGGCTATCAAGATTGAGGAAAGAAGCAAGAGGAAGCAAGACCAGGCTTCTAAGGGTAGAGACAATGGCATAGATCAAAGAGATCAAAGAGGATAGCGAGGTGGCTACCAAGGTAGAGGCAATGACCAAAGAAACCAAGGAGAGTCTAAACTCACAGAGCATGGAGGAGAAACATCTTCTAGAGGAGGATATAATAGAGGTAGAAGGACCTCAAGGAGGTTCAAATAGGAAGAGGAGCAATAGCCACTTTGCAAACATGAAATACTACCGCCATTGTAAATAGGTCATCACAACATAGTTGCCCGGAGAAAGCTTTATCTTCATAAAGCTTAATGAGAGAGTGGCTGATGCACCAAGGGGACACCTCTGAGGGTCAGTCATGTGAATCTAAGGTGAAGAATGTGATGTTAGAGTGGGAGTTTGAATAGCAGAGTCAAGGAAAGGGAACCAAAACGAAGGAGAGCACTATTTAGAGTAAGGTGCAAGATACTTAGTAAAGTATGCAAGGTCATAGTGGATTCAGATTCAATAGACAATATTATCTCAGAGGAGGCAGTAAAGAAACTGAAATTGGAGAAAGTACCCCATACTAAGCCTTACAAGGTCACATGGCTAAACAAAGGACAAAGTGTTTTAGTGAATGAGAAAGTAACGGTGGAGTTTTCCATTGGAGGATATAAACACAAGTTGGTTTGTGATGTTTTACCCATGGATGCATGCCATCTACTATTGGGAAGACCATGGAAATATGACAGAGGTGCCATACATGATGGGAAAGAGAATACCATCTCATTCAAGAAGGATGGAAATACTTTCAAGTTCTCAACTGACAGAAGAGGGACAGTCAAAGACACCAAACATCATGTTGAGTAGTGGGAAGGAGTTCCTTAACAACCTACATCAAGGGGGTGAAGGATATGTGGTTATGTTACAACCTAAAGAAGAAGACAAGGCTGAAAAGATAGTCTTATCGAAAGCAGTCCAAAAGTTACTTGAAAAGTACAAGAGAATTGTTAGTGATGGTACACCTGCAACTCTACCACCAAAGAGAGCCATAAGTCATAAAATTGACTTCATACCTGGAGCTTCATTACCTAACAAAGTAGTAGACAAGCTTACACCAGATCAGAATCTAGAGGTAGCTAGACAAGTGCAAGAATTGTTGGATCAAGGATTGATTCAAAAGAGCATCAGCCCATGTGCAGTACCGGTGGTCTTAGCAACAAAGAAAGGAGGTAACTGGAGAATTTTCACTAAATCTAGAGCTATAAATAGAATTACAATCAGATATAGATTCCCTATCCCTAGGATTGAATATTTAATGGATTGTCTTGAAGGAGCTTAGTATTTCAACAAGTTGGATCTCAAGAGTGGATACCATCAGATCAGAATCAAGGATGGAGATGAGTGGAAGACAACTTTTAAGACAAATGATGGGTTATATGAATGGAGAGTTATGCCATTTGGCCTCTCTAATGCCCCTATCACATTCATGAGGCTCATGAATGAAGTGCTTAAAGACTTTACATGGATATTTGTGGTAGTGTATCTTGATGACATCCTCATATACAACAAGACAACAGAAGAGCATTTAAAACATGTGGAGTTGGTTCTTAGAAGGTTGCAAGAGGAGGAGTTGGCAATCAATCTAGAGAAGTATGAGTTCTTTAAGCAAGAGCTAGTCTATTTGGGTTTTGTAGTGTCCAAGGGATCATTGAAGATGGATCCAAGCAAGGTGGAAGCTATTCTCAAATGGCCTACACCAACCACAGGGACAAAGGTAAGAAGTTTTCATGGATTAGCCCAATTTTATAGAAAATTCATAAGGAATTTTAGTGGTATATGTGCACCAGTCCTAGATACAATCGAGGGTGGTCTAAAAACTAAGTTTGTGTGGACTCAAGAAGCTGAGAAAGGGTTTGAGAAACTGAAATAAGAGGTGGCAACTCAACCTATTCTTTTGTTACCTAGTTTTGATAAATTGTTCACTGTTGAATGTGATGCAAGTGGAGTGGTAGTAGGGGGAGTGCTAAGTCAAGAGGGCAGGCCTATAGCCTTCTTTAGTGAGAAGCTCAATGAAGCAAAAAAGAAGTATTCAAATTATGACTTAGAACTTTATGCTTTGGTTCAGTCACTTAGAAAATGGAGGCATTATCTTCTACCCAAGGAGTTTGTAGTCTTTACTGACAATCATGCACTGAGTTTTATCAACACTCAAGAGAAGTTAAGTAATAGGCATTTGAAATGGATGGAATACATCCAAGCTTTTACTTTTACCATCAAGCACAAGAAGGGATAGTTGAACAAGGTGGTAGATGCATTGAGCAGAAGATTGTTGATAGTGCAAGAGATATAGATCAAGAGCATTGGCATAGAGAGTTTCAAGGATCTCTATGGGGAAGATGAAGACTTTTTAGAGGTCTATAAGGTATGTTTTAACTTTGAGAACCATTTTCATAGCCAATACTCTGAGTATACATTTTAAAGTGGGTTATTGTTTAAGGGAAATCAGTTATGTGTTCCAAGAGGGTCAATGAGGGAAAATATTATTTAGGAAAAGCATAATGGAAGTCTTATTGGACATTTTGGTATCAACAAGACTTTAGAACTAGTGCAAACATTCTATTACTAGCCTAAGTTGGCAAGAGATGTTAGAAAGTATGTGGAACAATGTGTTGTGTGTATGAAAGCTAAGGGAGTTGCTAGTAATGTTGGTTTATATCAACCCCTACCCATTCCTAATAGACCATGGGAGTGTGTGATTATGGATTTTGTGGTAGGCCTTCCTAGGACCAAGACCATTTTTGACAGTGTTTATGTAGTAGTGGATAGCTTTAGTAAAATGAGTCATTTTATTCCCTACAAAACTACACATGATGCAAGTTACATAGCTCATCTCTTTTTCAAGGAAGTTGTAAGGATCCATGGATTGCCTTTGAGCATTGTTTCAGATAGGGATGTGAAGTTCATGAGTCATTTTTGGAAGACTCTATGGAGTAGATTGGGTACAAATTTTTCATTTGGATTAGCTTACCATCCTCATACCGATGGTCAAATAGAAGTGGCTAACAAGGTACTAGGTAATCTTCTACGGTGCCTAACTAAGGAATATGGACAAACATGGGATATGGTTATCTTACAAGCTAAGTATGCATACAATGATAGTGTGAACTGGACCATAGGGAAGAGTCCTTTTGAAGTTGTGTATGGGATGCACCCAAGAGGCATATGTGAGCTTAGAGATATTGGAGCTATGGAACAAAGAAGTGGACATGCAAAATACTTTAGTTAGACCATGAAGGAGATTCAAGAGTGGGTAAAGAGGACAATCACTGAGGCTACACAAAAATTGAAGGAGAAGGCAGATATGTCAAGGAAGGTTGTGCAATTTGTAGTAGGGGACTATGTCATGGTCCACCTTAAAAAATCAAGGTTGCAAAAGGGAATGCCAACCAAGTTGTAGATGAAGAGAGTGGGTCCATGCAAGATATTGGCCAAGCATGGCAAGAATGCATACAAGGTGGAGTTAACTACCAATCTAGGAATCTCACCAGTGTTCAATGTAGATGATTTGATCAAGTATAAGGGGACAATCAATGATGTGGATCAGAACGGTCAGGAGATCTTCAAGGACATCAGCAATGTATCCTTACCTAGTCAAGACAAGCCTCAGGTAGAGCAGATCTTGGAGTCAAGAGTAAAGAAGTCTACAAGAAACAAGGTTTACATGGAACACCTTATGAAGTGGAAGAACAAGCATGAATCAGAAGCCACATGGGTACAAGAAGATCAGTTTAAGAAGTTGGGTATTTACCTTTCATTGCTCACTCCTTCCATTCCTTAGTGTTTGAGATAAGAGGGGGAGAATGGTGCAGGAGCACCAAGGCAACATCAGGTAGCACTAGGCAAATCTGGAAGCCTAGCATGAAATTTTGAAACTTTTATACTTCAAGGTCATGTTGACCATTTTATTTTAAGGTAGAGGTCTTAGAAGATGCTAGGATGAAGGTTGATCAGTAGCAAATGCTAGATTGAATGAGTTGCACAATTTTTTTTCACTAGGAATCAAAATCACTAGAATTTGGGAAATAAAGCCAAAATGTTGCAATTATGCAATTTTGGCCTAATAGGGTGGTTATGTCCGACCAAGAAAGATGTAACCACTTATGAAACTTTAAAAGAGGAACCTCGAACTGGATTTGAGGTTGGAAAAAATTTGTAACTTTTGGAAGTTTATTGATCATATGGAAAAGAAATGAGTTTCTTGAAATTTTCTAGTTTTTAGTGCTTATTTGTGTGTTAATGGAGTGTTCTATTCATGAGCAGTGTGTGGCACATGTGGCATTTACTTTCCAAGCTTTTTGTGCTTAGTAGTTAGTTTGTCTTATCATTTTCTAGCTTTGTTCTTTGTTAGTTTTGTTTCTTTCATTGCTGGTCAGACCGGTAAGCTGTCAATCATGGAGTCTTAGACCTCTCTTTTCCATTGTACCTTGTGTATAGTCTATGGGGGAATGAGGTTAATCTCCATGTCTATACATATTTTAGGGTTAGAATTCATTAGGTCTCCAAGAAGCATGGTGAAGATCTTTTCCTAGGTGAGCTTGATAGTGCCCAGTTAGGAAAGAGAGTGAAAATCAAGCCCTAACATTGTAGGGGTGTCAATTCCCTTGAAACCCAAGGTGTGTGTTGGATGGAGGAGACCTTACAAAGGTTTGGAAGAAAACAAGAGGCTCCATCAATCCATTTGGTGGTTGAAAGAAGTAGGCAGATCACTGTGTGGTCAAGAAATGGCCTAAAAAGCCCTAAATCTCACAAAATAAGGGTTACGCCTGTGTACGGACAGTGGAGGCCTAAAACCTAAAAAATCCTTGAGAGGTTGGAAAATGAACTAGGGTATCAAAAGGAATTTTGTGAAGTTCTTTAGAAGGTTTGGATTTTGAGCCTATTTTCTCAGGTTAGGAGGCCCAATTGGGGCTCAAGGGCTAGTAGCCCTTCTTAAACCCTAGAATAGGGTTTGGAGTAAGCGATGGAGGATTGGCGATTGGAGGTTGATCAAGAACCCTTATGAGATGGATTGAAAGTCATAGAAGTCATCACACGCCCCTACAACAAGTTAGTGAAGCTTGGAGGTTTAGTGGCCTTTAGGGAAGAATAAGGGTCAAAGGTGAGTTAGTGGCAAAGCACCGAGATTGGCTTGGTAGTATGAAAGAATAATGATAGTGGGGTTGGCCAGTAGTACCAGGGGTGCCTATACCTGAGATAGGACCTAAAGGTTAAGGTGGAAGAGTCACCTAGGAGTTCTTGAGAATAAAGATCAGAGCATGGGATAGTGAGTGTCTCATCCAACCCTACCCTATCAGACATCTCCCATCGGCGTAACCTTTCATACTCGCGGAGACATCTTATCGAAACCCTTTTGTTTCATCGATAGAGTAATACTATCGGTGAGACATTCCACATTGGTGAGACCACATACAGAAAATATAATTCTTCGGCCAAGTCTCCCTGACACCTGGTAAGAACACATTATCACCCAAAGGTTTTTTCGTTCATCGAAAGGTCAGGCCGAATGCTGAAAGTCACAGTGATAGTCTTGTCAGAAAGACATCAACCCTGTCATGCCTATATGACCATTTTAGAACTTCAGAGTAGTTAGTCGGCTAGACATCCATGATGTCACACTGACTTTTCCTTCAAGGAGTTTCTTGTCAGTAAGAATTGAGGCACAGATTCCAATAGTCAGACTTGTCACTCTTCTCTCCTTTTTGTTGTGGTACCTTTATGTTTTCTAATGGTCACTTAGATTTTGTTGGCTTTTACATGGTTATTTGGAAAGTCAATTCTAGTTCATTCCTTAATAAGACATTTTCCAATCATTTGTTCCATGCCCATAAATCCATTTGACCTAGTCGATTATAAACAATCATGCAAATCAATGAATGCTATCATGCCATGTGTCACCACTAGGTTCATCTATTCTACCAACTCACCACTCATACAACCCTCTATTGTTACCTTTGTATTATTCTTCAAACATCAATGATCTTCAACATTCAATCACCATCACTCCCCGCTAACCCCACGAGTCTTGATTGGGTCCCACAAAAAACTAAGTAGGGTGTGCGGGTTGTCTCCTTGTATATACTTCTGATGCCATCTCCCACTAACATTACATGTCACCTTTGTAGGTCCCACCAGGCATCAATAGTCATAATTCATTCTGCTAGCCTCTACATGATTTATCCAAAATTCATCAAAATCTCAGTGGAAGTGACAATCACCATCGGATCTCCTAAACCATAATTGTTGATTGCATACTTCACTATTCATTGTTTAATGGGGATTTAGACATGTTCCTGAAAACACCCCCATCCTTTAAAGCGCAATCTTGATAAGTTCACCGAACTAGACAAAAAAGTGATAGCACTACAAGGCGAGGAGTTAGTGAGTTTATCAAAATAAGCAAAACATCACCTAAGTTAGAGAAACTTACAAAACTGTCTCCCAAGATATGACTTAGCTGAATTCTTACATGCATTGGTCTTATTTGACCAAACAACACATAAAAATGATGGAAGATTGTTCTTGGCCATAGATGCTCCTACACCAAAAATGGATGTGTCACCATCTTCTTGTAGTGTAGGAAAATGTATACCTTTTTCACACTAAATTTCAGAATAATTAATATTAATTTGATCCTAATGTTGCCTTGATTTGGTGTTGTAATGTGTTTTACACATTTATATTAGGTCTAGGGCCCTTTTAACCTAAATGAACCTAATTGTGGCTTATTTAGTCTACTGTAAAGTGTATCTTTACACTTTCATACTAATCTAGGGCTTCATTAATTAATTGGGCCTATTTATGCCTTATTCTATCCTAATTTACATCCATAAGCCTTATTAAATATACTTTTCTTGAGATATTCCTAAGACTTAGCAAATAACAAGTCATAATTCAATGTTTTAGGTGATATCTTCAAGATCTAGAGATCTAGGACTCATACACCACCTTGGGTAGATGAGTCCCACCTAGGTCTTGGGGCCTAATTTCAAGTTGCACTTTAAACAAGACACTCCTTGAAATTTGTGTTCAAAATTTTAGCTACTGGGCCTAATATGCCACAACTAGTGCTATATCATTCTAATTTTAACCAACAACTACTTTATATAAAATTATTTGTAGGATATTATTATGCTAGATCTGATATCAACTTGTAGTGTTGTAATTTTGGGAAATTTAGAATAAACAAGTATAAATACAAGGTTATTTGACATGGCTTCATCCTTGAACTTCATAAGCAATCAAGATAAATTTCACAAGTTTAAAAGAGAATTATATTGGTTATTTTTTAAGAACCAAACTTAGTCTCATCAAACGCCTATGAATTTTCCATAATTCAATGATCACTAAGGGCAAGAATTGGCCAATGAACAAGTAAAGGCTTGTTAGGCTTTTACCTGTACAGTTTAGGCTCTATGGGACCTAGGACTGTAATCCCTACAATGTTCAGATGATATTATTTTTCCATTTTATGATGGAAATTGTGACAAATATATTTCTTCCCATGAGCTATTAACTAGATAAAATCCTTAAAAGGTTTGGCTGACCCTTAAGAAAATTATAAGCTAAATAAAGGAATGACAAGTACTTCATAATACTTTATTGCAATGAATGGTGTGTAAGTGATTTTTCATTTAGATTTGTGTCTTTTTCAGGTATATGGGTTGGCTCATTTTCATATAGGATGAGAAAATTAATAGACAAATGTTTATCCAAAGGTAACAGAGTCTTATTTGTAACAAACTATAATACATTAGCATTTAAAATAAAAATTTATAGGACATTGAGATACTGCTTTGAAATATGCAACTCATTGTGTCTGGAAACAAAAAGTACTTAGTAATCCTTGGATTCCATCTCACAAATGCATGATTTCATTTAAGCATTTAATCAATTCCTTTAA
Organism: Sequoia sempervirens; assembly: GCA_007258455.2. Lineage (NCBI taxonomy): Eukaryota > Viridiplantae > Streptophyta > Pinopsida > Cupressales > Cupressaceae > Sequoia > Sequoia sempervirens. Next base: position 557,288,417 of record VDFB02281492.1, read on the forward strand.
GGAAAGCTTAGGTGCGGAACAAACTTTCATAACGCCAAAACCTTAGGGAAGAATGCAGATATGACTTTAAATTTTACAATTACAGTCCAATAAGATGCACATGAAAAGAATTAATAGAAAAGAGAAAATAACATACACAATTTGGACACCAAATTTATGTGGGAAAACCCTTATGGGAGAAAAACCCACCACACCAAGAAAAGCCTCTTTGTATTATAGTAAAAAAAAATTACATATAGAGTACAAACTTCACTTTCTGATGTCAATTTACAACATCACATTTACTAATCAATCTTGTACAAAATAACTCTCTGAAACATCCAAAGAATTCACTCAAATCAATGTGAGTTTAATCGAGCAACATTTCGTTATCTCACTCTCACTATTCTCTGTCATCCACCATTGCCAGAGCATAATCATTTTCTTCACAACTTGTTCATCTTCCACATAGGAATGGTCACAACAGTCCAACAGCTAATGGTTCACATTTTACTTCTCTGATTAGTCGAAAACAAACCACGTAGGATAGTCATTTGGTCAAGGTGTTCAAACTGTGTCACATGTCGATGAGACATTATGTTGTGTCTCCCCAATGCCATAATACTCGACTGTTGTTATTGGCAAGAGCTCATATCAAAATCATATCTGTCGGTGAGAGGAAAACCATCAGAAATATTTCTCACTGAAGTTGTATACCCATCGGTGAGACTATAACCATCAGGAGGAGACCATACCAAATGTACTAGCTTATCGGTCATTCCTTGTGGTCCCTACCATGACACATGTTCACCACTTGTGTAATTCCAGAGAATCAATATGGAATCTACAATATTCCTAACAAGCCTCCTAGAATTCCAAGTGGTCTCCACATTCATTGGCAAGATGAAAAATATCATTAAGACTTCATTGTGATGTTCAACTCATGTAGCTCTATCGGCAAGACCATCGCTATCGGCGAGACAACATAATAAGCATAGAACAATCAGAGAGAGAAACACTATTGCCAAGAGGTCATATCGAATGCACTAGCCTATCGGTGAGACCACATCCTTCAGCAAGAGTTCTTACCGAATGCAAACCTGTCAGCTAAGAGTCTCCCCGATGAACACCATCACCAATGTGTGAAACCTCGGTGAGACATACTCTGTCGGAATGATTCATTCTAAATGTTCATGCCTCTCCTTGATTACTTCTATCAACATGACATAACCAAAGTCTCAGTGATTTGAGCACTTCAGAAGTTTAGAAAACTATTGCTAGTTGGTAAGACATTCAGAGGGTCTCACTGACTTTGCTCTTTCAGGAGTTTCATGTCAATAAGCTTGAGGCACGTTTTCCAGAAATCTCCCATTTGACAAAGATCTTACTGTCACCTCCAAAGCACAACAAAACTACTAAAATTCATGGGAACTAAGGCCCATCGAACTGGCACACCACCTAAACTTGTCTGTACTCATTGGTTTTGTCAATGCATCTACAACATTCTCTAGAGTATCCACTTTTTCTAAAGATACCTTTCCATCCTCCACCATATCTCATACAAAATGATACTACACATCTATATGTTTCATCCTGGAATGGAAAGTATGATTTTTTTCCAAATAAATAGCACTCTAACTATCACAATAAATTATAATTTTCCATGCATCAAACCCAATGTTAGAACACAAAGGTTTTAATTAGATTGCTTCTTTACAGGCATATGTTGCTACCATGTATTCTACCTCTATAGTGGAAAAAGTGACTATAGCCTCCCACTTACTCATCAAACTAATTACACCACCATTCATAATGAAAATATATCCAGGGGTCGATCTTCTGCTATCAATGTCCCATGCCCAATCAGAATTCACATAGCCTCAAATGTTGAGAATCCTCTATGATTCAACAAAATTTCCATGGTAACACAAAGCATATTTTGAAGTTCCCTTCAGATATCTAAACACTCTTTTCACAACATCCCAATGTGTCCCTCAAGGATTTTCCATAAAATGACTAAGAACTCCCACTGCTTGGGCAATGTCTAGCCTTGTACAGACCATTACATACATTAAACTGCTAACTGCATTAGCATAAGACACTCTAGTCATGTCATCTATCTCAGTAGGATATTTTGGACAGTCTTCAACAAATAGCTTCATTCCCTACAAAACTGGAACAACTAGCTGCTTGCAATCAGTCATACAAAATCTCTCCAAAACAATATTAATATACTTACTCTGACTGAGCCAAATTTTTCTACTATTCTTGTTCCTAGTTATTTCCATTCCTAGAATATACCTGGCTGCACCAAGATCTTTCATTTGGAACTTTGCAGACAACTGAGACTTTAGAATAGAAATCATTAACTTACTATTGCCTATGAACAACATATCATCAACATAAAGAGTAATAATAAGAACACGATCATTTGAAACTTTGTAGTACACACAATGATCAGATTTCAATCTTACAAATCCCAATGGAAAAATAAACATGT
>VDFB02281492.1:557290995-557324861 GCA_007258455.2 Sequoia sempervirens
TCTGAGATTCTCTTTAACCCCAGCCGTATGTGTAATTATAAAAGTTTTGACAGCCTTCTTACGAACAAATGAAGGACGATTCACATGACAGATATGTTGTTTTTCTTTAAATTGAAGTGTCGACTATTATTTTGCCTTGAATGGAAAGTAGAATATTAATTGGCGAGCGAGGGCAAACTCTGGTACAAGTCCACTTTTCCTGGTCTTCGACACAGCAGAATTATACACTAATTTGCTTATTCTGAAACTATTGATCCCTCACCTACCAAATATAGGCTTACAAAAAAGTACAGATCAAGAGAACCTGGCGGGGGCCCTGACAATGAAGCGCCCCACTAAAATTAGGCGCAACGCTGACCTTACCAAAGAAGTAACCGTATTGAATGCTACAGATAAGCGGCGCTCTTGCAGGGCCCACAATCCTGAGGTGCAAATGTTGAACCCCTACGCCATTGCCCAAAATATCCCCATCAAATGTGAAATTTCAATTTATTCAAGCTGTCCGACAAAAGCCCCTTCAACCCTAAGAAATCTGCGCAAACATAAGTAAAATGGTTTGTATCAGAGGCGTGCATATGCCATGAAACAGAGAACTAGAAAAATGCAAGCATGTAATTTGTTCTCTTCAATGAATTTTCTTTGGAAGACATTATGAGGGATTTCTTAAAAAATTTACCTCTGTATTCTCAAATGCATGCCTCAGGGAAATTGAATTTACTGGTGGTTTCATTGCTGGCCAGGTTATTTAATAATGAGAAGCAATTTGCTATCCAGGCAGAGAACAACATAGTGGATTACCTTGTTAAATTGTGTGATACTCTGAATGATTTCATACTTCAAAGGAAAAAGGAAACCCTCGCTTTTCAGACAGAAGATTTCAGAAATCTTCCTTAAACCCTTAAGCTCAACGTCAGAGAGTCCAAATCCTTGCTCGGGTAGCACATACAGGGGAAATTTTGTTTTTCCATCATTAATGCATGCTTTGGAATTTTATTCACCTATAATATATTCTCTCTTGGATTGGAAAAATTTTCACTTCTGCTTTAGAAACTGAATAAAAATAATCATATGTAGGGCGTTCTGCGCAGATCTTCATCAGAATTTAACAAAAGACAAACTCGGCAATTTAAAGGCCAGGCAGAAGCTCGCTTTCATGGTGCTCAAGCAAATAAATCTCCATATCCACTATAGCAATCCCCTCTAATTGGTTGGATACATCATGTCAAGGAATTGGAGTAGAGGACAAAATAGTATATGGAGTTAAATGTAATATAAGAATAATCATATAAATAATGTAAAGTAGTAATTATAATAAATATATTATATAATAATTGAGTAAAACGTATAATGATGCCTACAACTCAAGTAAATGAAAATGGTAAGTATGTGGCCTTCAATAGACAAACATGCACATGTAGGTATATAGGGCACTAGAATGCGTGTATACCTCCATTGTGATATCCAAGAGCATGCCCATATAATGGTTAAGGTAAGGTAATAGGCTCCTAATGATATCATAAGTATAGGAGTATGATCTTCTGGGCAAATGAAGTAAGACATAAAGCCCTCTAATATAAAGTGATAAGAAATGATAACATAGGAAAGAGTGGGAATGCAAGTTCTTCCCTAGTCTAAAGAGGTAGCATTAGAAGTATAATGAAGCAATATAGCCAAAAATAACATGGGGAAGCTGTGGCCCCCAATATACAGATCTGGCAATGAAAGCTCAGTGTGGAATGAGGAAGGTGTGATTTCCCCAATGTGAATTTATAGAAATGGATACTCAAATGTTATGGGGAAGGCACAATTCCCTTGATGTAACAATATAGCTACAAAATCTTAAATGCTATGGAAAAAAAATGATTTAAACATAGAGGTAAGTCTAGGAATTTGATATGGCAATATAAGACCAAATATAGAACATAGACATGTGTCTAGGCATAGTAAATGAAATAATCATGTATGCATGATAACATATGTGGAAAAACATGAGGATCATAAAAAAAATTTATAGTTAGTAAGCATATAATGACAAGTAACAAGGTAACATGAGAAACCAAAGTAGTGAGATATGCGCCATAAAATTATGAGTATATAATATCAAAAGATAAAAAAAAAAGTTTAAAGATGCATAAGGTGAAGTGGGAAAATAGTGGGTAAATAAGATATTAAAATGGAAAATGTAGTTAAATACAAGGGTAAGAAAATAATAGGAATGAGGATGTGAACAAGTATTTAAAAAAAGAAAAAGAAAAAAAATAGGGGAGAGGACCAGTACCTGAGCATGTTTCAATAGTTGTGATAGTAGTTGTTTATATAATGCCCAATATTTTTATCAATATTGGACCAATAGTTGTGACTTTAAAGTTGTTAGTGTTGGTGATGACTACCCATAATTAAGCAAAATGTATTCCTTTGATCTAAAAAGCAACCAATCATGTGATTCCACATCAGCGCTCAATAAAGCATGCTATGAATGCACGAGTATTGGTCTCACTTTTTTTTTGGGCCTTTTTGGACACCTTGACAAAAAGCATGCTGATGTGGCATCATATTTGATGATGTGGCCCTGAAACCTTAGTTATAAGTAGGGGACTTGCCAAGTAAGCTGCTGTAAAAAATTGGGAGTGATTTGAAATTTCCAAGTAGGATAATTAGAAGCGCGAAGTTAGGGTGCACAACTACTGGGTCCTCTCCCCTATATCATCTCAAACAAGCAAAAAAAAAACATGTAACCAAATATAGAGATGAGATGAACATGTCACACGTGATAAATAATGTTTAATAAAAAATATGCAAAGCATTTAAAAGTAAAATCAAAGCTATAGGTAATTTAGTGAAAAAAATCTACTCCACTTTAAATCTAAGCTTTTGCTAAATTCATAGACTATCTATTCTAAATAAATCTACATATTTGTATGAGGAGGAGGAATTGAATTAGTTCAAGAAAAGGAGGCCTACATATAAACAAAGCACTAACCAATATTTTCTTGAGAATTTCCATAGCTAAAACATGCTTTGGTTTAAGTAAAGAAGAGATCATTGGCAAGCTTTTTGAGAAGCAAAAATGTAAGAAAAGTAGGGAAGCGATCACATCTCTATCACTATACTAGTGAAGGGCGAGCTCACAAGTTAAAAACAAGGCAAGCCCTTATATAGATAATATAAAATTATCTGGAGGCCATTAAAATATATATCATGAATGATGATTTGATTTTGGTCAAGTGATGATAAGATAAAGTATCATGAATGATGATTTGATTTTGGTCAAGTGATGATAAGATAAAGTATGAGTTGTAATAAATGAATGAAGAAATACTACTATAGGAATCAATTTCTTTGCCTAAATGGGCCTATTTGATGCAAACATTATAATCATCAACTACCATAAGATCATATTTATTCGAGGCATTTTTGCAATAAATTTTTAATATAAATTTTTAATATAAGTTATAAAATATTTCCCTGAACATATTAATACAAATAGCTCAATGAGAATCAATAGAGTTGAAATTTTAGGGTTTTAGTGGAAAAGGGAAAATAAAATATTATAACAAAGGCATTCATAGAGGAAGGTAGTGCATTCTTAGAATAGTTTTAAAATTAACGACTTACAACATTTCTCTTGTATTATAGAACATGAAGTCTCAATGATTGATCTATGCACTACAAAACAAGACAATGGAGAAACTTTTGCTTCTTTCTTATGTAGAGATGGAGAAGCTTAGCCAATAAATGTCCATGCCATATACTCGAGAAATAATTAGTCCAAATATTCATCCAAAATATGAATATACAAAGATAGGATTCCACCTCAAAGTTCAATGCCCCAATACTTTCGACGAGGTCATAGAGAAAGGCCTTACCATTGAGAAAGCCCTTATAACTAAAGGACTCGTGAAAATATCTAAAGACACCTAAATCTTACTAACATATTTCTACCAAAATATCATCGTTTTCCATTATTAGGTATCACAAATCCATCTTCTGCATTTAATTAAATAATTTTATTATTTAGTTAAATTATATATTTCATCACTTTTCCTCTATATTGATTAAATAATTAACATTATTTAATTGATTTATTAATTATTCCTCTTTCCTAGATTAATTAAATAATTCAATTATTCAATTAATTCATTTTTCATTTTCCACTTCTCAAATTAAATACTTGTTTTTAATTATTTACTTTATCCAATTATTCCTTTCAACATTATCCTCTTCTAAAATAAATAAATAAAATGATTATTTTATTTGTTTTCCCTTTGCACATGTAATTAATAATTTATTTAATTAATTATTGTTAATTAATCATGCATTTCCACCTCACAAATCAACTCCCACTCACTTTTAGATCACCTATCAATTAAATCCTCTTAATTGATCCATGCGCTCAATTCACTAAAATCATGTAGTTAGTTAACTATCCATCAATTCCTCTCATATATTTTCATCCATTGATCTACTCAGTCTCTCATCAAATCTCAACTGTTGATCGATATCATAAAATATATAAAACAAACCTATCATTCATCTATTATTCCTCTCTCATTCTAGTAAGAAATCTATATGCATATTGTATCCAAGTGCATGTGTTAAAAATTTGAGAGCAACCATCATTACACTTTTCTCGAAGGTGTACAGTGGAGAACAATGGAGCTCAACAAGGAAATTACACAAGTTTGTAGTATTTATTTCATTTTATTTTCCTTATGCTTCATGGGTGTGATCTCATTGGAATTTGATTGTGGATCATCTTATTTGTTGTTTGTTATTTGATTTCACAGTCATTTTCCCAGTCATATAGGTGATACTTGTAATGATGTTCTCAATTTAGAGTTTTTATTTATACATGTGCATCACATAATCATTGTAATTAGTATTGATTTTAAATTACTTAATAGTAATTTGAAGTAGTTGTGTTCTCACTTGCATTTCCATATACAAGCTTATTCATCTTAATTTATATTACATAACATAGCTTCTTCTTTTAGATTTAGTCAAGCTTTGTAGCTTTCTTTTGCAAATTCATATCATACATCAAAGTGTAGACTTATGTTTTCTATATTATACTCAATTTCTATATCGTCTCCTCATTGTTTGATTTAGTTGTGTTTTTTCAAATGTTTTTTATTAGGAATGTGTTGTATATTATGTATGTTTACATCCCTAATGGATTGCACACATGTTCATAATATTGGATAAATTTTCAAGGAATTTAATTAGCTCATGATTTTCTACCCATTATTTTGTAATACCACTTAGTGGTTTTTCAAAGTGATTTTTCTACAAATAAATGCACATGATTTAGGTTTATTATGGATGAGAATCATCTTATTGTCTATTTAAGCTACCAAATTGAATCTAGAAGCCAAAGTTGAAAATCTCCCATATCTTTGAACTCTGCATTGTATTGTGATCTTATTATTGAAATTAATACTTTAAGTGTGCTTTGGAGGTTAGATTTTTCTTATATCAGTTTATCTTAGGTTATATCTTATGCTATCTCTTAACTATTATTTTGTTGAAATTTATATAGGTTTATTCTTAATTGCATTGTTTCTCTCATAGAATTAGTGTGGATCTAACCAAGTTTCCTTTCATTTTATTTTATTTAAGTCCTATAGTTCATTATTGCTCATTTTCTACTCTCTGTCTATTTCAATTTCAAAAACCACTTCTCAATTTTCATTCTCTTCATTTTTTATCATTTCACCCTTTGTAATTGAGACCTCAAAGTGTCATATTTTTATTTCAACTCTTTGATGAGGCATATTCCTATAATGTTTTAATCCTCCTAAATATGGTACGTCCTTTCTTTAATTTATTTGATAGTGTAGTTATTATTACTTCTTTCTCTTGGTCATTGGTTTGTTATTTGTCTTTTTTTTCTCCTAAATACCATGTTTCATCAATTGATTCCTCTGGCATGTGATTACTCTTCTAACTTTCTAAATACTAGCTAGGTGTTTTTCAAACTCCTCCATCCTCAATTTGAAAAAATATCCTCCTTTAGAGTCAAAAAAACTTATATGGTTCCTTTTACAAAGTTACTTGTCCCTTCTTTTGATAATTATTTAAGAAATACTTCTTCCACATTTTAGTCATATAGAGGGATAGTAACTCAAAGATAAGAGTCTCTAAAGTGAAACTAAGAGTTCTTAATTTTGTGTTTTTAGTTGGTCTATTGAAAATTAACATGATATCAATACTAATCTAGAAGCTTGAATTAGATAAAGAATGTGGCTTAAGGGGGTGTTGGAGCAACCCACATTCTAAACCATATAAACAGTCATAGCTTTGGTGGTTAGAATGTCCATTATGTGCTTGGAGGGTCCTAGATTCAATTCCTATTAAATCCATGGAAAATTAAACATGAAATTGATATAAAATTATTGTATATTAAGTTAATAACCCATGAAAGTTTAAATTAGTGTTTTGTAATCATAAGTATTTTTTAATAATCTAAACTTATATAGGGATAACATACTACAAAAAAATTGTTCTACAACTTTACTGCTTGCTGGATTTTTTAATTTTTTGTTGGTTCTTTAGGTCTGATTTAATTGATTGATGGGTCAGTCTGGCAAGGGGCCAGGCAAGGCTCCCCCATCCAGGAATGTTGTTCCCAAGCCTAGTACAGTGTTCAAGTTTGCTACTTCCAAAAATATTGTTCCCCAATATGGTACTCTTTCTAACACAATTGCCCCTTCTTCTACTGAACTGACAGCTTGTACATCTAGCAAGTCACCTTTGTCCCCCCCCCTCTGGGCTTAGAGTCCTTTTTCTCTAAATAAGATCCAATTTCATTTATGGACATACTAGTTGGCAGAGGTTCACCAACTATGGCTAGGCTAAATACAAAATCTATCTCCTATTCAGTAGATGGTCAAGAAATTGATGTTCGTAAAGCTCTAATGATTAAGGCAATGGATGGACTCAAGTTGTCACTGGTGGGAAAATTCTTGGTGTATCGCCTGAATATTGACCAGGTAAGGCAATGGGTTGACTCTGTCTGGAATTTAAAAGGAAGTGTTTCTATTAGTGTTATGTTCAAAGGTATTTTCCTTTTTACCTTTGTTGTTTATGAGGATATGATAAAGGTTCTCGCGAGAGGTCCTTGGGATTTTGATGTTGGTTTTAAGAACTTTTTCTCGTTGTGTAAATGGAAACTAGGTTTTGACCCATCTACTGATCTGGGTGTTGTTGCCCCTACATGGGTACGCCTACCTAGGCTACCCTTATAATTATGGGAGTTAGGTATCTTCAAGGGGATTGTAAACTCATTTGGAAGCCTTCTAACTATTGATAAGATCACTCAAGAGAAGTCTCAATTGGTCTTTGCTCAGATATGTGTAAATGTGGATGTTAATATTATTTTGCCTACCTCAGTGGCCCTGAAGTCAAAGTTTGGTAACTAGTCTCAAACTCTAGCATATGAAAATGCTAGAGTGTTTTTTCAATCATGTAAAAAATTTGGCCACCTCATTGATACTTGCAATAGGAGGCCTCAAAGTATGGAAAGTGAGGATCTCAGCTCCTTGAAAAAATCTTATGCTCATCCTATGGCCACTCTTGAGCCTGCGACTATTGTTGATGCTCCTTCAGTCCTTGTGAAGGAGCATAGTGGTGGTACTATGACTTCCTTAAAATATTTTTCCCCTATATTAGGTTTGAATATGGAGGCACAGGTGCTCATGAAGGTATTCTACATACTTTGGATATCCCAGATGTGTCTTTGGAATTGGTTTGAGAGGAAAGTTTGAAAATGGCCTCTTTTGATGCTAGTAAACACAATATTACTAAAGTGAAACATGTTGTGAGGGAAAGGGTTGAAGAGGCCAACCCACCAAGAATCCCCCCTATTGGACTTGAAATAAATCAGGGTATGGAAATCAATCTCACTCACCCCCTTGAAGTTGAGTTTATTGAGGAAGGTGAAATAGTGTCTCAAATTGGCCTGGATATAGATTCCCTTGCCCACTCTCCTCTAAAACATTCTACAAACAGTTTACCCCCTATTAAAAAGAAGGAAAGAATATAAAGGATTCAATGACACTATTTTGTTTTCCTTCTTCCCCCTCAGACGAAGCTGATGATGATGTTTAAAATTGAGGTGTTTATGTAGTTTAATACTTTGTAAAACAATTATACTTGCTGATCTAAATATGTATTCTTTGTTATAGATTCTTTGTGGGTGATTATCTGATTAATTCATTTTATCATTTGTAGAATGAAGACAAAATTTGTAGAAGAATTAGACAGGATATTAGAAAGATTACACAAGCATGTACCGTGGAGAAACCCTTTTGGGAAAAAAATCCACCAAGAATTAATCTATTATTCAATCTCTAAAGTAGATTACAATAGCTCCAATTCTTGCTTGAGAATGCTTCTTTTTCCTTCACCAAATCTTCTTCACAACCTACAATAAAACTAATACAAACTCTCTTCAACTTGCTTGAGATATATAGGAAATAAACAACTTTGTAAACTCCAAAAGAGTTACAATTACAAAGCTCAATCCCTATCTCCTAAAAGGTACACCTATCTCTTCCAAGTAGAGTTTAACCATGAAGAACAATGCCAAATCATCATCTTCATCCATTTGGGCATCCCAAACTAAAGTAGTAACTCAACCTTTATTCTATAAATATCTTCAAGGCTTTATCCTCAAAGTAGGTGCCCAAGAATGGGCCCACTTAACTCAGCCTTTTGAAATATCTTATCATGCAAAGGAGTTAATTCCAAGAAGCCAACTTGGTTCCAAGTCATTTCTTGTTAACTGAAACATTTCTCAACACCATTCATGCAAGAATGGTCATCCCCTGTTAACTGAAGGTAGTCCCGGTTATCTTTCATACAACTCAAGTCATTAGTCATGCATACCAAGTTAACTAAATTCAAATAGCATTCAACTAAAACTAACTGAAGATAACTGAACCATAACTGAACTAAACTGAACTGAACTAAACTTCATGCATGTAAACATAAAACCCTAACTCCTAGGATCTTTACATGCATTATAGAGGTGTTATCTCTTACTCCAAATAGTTAACTGAACTCAAAGTGAGTTCCACCTTCCATTTGGGTGCCCTCACATGTTCCTATTATTTAGAATTAATTACAAATGTCAATTAACATGATTATTTCATCCAAAATTAATCTCTCTCTAATCCTAGTGTTTGAGAACACTTTCCAAGGACTTAGGAGACACATGAAATAAATAATATTTAGGATTGCAATTAAATGGAGTCCTATTTCCAACAGATGAGGACTAGGCTCAAGCTAATAGTAAGTCCAAAAAGAAGAAGAAATTGGATGTAGGAGGAGGAAACAAGGTAGGCAGACCTTCTTAGAAGGAAACATGAAATAAAGACATTGTTCATGATGTGGCTTTGGGAAGACAAAAGACCTTGGACTCAATTGTGGGGCCAAAGTCTAAGAAGAAGTAAGGGATGTTGCATCCCCTTCCGTAATAGAATCACGGTGATTATGTTGTTCTGCTTCTTTGATTATGAAGACAATTTCCTAGAATATTAGGGGCCTTAATAGTCCCTATAAACAACACTTGGTAAAAACTTTCCCGATGGACAATAAAGTTGTTCTATTGCTTCAAGAAACCAAAATGAAGAAGGAAAATTTTGATAAGATTGTCAAGAATATTTCCAATCCTTTTGGGGGTATTTCCACTCTGTGTAGTCCTTCTAAACTCAAATTTTCTATGGGGTTCTCTGGGAAAAAAAAATTATGGTCTCCTTTGAAGACCTTATCACTTTTGAAAAGTGGAATGTGATTAATGTTTATGGTCCTAACTCCCGTCGGGATAGATTGTTTCTTTGGGATTCCTTGGATGATAGCATAAAGGGAAGATTAGAGGATTTATGGATGGTTGGAGGAGATTTCAACTCTCTTCTTCTACCTTTATAAAATTTGGGGGGCTTGGATGACTATTCTGATAGCATGATGGACTCGTCAGGTTTCATTAATTTTGTTGGGATATTTGATATTCCCTTACTTGGCACCTAGTTTACTTGGTCTAATAGGAGATTGGGCAATCAGTTGATTCAAGTCAAACTTGACTGGTTCCTAGTATCCTCTAATTGAAACATTTGTCACCACCTCTCCTTAACTACTTTTCCTAGAACTGGATATGATCACAAACATTATGCTAAAGAGAAATGTTGATGCTGCCAAAGGTCCATTTCCCTTTAGATTTGAAATTATGTGGACCCTCCACCTGGATTTTGGTGCCTTAATTTACAAATGGTGGAATGAACCCTTTGTTGGCACCCCTATATTCTATCTTGCTAATAAATTGAAAAGGATTAAAGAGAGAGTGAAGGGATGGAATAAGTTCTCCTTTGGTAATATTTTTTACACCAAAAAATATATAGGAGATAGCATTAAGGAGGTGCAGGATATGATGGAGTCAGGGGTGGTGGATGAAGCTACTTGCAATCATGAACATGACCTAAGAGCTCAATGGTTCAAGGTTAACAAGCAAGAGGATATGTTTTAGAAATAAAATTTACGCATTCAATGGCTTTCAGAAGGGGATCGAAACACCAAGTTCTTCCATTAATCCACTATGAAACATAAAAGTAGGAATAAGATCAAACAGCTTAAGAAAGAAGATTCCAGTATGGTGAACAATTAAAAATAAATTATTGTTGAAGTTGTGGCTTTATTCTCCTCTTTCTAGAAGGAACTTATGGTTGCTCAGTAGGAATTTGATGAAATCCTTCAAGTTATTCCTAGGATGATTTTTGATCAAGATCTTCAAGAGATGTATATAGTTGATTCCCTTCAAGAGGTGAAGTCTATTGTTTTCTCCTTTGGAGCTTACAAAGCTCTTGGGCTTGATGGTTTTCCCTTGGCCTTCTATATTTTTTGGGACATTGTGAATAAAGACCTCCTAAATGCTACGAGAGACTTCTTCAAATTTGGTAGGCCTCTTAATCAACTTAATGCTACTTTCATAGCTTGTATTCCTAAACAGGAAGAAGTGTCCTCAATGCATGAATTCAGACCTATTAGCCTATACAATACTGTATAATTTTTTTCCTAAGATTATTGTGTTTAGATTGAAAGCTATTCTGTGCAAAATGATAGCCATAAATCAAAAAGGGTTTGTTCAGGGAAGACACATTCTGGATGCAACCATAATTACTCATGAAATTCTCCAATTTATGGACCTTAGTAAAAATGCAAGGATGGATTTGAAAATTGACATCTCTAAATCCTATGATAGAGTCTCTTGGTCGTTCATGTTTGCTATTCTCAAAAAGTTTGGGATAAATGACAGGTTCCTCAAAATGATCACTGCTTATGTTACTACTTTGAAGTGTTCGAGCTTGGTGAATGGGGTTCCTCAAGGTTTCTTCTCCTATCGATGTGGTCTTAGGCAAGGGGATCCTCTCTCCCCTTATCTTTTCATTATTATAGCTGATGTCTTGGGAAGAAACATCCAAAAACTCTTGGACACTAAGGTGCTAAAAGGTGTCAACGTTGATTCAACCCTCCCACCTGCCTCTCATCAACAATTTTTTGATGATACTATCCTATTTGGTGAAGCCTCGGTTGGTGAAGCTGGTCATTGGAAATCTATCTTGAATGACTATGATCATGCCTCAGGCTAGCATCTCAACTACAACAAGAGTAATCTATACTTTTTCAACTCCTACCAGATTGTGAAAGATAGAGTTGTCTGCATATTAGGCTACCAGGAAGTTGTTTTGCCTGCTACTTACTTAGGCCTACCCTTGATCTCTAAAAAACTGATAGCAATTGTTGGAACCATATTATTGAGAGAATTCAAAAGAATTTGATTGGCTAGAAGGGAAAAATATTAATTCAAGCTGGGAAGCTCCAATTGTTAAAAGCCACACTTCAAAATATTTTGGTCTACTACTTATCCCTATTCAATATTCATGCTTTTATAGCTAAAAAAATTGAACAAATCCAAAAAATATTCTTGTGGTCAGGAATAGAGGAGAGAAACAAAATGACATTGGTGGGGTGGGAGAAATTTTTTTCTCCTAAAAGTGTTGGAGGCCTTGGGATAAGGAGAATTAAACTCTTTAATAAAGCTCCTGCTACCAAATTGGGGTGGAATTTGCTTAAAGGAGCCAAATATTGGGTTATGATTCTTAAAGCTAAATATCTTAGAAACAGAGACCAGGGTTGCTTCCTTAGTACCTTTCATTTTCCTTATGACTCTATTTTTTGGAATCACCTTCTTAAAACTAGAAGTGTGCTTAAAATGGGTGCTAGGAGGTGAATTGGCAATAGTATTGATATAGACTTCTGGAAAGATGCTTGGAGTATTGGGCCCCCTCTCACATCCTTTGATCACCTCAACCCCTTAAAATAAAGTTCAATTAGAGATTGTTGCAAACAGGTTGCTAGTTATATTGATTAGGATGGACCAGAACCTATAAATTGGATTAACTTCAATAATCAGCTTATGGGATCTAACCTTAGGGGAGATAGACAACAACATTGGGATCCTATTGTGAAAAGGCTTCACCAATTAATAGGGGAGGTTTCCTTATTCTCAAAAGATAGGAAGGATGATTGGTTGTGGACCAAGTTCCCTTCAGGTTGTTTCTCTATTAAAAATACATATGTGGACGTAGAAAAACCTTTATTAGCCAACAATGGCTTCCAATGGAACAATGTTTGGATAAAAAGATTGATTCCTAAAGTTAATTGCTTTTGGTGGGTTGCTTCTCATGGAAAAATCCTTATTACTAATAATCTGGTTAAAAGGGGGTTCTAATTTGTTAACAAATGTGTTCTTTACAAAGAGGAGGAAGAGACAATTATGCATTTGTTCTTCCACTATTTTTATTCAAGAGAAATTTGGTCCTTATTCCTTCCCCTATTTCTCACAAAATGGGTTTCTCCTGCTATGAAAATGTTTATTAACAGTTGGTCCTTCTACCCTTTCTCTCTCAAAGTCATTAAGGATCTCTGGAGTCAAGTCCCTCCCTTCATAACCTAGGGGATTTGGAAGGAGAAAAATAAGAGGATCTTCAAGGAAACAACAAGAAATAGTTGTGACTTATGTATGGCTATTAAGAATCAAATACAGGAAAATATGGAAGTTGGGGGATACATTAACTACTCTAAGGTTATGCCCTCCTATAAGGAGATTGGAATTAAGAAAATATGGGGCCTTCAAAAGGATCTCACTAACGTCAATTGGTTTACTTATATATCAAGGAAGAATATTGTTTGGACTCCCCCTGAGAAGGATTGGGTCAAGTGCAACTTTGATGGTTGTTCTAAAGGAAATCCTAGGTTGGTAGGGGTAGAAGGTTCCATTAGGAATCACCATGGGGACTGTATTGTTGGTTATGGGAAAAATCTTGGGATTTGCTCTAACAATAAGACAGAGGTTATGGCTGCTTGGGGAGGTATTAAACTTTTGAAAGATTTAGGCTTCCAAAAAGTAATCTTGGAAGGAGACTCTAAGCTTATTATTGATATATTGAAAGGTGATAGTGTTGTACCTTAGGAATTAAGAGATATTATGGATAGTTGTAAATTCACATGCAAGTTTTCACATGCTGTAGAGTTCAACATGTTTACAGGGAAGGTAACTACTTTGCAGATATTGTTGCTAATGAGGCTCTTAAGTGTAATACTTGGACTCATTGGGAGTATGGTGTGTTTCTAGGGGAAATAAGAGATAGAGTCCTAAAAGACAAATTAAAAAATGCTTATAACTAATGAAATGGTGAAAAATAGGTATGGGGGGTTAAAATGTAATATGATGGACCTATTTCTCACTATTTCATTAGGAAATGAGATCCCCACAATGAATTGATCAACAACCCTTACGTGAATCAACCCTAAGTGAGAATCTTTAGATTTCCTTATGATTGAAGGACGGGGGTTAAGGTCAAACAACACTTTGGGGAGAAAAACTAAAAATAGCAAATCAACACCAAAATGCAATCTAACACTTGGAACTTGAAGATTAAACTCAATATTTGGATAACCAGAAAACAAAATGTAGATCTAAGAAAGGTAGAGACTTGTGTACTAGTCACCAAAAGAGCTTTTTGGAAGCTGATCTAGGACTCATTCGCCCATTGGTGAATGGGACCAAGTACAAGGGTTGCAACAATCTTTTGGGAACCTCTGGTGTAGATCTAAAGCTTTTGATTTGTTTAGGTTTCAATGTCGGAAAGTTGAAAATTCAATTTGTAGGTTAGATTATGTGATTTGACAACTTTGATAACTTTTGCAACTTTGACAACTTTATAAATATTGCTCTTCAAAAGGTCTTCAAGTCTTCTTCAACCTAAATTTGCAATCATGCATACAAGAGAGAAAAATCTTTGTTTTGGGTGAATGGGGGTTTGCCTTAGTTAAACCCCGTTTTGGTAATCAAACCTTGAATTGAAATAATGCATGAAAGAGGGAATGAAGAATGAACAAAGCTATATTACCACTCAACAAACCCTTGTATGAAACCTTGATAATGGAGATCTTAGGAGGTTTGTAACTTGCATGAAATAGCTGAATTGGATGTGGATCTTGACACTTGAATCTGACTTGAAATGATACTTTGAATGCTTGACTTGATCATGAAACCTACATCACAATGTTAGCTCCAAAAACATGCATGATGCAAGAATACTTTGACATGATGAATAGATCTCGAATGCTACGATAAATCTCTGTTATATCTGCTCTTGAATGTTGTTGGTTGCTTAAAGAATTCTCATAAAATTTCTAGGTGAAACTTAGTGAAATAACCTTATATTTATAGGTATGTATCCTTAATTTCTCAAATATCACAAGCCGACATTGAATTATGGATTTGAAGACATTAAAATACCTCCAAAAACATAATTTAAATTTAGGTCCAAAGGTCTAGGGAGGACCCATTCACCCATGGGTGAATGGGTCCCAAGTCCCTATACTTGGAACACACATTGCTCAATGTAAAGTGTTATGTTTAGGTATTAATTATTGTCGGGTTTCCCCTTCAAAAAATGTAATTAATTAGGCTTTTAAATGAATTAAAGGGCATAATTAAGGCCTAATTAAGCTCAATTTATTAAGAGGGACCCAAATAAGTGTGTAAATGTAAAGGGGTACATTTAACAACACTAAATTAAGGCATTATTAAGTCCAATTTAACTAGGAGGGACTAAAAAAAGAGAAAATGTAAAGGGAAACATTTTTCTACACTACATTTAGCCTCCACTTTGGTGAGAGGATGACCCTGTGTCAAACTCACACTAAAGTAGACAATCAAGAGAGGTTTGATTGTACAATTGTTGGAAAAATAAGATGACAAAGATTGAGGAGGAGGATCAAGCCCCCAAGATGTAAGATTTCATGGCAAAACCAACAAAGGCACAAGGAGACACATGCCTATGTTAAACATATATATGTATGCAAGAATGACAAGATACTCAATCATACAATGCCAAAGACTCAAAGAAAGAGAAAAAGGAAAAGGAAAAGAGATGGATCAAGCCTCGACTGTCCAACATGATGTGAAGCACACCTCAACTATTTGTCCAAAAAAATTTACAAGTGGAACTTGTTGTCCACTATGCAAACAACAATGCACACTCACACAGGCTACTAAAATCCGTTGTCCACTAGGTGAGCCCCCAAGGGTGGAAAATGAGAGAATCTTATTAGGCTCACATGCCATACCAAATTTATACCTCTGATAAATTTAATAAGGGACCACACAATACAAAATTTGAGCTCCATAAGGCTTAGCAAGCTGCATTATGCTAAACACTTATGAACAAACAAGGCACCATAGGCAAGCAAAGTGTGTTATGCTTGGTGTCCATGAAAAAGGGTTGAAACTTAGAGCTTCATAAGGTTAGCAAGTTACATGATGATAAACACTTATGAAAAAAATGCAAATAGGATAAGACATGTTCAAATGGGTTTTGCTTAGTTCATGTAAGGTCTCCTCTTAGGGAATAGTGTGCCTAATGTCTCCAAGAGAGGACAAGTGTAGGATAAAATATTCACAACTTAGGGAATGCAACGTGTAGCATCACCACTAAGAGGAAATTTGTATGCCAAGAAAGGTCACACTCTTGGAGGACATCAAACCCAATGACACCACCAAGAAGAATACACATCGCAAGAAGTAAGAAGACTGTGCAATGAAACATAAGATATAGTCCAAGAAATCCAAAAATGATAATACCAATGTATGACCCTATGTTAAAGAAATTGCTAACACCATGTTGTGATCAATTACTTTAAAGTAGCAATTGATAAATGCTAACAATAATGAAGACATGAGAGCTTTTTCGGAAAGCACTATGCCAAGTCATATGTTTCTAAATGAAGTTGCATCATGAAAAGGAAGGGGTTGCCCCCAAAATGAAATCCCAAAATCACACATAAGGGATCCACAGATTCAGAGTCAGCGTATGTATTTGGTACAATGATATTATAGAGCTCATAAAAATCATCATTCCCCAAATAACTCATGGAATAGGAAGAATGACACATAGAGAGCAAAAAAAAAAGAAAATCCTTTTGGGTCAACATGGAAGAGACCTAAATGTCTCGACGCCTTGTGTCACCCCCAAAAGGAAAACACAAAACAAAAGAAAAGATAAGGGTTTATTACATATAGAATAATGAAGATACAAATAGAGGAATGAACATGAAGATACCTCAAACAGAATAGTACGAGGGATCACGTTACACACATGCAATCACATAAAGAACATGAAAAAGAAAATAAAGATAAGACTAGTAAGGAACATGTGATTCAACCTTTAGCAGGTTGTCCACATCCCAATCTTGTTCATCGTATGTAGAAGGAAGACAACTAGCCAAAGGGACAACGCCAAGTGCCAAACTAGGACAATCACCAAGATCAACATGTGGTGAATCACTCTATTGAGGAGGATCATCACGGTTGTTATCATTTAAGATCATGGAAGAGGAAAATTATAAATTTAACTCATTATGAAATTCCTCATCAATTTTTGTAGTTTCAATATCATCATCCAAGTTTATCACAATAGAAGGTAATGATAATATCCATGGAAGGTTCTCATTCTTGTTGTGTTTGAAATTTAGGATTTTCTTGTTTCAACGAAGGTGGAGAATCATCATGCATTTCTTGAGGTAAGTTTGGATTTTGATTTTATATTTTGTTCTTCTCTTCTTTTGCTTGTATCAAACAAGCAATAGCATGACATCTATGCCTATGCTCTCTAGCATTTCAGTTCCTTTCCATTTGATTTTCAAGTTGTGATTGTGTAGGAGTGGGTTTATCAACCATAGGTTTATTTTATTCCCTTAAGGGAGGAATAGAAGGAACCATGGGAGGTTGTTCAACCACTTTCTATTTAGGTTTATAAACTTGTTTGATTTCAGGAGGCACAATGGGGCTTATTTGGTTATCGTGTGGTCTATTATAGGAAATGGGTGGAGGATTTGCTATGTTTTGGTCTTGGTTACTTGGAAGGTATTTTTGTTCAATCATGGTTTCATCAAGGATAGGAGGCTCGGTCATGGGTTGAGGAATATCAGTAAGGGATAATTCTGCTATGTTTTTTTCCTTAAAATTTTGATAGGATTTGAAAAAGAAGTCCTCACAAGGCCTAATAGGTTCCATAGGTTGATGCCAAAATAAATCCAATGATAAATTCCCATGGGAAGACACAGGATTAAAGGAACTATGGTACACAATAAAGATCTCATTTTCAAATGGAAATTTTAAGCATTTATGCACAATTGACGAGACGAAATTCATGGAGCAAAGCCATGGATAGCCTAACTTCACACGAAATTGGTCTAACGACGGGATGATGGAAAATGAGACATGTAATGTTTTCGGTCCAACTTTTAAAGGAAGAGTTATCAAACCTATTATAGGGAAAGCAAAACCATTATGCATTTTGATCCATGCTTTCAGTTTTCCATAAGTATCTTGATAAAGCTCATGCACAAATAAGAATTCTTCAGTGATCACATTCTCTACACAAAGGGGATCAATTAATATCCCATTAGTAGGTTGGTCATTGATTCTTCCAGCTATGTAAAGAGGACCATCGGGTGCATGTCTAATTATTTCATGTTGTGAGAAAGCAACATCAAGCAACATTTTATTTAAGCCCTTACGAGGTTGAACTTCAATAAGTCCAATCATATTGTTTGTGTTCTTCATGATTTCATCATTCGTGTCAACATTCATCACATCATTCTTTGTTTCCCTAGCTTTGACAAAGGAAATGTTATGATTTGGCATAGGATTAGTAAATATTTGCAAATTTTGATTAGGAGGGGCTACTGACTTATTACCTTGATCGTTAACACTGCCAATTTGAATATGATTAGAATCAATGAGGTCTTGCACAAGATGTTTAAGACACTTGCAATATTATGTATCATGTCCATTTTGTCGATGAAAATGGAAATAGGAATTTTCTCTATAGTTAGAAGGTAGAGGCTTAGTAGGATCAAGAGCTCTAATAGGAGGTAAGGAAATTGGTTTCTAATTTAAGAGTTGCAACATGATATTATGAAGGGTATCAAGTAGAGGGGTGAATTGTCTATTTCTATCTCCAAATGTGTATCGACATGTTGAATTGGTTGAGGGGGGGTTAAGTTGTAAAAATCCCTTATTTTGTTTCTTGAATGGTTGATAGTTGTTATGAGGCGTGGATTTGGATTTTTTAGGACGGCTAGAGGGAGTTTTCACTTCAAGACTACTAATCAAATTTTGATAATCACAAAGGGCAGTACACAACTATGTGAAGGAGGGAAATTTCAACATCTCAAGCTTAGTTTGGACTTTGTTTTGCAAATTGGAAATAAAGATTATTTGAAGGTCATCATCGGGAATCTTAATGTTTATTTGTGAGTAGAGAAACTGGTACTGTGTTATGAAATCAATGACCTTTTCATCATCCTTTTATTTGAATGTCATTAAATCAGCTAAGGTCATCTTAGGACCCATATGTATTTGGAAGTGATTGTAGAAGGCATCAATAAGTTCATTGAATGAATGTATTAAATTATTCGGCAAGGAGAAAAACCATTCCAAAGCAGTATCCTTCAAGGATCTAGGGAAGAGTTTAGCCAAGAGTTTATCCTCAAAAATGAAGTCACTACATAGGGTTGTATATGCGAAAACATGGCTAACAGGATCTCCTTTCCCATCATATTTCTCAAATCTAGGAATCTTTATACCTTATGGAATTTGTGTTCTCAATATCTCCAAGGACAAGGGATTTCTTTTAACATATTGTGAAGGTTCGCCATTTTGATTTTGACTTAATGTAGCAATTTGTTGTTGGAGGGCTAAAACATTTTGCAAGAGTGTCTTAAGGACAGGATCATTGTTAATGTTGTGGGATGGAGGTGAATAAGGTGGAGGTGTATAAGTATTCGGAGGGAAAACGACTTGTAAGTTTGTGTGGGGAGACGAATTAGGAGATATGAGATTTGAATGCACAAAGCTAAAGGAATCTCAATGGAAATACCTAAGGAAGTATTGAAATTTCTAGTAGGTTGTATGGTTGTTGTAATATTTGGATTAATGTATGTTGGAATAGAGGTTATGATTGTGGAAGGAGGAATTGGGATTCCACCTTGACTTTGAGTATACCACAAAGCTTGAGCACAACTAGTTATGGTAGGTACATGTTTATTAATGACATGAGCTAAGCTACGAACAATCTCTATTCCTTATTCATTTTCAATCATTTTCCTCATTTTATCTATCATAAGAATTGCATTAGGAGCATGGCATTTAGAACTCACAAAATCTTGTAATTTATCAAGTTCTTCATCCATTCTTCTAAGGTTCTCATGAGGGACATTAGCAATCATTACATCAACATTAGTCACATTAGGTGTAGGTAGGGAATTCATGGGAAATGAACTGTTAAGGGTGTGATCCATAGTGGGTTGACTATTGTCAACACTATGAGTGAAAGAGTTAGAAAACCAAAGATACATGGCGAATGATGTATCGTGGGATGACATGAGTCTCGAAGTACGTCTCATGACAGTATTGGAAATAGGACACCAAGTTGTGAAGATCATACAAGTTTCATAAACCAAAGGTGCACCAAAAATGAATAAGAGATAAAATGCAATGAAATATCTAGAATGTAAAGTGTAATGCAAGTATGTAAAAACAATTTTCAGATTTAAACAAGATAACTTTTTGATTATGCTATGTAAAAACTTGAAAATGATGTCTTTTAGATGTAATTTTGAATTCACACAATACACTGAATTTGAAAAATTATTCTTAATATGAACAATTTTAGATAACAAAAATTCAGGAAACTGAAATAGCGGATTGAATATAGAAATAGAGAATGCATAAACAGTTATTTTAATGCTCAAAATTTTAGGAAAAGCCTTGATCAGGTACTCATTCGCCCATGCGCAAATGGGTCTCACTTCAAGGTTTTTAAAAACTAATTTGCAAGTTTCTAAGATGGTTTCTATGGTTTTCAGATTCTGGTTTCAGACAGTGAGTTGTAGTTTCATATTTATGTAAAATGAGGTTGAAATGCAAGTGCAAAATAGTGCTAAATGACAAGCAAAAAGACCTAATTGGAGATGCAATTTTGATTCAATTTTGTAAGGTAAATGAATGATCATGCAATATTATGTAAACACTATGTAAAATGACTAATTTTTTTGAATTTTCCAGATTTTAAAGAATGCAAAAATGCAAACCTAAAACCCTAAATGAGATGAAAATTAATGCAATACAATGCAAATGAATGAAAAACCTAGACCTAGGGCTGAAAAAGGATTCCAAATCAATAAGATATGATACTCAAAATGTCAAGTTCACCAAAATGAAATGGTGAAAAATATGTAACGGAGGGTTAAAATGTAATATGATGGACCTATTTTTCACTATTTCATTAGGAAATGTGATCCCCACAATGAATTGATCAACAACCCTTAGGTGAATTAACCCTAAGTGATAATCTTTAGATTTCCTTATGACTGAAGGACGGGGGTCAAGGTGAAACAACACTTTGGGGAGAAAAACTAAAAATAGCAAATCAACACCAAAATGCAATCTAACACTTGGAACTTGAAGATTAAACTCAATGTTTGTAGAACCAGAAAATAAAATGTAGATCTAAGAAGGGTAGAGACTTGTGTACCAATCACCAAAAGAGCTTTCTGGAAGCTGATTTGGGACTCATTCGCTATGTTACCACTCAAAAAAACCTTGTATGAAACCTTGATAATGGATATCTTAGGAGTTTTGCAACTTGCATGAAACAGTTGAATTGGATGTGGATCTTGACACTTGAATCTTGCTTGAAATGATACTTTGAATGCTTGACTTGATCATGAAACCTACATCACAATGTTAGCTCCAAAAACATGCATGATGCAAGAAGACTTTGACATGATGAATAGATCTTGAATGCTGCAATAAATCTTTGTTATATCTTCTCTTGAATTCCTTTGGTTGATTGAAGAATGCTCATAAAATTCTCATAAAATTGCTAGGTGAAGCTTAGTGAAATAACCTTGTATTTATAGGTATGTATCCTTAATTTCCCAAAACTCAAATATCACAAGACAACATTGAATTATGAATTTGAAGACATTAAAATACCACTAAAAACATAATTTAAATTTAGGTCCAAAGGTCTAGGGAGGACGAATGGGTCCCAAGTCCCTATACCTAGAACACACATTTTTCAATGTAAAGTGTTAAGTTTAGGCATTAATTATTGTTGGGTTTCCCCTTCGGAAAATGCAATTAATTAGGCTTGTAAATGAATTAAAGGGCATAATTAAGCTCAATTTATTAAGAGGGCCCCAAATAAGTGTGTAAAAGTAAAGGGGTACATTTAACAACACTAAATTAAGGCATTATTAAGTCCAATTTGACTAGGAGGGCCCAACCAAGTGAGAAAATGTAAAGGGTTACATTTTTCTACACTACAATTAATAAGTATTGGATAAGGGGTCTAGCTTGTGTGATAATCAAATTATTTGGTGATAGGATGGAAATAAATGTTAATAATAGAAAGGTTGGTATGTTTCAAATTAGGAAAGTGATAAGGAGGTTTTTATCAAGGAGAAAATTAATGTGTTTTCCAAGTACCCCTCGTATCACATGTTTATTTGCAATGACAAAGCTTTGGTCATTTAAAATGTTATCGGCATGCCATACATCCCTTCCCACCTCATTTTCGAGGCTTGGCTCGATTTTGATAATTTGGAAACATTTATTAAGGTGATGGTTAATCATTCCAAATCTATCCTTGAGCTCGTGTATTTGGTTCTTATCATCTGGCAGATTTTTTTAAGTAACTTAAAAGGCTTTCTTCTTTCCACTATCTACTTTTGTTCTCTCTACAAGTTTGGTATGAGTTTTGGGAGAGTTGTTTTTTGGGGTGGCATGAAGAAGGGAACTACCCAAAAGAAAGGTCTGAAAAATCTGCATACTTAAAAAATGGGAGGGCCGAGGAAGAGAACTGAACCCCCTAATTGTGTCGTCCTCAAACAAAATTTTGATATTTGGAGAATGTTTAGAGGGGTTGGTATGGCTTATTTATTTGAAGCAATGTGTGGTTACAATGAGAATCTGACTACAAAGTTCACTAACTCATGGAAGAAAGGTCATGTTACTATTGGTGTGGTGAAATTCAAAGAGACAACTCAGTTAATAGCCGAAGCTACTGGTTTGGCTAATGAGGTAAGAAAGGTGGTGAAAAAAGGTGGTGTTTATTATCAAAGGTTTGTGGAGAAACTCATGCATGAAGGTGAGGTGCTAACGAGGTTCCAGAATGGTTATGATCGGCTCGAACTTCCTCTGTTGTTTTCCCTGGTCAGTATGTTTGTTATTTGTTACTCCACCTTATAAGGTAGGTATATGACTGTTCATGCCTATCATTTCCCCATTTTGAATCATATTCATCACAATGATAGGATAAACGTAATTCCCTTTTATTTTCTTTCTTCCCTGCAACAAAACATTGAGAATGGGGCCTCGCCTCTATTGCAACAAGGGCTAATGTTGGATCTATATAAGTTTTTCCTTACTAATAATACCCATGGAAACCCCTTGATTGTTAGGCAGGATAATCCCCTCTATAATGCTGATGAGGAGGTTGTTATCCCCACGACTGTTGAGCATCTAAACCTTGTGCCTAACCCTAGGCCCCCTGCTCCTCGTATTGACCCTCTAGAGGGAAACTACTCAAATGTTGCCCTATTGGCTACCCTCCATTCCAATTCCTCTGCCTCTAAATCTAAGCCAACTTCTGTTGAAATTCCCTTGAGATGAAACTGCTCAAATCCATGCTGGAGAAAAGGAAACACTCCCCATTACTATTGAAACCCCCTGAAGTAAAGAAATTGAACAAAGATTAGAAAAACCCATAGCAAGGTAATGTCATCACCGTTATGGAAGAATTTGAAGGTCTTCAAAAGGAGGAGATGGATGAGGGGAAGGTGGGAACATTGCGTGGTGGTCAAAGATCAGTGAGATTGGCTAAGGTCTCTTCCTCTAATTAAAAAACTTAAGGTAAAAAGAAGGAAATTGAGGAAGAGGAAGAGGAACAACTTACTGTGGAAGAATTTGAACCCCAAATGGAGGAGGAAAGTGAAAGAATGGATTGTGAAGACTTTGACTATGAGATGGATGAAGAAGAATTCAAGGAGGAGGAGGATTATAAGGAGGAAGAAGTGGGTGGGGAGGAGGATCTTAAGGTTGTTGGGGGAAGGCCCGGGAAGAGGCTGACAATGCCCTTGGTGCTACTCTTTTTGGAGATATTAACATTGAATTTTTGAAAATAAGAATCACTTTCTTGTAGCTTCAGGTCGAGGACATGGGAAAAGCTATCATCACCCTGATGAAGGTCACTGATGGGTTGATGCGCAGAGCCATGGTCAGAGCGATGTCTGGTCAAACCAAGATCAAAAAGAAATTAAAGAAGGTCGGGAAGCATGAAGACACAAAGGACCTGGCAAATGAAGTTTCCCCTTACTAGAGAGAATTTGTCTCCCAAATTGGAGGCAACTGGAAGTTGATAGCTAATGCCAAATGATGGCTTTTATCATCTTGCCCAATGTTTTGATGTTTGGCTCTTGGTTTCCCTGGTTTAATGATTGTTTTACAACTATGGTGTCTTTGGATGATATCATCGAACTGCTATTTTTTTATAACTATGTTAAGGTTTGGGACTAGTTTGTTTATGGTTAATCTCTTCTCTGGCCTGCGTGCCACTTTTTGGGTCAGTCTATGGTATGCTTATAATGTTTTTGATTATACTTATATTGGTCATGTGGATACAAATACTAGTTATTTGATATGGCCTGCGTGCCTCCTATGGTGGCTTAACAATATGTAGTCTAGATGATGTTTTGTTTGGTGCGGCTGGTGCTATTTCCTAGCCTATCTCATTTTTGCTACATCCTCTTTTTGTATCTGAAGGGATCAGGGCCCTTTCCCTGCTTATATAATAAAAAACATACTACAAATAAGAAATCAATATTTTTTATAAAAAATAACTTGTTTTCTTGGAGGTTTGACTGTACTTATTTATTATTATAATTCTAATTATTGGTTTCAAGGGTACACAATCAAAAAATAGAGAAAATTATAATAATTGTGATTTTAATTTGCTAATGATTGTTTTGATTATACGAGAAAAACAAGTTTTGAAGGGACCTAAAACCCTTTACAACCTTAGATACAAAATGCTGCTCAAAAGATACTAAACTAAAACATCAACAACAACCCAAAACCCAAAACAACAGAAACTACAAAATGCTGCTCCAAAGATATAACACTAAATATCAGCAACAACCATCAGCAACAACCATCAGCAAAAAAATAGCAAAATAACAGGAAAGAAATCGAGACCCAGTAGCAGAAAAACAAAAAAAAATAGACAACAGGACACTACTTCATACTACTTGTTGGCCCCACAGTTGTCGTTGCACCAAAAGATCGACCTGTTAATACCCGATACAACTACCAAAGTTAATGGATCCACGGGAGGCGGTTAGTCCATGTCGCGAATCTTGAGGGGAGCGCTAACCATCTGCCAACAAACTCCCATTGAATGTTACCCGAGGGGATTTGAACCCGACACCTTTGGCTTTGATACCAATTGTTGGCCCCACAATTGTCGTTGCACCAAAAGATCAACCTGTTAATGCTTGATACAACTGCCATAGTTAACGGATCCACGAGAGGCGGTTAGTCCATGTCGCGAATCTCGAGGGGAGAACTGACCATCTGCCAACACTACTTAAGGTGTTGGCCACCTCAAGCTCCTGGTTCGTATGCATCCCAATCATGTCCAACAATTCTTTTTTCTCAGCTTCAAAGGACTTCTTCCAGTCAGCCAACCCTCTAGCAGCAGGGCCTTTATCGTCATCCTTCGCACCTTTTTTCCCTTTACCTTTGGCCAATTGTTCCTTCTCCATTAACTCAAAAAAATACAACTGGTCCTCTCTAAGCTCACTAATCTTGCAAAACAGGACCTCCAAAGAGTCTGCACTATTTTTTATTGAAATGTGATAGGCATGGAGAAGTTTATTGATATCTGCATTGGTGTCCAATACCTTGGCTTCTAAACCAACCAAGCGCTTCTCACAAAGGGAGTTGAATTCAATGAACGAACACTCAAGATCAACAATTCTATCTATTAGAATATCTGAGGCCGAACCTTTCAGAATGTTCTGCAAATTCTCTTTCAATCCCCTTATTTTAATGTTGACCCTATTGAATTCCTGTAGAGTCCATTTAGCCAATTTGAAAGTACCAATAGCCCCCACCCTTGCCATGTCAAGAAGCTCAAACATAGAGGTGGAGTCATCATTAAGATAGGAGAAGTCCTCTGATAGGGGATTAACCTTTAGAGGCTCAGACTTTGCATGCTTCTGCTCAACATCCTCCTCCTCTTGGACCATTTTTTCACCCACAAGTTCCACATTCGGAGAGTTTTGAACCAGGGAATCATTAATTTCCACCGCCTTCTCCTCTAGAGCCTTCTCCTTGTAGAGTTTCGTGGACTACTTAACCATATCTTTAGAGGCTTGGTTCTTCATCTTGGTGATGCGCTTATAAGCCCTTCTTGGCTTATCCTTGGCCTCCTTTACATTTTCGTGAAGCCCCTCCTCCTTACTGCCAACCTTGATATCACTCTAACCAATGTCCATAGCATCATCCTTGGGCGTAGAATCATCAGAACCCACCTTAGTGTCATCACCATCAGACTGAGACTCCAAATCATGCATAATAAGACGCTTGGCTGCCTGTTTTCCTTTAGGGTTCCCCTTCTTCCTCTTTTTAGAGGGGGCAGCCACAGGGGATGGGGTCCCTTCTTCACCTTCTTCATTCCACTCTTCATCCTCAGCCACGTTGGTATCCAAGCCAGAAGAGCCAGAATCCTCAGTTAGAATATTTTCCTTTCCCTTAATAGATGAGGCAGGAATGAGGGCTTTTACATGCTCCATAATTAACAAAATAAGGCCCTCATGTAGTATCGGTGCCATCCTATTTTTTAAGTGTGCATACACAGAGACCTCCATGAAAGACAAAAGAAAGAACGAAAAGGAGATAAACAACCCATGCCTAAAATGATTCAAAAGAGTAAAATGATGGCCAAGGATAGCAGTGAACCTGCCTTCCAGAGTCACATACCATATTATTATTTCCGCAATATTCGCCCAAATCTTCTTGAGAGACTTCCACTCATAGCCCCAAGCCTCCATCTTGACAAGTTTATTCCACTCGTCATCTTTGAAAAATTGAGCCATTTCCTCCTCATTACTTTTCTTGTCTTTGAAGAATTTAAAGCCAACCATAGGCAACCCAGTCATAATAGCTATCAGCTCCTCATTGAAATCAACAACCAAGCCCTTAAACTGGAGTTTGCAGTTGTGCCAACAAGAAACAAACTTCGTCGAAGCATTCGGGTCGTGTCCATGCAACCTCTCCAAAAATGGCGTAAAATTCCCATGTTGGAGAATCCTCCAAATTTTCTTCTTCTTTCTCAGGGTTGCACAAGAATGAGGCTCAATTCTAATTTTGTCGCCCCCCATATTCACAAGAACCAACAGCAAAAAACCCTGGCAATTGAAGTTCGTTTGATAGCCAACAAGTTGAGCAATACCCACAAAGCGTGTGAGTCGAGATTTGGTACTAATGGTTAAATAACTCCACCACATAATCTTAGCCAAAACCATCATTTCTCATTAAGATCCTAGCTGCCTCGGGAAGGAGAGAGCCTTCCTCCCACACTCTATACTCATTAATTCTAACAGCTTCATTAGCAAAAAAATCTACCAATGAATTACCTTCTCAATATATGTGAGAAACACAGGTTTCTTCACAAAATCTCAACATGATAATATCATCCTTTATTAATTGATCAACATTCCAGCTAGGCTTATGGGTTCCACATAGACAATTGATGATGTTAAATGAGTCTCCTTCCATCCATAATTTAGAGTAACCGTTGTCCACAACAAACTTAATACTTATAAACACAGCCTCCACCTCAACACAATGATTTTTCATTTGCTAATGATTGCTTTTATAGCACAAAGTTAGAAATAAAGAAGATTGGTAGTAATAATGACAAACAAATCATCAATATTTACACTACAAGGAAATAAATTGTACCTTGCATTAAAGAATATAGGATAAAGCCACTAATTGGATTAAGCTCTAGAATCCTAAAAGAAGTTAAGAATAAATTTAATACAAATGAGTAAAAGAAATAGAAACATTAGGAAGGATTTGGGAACTTATTTGTATTAATTGTGTTTTCAATTTTGATTGCTTTGATTGACTTTATAATAGAAAAACTAGAAACCAAATCAATGATCAAGAACTTGGACAAATATTATGATCCTTCTAAGGATTGGGACTTGATTGCACCTACAATCTTGTTCTAGAACACTTCAATCTTGTGCACTTGTGTTCACTTTTAAATTTCACGTTCAATATATGTAAAACATATTTATCTATGGCTATACTTGCACCCAAGAAATGAATGGTGCCAAAGAGCATGCTTAAAGTTTTGGTATAAAAGGATTGAAGATAGTTGACTTCCTTGATAGAAGTCAAGCCCCATGTTCAATTTAACAAGATTGAATACACATAAAACAAAGAATCTTGATGTTGATGCAATTGAGACCAACTATGATTAACATTCTAAATACAAATCTAAAATGCTTTCATTTGATTAGCAAAAGATATTTTGTTCTGATTGACAAAATGACTTAAGATAATATCCCTAATTACAAGTCCTAAATAAAATGCAAGACATTTGACACCTAAACTAACAAGTAACCATCATATTTCTAAAAAGAAATCCTAAAAAGTGAAATATTTTGAACTTAAAATAGGAGGATTAAACTGTAGAGGCAACTTAATGTAGGTAGGCAATGCCCTTCATAATTGGTTTGGTCCTATTTTGTAATGATGGGTTTAACATAATTACACCAAATCAATCAAATTAACTATTACAATCATATATTTACATCACCCACACAAAATGATGTAAAAAAATGTTAATCATACACTTTCATCATCTACAAACAAAAACAATTTAAATAAATAATTACTATATCAATGTACAAAAACTAATGAACAATAAAAATAATTTCATCTTCATCCTAAAGTGAGATCTTAATATTGATAATGAAAAATTCTAATCAATTAAATCGAAAAATACTCTTATATTCATTATAGAATATGAAACTGCAACATATCTTAACAACACAAATTAATTTAACACATGATAAAATATATAAACAATTAACTTAAGTTTTTGAATTTGACGGCATGAACATTTCTTATCATATTCTTTAATTCATCAAATATTTCTTATCATACTCTATAATTCATCATCACAACCTGTTTTGCATGATCACATCATCACAGTGAGTTTCATGTGATAACCCAATTTAATTTGTTAAATGATTAAAATCTGTGATTCTCTTTAACCCCAGCCATATGTGTAATTATAAAAGTTTTGACAGCCTTCTTACGAACAAAGGACGATTCACATGACAGGTATGTTGTTTTTCTTGAAATTGAAGTGTCCACTATTATTTTGCCTTGAATGGAATGTAGAACATTAATTGGCGAGCGAGTGCAAGCTCTGGTACAATCCACTTTTCCTGGTCGTCGACACAACAGAATTATACACTATTTCGCTTATTTTGAAACTATTGGCCCCTCACCTACAAAATATAGGCTTACAAAACCGTACAGATCAAGAGAACCTGGCGGGGGCCCTGACAATGAAGTGCCCCACTAAAATTAGGCGCAACGCTGACCTTACTAAAGAAGTAATCGTATTGAATGCTACAGATAAGCGGCGCTCTTGCAGGGCCCACAATCCTGAGGTGCAAATGTTGAACCCCTCGGCCATTGCCCAAAATATCCCCATCAAATGTGAAATTTCAATTTATTCAAGCTGTCCGACAAAAGCCCCTTCAACCTTAAGAAATCTGCGCAAACATAAGTAAAATGGTTTGTATCAGAGGCGTGCATATGCCATGAAACAGAGAACTAGAAAAATGCAAGCATGTAATTGTTCTCTTCAATGAATTTTCTTTGGAAGACATTATGAGGGATTTCTTAAAAAAATTACCTCTCTATTCTCAAATGCATGCCTCAGGGAAATTGACTTTACTGGTGGTTTCATTGCTGGCCAGGTTATTTAATAATGAGAAGCAATTTGCTATCCAGGCAGAGAACAACATAGTGGATTACCTTGTTAAATTGTGTGATACTCTGAATGATTTCATACTTCAAAGGAAAAAGGAAACCCTCGCTTTTCAGACAGAAGATTTCAGAAATCTTCCTTAAACCCTTAAGCTCAACGTCAGAGAGTCCAAATCCTTGCTCGGGTAGCACATACAGGGGAAATTTTGTTTTTCCATCATTAATGCATGCTTTGGAATTTTATTCACCTATAATATATTCTCTCTTGGATTGGAAAATTTTTCACTTCTGCTTTAGAAACTGAATAAAAATAATCATATGTAGGGCGTTCTGCGCAGATCTTCATCAGAATTTAACAAAAGACAAACTCGGCAATTTAAAGGCCAGGCAGAAGCTCGCTTTCATGGTGCTCAAGCAAATAAATCTCCATATCCACTATAGCAATCCCCTCTAATTGGTTGGATACATCATGTCAAGGAATTGGAGTAGAGGACAAAATAGTATATGGAGTTAAATGTAATATAAGAATAATCATATAAATAATGTAAAGTAGTAATTATAATAAATATATTATATAATAATTGAGTAAAACGTATAATGATGCCTACAACTCAAGTAAATGAAAATGGTAAGTATGTGGCCTTCAATAGACAAACATGCACATGTAGGTATATAGGGCACTAGAATGCGTGTATACCTCCATTGTGATATCCAAGAGCATGCCCATATAATGGTTAAGGTAAGGTAATAGGCTCCTAATGATATCATAAGTATAGGAGTATGATCTTCTGGGCAAATGAAGTAAGACATAAAGCCCTCTAATATAAAGTGATAAGAAATGATAACATAGGAAAGAGTGGGAATGCAAGTTCTTCCCTAGTCTAAAGAGGTAGCATTAGAAGTATAATGAAGCAATATAGCCAAAAATAACATGGGGAAGCTGTGGCCCCCAATATACAGATCTGGCAATGAAAGCTCAGTGTGGAATGAGGAAGGTGTGATTTCCCCAATGTGAATTTATAGAAATGGATACTCAAATGTTATGGGGAAGGCACAATTCCCTTGATGTAACAATATAGCTACAAAATCTTAAATGCTATGGAAAAAAAATGATTTAAACATAGAGGTAAGTCTAGGAATTTGATATGGCAATATAAGACCAAATATAGAACATAGACATGTGTCTAGGCATAGTAAATGAAATAATCATGTATGCATGATAACATATGTGGAAAAACATGAGGATCATAAAAAAAATTTATAGTTAGTAAGCATATAATGACAAGTAACAAGGTAACATGAGAAACCAAAGTAGTGAGATATGCGCCATAAAATTATGAGTATATAATATCAAAAGATAAAAAAAAAAGTTTAAAGATGCATAAGGTGAAGTGGGAAAATAGTGGGTAAATAAGATATTAAAATGGAAAATGTAGTTAAATACAAGGGTAAGAAAATAATAGGAATGAGGATGTGAACAAGTATTTAAAAAAAGAAAAAGAAAAAAAATAGGGGAGAGGACCAGTACCTGAGCATGTTTCAATAGTTGTGATAGTAGTTGTTTATATAATGCCCAATATTTTTATCAATATTGGACCAATAGTTGTGACTTTAAAGTTGTTAGTGTTGGTGATGACTACCCATAATTAAGCAAAATGTATTCCTTTGATCTAAAAAGCAACCAATCATGTGATTCCACATCAGCGCTCAATAAAGCATGCTATGAATGCACGAGTATTGGTCTCACTTTTTTTTTGGGCCTTTTTGGACACCTTGACAAAAAGCATGCTGATGTGGCATCATATTTGATGATGTGGCCCTGAAACCTTAGTTATAAGTAGGGGACTTGCCAAGTAAGCTGCTGTAAAAAATTGGGAGTGATTTGAAATTTCCAAGTAGGATAATTAGAAGCGCGAAGTTAGGGTGCACAACTACTGGGTCCTCTCCCCTATATCATCTCAAACAAGCAAAAAAAAAACATGTAACCAAATATAGAGATGAGATGAACATGTCACACGTGATAAATAATGTTTAATAAAAAATATGCAAAGCATTTAAAAGTAAAATCAAAGCTATAGGTAATTTAGTGAAAAAAATCTACTCCACTTTAAATCTAAGCTTTTGCTAAATTCATAGACTATCTATTCTAAATAAATCTACATATTTGTATGAGGAGGAGGAATTGAATTAGTTCAAGAAAAGGAGGCCTACATATAAACAAAGCACTAACCAATATTTTCTTGAGAATTTCCATAGCTAAAACATGCTTTGGTTTAAGTAAAGAAGAGATCATTGGCAAGCTTTTTGAGAAGCAAAAATGTAAGAAAAGTAGGGAAGCGATCACATCTCTATCACTATACTAGTGAAGGGCGAGCTCACAAGTTAAAAACAAGGCAAGCCCTTATATAGATAATATAAAATTATCTGGAGGCCATTAAAATATATATCATGAATGATGATTTGATTTTGGTCAAGTGATGATAAGATAAAGTATCATGAATGATGATTTGATTTTGGTCAAGTGATGATAAGATAAAGTATGAGTTGTAATAAATGAATGAAGAAATACTACTATAGGAATCAATTTCTTTGCCTAAATGGGCCTATTTGATGCAAACATTATAATCATCAACTACCATAAGATCATATTTATTCGAGGCATTTTTGCAATAAATTTTTGCAATAAATTTTTAATATAAGTTATAAAATATTTCCCTGAACATATTAATACAAATAGCTCAATGAGAATCAATAGAGTTGAAATTTTAGGGTTTTAGTGGAAAAGGGAAAATAAAATATTATAACAAAGGCATTCATAGAGGAAGGTAGTGCATTCTTAGAATAGTTTTAAAATTAACGACTTACAACATTTCTCTTGTATTATAGAACATGAAGTCTCAATGATTGATCTATGCACTACAAAACAAGACAATGGAGAAACTTTTGCTTCTTTCTTATGTAGAGATGGAGAAGCTTAGCCAATAAATGTCCATGCCATATACTCGAGAAATAATTAGTCCAAATATTCATCCAAAATATGAATATACAAAGATAGGATTCCACCTCAAAGTTCAATGCCCCAATACTTTCGACGAGGTCATAGAGAAAGGCCTTACCATTGAGAAAGCCCTTATAACTAAAGGACTCGTGAAAATATCTAAAGACACCTAAATCTTACTAACATATTTCTACCAAAATATCATCGTTTTCCATTATTAGGTATCACAAATCCATCTTCTGCATTTAATTAAATAATTTTATTATTTAGTTAAATTATATATTTCATCACTTTTCCTCTATATTGATTAAATAATTAACATTATTTAATTGATTTATTAATTATTCCTCTTTCCTAGATTAATTAAATAATTCAATTATTCAATTAATTCATTTTTCATTTTCCACTTCTCAAATTAAATACTTGTTTTTAATTATTTACTTTATCCAATTATTCCTTTCAACATTATCCTCTTCTAAAATAAATAAATAAAATGATTATTTTATTTGTTTTCCCTTTGCACATGTAATTAATAATTTATTTAATTAATTATTGTTAATTAATCATGCATTTCCACCTCACAAATCAACTCCCACTCACTTTTAGATCACCTATCAATTAAATCCTCTTAATTGATCCATGCGCTCAATTCACTAAAATCATGTAGTTAGTTAACTATCCATCAATTCCTCTCATATATTTTCATCCATTGATCTACTCAGTCTCTCATCAAATCTCAACTGTTGATCGATATCATAAAATATATAAAACAAACCTATCATTCATCTATTATTCCTCTCTCATTCTAGTAAGAAATCTATATGCATATTGTATCCAAGTGCATGTGTTAAAAATTTGAGAGCAACCATCATTACACTTTTCTCGAAGGTGTACAGTGGAGAACAATGGAGCTCAACAAGGAAATTACACAAGTTTGTAGTATTTATTTCATTTTATTTTCCTTATGCTTCATGGGTGTGATCTCATTGGAATTTGATTGTGGATCATCTTATTTGTTGTTTGTTATTTGATTTCACAGTCATTTTCCCAGTCATATAGGTGATACTTGTAATGATGTTCTCAATTTAGAGTTTTTATTTATACATGTGCATCACATAATCATTGTAATTAGTATTGATTTTAAATTACTTAATA
>VDFB02281492.1:557324961-557442658 GCA_007258455.2 Sequoia sempervirens
TATTCCAAACATTTTTAAAATCCTATATTATTCAAGTAGGAGTGTCACCTTTTGTGGACCCATATTTATACTATCTACCAAGGGTTTGGGTAGCTAGGTAATGCAAGGTCATGGACCACCTATGCACCCATTACCTTGGAGTTGTAATCCTTACCCAAAGTGATCTCTACCTTTGTCACTTGGAAGTACATTATGAATAACTTCTCTGGCCTAACCAATATCTTATGTACCACAAATAAGACAACTAAAAGGTCTTATATAGAATATACAAGTTCTCTAAGGTATCCTCATTATAGCACAAGGATATATGAGACTTAGATCCATTAATAAGATCCTATCTATAATTATGTGACAAATTAATCTCAATTTTCCTTGTGTCCTAATGAAATAAGGGCCCCAAGGTTGTGCCAAACACAATAATGACTCTATTCATGTACAAATTTTATTCTAGCCATTTGTATATCTCACTATATTCATGTGGTAGAGGCCATCACTTGGAGTGATAAAATTCCCAAGAATTCCTTGTAAAGGGAATGCAATTATCTTTTTTTTATCACACAAGATTGCATGAAGTGTAAGGGAAGAGCATACACACAAACTACTCTACTTTAACCAACTACTGTATTTTAGGTGCAACTAGACAAGTGATTAAAAAAGTCTTTAACAAGTGTAACCTACACCAAATATGTTAGCAGTTTTAAAAATTGATCTTGGATAAGAATGGATAGCTACACCACTTAGTGAGAGTACCAAATTAAAATAGGAGGTTAGCAAAAAATAATAGAAAAAAAATAGAAGTGAGTTTACATAAAGCATAGGCATTGAACCACAAAAGCAAGCTAGAATAAATAAAAGCACTAGAAAATGTTCAAAAAAAAGCAAAAGAAAATAAATTATATCAAATTTATGGAAGTGTTGGATCAGTAACCTACACAAAACAACATATAGACTTCAAGAAAAAAATAGAAAAATAATAAAGACCTACAAAATAGAGTCTTGAAAGTGGTGAAAATGACATATAAACACATTAACAAACAGAAAGAAGATGAATGACTGAAAATAAAAAAATATATAGAGAATAAATCTAGCAAACACAAAAGCATTCAATAGAGTATAGATGCTAATACATGTATGCACTAACACATAAGTTGTAAGCACTAAATAAGATTGGGTGAAAAACACTTGAAAGAAAACATGGTATTCTCTAAACAAAGGATTAGAAAATGACGAAACTAGTGAAATAATAGAAAAACCCTACATAAGAGATTTCAAAAAGTTTAAAAAATCACAAATAAATCTTAGAAATAAGACCCAAAAAAATCCAAAAAACCTTTAGTGTCATGTAGGACACAAACGCATTGATTTAGAAATGCATGCACTAATACACAATGTGTGGGCACTAAATCGATAACTTACACGTAAAAATTCATAGAAAAATCAAATAAAAATTAGTGATATGGACATGGGTCCCATCAAACATGCTAAAATAAATATAAGGAAAAATAAGGATGCAAACATAAATATTTAAATACAATAATGGATATTTATACCTCGTTTTTTCTTTTTCTTTTGATTGAGCTAAAGTGAAGTGTATCTAATCCTCCACTTGATGTGCTCAACAAGATATAGGTTGATTGTTGTTGTAGAATGTGGATTGTTCAATACACCAACATAATAATATCTGAAGTACTTGATAATAAAAGTAGAAACATAAGTTTAGCATGAAAGTGGATTGATTATGAAAATGGACAAAATGGACGTATGGTTGAATGTTGATGAAAATGGAAGGTAAGGCATTTGATTTATAGACTTTACATGAAGTAAATGAAGAGCCAAGATGTAAATTTAATGGAGGGCTGGGATTTTAAGATGATGGATGCATGGATTGAAGGATTCACCTTGTGACAAGTGGAAGAGAGAAGAAGAAAAGTGTCATGTGAGGTGGAAGGGAAGAGATGCTCACACATGTATGAGCAAGGTGACATGTGTAAAGGATGTACTTACGCATGTGTAAGAAAATAATTGGAGATGATGTGGATGTTGGAAGTTTGGAAGTTTGTCATTGTTGATGCAGTTTGGCTACATGAGCATGATATGTACATACATAGGTTGATTTGGTTGACCCAGTGTTGTCATTGATGTCAACATTTTGGTGTTATTTATACAGTAGTAGCTATATCGAAAAGTTGATCTATTAGAAGTTTGGTTAATTGTTCTCTGTTGATGGTGTTGTGGTTTAGTGTGTTGGTTTTTGGGTCCACACTTCACCACAAGAAGAGATGTAACTCTACGCTACAAACCATATCATTATGACTGGGTCATACAACTATATGCAATATCTCAAGAAGATTTGTGAAGAATACTAGAAGATATCAATAACAAAGTTTAACTCTATATTTACAGTCATTTCTCTAGTCAGTATATCGGCGTGGGAGATTTTGCATTTCTTTAAGAAGGATGTTTTGAAGTTGCGGTTCTAAAGGTAGTCTCTCAGATGTCAATGAAAAGAGAATCTAAAGAAATATCGAATTTGGAAGATGTTTATTTTGAGAATCATGCATATAATTAGAATTTTTTGTGATTAGGTCCTAATCTTGGCCGACCTAATGCACAAAACTTGTTGAGAAGATCAAATATATATATATATATATATATATATATATATATATATATATATATATATATATATATATATTGTGGATGTTAGTTGGATCTGTTTTAGGTCCATGCCAACTTGAAATAAAGTATTACACATTTTGCTTGAGCAAAAAGATGATTTTAAATCTTGTATGATGCCAACAAGAGCTATTTTGGGTTGTTTTGTTTACATCTAATTAGGTCGATCTAATTGATGTGTGTGAATGTAATTGGGTATATATATATATATATATATATATTGTGGATGTTAGTTGGATCTGTTTTAGGTCCATGCCAACTTGAAATAAAGTATTACACATTTTGCTTGAGCAAAAAGATGATTTTAAATCTTGTATGATGCCAACAAGAGCTATTTTGGGTTGTTTTGTTTACATCTAATTAGGTCGATCTAATTGACGTGTGTGAATGTAATTGGGTATATATACATGAGATATTTTGGAATTGAAGAGAGTGAGTAATGTGAATGTGCAAGCATAAATGACAAATCAAATGCGAGTGGTTTTATGTAATGCGAACATATGAATCCAATGGTAGAAGTTCATATTCAAATCAGAGTTGTGTGACTGCTAAGCAAAGTAGTACTTCATATTTAGAGCTTCAAAGGAACTGAATTATAGCACAAGAAAGGTGCACTTTGTATCAATTCACACCTTGGCAGTGAGCCACATTTTTGTATTGTACTTATCTCTAGCTGTGAGCCTTATAAGGACAATGTGACCTGGCAGTGAGCCCGTGTAATATACTATATCTAGATATAATATATTGTGAGCTAATCCTCACCATGGTTTTTCCCATTTTGGGTTTTCCACATAAAAATCTCGGTGTTCATTTGTTTTGTGTATTTGTGGATAATTCATGTTTTCATTTCTTATTTCAATTAATATGTTTTGGTGATTAAAATTGTTGTGTTCAAAAAGTTATAGAATATTGATTCATCCCCCCTCTCAGTATTCTGAATGTTCAACAATGGAGAGCTAAGAATCCTCCAAGCTAGCATTCTCACACATGTGTGAGAATGGAGTGGGATGATTCATGCTCACACATGTGGGAGTATGAAGTGGGGTTGATGTAGAAGATATAGATTCTTCCATGAGGGAATGCTCACACATGTGTATATGATGGCAAGTTTATATTTTGATTCATGTGATGATATTGGATGACCAAGATTTAAATTTGGAATATTGGGTGATGTGGAATTAAAAACTAGAGAAAAATTTAAAGGGGGATTAATTAGCCTTTTCTAATTAAGTAAACAAGAATTAATTAACTAATTTTTCCAAGGGGTTGACCTTAATTGGTTAAAGCATTGAGTTCTCATTGAAGAAACCAAAGTTTAAATCTCAATGGGACATCTAATATGAAATTATAAATTGCGTCTCATGGTTTTCCATTTAGTTGGCTTCTAGTGTGGAGGTGGTTTATAATTAAGCGAATTTCTAATTTTTGACTCTTAATCTTCCATAGGTAATTTCTAGAGTGGTTTCTTGAAAGGAGTTGATATTAGTCTCATGGTTGTGCTCACAAGAGCTTGCATTGGTCTCATGTTGGTACTTGTATGAATAGAATATTTGTAATTTATTAGCAATACAATAAAAACTAAGTTGGAGGAATAAGGAACTAAGGTTATTTGATTGAATTAATTTAATTAATTAAGCTTAGCGAGGAAGCTAGAATTAATTATGGGAAGGGTAATTTAATTAAATAATAAATCATTTAACTAATTATAAGAATATGAGATAGTGACATATTACAAGAATAATTGATTAATTAATTATTGGGAAAATGGTGAATTGAGAGTCAATAGTGAATTTTGAGTGTCTACATTTTCCCCCTCTTTGATATGGTGTCACAACTAGATTAAGTGGCATCGTATTAAATAAAAATGAAAATTATCCCCAATCGATAAAAAAAATGAAGAAGAGATAATGGGATTATGCCCCTAATAGCAACTTTCTTGGAGAGATATTTTTTAGTCATGTATTTAAAGTTCTTTTTAATAGAAATAATATTGACAAGATCAATTTCATCCTCTTTAAGGATGTCAAATCCAAAAAATAAGCAATTTTCCTAAATATTGGACTTATTAGATCACCTAATTTCACAAGTCTTTTAAACTCTATTATCAATTATTTTAAAATTAATAGTTTTTATTCCAAAAATTGTGCCATGAAATGGATTAATTTTCATCCAATGCACTAAAAAAATTCAAATATTAGGATATTCGCATTTATCTCACGTTCTCCTAAAGGTATCTAATAATTGCTTGTCATACATTTTCATCTTTTCTTGTGAGTTGTGTTTTTTAATATATTTGTCTTCACATTTATCTTCATGTTCTCCCAATTTTTACTGACCTAATAGCCAATCATCCTATCCCTTCTATGAATTGGAGCATTAAAGAAAAAGAAACAATTGAGGTGAGGATTGTGGATGTTCTGGAAAGGACTCGGGAATGGGTCACCAAAAATAAAACAGAGCAATCGAGCACCCCCTAACCAAATCAAAGAACACTCAACCAACAAGAGGTAGTAATCAGCCTTCTGTGACTACAAGGATTTCTAGAGCTACTTCACATTTAGTGCCATCTAGAGCTCAGGGTGACGATGATGAAGAACCTCCAAATAGAAATGTATTTCAACCAACTTGCAGAGAAGATCTCCTGAATTTACCCCATTTAGATCAGGATAAGGGAGATGAAGGAGAAGAAGATGACTTAGGTAATATTGATATTAGCTCTTCCTCTTCATCTCATCGGTCATCACTTGTTAGGGAGGTAAAAGACCCCCAAAAATAGAGATCTTCTCCACTTCCTTCATAGGATATCCAAACAAATACTCCTACGAATAGGATACTCTTTGATTCCTCCAGTTCCAAGGAAACCAATGTTCCTATTACTCCTATTTGGCTGGAAGATACTCTATCAAGAAAAAGGAAGGTTGTGCAAATGGATCTCCCAAAGCAAGATATGGTGGGACAATTGCTTCATGTAAGGAAAGCAGAGGTGCGGAAACACTTTCCTAATGTCAAATCCACAGGGAAGAATGCAATGCAGGGCTTTTAATTTTCAAATTACAATCTAATTAAGACACACATGAAAGATTTACAGAAATAGAGCAAATACACAAAGACAACTGAACAACAGATTTACGTGGGAAACCGTTTCGGGAAAAAACCCACCACACCAAGATGAATCTCTTTGTATTACAGTAACAACAATTACATACAATCAGAAATACAACTCTCTGGTATTTCACAGTAGCTACAACATTCACTGTTCAATCTCTCTCAGAAAAGCTCTCAACAATCTGATCTTACTCATTATGATTTCAAATCAGAATCGATCTACTTTTATTCTATTCACATTCTGATTTTGTCTTTTGTGCATCCTTATCCGCCATTGCCAATCATAGACAGTTCCCATCGAGCAAATAATTTTTCCTTGCATGCAATTTTTCCAGCGTTGCAACAGTTACAAAAAATCCAACCGTCATCCGTTTGAAAAATGCTTTCTCTGATTGGTCCAATATGATGCCACATAGGATGTTCACACAGTCAAACGGCGTTCAAACTTTGTTGGCATATCGGTGAGACACTAACAGTGTCTCCCCGATGCCACAAAGTATTCACTATCGATATCGGTTCCCCAACAGTCGGCAAGAGAATTCTCATTCGACAAGACTCATACCGAAAACCCTAAGTCATATCGAACTCAAAGAGACCATCGGCAAGACATGCCGATCTCGCCAAGACCTCATATCAAAGTCTTCGAGTTATGCCATCGTGTGTTTTCCTTTTGGCGTGACAATCGCTTTTTTGTGAGACTCATATCGAAGTCACAATTCATAGCAATGAGTTATACTATTGGCAAGACATACCAATCTCGCCAAGACTTCCCATCGACCGCTGCATGCTACACCGAAGCCTTACTACTATCGGCAAGACCCCACGGTTTCGGTGAGACTTCATACCGAAAGACAAAGCTTCCACCGAATGTCACATACTTTAGCAAGACTCATGTCTTTCGCCGTGACCTTTCTCCGAGCAGCCCAAGTCTTACTGAAGACCATCGGCATGACTTACCCAAGTCGCCAAGACTTCTCAACGAAGTATTTTGTCACCGCGAAGACATACTCCCGTCGGCGTGACCTAGCTGCATCGTTGAGACATCTCCCTGTGACCTTTATGTTACCCCGATAGCTTTAAGCTATCAGTAAGACATTTCATACTCACGGAGACATCTTACCGAAATCCTTGTTTCACCGATAGAGCCAGATATAGTCGGTGAGACATTCCAAATCGGTGAGACCACATACCGACAATAGACCCTTCGGCCAAGTCTCCCTGATGCCCGATAAGAACACACTATTGCCTGAAGGTTTCAATTCGCCAAAAGGTCACATCGAACACACAAGGTCACAGCGATAGACTTGTCAACAAGACATCAACCCTGTCACAGAGATATGAACATTTCAAGTGATTCAAAATAGTTAGTCAACCAGACATCCATGATGTCACACCGACTTTTCCTTCAAGGAGTTTCATGTCAGTAAGGATTGAGGCACATATTCCAACAAGCTCCCACTTGACGAAGATCTTACTAACACCTCCAAAGCATAATAAAACTATTGAAAATCATGGGCCAAGAGGCCCATCGAACTGGAACACCACCTGAACTTGTCTGTGCTCACAGGCTTCGTCAATGCATCTACAACATTCTCCAGAGTATCCAATTTCTCCAAAGAGCCCTTCCCATCCTCCACCATATCTCGTACAAAGTGATACTGTACATCTATATGTTTCATCCTGGCATGGAAAGTAGGATTCTTTGCCAAACATATAGCACTCTGACTGTCACAATAAATAGTAATCATTCCTGCATCAAAACCAATGTTAGAACACAAAAATTTTAACCAGATTGCTTCTTTACAAGCATGTGTTGCTGCCATGTATTCTACCTTTGTAGTGGACAAAGCGACTACAGCCTGCTGCTTGCTCATCCAACTCACTGCACCACCATTCATCATGAAAACATATCCACTGGTGGATCTTCTGCTGTCAATGTCCCCTGCCCAATCAGAATCCACATAACCTTGAATGCTGAGAGTCTTCTGTGATTCAACCAAGTTACCATGGTAACACAAAGCATAGTCTGAAGTACCCTTCAGATATCTAAAGACTCTCTTCACAGCATCCCAATGT
The DNA here is from genome assembly GCA_007258455.2 of Sequoia sempervirens. Taxonomy (NCBI): domain Eukaryota; kingdom Viridiplantae; phylum Streptophyta; class Pinopsida; order Cupressales; family Cupressaceae; genus Sequoia; species Sequoia sempervirens. The sequence continues at coordinate 557,332,819 of VDFB02281492.1, forward strand.
GTCCTTCCAGGATTTGCCATAAACTGACTAAGAACCCCCACTGCTTTGGCAATGTCTGGCCTTGTACAGACCATAGCATACATGAGGCTGCCAACAGCACTAGCATATGGCACACTGGTCATGTCCTCCATCTCAGTAGGAGATTTTGGACAATCCTTAACAGATAGTTTTGTTCCTTGTGTAACTAGAACAACTAGCTGTTTGCAATCTATCATACAAAATCTCTCCAGAACAGTCTTGACGTACTTACTCTGACTGAGCCAAAGCTTTCTATTCTTCCTCTCCCTAGTTATTTCCATTCCCAGAATATACCCTGTTGCACCAAGATCTTTCATTTCGAACTTTGCGATAGCTGAGACTTAAGGTCAGAAATCATTAGCTTACTATTGCCTATGAACAACATATCATCAACATAGAGTGCAATAATAAGGACTTGATCACTTTCAGCTTTGTAATACACACAGTGATCACATTTTGATCTTACAAATCCCAATGACAAAATAAACGTGTCAAACTTTTGGTACCACATTCTAGGGGACTGTTTTAAACCATACAGAGATTTCTTTAACTTGCAAACTAGTCTTTCTTTACCTTTTCCACAAAGTGCTCCGGCTGGGACATATAAATTTCTTCTTCAAGATCACCATGAAGAAATGTTGTCTTCACATCCATCTGCTCAATTTCTAAGTCATACGCTGCTGCAAGTGACAAAAGAAATCTAATAGATGCCAGCTTAGCTACAGGAGAAAAGATTTCTTCATAATCAATTCCCTCTACCTGGGAATAGCCTTTCGCAACCAGCCTTGCTTTATATTTTTCCACACTGTCGTCCAGACCTATTTTCCTTTTAAACACCCATTTGCGCCTACAACTTTTCTGCCTTTAGGCAATGGAACCAAACTCCAAGTATCATTCTTTTCTAATGATGCCATTTCTTCATTCATGGCTTCCAACCAAGAATTTGAATCAGACATTTTAAATGCCTCTTTCACAGTCCTAGGTTCATTAGTGCTAGAAATTAAAGCATAGGCACAAGTAGACTCAATTAAAGAAAACCCATACCTATCAGGTTGCTTTCTTTCACGAGTTGACCTCCTCACAGGCTGAGGCTGAGGTGGTTCTTCATCTTCATTAGAACTTTCAGACTACTTGAGCTCTCCTGTATCGTACATTTTGATTTTTCAATTCCTCTTTATCCGGTGTCTGAGGAATTGCTGCTACATCTTTTTCCTTTTCTAATTTCTTATCTGTGCAGATCCAAAATAGAAGGTTTTAGCTCATGAAAGATAACGCTTCTGTTGTACAAAACCTTCTCAGTCTCAGGGTTCCAAAGCTTGTATCCTTTTATGCCAGCACTATAGCCAATAAAAATACACTTTATAGCTTTGTTTTCCAACTTGGATCTTTTTTCAAATGACACATATGCATATGCCTCACAACCAAAACACGAATATGTCTCAGAGAGGCTTCTTTCCAAACCATGCTTCCAAAGGTGTCTTTTCAACAAGAGCGAGTTAGGAGCGATTTACCAAGTAACATGTTGTGGAGGACTTCAGCCCAAAACTCCTCCTCCAAAGCTTGCTTAGCATGCTTCATGCTCTTTCCATTATTGTCCCTGTGAACCTTTCAGCAACTCCATTTTGTTGTGGAGTGTAAGGTGTAGTCTTGTGTCTTTTGATCCCATGATCTTTACGGTACCTTTCAAATTCATCCGAAGAACTCACCACCATTGTCAGTCCTTAAACATTTTATTTTTCTACCAGTCTGATTTTCTACAAGGTTTTTAAATTCCTTAAACCGACTGAACACTTCTGATTTACTTTTCAGAAAATATACAAATGCTCTTCTTAAATAATCATCAATAAACGACACATAGTATCTTTATTTAGACAAAGAAGGAACATTAACTGGACCGAACACATCAAAATTTATATAATCAAGCAAACTAGAATTTTTGTGAGGTCTGGAATAAAATGAAACACGGTGCTGCTTTCCATATATGCAATGTTCGCAAAAATCGAACTCAAGGTTACAATCTTCAAGCCCTTCTACTAGGTTTTTATTTTTCAAGGTTTTTAAACCTTTCTCACCAATGTGGCCTAGCCTATGATGTCAGAGCATAGTCTTCTCTACTGGAAGTTTAGTCTCCATGGAGTTTACACCATCAGGAACGTTTTCCTTCTTTTCTCCATGAGCAGCCTTAAGTGACTTTCCAGAGACACTATTGCATTGGACAGCCAATGCATCCAACTTGTACAGAGTACCAATTCGACCACCCCTAGCCAGCACCATAGAGCCTCTAGTCATCTTGCAACCATTTCTAGAGAGCGTGACCTGGACTCCGATATCATTCAGCTTACTTACAAAAAGTAGATTTCGAGCCAGACCTAGTATATGCATCACATCATTGATTCCCTTCACTCTTCCATCAGGGAATTGAATTATGACTCTTCCACGACCAACAATTTCCAAAGATGAGTCACTTGCCAGGTACACCTTTCCACCATTGTATTCTTCATACTTTGTGAACCATTCTCTATGAGATGTCATGTGGAAAGATGCTCCAAAATCAATCAGCCAGACATCATCTGATGCTCGTGTAGCCAAAGCTACAATGAAGGCGTCTGCATCACTATGAGAAGAATCATTTCCAGAAGAGTTCTTCTTCTTCTTTTTCTCCTCCTTGCAATCCTTTCAGACATGACCAGGTTGCCCATAGTTCTAGCACTTCACCTTTGACTTCTTGCCAAGAGACGTTGATCTCCCTTCTGATTTTGATCTGGACTTCTTGTCCTTCTTGCCTTTCTCCTTTGGTCTACCTCTGATAGCCAAATCCTCCTTTGCCATCTTAGAAGATTTTCTTCTCATTTCTTCTAATAACAGAGAAGAAACAACATCTTCCATCTTGAATGTGGATGTTGTACTCCCAATGGCCATCACCAGATGATCCCAAGAATCAGGCAGAGAACACAGCAACAACATGCAACGATCTTCATCTTCAATCTTCACAGCAACAAATGTCAACTGAGCAATCAGCATGTTGAAAGCATTTAAGTGATCAGCAACAAACCCTCCTTCCTGCATTCTCAAAGATTACAACTTCTTCCTCAAGAACAACTTGTTCACCAAGGACTTGCCTTGATAAATAGATGCTAATATTTTCCACAAGGAAGATTCAGTCTTTTCTTCATGTACATTCAGAAGAACTGAATTTGCTAAACAGAGCCTTATCAGCCCTTTTGATTTCATATCTGACAGATCCCAATCTTCTTGCTTCATGCCTTGAGGCATAGTTCCAGACACAACAAGTGACAGATCACGGTCCACTAATAGATCTTCCATTTTGAGTTTCCACAACTCAAAGTTGCTACCATTGAATTTCTCTATTTCCATCTTTCCGGATGTGCTTGACATCTTAATTTGTAATTAAATTAACAGACCTCTACCAAAACTCCCACTGGACAAGGGTTGACATAAAAAACCCAACCCACTCACAAGGACAACACAACTGGCCAGGCTCTGATACCACTTGTAAGGAAAGCAGAGGTTTGGAAACACTTTCCTAATGTCAAATCCACAGGGAAGAATGCAATGCAGGGCTTTTAATTTTCAAATTACAATCTAATTAAGATACACATGAAAGATTTACAGAAATAGAGCAAATACACAAAGACAACTGAACAACAGATTTACGTGGGAAACCCTTTCAGGAAAAAACCCACCACACCAAGCTGAATCTCTTTGTATTATAGTAACAACAATTACATACAATCAGAAATACAACTCTCTGGTATTTCACAGTAGCTACAACATTCACTGTTCAATCTCTCTCAGAAAATCTCTCAACAATCCGATCTTACTCATTGTGATTTCAAATCATAATCGATCTGCTTTTATTCTATTCACATTCTGATTTTGTCTTCTGTGCATCCTTATCCGCCATTGCCAATCATAGACAATTTCCATCAAGCAGATGATTTTTCCTTGCATGCAGTTTTTCCAGCGTTGCAACAGTTACAAAAAATCCAACCGTCATCCGTTTGAAAAATGCTTCCTCTAATTGGTCTAGCATGATGCCACATAGGATGGTCACACGGTCAAACAACGTTCAAACTTTGTTGGCATATCAGTGAGACACTAACAGTGTCTCCCCAATGCCACAAAGTATTCGCTATCGATATCGGTTCCCCAACAGTCAGCAAGAGAAATCTCATTCGACAAGACTCATACCGAAAACCATAAGTCATATCGAACTTAGAGAGACCATCGGAAAGACATACCAATCTTGCCAAGACCTCATATCGAATTCTTCGAGTTATGCCATCGTGTGTTTTCCTTTCGGCGTGACAATTGCTTTTCGGTGAGACTCATATCGAAGTCACAAGTCACAGCGATGAGTTATACTATCGGCAAGACATACCGATCTCGCCAAGACTTCCCATCGACCACTACATGCTACACCGAAGCCTTACTACTATCGAAAAGACCCCACGGTTTCGGTGAGACTTCATACCGAAAGACAAAGCTTCCACTGAATGTCACATACTTTCAGCAAGACTCATGTCTTTCGCCGTGACCTTTCTCCGAGCGGCCCAAGTCTTACCGAAGACCATCGACGTGACTTACCCAAGTCGCCAAGACTTCTCAACGAAGTCTTTTGTCACCACGAAGACATACTCCTGTCGGCGTGACCTAGCTGCATCGTTGAGACATCTCCCCGTGACCTTTATGTTACCCCGATAGCTTTAAGCTATCGATAAGACATTTCATATTCACAGAGACATCTTACCGAAATCCTTGTTTCACCGATAGAGCCAGATATAGTCAGTGAGACATTCCAAATCGGTGAGACCACATACCAACAATAGACCCTTCGGCCAAGTCTCCCTGACGCCCGATAAGAACACACTGTCGCCCGAAGGTTTCCATTCGCCAAAAGGTCACATCGAACACACAAGGTCACAACGATAGACTTGTCAGCAAGACATCAACCCTGTCATAGCGATATGAACATTTCAAGTGATTCAGAATAGTTAGTCGGCTAGACATCCATGATGTCACACCGACTCTTCCTTCAAGGAGTTTCATGTCAGTAAGGATTGAGGCACATATTCCAACACTTCAAAGGACCCCAAAGCCTAAGAAATTGAAAACTACTACTCAGCTAATTGATGATGTTGGGTCTAGAAATTTATGCCTGGAAGTTGCACATCCCACTACACAAAAGGAGGTTACCTAGGCAATTGTAAGTGACTTTGATATTGACATAATTAATCTGGGACCCCCTACAAGGGATGGAGATGTGCACAACTTCCAGGTATTTGATGTGAGAATGGTTGAGAGTTCCAAGAAGGATAAAGAAAGTAAAGATAAGTTGAAGAGGAAAATCCAAGTTTTAACCAAATGTCTAAGATCAATTTTTGATCTCCCTCCTCAACCAATAGCTCAAGCTGAGTCATCCTCTGATCCCCTGGATCTAATAGGAAAATAAGCAGTAAGTAAAATGTGTTGGAAATAGGATGCCATTTAATTGCAAATCCTAAACATTAATTATTTCATGTATCTCCTAAGATCTTGGAATGTGTTCAACAACACTAAGATTAGGTTGAGATTAATATTTGATGAAATAAATCATGAAATTGACATTTGTAGTTATTCCTAAATAATAGGAACATGTGGGTGCACACATGGTAAGGTGACACTCACCTTGAGTTCAATTAACTATTTAGAGTAAGAGATAACACTTCTGAATGCATGTAAAGATCCTAGGAGTTAGGATTTGATGTTTTCATGCATGAAGTTTAGTTCAATTCAGTTCAGATCAGTTTAGTTCAGTTCAATTCAATTAAATTCAATTCAATTCAATTCAATTCAATTCAATTCAATTCAATTCAATTCAATTCAATTCAGTTCAGTTCAGTTCAGTTCAGTTGTGGTTCAATTATCTTTAGTTGCATGCAAGTGCATGTTGCATGCATGTTGGTTATCTTGAGTTGCATGTAGTTAGCTTCAGTTAACTTGGAATGCATGGCTAATAAATTGAGTTGTATGACAGATAACAGGGACTACCTCCAGTTAACAAGGGATGACCATTCTTGCATGAATGGTGTTGAGTAATGTTTCAGTTAACAAGAAATCACTTGGAGCCAACTTAGGCGCCTACGATGCTTTATTGGAATTACCTCTCTTGCATGTTGAGATATTTTTGAAGGCTCAGTTAAGTAGGATTACTTTTGGGTGCCAACTTTGAGGAGGAGCTTTGGAATTATCAACAAAATGAAGGTTGAGTTGTGACTTCAGTTTGGGACGCTCATATGGATGAAGCACATGTTTTAGCATTGTTCTTCACAGGATAACCCTATTTGCATGAGATATGGCGTACCTTTTAGGGATCGGGCTTGTGCATTGTAATTGTAACTCATGTTGAGTTTACAAAGCTAAGTAAAGCCTATTTATCTCAAGCAAGTTGAATAGAGTTATTAGAGTTTTTATTGCAGGTTGTGAAGAAGTTCTAGTGAAGACAAAAGAAGCATTCTCAAGCAAGAATTGGAGCTATTGTAATTCAGAGATTGAATAATAGAATAATTCTTGGTGGAGTTTTTCCCGAAAGGGTTTCTCCACGGTTCATCTTGTGTAATCTTTCTAATATCCTATCTAGTTCTTCTATCAAATTCTGTCTACATTATACAACAATAAAATGGATTAATCAAGATAATCACCCACAAAGAATAAGTAACAAAAGGAAAAGCTTATTTAGATCGGAAATATTAAGGTTTTACAAAGTATTAAGCTAAGAAAACACCTCAATTTTCAACAAAATGAAGAGTTGCAAAAACTTTGGCAAGGTTGTTGAGGAATGGAGTGGTGGGTTAATTAGAAGAGGTAATCAGATTATCTATGAATCCCTTAAATGTCTCCAAAAGGTGAATGCTTCAAGATCAGAAGTCCAGGAGGAGATTGCCACTGCTGAAAAAGAGGAGAGGGTATGGAATCAACATGTGAATGAAATCAAAGCGATGATAAGCTTTGGAATGGAAAATTTAACCACTGAGAAAATCATACCCAATGCTATTGATGCTCGCTGCATGATCTGGAACAAAAGTGGAATGAAAATTACAAGTCACAAGGCAAGGCTTACAAAAGCTTCAAGAAGTCTGAACTGAATGTAATGCAATCATTGAGGAGATTCATAAGAATATTGTCACCCTCAAATTACAACCTGACAAAGGAGGAAATGGGAATAATGAAAATATTAAAACCTTGGAGAATGACTTCCAAAATATAGTTAATGGGATTTTCAACTCCCAATTTTTTGATGCCAAACATCTAATGAAATTTAGCGAGTTAGACCTTATCCTATCCTAAGCAATGGGGCTCATGAGGACCTATGAATAGAGAATTGAAGCCATTCAAGATAGCCAACTAGTGTGGAGGTTACGAATGGGGAACATAACCATTCTACACCATAAGGAACTTCCACACGTCACAAAGGCTTTCCAAGCCTGGCGGAAAAGGCTCGCCACATCTACAAAATCTGGAAGTGAAGCACCATCATCTTGATTTTCATTTGCTCTTATTTCTTGAAAAGACTTTTAATATTAATTAGTTATGAGAAAGAAAGAAGCGATTATTCAGCCGCTTTATATAAATGTCAATTTTTAAAATTGATTCTCTAGAGACATCATTGAAAGAACTTGATATTATACTACTATCTTGAATACAATTTTGTTGTGAATTGAAAACTCTAGTTTTATGTGTGCATCTAGATTGCAGAGATATGGGGTATTCTTAAATCTGTGTTTGGGTACATTTTGATGCTTATGCTTTCATATGTGTGGGTGTATGCATCTATCTTCGTAGCAGATTTCATTTTGCAAGCAATATTGGGTTTGTATTTCTATTACTTCATTTTAAGTTGGTCTTTGTGCCATTAATTTCATAATATGTTTCATGTGTACTGGTCTTTGTACTAGTATCTTATAATCTACTAATTATGGACTGGTCTTTGTGCCAGTATCTTTATCGTTTTTCCTTTGCACTTGATATTAGGAACCTTCCTTATGGGTGTGTGCAAGAAGTTGAGTCCACTTTTTGGCCAAAAAGTGGAAGTGTTTTCCCTGATTTTCAGTATTTGACACATTTGACCTTAAAATTTGAAGCACTTAGAGATGAAATCTTTAAAAAAGTCACTAATCATAAAATGTAGTGCTTGGAGTCTAGTTTCCAAATATGTAATTTATTTCAATACCCAGATTGTACAAATTGAGTTTTAATAGGCATTTCTAAAAACCACTGTTTAAAAGTCATTTTTTTTACCATACCATGCGATGTCGACATCCATATTTTGACTTAAATTATAAAGTATTTTTCCTAAATCCTTTACAGGGAAGAAATTTTTATGACTCAACTGAAGCTTATTTCTTGATTTTTGTAATTTTATTAGATATATTTTTTGTTGAATTTTTGTGCTAGGTAGATTTATGGGTTTGGGCAATGCGTCATATCACATTATGCATAAGATGACTAAACTTATCATTTTTCTAATTTTATTTTTTCAAATTGAAAAGATTATGCGAAGTTGTTCTCATGCAATTCGTTTGTCAAAATGTTATATTGATCAAAAGTTAATAAAATAATAAAAAACCCTAATATTTAAAGTTTATGGACTAGTTTCATAAAAAATTAATTGAAAAATAGAAAAAATAATCTAATTGTAAAAAAAAATACATATTTGGAATTTGCATTATTTCATCTAAAATGGGTTTTAATTTTCATCAAAAATTACGCAAAAGGTCATTGACCATATGTCAAAGTCGGTATTTTTCTTTGACATTTATTTAGGGCCTTCAACTTGCGAGTCAAACCCGGGTTAGAAGGCCTAGGATTTCAGACTTCCAATGCTTTTCGAACCAAAAGGCAGCAAAAAGCCAGCCCACGATGCAAAGAACAAAATTAAATTTTAAAAAATGGGATCATTACTATAATGGAGTCCATTCTATAAACAATATTAGGGCCAGATTTATGTAAATGGAGATGGGCTCTTGTTTTCATAAATGGGATCCGTTACCTTCTGATGGCTCCGAACATTCCAATGTCGATGAGCGGGATCACCGATTATAGGCGGGATCGCTTATTAATAAGCGGAATCCGTTTTATAATGCAGGGGATCCCATTTATAGTAAGCGGGATCTCGTTTTATAAATGGGATCCCGTTTTATTTATTTAAATACGCTGTGTAAAATTACTATGAAGTCTGCAACTTTGCAACTTCACATGTATGACTGAGAGCACTAAAAATGAATTATTTTTCATAAGTTATTGTATTTATAGGTGGTGAATTCAATTTTTGGTTGATTTTATCAAAGGGAGCATCATCTACACCATTTTTGAAGTGAAATTGTGTTATTTTTGTGCTTTTTTGGAGGAACAAAAGGTTTCAATTTTGCAATATGGATTGAATTTTTCAAAGGAGGCATGAAGAAAAAAAAAAATTAAGTGGAATTGTGGTAGTTTTCTACTTGTTTTAGGGAACACAAGAGGAAGAATTTTGTCCTAATAGGTATTCAACTTCCAATTTGGATTGAATATTTTGAAGTATTTCACTATTAACATTCATTTGTGCTTGAGAATTTTATAATTATAGGAGATAAAACTCGTAATAAGAGAAGAAAGACATTGACTCTCAGTTGGAAACAAATAGAAAAAGAGACAAAGACAAAGAAAGAAGAATGAGAATGGAGTGGAGCAACCAATTCCAGCAAATGTGAAGATGAAAACATTGAAGATACCATAGTTGTAGACGAAGCTAATTTGCAAGGAGTCAATTAGGAGAAGAATATGATTATACAAACAAGTCCTACTATGTCTTCAAATCCCTCTTTGAATGTTAAGGAGAATGTTTCAATATGCACAAATCTAGGTACGTCTTCAAATCCACATGTTAGTGAAATGGTAAATTTGTATGTAGAAGTTTTACAAGATGTTGGATATAATGATGTTGACATTGACTATATTAAGAGAGATGAAACTTTTATAGAAATTGTTGAAAACAAAAAAGAAAAATCTTTTGTTGCAAATGAAAATCAAAATGATCGTTTTCTTGAAAATGAAAACAAATCCTATATTTTTGATGAGAATGAAAGTAGAAAGTAAGCCCAGGTTTTGTTGATGCAGAAAATGAAAATAAAGAACTATTTTATTAATGAAAATAGAAGATAGAAAATAGAAAATGGCAGATTTTGTTGATGAAAATGAAAATGAAATGAAATAGAAACCGTTTTGTTGATGAAATAAGAAGATGAAAATGAAATGAAAAGTAAGAGATGAAGATGAAAATGAGAGATGAAAATCTAGAGAATGTGATGTTAGATTTAATAGAAAATACTTTTAAATTAGAGTAGTGTTTTTAGATAATCTTCACAGTGAATTTCTTAAGAGCAAATAAGAACACATCTGAAGATAGAATATACACCGAATTCTTTTATTGTAAAAAAATTGCATTTCAATGTCAACTAATGATGCAATTGATGAGAATGCAAAAAATGAGGAAAGTAATGAAAAGTTAGGCTTTTATGTTAAACCAAAAAGAAAAGATCAATCATTAAAACATGCTATGTCTACTGTTGCTAGTGCCATTCAATCTATTGGGGAAAATAGTCGATCTAAAGATAAAAACACAGCAAGAAGAGCTATAACTACTGCTATAGTTAATAAAACAACTTTGAATAAAAGAATGGTAAGCAATATTAGTGAAGTTTTTAAAATGCATCCTAAAACATTACTAAGGCTGGCAAAAAGAAGAAGAGAAGTATAGAAATGATCCTATCAATCAGTATTTGGAGTTTAGGTGGGCGACCCTACAGAAGTGCGATATAAAATTGAGTGTTGAAATTAAATCTTTGATCAAAAAATTTTGGCATGATAATACTAGGGTCTCATCTAATGCTAGAGATGTTTTAAAATTAAGGGTGGGGTCCAAAGTCCGCGATCCTCACCCAAAACACCTATTAGATACAACACAAACTGAATTTTATAGAAAATTTTGTAGCGATTCAATGTTACCTGGTAATATTAAAATAAGTCAAAGGTCTTTTAAAAAATGCATAAACCACGGTATGTAAAAATTAATAAGCTTAGCGAATATCTTGTTGTTGTAAAATACATGTTCAATTTAGTTATTTTTTATGATGTTTTTGATATATCGTTGTACCTTGCATTCTAACATGATTATATAGGATTGTAGTATTGATATATGCCACAGGAAAGAGCAATAAGAGTTTATTTGAGTTTGTTTGTCGAAAATCTAATGATAAATTATTTTTATTTAAGTTCTTGTATTTACGGACAGTGGCATTGTAAGAAAATGTTCATTTTAAGAATTTGTTTGCATGAAAGTGTTGATCATGATTTTGGACAACAATTAGTAGGCGTCAAAAGATTTAGGAATGTTCACTATTCTTTAAAGATGGAAAATAGGAAGCGTTGTGATTTAGTTCTACGGAAAAGTTAGTGTGCATTACATTTTATGGAAGTGAATTTAATAATAAATTGTACCCAAAATATGTTATGCACTCTTGAACATGTGATGAAGCGATGGCCAATTTGGCATGTAGAAACACATTTCCAATTGGTACTATACTTTCAGTGGTTGATTTTGCAGAGAATTATACTCTCGCTCCGCAAGAGGAAATTCAATCTCAATATTATAATTTAGTGCAAGTAGCTATGCTTGTCCATATTGTTTATAGACATGCAGATGATAGCACTGAGGATGATAGAAAAGTTTTGAGGGAGTATAATTTTTATTTGAGTGACAATCGGTTACACTCATCAGAGTTTGTTCAATATTATTTTAGTATATTTTATAGAAATTTAAGAAAAAGAGGAATCCATATGAAAGAACACCTCATATGGTCAGATAATTGTACAGGGCAATTCAAAATGCTAGAATGTTCTATTGGTTAAGTAAGGTTCACAAGGAACTTGATGTCCAACATATATGGAGTTTTTTTGAAACTAGGAATGGTAAAGGAGAATATATGGAGCTGGTGCATGTGTCGAAAGAATTCTTGCTAGAGAAAAATTAAAATTCAAGGATTTAGTAAAATTTAAAGATGCACACATGAGGATTGTGGATTGGTGTAATGAAGATTCTCACTTTAGTTCGAGTAGGTACCTCTGAGTTCATGATTCTTTTTTTGGTTCAATTGGAAGAAGAGAACATTGTATCTAAGTTGATTGGCGAGGGGACAATTAAGTGGATCTACTAAATGACATTCATTTAAGAGTTTGAAAACAAGCACATGGACTATTTGGACAAAGGAGCTTGCATGTTTTTTTAGTTTTGTATCTCAAGAGATTGGGAAGCATGTGAAAATATAGAATGGGTTGAACACTAGGAGCAAAGATCGTTGACACCTGCATAAGCATACATAATCAATATGAAAAGAACTAATAGTAAAAAGAAATGATCGAATTGTTTGCATCGAAGATTATGATCGTGTTTGGAACCTTAATACAAAGAAGTAATTTTAATTTAATTTATTTCATTTTATTTTGCTTTATTAAGTTATTTTTAATGCCTAAATTAGTTATATGGATATACAAGTTATTAAATTGAATTTTGTTGGCCGGGACATGTGTATCATCGATTGTACTTTTTGAGGAATGAAGAGCAAACAGAATATTGGTTGGCTCGTTGTGTGGAAACTAAACATAAGTTGTTAACACCTCGAGAAGATGATGATGGCTTTCATTATCCAATAGGTACGGTGATCCCCTTAAGACACTTCCTTAAGAAAATTTTGATAACAAGTTTTAGATCTCCTTAAGCAATTTTTTAGAACAAGTCTTTGATCCCCTTAAGTAAATTTTGAGAAGTTATTTGATGGTGGTTTTTGAACATGTTTTCCAATAGGATCGGTGGTAGTTGTTGGCACTTGGCTACGAAAATACTTGAGAAGAAAGAATGGTCTACCTGCATTCGAAGACTATGAAACACATAAAAAGATTATGCATTATTCACATTTGGTGGTGGCAACAAATATAAAACTAGAGTGGTATCGTGGAAGACCTTCAAAAAAATTGCTATGGTCAATTTCTATGGAAGAGCATGAGGCAATCATAGATGCATTGCAAAAGAGAGAGGATGCAGATGGTACAATGGATTAAGTAAATACAGGTAAATATAGTTTTAGTTTTATTTTGTCCTTTTAAATACATTAAATACATGTTTCGACATTGGTCAAATGTGTTATTAGTTGAAATTGATTTAAATTGTTCTTTTATATATCCTTAAGGAATAATCACAAAAAGGATCTAGTCCATACAAATTCAACCTAGACAACATGGAATACTTGGTAAAAATAGGTAATTATTAGTTAAATTATATTTAAATACATGTTTTGATTACATATTGATATTGCTTGGACATTAATAGTTAAAATTGATTTATTGTCATTTTTTAGCCATCCCTAAAGCCATCATTGCATTGATCTCATACTTTGAAACAAAAAGGAGAGGATTCTGGATTCAACCTCTGAACATGTGTGGAATACTTTTTAAATCACAGTACTTGAGTTAAGCCGCATATAGATAGTTTTATATAAATTAAAATATGTATGTTTTGATGATTTCCCATTGATATTGCTTGTACCTTTTTGATATGAGGGTGGTGCTTGAAGACCTACTACATTCTAGCCGAGTTTGAGATGTTCTTGAGATGGCATATCCAAATTTTGTAAACATCATTTTGAGATGACATATATGTACATACATACTTACAAAATTAAACATACTATATGTACTTCTATGTATCAAATCAATATTCTATATATTTAGGCATATTATGACTCCTTAATACATCCCCTTAAGACATTCTATTATGACCCTTTTAGACATCCCCTTAATTAACATGTTCTATTATGACCCCTTTAGACATCCCCTTAAGACCCCTTAAGACATCCCCTTAATTAACACATTCTATTATGACCCCTTTAGACATCCCCTTAAGACATATTATAACCCCTTAAGACATCCCCTTAAGACATTCTAGTATGACCCTTTTAGACATCCCCTTAATTAACATGTTCTGGCTACTGACCCTTTAGACATCCCTTAAGACCCCTTAATACATCCCTTAATTAACCGTTCTGTACAGCCCTTTAGACATCCCTTAAGACATCCCACTTAAAGGCGTTCTATTACCCAATTGCTTTTAAGACATCCCTTAATTAACATGATTCTATTATGATACTTTTAGACACATCCCCTTAAGACCCCTTAAGACACATCCTTAAGACATATTATAACCCCTTAAGACATCCTTAAGACATTCTATTACTTACCCATACCCCAGACATCCCTTAATTAACATGTTCTATTACTTGACCCCTTTAGACATCCCTTAAAGACCCTTAAGACATCCCCTTAAGACGTTCTATTATGACCCCTTTAGACATCCCCTTAAGACATATTATAACCCCTTAAGACATCCCCTTAAGACGTTCTATTATGACCCCTTTAGACACCCCCTTAAGACGTCATTATTTGTTTTAACAACTTATAAATTAGTGTTAGATGAACTATTATTTATAGTATTTATTAATGCTTTTATTCTCTAATCTTCTATGGTATTGTTATGGTTAGGATTAGAATTTTAATTAGAGTTAGAATTGAACCATGATTCTAACTGTAATACTAATTGAACCCTAACCCTAACCATTATTAGAACCCAACCCTTATTGAACCCTTACCTTGTCCTAAAATTAACCCTATCCCTAAGCCTTGTTGTATCTAACCCTAATTGAAACCTAACCCTAACTCTAGTTGTGTCCTAATCGTAACCTTTACCCAAAGCTTTATCCTATAACTCTAGTTGTGTTAATTCATGTGTATTTTGAGCAATCATTATTATAGTTGAAGATTATTTTGATTTTATAACTATTTTTTCCTTTTTGAAATGTTCTGAATTTTTCCTATAGTTAAATTTGACATGTTAAAGACTTTCATTACCAACTTGATATTAATCTAAATATGCAGTAATCCAAAGACTTTACATTCACATGATTATTTCCAAATAATATTAAAATAATAACTTATGTAGATTTTGGAAGTGCATCTGCACATTTTAAGCATAAGATCCATGTGCACTTGACCCATATTTTAATGCAATTCAGGTTTAGACCCTAAATTTCTAGTATATAAATAGATTGCTTTTGTTTGTAAATTATGATTTATTGACTGATTATTGTAAATATTAAAATGTCCTATATTAATCCATGTATGAGATCACTAAATTTCACATTAATGTCCTATATTAATGTCTTGGCTATGAACATAAAATGCATAAATATACATGTGTAAATTAAAATTTCAAACAATAATAAAGTCCATAATTTATGTAACATATTAAGTGCATGAAACCAATATATTAAGCGCACATGAAATAAAGTCCAACATAGTACATGATAAACAAGAAATATAGTCCATGAAATAAACAAATATAACACGTAAAATCACATGTTTCTAGGTCATGTAATGTCTCTATAATCAAGAGACCTCTTCACACCATGCGGACTATGTGGATGACCTGAAACACTCTGTACATAAGAGAAAGATGAAATTAGATATAAGACAATAAAAAATGATTTAATGACAATTTAATTTATAATCCATCATAAAATTAAATTACCATCATATCTACATTTGGATGCTCTGGTGCACCTAAAGAAACCTCTAAATTCTCTAAATCAATCTACATAAACAAGACAAAGAAATTTGAAATTAGATGTACAACTCTACAATTAAATTCTTTTAATTCAATTTAATTCAGAATTTATCATATTTTAATTGTACCATATTATGAGCTCGTGCACTAGGCTCTTCTCCAGGACCTATCTGTACATGCTCAACTACAAGATGTGTCTCATGCTATAAAAGAAAAAGAATATGTGAAAATATCATAAATTATGTATATATTCAATTTAAAATTTATAATTCACTTTAAATATAATAAAAAAATTAAATTACCATTTGATCTGAAACCTGCTCTACATGTCCTCCTAGTGGTGTAACTATGTTTGGGTCAGGGCTGAAAGTTGCACTAACAAAGTCCTACAAGATCAAAATTAAAGCATGTACAATTGAATTAGGTTAATATATACATATATATTCAAGTTTGCACATTTTGTGTAGAAAGTTTTGTAAACAACCCTCGAAATCTGGCCTCACGAAAGTAACCGCACTGATCAAATGTTTGCCCAATGCCCATTCTTATTGTGGTATCAACCTAGACATACATGTACATAGACATTTAACGCTTATAATATTTACAAGTGTACATGCATGCATTTCATATATCTAGTGAATTCAAACTCATAAAATTGTAACTATACTAATGTAAACTTTAAACAAATTTACAATATGAATGTACCTGCCCCTGATCTATGACGCTCGATAGTGGAGGAGGGCTTGACAATCCCTTAGGAGGAATCGATGTGGATGCCGATTGACTCACCTAAACAAACATAAATATTTGAAACATATATGTGATTCAATGAGTAAATTTAAAACTCGGGTTAAATAATTTATGATTTCATATATAATTTTAAATTGAAATCAAAAATACCCCATAAGGGCTGCTAAGCATGACCGGTGTCAATGTATGTACTCGTGGAACAGATGATTTCCCTTGCATCGTTAGTGTCATTTGTACACCAAACAATTTGATTGTTAAAATGTATTACAAACTTTTCTTTGATATATACAACCATAAAAAATATTATAAAATGAGTTCGTACATCTAGATGCATATTTATACCTGTGTCGTAGTGTCCTCAGGGTGATGTTCTGCTACGAGGAACTCTACAAATGAACTGATGCGACCAGATGAACCACCAGAATCTCCCTGTCCACTTGAACTAGGTGTGGCCTAATCAGGTCCATAGCATACTTGATGATAACTAGTACATATATGGGGGACGGGTCTCGACACTCCTGGAGTAGTACTCAGACCAGCTCCATAAAAAACTCCTCCATCATCATCATCGTCTCTATGCTCCCCACTCGCTATTGGCAGTAATGGCCGACTGTCTCCTGCGAGTGTACTAAGGGAACCTAATGTTGATACCAGAGCTTGATGATGTACAGGTGCAAGAATGGGAGGACCAGGAGCAACAACAAGGGGTTGTGCATGCACGGGGCATCGGGGATCAACCCTTTCCCCTAATCTCTGTTGTGGCATGCCGCCACCAACACCCTGAAATGATCTAAAATCAAAATAATTGGGCTTTTTCCCCAAAACAAACTCTACATACAGTTTTCTCAAAAAATACAATGGGCACTCCCAATTAGCATGTGGGGACTATCAAAAACCATATACCATCAATCCCAAAATGCACTCATCTCATGGGATGTATGCACCACCTCATGGATATTCTAGATTTGTTGGGTGGAATGGGTTGTCGAGTAACGAGGTCAAGAAAGTAGGGGGCTAGATGGGCTTTCATTATTTTAAGGTCTAATATTTGTTTGTAAGAGAGACCATCAAAATAAAATTGTCTCATTTGTTCTTTGTCTCGTTGATGCCTATCAAGATCATAATCGATCATCTTGATGGCATCAACAATGTTTTGCACCACAGATGCAAAATGTCTCACATGCGGAGGAATCAATGCTTGACTTCCAGAAAGCATTGATTTGATTTTGTAAGGATGCAACTTGATCATTTATTCGGCTCTCAAGCTCTCATCAAATGCCACAAGTACCGGAGGTGGCATATGAGGGGGAGGTGGAGGGGAAGGGGGAGGGGGAGGTGGAGGGGGTGGGGGAGGCGGATCTGGCTATGGATGAGGTGGTGGATTGATGATATAATCAATGTTAAAATCATCCATGATATGCTTGATATAAATGTGCACCTACATTAAATCATACAAAATAGTCCATGTGCATACATATATTAATATCATATATTTAATTGAAATAGGATAAGCAACATATATATTAAGATCATATATTTAATTGAAATGCACATATATATAAATTGACTGCTCATCCCCAAGATGTCCATACAAAAATTAAAAATTAAATGTATGTACATGTACATTTAAAATAAAAATATGATGCATAATTTGCATGCATCAGAATCATTAAACTAAACTATGTACATACATAAAATTTCAAATTTAAGAACTATATATGAAAATTTTAATACATGCACATACATACTAAACAATAAACTTGAAACATTCACAAAATCTCATTTTATGTCTAACACACACACACATATATATATTAAAATTAGAGAAATCATGATCTAGTAGATAGTCATAAAATATATACTATTCATTATAAGTTCATAAATTCCGCCAAATTCATAAATCCATGTCACTAAAAATATCCATCTAGAACCAAAATCATAAATTCATGTCACTAAAAATATCCATTTGGAACCAAATTTATAAATTCATTACACAAAATATCCATCGTTCACCAAATTTATAAATTCATAACTATTTAAGATCATTGTTTTAATTTATAAACTATTATGGCTCTCTACTATATAGATCTTCATTTCTTTGTGTTTTCCTTTTCAAAATCAGGAGTTCTCCTCTCCTCTAGCCATTGTCGATGCTCATCTATGATCCCATCCATAGCCCTGACAGCATTAACAAGGGTTTGCATCCTAGATGCAAACATCCTCACAGGAGGTGCGACACATTCTTCATTTTGAATAATGTTGATTTGATCTTGGATGGTTCTAGCAGAAGCATTGATTTGTGCTTGCAAAAGAGCATGTTCATTGATTTCAGGTGGTGGAGGTGGGGGGTTATGAGGTGGAGTGGGCGGAGGTGGAGGTGAAGGTGTTGGAGATGGATGGCGTGGAGGTGGATTGCGAATATTATTGAATGTATCCATGTGATCTTTAAGATATGAGTGGACCTGCATTAGATTTGTAATTTCAAGATGTAAGATACATGTTTAGGAAATACCTTTAAACCATTCAATATAAATGACCTTAAATAATTGAAATAGGATGATAAAATTATATGTAAGCCTCATTTATATGTCTAAGGCACATGTTACTTGAATGAAAATACAATTAACTATTGATATTGTATAATCTTGCAGGATCTTATTATTGTTAAATTTGGCTGGGCATTGGGCAATTTTGATCACCAAATTTTAAGAACTTCTTTGATCCCCTTAAGAAATGTCATATTGGAACCCCTTAAGAAAAAATCGACCACGCATTTAGGGGTGACAGATGGCTTACAATTTACTAAAGGGAGGTCCTAGGAGAAAATGGCATGGTCTTCAAGGAATAAAATTTGGGTGAAGCTGCCCAAGGCAACCAAATTCCCCATTAAGCATACCAAAGAAAAAAATGATGGCTTTTAGGGTTTAGGCTTAGGTAATAGGATACAGCTTAAGGACTTACATGTAGTAAGATCCTAGGAAAAAAAATTACATGGCAGATAAGGTAAATGAATTTTGTAGGAGTTGCCTCTAAGGGCAACCAAATTCCATTAAGAGCCTAAGAAAAATGATGGCTTTAGGGTTTACGGTTTAGACTTTTAGAGAGCTTAGGGTTTTAGGCATTTAGGATAACCAAGGATATACATTCCTAGGAAAAAATTACATGGCATAAGGGAATGAAATTTGGTGGTGTTGCCTAAGGCAACCAAATTTCATTAAGAGCCTAAGAAAAAATGATGGCTTTAGGGTTTACGGTTTAGACTTTAGAGTTTAGGGTTTAGGGTAATAGGATAACTTAAGGGGATATATGTAGTAAGATCCTAGGACAAAATTACATGGCATAAGGGAATGAAATATGGTGGAGTTGCCTAAGGCAACCGAATTTCATTAAGAGCCTAAGAAAAAATGATGGCTTTAGGGTTTAGGGTAATAGGATAACTTAAGGGGATATATGTAGTAAGATCCTAGGACAAAATTACATGGCAAAAGGGAATAAAATATGGTGGATTTTCCTAAGACAACTAAATTTCACTTTATGATCCTGAGTAGGACAAAATGAATGGTTTAGTGTTTAGGGTTTAGGGTTTAGAATTTGGAATATTTAATGAACTTGCAAGTTAGTGAAGAACATTTTCTTGTGGAATAGTTGATTGAGATCTACTCAAATGTTTCAACTGACCAACCTAGATCATGATGGCAACTTTGATCACCAAATTTTAAGAACTTCTTTGATCCCCTTAAGAAAATTGAATTACGATTTAGGGTGACAGGATGGCTTAAGGGGATTTACATCTAGTGAGGTCCTAGGAGAAAATGACATGGCTCAAATGAATAAAATTTGGTGAAGTTTCCCAAGGCAACCAAATTCTATTAAGAGCCTTTAAAAAAAAATGATGGCTTTAGGGTTTAGGGTTTAGACTTTAGAGTTCAGGGTTTAGGGTAATAGGATAACTTAAGGGGATGTACATGTAGTAAGATCCTAGGACAAAATTACATGGCATAAGGGAATGAAATATGGCAGATTTTCCTAAGACAACCAAATTTCACTTTATGGTGTTGGGTAGGACAAAATGAATGGTTTAGTGTTTAGGGTTTAGATTTTAGAGTTCAAAGTTTAGGGTTTACAAAACTTAGGGTAAAGTTTTGGTGCCCCTTGGAATATTTAATGAACTTGCAAGTTAGTGAAGAACATTTTCTTGTGGAATAGTTGATTGAGATTTACTCTTGTTTCAACTAACCAACCTAGATCATGAAATCTCATTCATATTATAATCTTGCACTTATCTTATTATTGTTAAATTTGGTTGCCTCTGCAACTTCACCAAATTTTAAGAACTTCTTTGATCCCTTTAAGAAATTTGTCATATTGGGACCCCTTAAGAAATCGATTTACGATTTAAGGTGATAGGATGGCTTAAGGGGATCTAGATGTCTAGTGAGGTCCAAATTTAGTCATACTATAGCCTCATTGGTTCCATCTAGCTCTGGGTCAAAAGTGTTTACCCCTCTAATAAAAAAAAGTA
Organism: Sequoia sempervirens; assembly: GCA_007258455.2. Lineage (NCBI taxonomy): Eukaryota > Viridiplantae > Streptophyta > Pinopsida > Cupressales > Cupressaceae > Sequoia > Sequoia sempervirens. The sequence continues at coordinate 557,353,818 of VDFB02281492.1, forward strand.
TCATGATGTTAAAAATGAATCAATCTATACATATCACAAAAATAACAATAATCTTAAATGTAACCCATACTCTAACAATAGTAGAATGCTAAATGATCCCCACCCCTAACCATATCCTAATTGAATTGCAAACCTAATTGAAACTTAATTAAATTATAACCTTTACCTAATCTTAAATGTATTCCTATATTATATTATATTTAAATTAATTTATATTTGTATTATAATTATATTAATATTTACTATATATTCCTAATTGTAACCTAACTATTTACTACAAACCTAATTGAATCTTAAGCCTAATCCTCATTAAAACCCCAAGTAAATTGTAACATTACCTATCCTTAATTGTAATCTTATATTATATTTTATGATATTAAATATTTATATTATTTAATATATTATATTAAATATAATATATTAAATAATATAAATATTTAATTATATTTCTTTTATATGAATCATCCTCCTATTTCTAAATTGTAATAATAGCATGTAGTTCCTCCAAACCTATCATCATGTACCTCCTCCCTTTCCCATGTAATAGGTGTACCTTTGTAGGTGTTAAATGGTTCCATCTTGGTCTCCTTATTGATGCATTTCTATCCTTCCACATAAATCTATATAGTATCAAAATATAGGTAATTTTATGGTTATTGAATCTCTTAATTGCTAAAAAGAATCCATTATGATTGAGGATGGGTGGATTATTATCTAGGATCACATCTTAAAAATCCTATAGAGGTCATGTGGTATGTTTTTCTTAATACATATATTCCCATACAAACCTCTTTCCATCTATTATCAACTCTCCTATATAATAGACACCTTCCTAGATTTAAATTTCATATGATATATATGTACCCAAGTGTTTCCAATTGGAATTGCTATAATTATACTTTTATGGCATTCTAGATATTCAAAATAGTTTTCATAAATCTACCAAATAGACCCATTCTTGACATTGAACCTACATAATTTTAGGTATGTCCAATGAAAGATTAGGGTCTAGGGTTCATAAATTTCAAATGCTTTAGTGTTATGGGTTTTACAGTTTAGGGTCTAGGGTTTAGCAAACTTAGGGTGAAGTTTGGGTGGCCCTTGGCATAATTTAGACTTGCAAGTTAGTGTCAATTGGAATCGATTGTACGTGTTTAGATTTACAAATTTGCTAACTAAATTTGCAAACAAAAATCAAGATAAACTTTATGAATTTTAACTATTCTTTAACATATTGATTTCTAATCTAATTATAATTTAATATTGAAACTAAAGTTTAATATATATCATTTTTTCCATACAAAGCAGATAAAATTTAAAACATTTAAGCAATGCGAATGATTTTTTTTGAGCTTGAAATTACCTAGTTTTCAAAATCAAAATGATTTGTTCGATTCCAATTTAGGGTTTTAACAAAAAATTTTGTTCCAATTCAATTTAGGGTTTCAATTTTAAACAATTAGGGTTTTTCATGCAATTTTTTCGTTTCAATTCAAACTAGGGTTTTCAAATTCAATTTTTTTCGTTTGATTTGAATTCAGGGTTTCGAAAAGCTTTATTTGGATTTGTAAATGCAATGTTTTTATTTCATTTTGATTTCTAGGGTTTTGAAATGCAATTTTTTTTGTTTTCTTTCAATTAGGGTTTTCAAATTCAATTTTTTTTGGGTTTAATCGAACAATTTAGGTTTCAACAGTTAAATTTTGTTTCTAAAACACAATTCAAGGTTCATTTTTTCATTTTTATTAAAAAACCTTTAAGTTTCATTGCATTTTTTCGTCTATTTTTACAATTATTCAATTCTACTATAATAGTTAAAAAAATGCTTAGAACGTGAAATAAATTAAAAAATATATGCTAAATTAACTTATTTTTTTCAAAATTTCAATTCAAAATAGAAAAATACAAAAAAATGGCATGTAGGTGGGTACCTGTTGCTAATCGTGGGGGTCGTTGTCGCCAGTACTCGGGGTCCCGTCCACTGAGCAGTGAAATCTGTCTTTTTAAAAAAATAAATATCAGTATAAAATGGAAGCCCAATTTATAAAAAACGGGATCCCGATTTCTATAAATCGGGATCCCGTTTTTTATAAATCGAGATCCCATTTTTTGACAATTAGGATCCCGTTCCTTTTCCTTTGGTTCAGGGTCCTATGGGAAATGGGATCCCGAGTTTTAAAAAGCGGGATCCCGTTTCGTCTCAAGCTCGGGATCCCGATTCTTAAAAATCGGGATCCCGTTTCCTCAATGTCGATTTCAATTTTTTGGTTAAGGAAAAAACTTCCACGTTTCGTGGACTCAACTTTGTGCACTTACCCTTATATCGAGTTTTTCCTTTCCTTCTTTTGGGTTAAAAGCATACATGTTTTTGTTTAATTTCAATTAAAATTCATTGCATATCATATGAGGGAGTTGAACCTCCAAAATTCAGAGGAAAGTCATAAATGAAATTGTGAAATTTCTAGAGCTATTGGTAACAATCACACCTTTTGAGTGAAAGAATCGATATTTCTCAAGGTGCCCAATCTGTTAGCCAACAGCTACCAAATTGACTTTGGAAGATAGAGTCGAAGATCTCCTATATCTCTAAACTTTGCATTGAATTGTGATCCTATTATTGAGATTAATAGATTAAGTGTGCTTTGGAGGTTATATTTTTCTTATATCAATTTATCTTAGGTCATATCTTATGTTATCTCTTAAGTATTATTTTGTTGAAATATATATAGGTTTATTCTTACCGTTGGTGTGAATAGGGGTATTACCTAAATAGTTTCACTATTAGGTCCCTTTCACATCTTATCACTTAAGTTTACTTAGGATTCACATAAGATCTTTTCACTTTATGTAAATCATATCATAAGATTAAGACACTTGTCATAATCTTATGTTGAATTTTTTCATTGTGTCCTAGGTGATTTAGTAATAGTTGTCTCACGTCATAGGATTAATACACTTGTCATGATCTTGTTTAATCTTATATCTCACCTTGGCTATATAACCAAGGGTCTCTCACACATTGTACATCTATTCTATTTGTATTCTTTGATAGGAATATAATTTATTCTTGGCATATTGATCTTTTGAATATTTTGTGCTTTTCATAGGGCTTTAGATCTTGGGTGGCTATCTTCATAGCCAAATCTTACACTTACTTGCATTGTTTCTCTCATAGAATTGGTGTGGATCTAACCTAGTTTCCTTTCATTTTCTTTTATTTAATGTATATAGTTCATTATCGCTCATTTTCTACTCTATGTCTATTTCAATTTCAAAAACCACTTCTCCATTTTCCTTCTCTTGATCTTTTTACCATTTCGTCCTTTTTCAATTGAGCCCTCAAAGTGTCATCTTTTTATTCTGACTCTTCTCCACCTCCTTCCTTGATGAGGCATATTCTTATGATGTTTTAATCCTCCTAAATATGTCATTTCCTTTTTTAATTTATTTGACAGTGTAGTTGTTATTACTTCTTTCTCTTGGTCCTTGGTTTGTTATTTGTCTTGTTTTTCTCCAAAATACCATGTTTCATCAATTGATTCCTCTAGCATGTGATTACTCTTCTAATTTTCTAAATACTAGTGAGGTGTTTTTCAAACCCCTTCATCCTCAATTTGCAAAAAATTCCTCATTTAGAGTAAAAAATGTATATGGTTCCTTTTATAAATTTACTTATCCCTCCTTTTGATAATTGTTTAAGAAACACTTATTCCATATTGCAAGCCATATGGAGGGATAGTAGCTCAAAAATAAGAGTCTCTAAAGTGTAACTAAGAGTTCCTAATTCTATTTTGTAGTTGTTCTGTTGAAAATTATGATGATATCAAAGCTAATCTAGAGGCTTGAAGTAGAAAAAAATATGGCTTAAGGGGGTGTTGGAGTAACTCATATTCTAAACCATATAAACGGTCATTGCTTAATGGTTAGAATGTTCATTATGTGTTTGGAGTGTCCTAGATTCAATTCCTATTTAATCCATGAAAAATTAAACATGACAATTTAAATTTAATCCATGAAAATTATTGTATATTAGGTCAATAACCTATGAAATTTTAAATTTGTGTTTGTAATCTTTAGTATTTTTTTATAATCTAAACTTATAGGGATAACATACTACAAATAAGAAACCAATGTTTTTTTTAATAAAAATAACTTATTTTCTTGGAGGTTTGGCTTTGCTTATTTGTTATTATACATTTCTAATTATTGGTTTTAAGGGTAAACAATCAAAAAAATAGAGAAAATTATTATTATTATTATTATTTTAATTTTCTAATGATTGGTTTTTATGACACAAAGTTATAAATAAAAAAGATTGGTGGTAATAATGATAGATAAATCATCAATATTTACACTACAAGAAAATAAATTGTGTCTTGCTTTAAAGAATATGGGGTAAAGCCACTAATTGGATTGAACTCTAGAATCCTAAAAGAAGTTGAGAATAAATGCAATACATACAAGTAAAAGAAATAGAAACATTAAGAAGCATTTGGGAACTTATCTAATATTAATTGTGTTTTCAATTTTGATTGCTTTGATTGGCTTAGAATTTATAATAGAAAAAATAGAAACCAAATCACTGACCAAGAACTTGAACAAATATTATGAGCCTTCTAAGGATTGGGACTTGATAGCACTTACAATCTAGTTCAAGAACACTTCAATCTTGTGCACTTATTTTCACTTTTGAATTTTAAAATAAGATATGTACAACATATTTATTTATGGCTATACTTGCACCCGAGAAATGGTCTCAAAGAGCATGCTTAAAGTTTTGGTATAAAAAGCTAGAAGATAGTTGACTTCCTTGATAGAAGTCAAGCTCCATGTTCAATTTAACAAGATTGAATACACATAAAACAAAGAATGTTGATGTTGATGTTGATGCAATATATCGACTATGATTAATGTTTTAAATACAAATATAAAATGCTTTCTTTTGATTAGCAAAAGATATTTTATTTTGATTGACAAAATGACTTAAGATAATGTCCTTAATTACAAGTCCTAGATACAACTCAAGACATTTGACACCTAAACTAACAAGTAACCACCATATTCCTAAAAAGTGAAATATTTTGAATTTAAAATAGGAGGATTAGACTGTAGAGGCAACTTAATGTAGGTAGGCAATGCCCTTCATAATTGGTTTGGTCCTATTTTGTAATGATGGGTTTAGCATAATTACACCAAATCAATCAAATTAACTATTACAATCATATATTTACATCACCCACACAAAATGATGTAAAAAAATGTTAATCTTACATTTTCATCATCTACAAACAAAACTAATTTAAATAAATAATTACTATATCAACGTACAAAAACTAATGAAATCTAAGCAAGATTACAAATCATAATAATCATTTCATAAAGTTTACTTTAAAAAATATCATTTTAATTTTGTTTATCTTAAAAATATTTATATTTAATTATTTATTAACAATAAAAATCATTTCATCTTCACCATAAAGTGAGATCTTAATATTGATAATGAAAATTTCTACTCAATTATATCAAAAAATACTTTTATATTCATAATAGAATGTGAAAATGCAATATATCTTAACAACAAAAATTAATTTAACACATGTTAAAAAATATAAACAATTACCCTAGGTTTATGAATTTAAGGGCATGAATATTTCTTATCATATTACAAACAATAAAAATCATTTCATCTTCATCATAAAGTGAGATCTTTATATTGATAATGAAAATTTCTACTCAATTAAATCGAAAAATACTTTTATATTCATCATAGAATGTGAAAATACAATATATTTTAACAACAAAAATTAATTTAACACATGTTAAAAATATAAACAATTACCCTAGGTTTATGAATTTAAGGGCATGAATATTTCTTGTCATATTCATCATCATAATGTATTTTTGAATATTTTTCTACTCTATATTTCGTCAACACAATGTGTTTTGTATGATCACTATCATCACAATGTGTTTCATGTGATATCCCAATTTAATTTGTTAAATGATTAAAATCTGAGATTCTCTTTAACCCCAGCCGTATGTGTAATTATAAAAGTTTTGACAGCCTTCTTACGAACAAATGAAGGACGATTCACATGACAGATATGTTGTTTTTCTTTAAATTGAAGTGTCGACTATTATTTTGCCTTGAATGGAATGTAGAATATTAATTGGCGAGCGAGGGCAAACTCTGGTACAAGTCCACTTTTCCTGGTCTTCGACACAGCAGAATTATACACTAATTTGCTTATTCTGAAACTATTGATCCCTCACCTACCAAATATAGGCTTACAAAAAAGTACAGATCAAGAGAACCTGGCGGGGGCCCTGACAATGAAGCGCCCCACTAAAATTAGGCGCAACGCTGACCTTACTAAAGAAGTAACCGTATTGAATGCAACAGATAAGCGGCGCTCTTGCAGGGCCCACAATCCTGAGGTGCAAATGTTGAACCCCTACGCCATTGCCCAAAATATCCCCATCAAATGTGAAATTTCAATTTATTCAAGCTGTCCGACAAAAGCCCCTTCAACCCTAAGAAATCTGCGCAAACATAAGTAAAATTGTTTGTATCAGAGGCGTGCATATGCCATGAAACAGAGAACTAGAAAAATGCAAGCATGTAATTTGTTCTCTTCAATGAATTTTCTTTGGAAGACATTATGAGGGATTTCTTAAAAAATTTACCTCTGTATTCTCAAATGCATGCCTCAGGGAAATTGAATTTACTGGTGGTTTCATTGCTGGCCAGGTTATTTAATAATGAGAAGCAATTTGCTATCCAGGCAGAGAACAACATAGTGGATTACCTTGTTAAATTGTGTGATACTCTGAATGATTTCATACTTAAAAGGAAAAAGGAAACCCTCGCTTTTCAGACAGAAGATTTCAGAAATCTTCCTTAAACCCTTAAGCTCAACGTCAGAGAGTCCAAATCCTTGCTCGTGTAGCACATACAGGGGAAATTTTGTTTTTCCATCATTAATGCATGCTTTGGAATTTTATTCACCTATAATATATTCTCTCTTGGATTGGAAATTTTTTCACTTCTGCTTTAGAAACTGAATAAAAATAATCATATGTAGGGCGTTCTGCGCAGATCTTCATCAGAATTTAACAAAAGACAAACTCGGCAATTTATAGGCCAGGCAGAAGCTCGCTTTCATGGTGCTCAAGCAAATAAATTTCCATATCCACTATAGCAATCCCCTCTAATTGGTTGGATACATCATGTCAAGGAATTGGAGTAGAGGACAAAATAGTATATGGAGTTAAATGTAATATAAGAATAATCATATAAATAATGTAAAGTAGTAATTATAATAAATATATTATATAATAATTGAGTAAAAAGTATAATGATGCCTACAACTCAAGTAAATGAAAATGGTAAGTATGTGGCCTTCAATAGACAAACATGCACATGTAGGTATATAGGGCACTAGAATGGGTGTATACCCCCATTGTGACATCCAAGAGCATGCACATATAATGGTTAAGGTAAGGTAATAGGCTCCTAATGATATCATAAGTATAGGAGTATGATCTTATGGGCAAATGAAGTAAGACATAAAGCCCTCTAATATAAAGTGATAAGAAATGATAACATAGGAAAGAGTGGGAATGCAAGTTCTTCCCTAGTCTAAAGAGGTAGCATTAGAAGCATAATGAAGCAATATAGCCAAAAATAACATGGGGAAGGTGTGGCCCCCAATATACAAATGTGGCAATGAAAGTTCAGTGTGAAATGAGGAAGGTGTGATTTCCCCAATGTGAATTTATAGAAATGGATACTTAAATGTTATGGGGAAGGCACAATTCACTTGATGTAACAATATAGCTACAAAATCTCAAATGCTATGAAAAAAAATAATTTAAACATAGAGGTAAGTCTAGGAATTTGATATGGCAATATAAGACCAAATATAGAACATAGACATGTGTCTAGGCATAGTAAATGTAATAATCATGTATGCATGATAACATATGTGGAAAAACATGAGGATCATAAAAAAAAATTATAGTAAGCATATAATGACAAGTAACAAGGTAACATGAGAAACCAAAGTAGTGAGGTATGGGCCATAAAATTATGAGTATATAATATCAAAAGATAAAAAAAAAAGTTTAAAGATGCATAAGGTGAAGTGGGAAAATAGTGGGTAAATAAGATATTAAAATGGAAAATGTAGTTAAAAGCAAGGGTAAGAAAATAATAGAAATGAGGATGTGAACAAGTATTTAAAAAAACAAAAAGAAAAAAAATATATCATCTCAGACAAGCAAAAAAAGACATGTAACCAAATATAAAGATGAGATGAACATGTCACACATGATAAATAATATTTAATAAAAAATATGCAAAGCATTTAAAAGTAAAATCAAAGCTATAGGTAATTTAGTGAAAAAAATCTACTCCACTTTAAATCTAAGCTTTTGCTAAATTCATAGACTATCTATTCTAAATAAATCTACATATTTGTATGAGGAGGAGGAATTGAATTAGTTCAAGAAAAGGAGGCCTACATATAAACAAAGCACTAACCAATATTTTCTTGAGAATTTCCATAGCTAAAACATGCTTTGGTTTAAGTAAAGAAGAGATCATTGGCAAGCTTTTTGAGAAGCAAAAATGTAAGAAAAGTAGGGAAGCGATCACTATACTAGTGAAGGGCGAGCTCACAAGTTAAAAACAAGGCAAGCCCTTGTATAGATAATATAAAATTATCTGGAGGCCATTAAAATATATATCATGAATGATGATTTGATTTTGGTCAAGTGATGATGAGATAAAGTATGAGTTGTAATAAATGAATGAAGAAATACTACTATAGGAATCAATTTCTTTGCCTAAATGGGCCTATTTGATGCAAACATTATAATCATCAACTACCATAAGATCATATTTATTCGAGGTATTTTTGCAATAAATTTTTAATATAAGTTATAAAATATTTCCCTGAACATATTAATACAAAATAGCTCACTAAATAAAATGAGAATGAATAGAGTTGAAATTTTAGGGTTTTAGTGGAAAAGGGAAAATAAAATATTATAACAAAGGCATTCATAGAGGAAGGTAGTGCATTCTTAGAATAGTTTTAAAATTAACGACTTACAACATTTTTTTTGTAATATAGAACATGAAGTCTCAATGATTAATCTATGCACTACAAAACAAGACAATGGAGAAACTTTTGCTTCTTTCTTATGTAGAGATGGAGAAGCTTAGCCAATAAATGTCCATGCCATATACTCGAGAAATAGTTAGTCCAAATATTCATCCAAAATATGAATATACAAAGATAGGATTCCACCTCAAAGTTCAATGCCCCAATACTTTCGACGAGGTCATAGAGAAAGGCCTTACCATTGAGAAAGCCCTTATAACTAAAGGACTCATGAAGATATCCAAAAGACACCTAAATCTTACTAACATATTTCTACCAAAACATCATCATTTTCCATCATTAGGTATCACCAATCCATCTTCTACATTTAATTAGATAATTTTATTATTTAGTTAAATTATATATTTCATCACTTTTCCTCTATATTGATTAAATAATTAACATTATTTAATTGATTTATTAATTATTCCTCTTTCCTAGATTAATTAAATAATTCAATTATTTAATTAATTCATTTCTCATTTTCCACTTGTCAAATTAAATAATTGTTTTTAATTATTTACTTTATCCAATTATTCCTTTCAATCTTATCCTCTTCTAAAATAGATAAATAAATGATTATTTTATTTGTTTTCCCTTTGCACATGTAATTAATAATTTATTTAATTAATTATTATTAATTAATCATGCATTTCCACCTCACAAATCAACTCCCACTCACTTTTAGATCACCTATCAATTAAATCCTCTTAATTGATCCATGTGCTCAATTCACTAAAATCATGTAGTTAGTTAAATATCCATCAATTCCTCTCATATATTTTCATCCATTGATCTACTCAGTCTCTCATCAAATCTCAACTGTTGATCGATATCAAAAAATATATAAAACAAACCTATCATTCATCTATTATTCCTCTCTCATTCTAGCAAGAAATATATATGCATATTGTATCCAAGTGCACGTGTTAAAAATTTGAGAGCAACCATCATTACACTTTTCTCGAAGGTGTGTAGTGGAGAACAATGGAGCTCAACAAGGAAATCACACAAGTTTGTAGTATTTATTTCATTTTATTTTCCTTATGCTTCATTGGTGCGATCTCATTGGAATTTGATTGTGGATCATCTTATTTGTTCTTTGTTATTCAATTTCACAATCATTTTCCCAGTCATATAGGTGATACTTGTAATGATGTTCTCAATTTAGAGTTTTTATTTATACATGTGCATCACATAATCATTGTAATTAGTATTGATTTTAAATTACTTAATAGTAATTTGAAGTAGTTGTGTTCTCACTTGCATTTCCATATACAAGCTTATTCATCTTAATTTATATTACATAACATAGCTTCTTCTTTTAGATTTAGTCAAGCTTTGTAGCTTTCTTTTGCAAATTCATACCATACATCAAAGTGTAGACTTATGTTTTCTATATTATACTCGATCTCTATATCGTCTCCTCATTGTTTGATTTAGTTGTGTTTTTTCAAATATTTTTTATTAGGAATGTGTTGTATATTATGTATGTTTACATCCCTAATGGATTGCACAAATGTTCATAATATTGGATAAATTTTCAAGGAATTTAATTAGCTCATGATTTTCTACCCATTATTTTGTAATACCACTTAGTGGTTTTTCAAAGTGATTTTTCTACAAATAAATGCACATGATTTAGGTTTATTATGGATGAGAAGCATCTTATTGTCTATTTAAGCTACCAAATTGAATCTAGAAGCCAAAGTTGAAAATCTCCTATATCTTTGAACTCTGCATTGTATTGTGATCTTATTATTGAAATTAATACATTAAGTATGCTTTGGAGGTTAGATTTTTCTTATATCAGTTTATCTTAGGTTATATCTTATGCTATCTCTTAACTATTATTTTGTTGAAATTTATATAGGTTTATTCTTAATTGCATTGTTTCTCTCATAGAATTAGTGTGGATCTAACCAAGTTTCCTTTCATTTTATTTTATTTAAGTCCTATAGTTCATTATCGCTCATTTTCTACTCTTTGTCTATTTCAATTTCAAAAACCACTTCTCAATTTTCCTTCTCTTCATTTTTTATCATTTCACCCTTTGTAATTGAGACCTCAAAGTGTCATCTTTTTATTTCAACTCTTCTCCACTTCCTTCCTTGATGAGGCATATTCCTATAATGTTTTAATCCTCCTAAATATGGTACTTCCTTTCTTTAATTTATTTGATAGTGTAGTTATTATTACTTCTTTCTCTTGGTCCTTGGTTTGTTATTTGTCTTCTTTTTTTCTCCTAAATACCATGTTTCATCAATTGATTCCTCTAGCATGTGATTACTCTTCTAACTTTCTAAATACTAGCTAGATGTTTTTCAAACTCCTCCATCCTCAATTTGAAAAAATATCCTCCTTTAGAGTCAAAAAAAATTATATGGTTCCTTTTATAAAGTTACTTGTCCCTTCTTTTGATAATTATTTAAGAAATACTTCTTCCCCATTTCAGTCATATGGAGGGATAGTAACTCAAAGATAAGAGTCTCTAAAGTGCAACTAAGAGTTCTTAATTTTGTGTTTTTAGTTGGTCTATTGAAAATTAACATGATATCAATGCTAATCTAGAAGCTTGAATTAGATAAAGAATTTGGCTTAAGGGGGTGTTGGAGCAACCCACATTCTAAACCATATAAAGGTTCATAGCTTTGGTGGTTAGAATGTCCATTATGTGCTTGGAGGGTCCTAGATTCAATTCCTATTAAATCCATGGAAAATTAAACATGAAATTGATATAAAATTATTGTATATTAAGTTAATAACCTATGAAAGTTTAAATTAGTGTTTTGTAATCATAAGTATTTTTTAATAATCTAAACTTATATAGGGATAACATACTACAAAAAAATTTCTCTACAACTTTACTGCTTGCTAGATTTTTTAAATTTTTGTTGGTTCTTTAGGTCTGATTTAATTGATTGATGGGTCAGTCCAGCGAGGGGCCAGGCAAGGCTCCCCCATCTAGGAATGTTGTTCCCAAGCCTAGTATAGTGTTCAAGTTTGCTACTTCCAAAAATATTGTTCCCCAATATGGTACTCTTTCTAACACAACTGCCCCTTCTTCTACTGAACTGGAAACTTGTACATCTAGCAAGTCACCTTTGTCCCGCCCCTCTGGGCTTAGAGTCCTTTTTCTCTAAATAAGATCCAATTTCATTTATGGACATACTAGTTGGCAAAGGTTCACCAACTATGGCTAGGCTAAATACAGAATTTGTCTCCTGTTCAATAGATGGTCAAGAAATTGATGTTCGTAAAGCTCTAATGATTAAGGCAATGGATGGACTCAAGCTGTCACTGGTGGAAAAATTCTTGGTGTATCGCTTGAATATTGACCAGGTAAGGCAATGGGCTGACTCTATCTGGAATTTAAAAGGAAGTGTTTCTATTAGTGTTATGTTCAAAGGTATTTTCCTTTTTACCTTTGTTGTTTATGAGGATATGATAAAGGTTCTCACAAGAGGTCCTTGGGATTTTGATGTTGGTTTTAAGAACTTTCTCTCGTTGTGCAAATGGAAACCAAGTTTTGACCCATCTACTAATTTGGGTGTTGTTGCCCCTACATGGGTAGGCCTACCTAGGCTACCCTTAGAATTATGGGAGTTAGGTATCTTCAAGGGGATTGTAAACTCATTTGGAAGCCTTCTAACTGTTGATAAGATCACTCAAGAGAAGTCTCAATTGGTATTTGCTCAGATATGTGTAAATGTGGATGTTAATATTATTTTGCCTACCTCAATAGCCCTGAAGTCAAAGTTTGGTAACTAGTCTCAAACTCTAGAATATGAAAATGCTAGTGTTTTTTCAATCATGTAAAAAATTTGGCCACCTCATTGATACTTGCAATAGGAGGCCTCAAAGTATGGAAAGCGAGGATCTCAGCTCCTTGAAAAAATCTTATGCTCATCCTATGGCCACTCTTGAGCCTGCGACTGTTGTTGATGCTCCTTCAGTCCTTGTGAAGGAGCATAGTGGTGGTACTATGACTTCCTTAAAATATTTTCCCCTGTATTAGGTTTGAATATGGAGGCACAGGTTGCTGCTCATGAAGGTATTCTACATACTTTGGATATCCCAGATGTGTCTTTGGAATTGGTTCGAGAGGAAAGTTTGAAAATGGCCTCTTTTGATGCTAGTAAACATAATATTACTAAAGTGAAACATGTTGTGAGGGAAAGGGTTGAAGAGTCCAACCCACCAGGAATCCCCCCTATTGGACTTGAAATAAATCAGGGTATGGCAAGCAATCTCACTCACCCCATTGAAGTTGAGTTATTGAGGAAGGTGAAATAGTGTCTCAAATTGGCCTGGATATAGATTCCCTTGCCCACTCTCCTCTAAAACATTCTACAAACAGTTTACCCCCTATTAGAAAGAAGGAAAGAATATAAAGGATTCAATGACACTATTTTGTTTTCCTTCTTCCCCCTCAGATGAAACCGATGATGATGTTGAAAATTGAGGTGTTTATGTAGCTTAATACTTTGTAAAACAATTATACTTGCTGATCTAAATATATATTCTTTGTTATAGATTCTTTGTGGGTGATTATCTGATTAATTCATTTTATCATTTGTAGAATGAAGACATAAGTTGTAGAAGAATTAGATAGGATATTAGAAAGATTACACAAGCATGTACCGTGGAGAAACCCTTTTGGGAAAAAACTCCACCAAGAATTAATCTATTATTCAATCTCTAAAGTAGATGACAATAGCTCCAATTCTTGCTTGAGAATGCTTCTTTTTCCTTCACCAAATCTTCTTCACAACCTACAATAAAACTAATACAAACTCTCTTCAACTTGCTTGAGATATATAGGCAATAAACAACTTTGTAAACTCCAAAAGAATTACAATTACAAAGCTCAATCCCTATCTCCTAAAAGGTACGCCTATCTCTTCCAAGTAGAGTTTAACCATGAAGAACAATGCCAAATCATCATCTTCATCCATTTGGGCATCCCAAACTGAAGTAGTAACTCAACCTTTAATCCGTAAATATCTTCAAGGCTTTATCCTCAAATTAGGTGCCCAAGAATGGGCCCACTTAACTAAGCCTTTTGAAATATCTTATCATGCAAAGGAGTTAATTCCAAGAAGCCAACTTGGACCCAAGTCATTTCTTGTTAACTGAAACATTTCTCAACACCATTCATGCAAGAATGGTCATCCCCTATTAACTGAAGGTAGTCCCTATTATCTTTCATACAACTCAAGTCATTAGTCATGCATACCAAGTTAACTGAATTCAAATAGCATTCAACTAAAACTAACTGAAGATAACTGAACCATAACTGAACTAAACTAAACTAAACTAATTCTGAACTGAACTTCATGCATGTAAACATCAAACCCTAACTCCTAGGATCTTTACATGCATTATAGAAGTGTTATCTCTTACTCCAAATAGTTAACTGAACTCAAAGTGAGTTCCACCTTCCATGTGGGTGCCCTCACATGCTCCTATTATTTAGAATTAATTACAAATGTCAATTAACATGATTATTTCATCCAAAATAATCTCTCTCTAATCCTAGTGTTTGAGAACACTTTCCAAGGACTTAGGAGACACATGAAATAAATAATATTTAGGATTGCAATTAAATGGCATCCTATTTCGAACAGATGAGGACTAGGCTCAAGCTAACAGTAAGTCCAAAAAGAAGAAGAAATTGGATGTAGGAGGAGGAAACAAGGTAGGTAGACCTTCTCAAAAGGAAACAAGAAATAAAGACATTTTTCATGATGTGGCTTCGGGAAGACAAAAGACCTTGGACTCAATTGTGGGGCCAAAGTATAAGAAGAAGTAAGGGATGTTGCATCCCCTTCCGTAACAGAATCAAGGTGATTATGTTGTTTGGTTTCTTTGATTATGAAGACAATTTCCTGGAATATTAGGGGCCTTAATAGTCCCTATAAACAACACTTGGTAAAAAATTTCCCGATGGACAATAAAGTTGTTCTATTGCTTCAAGAAACCAAAATGAAGAAGGAAAATTTTGATAAGATTTTCAAGAATATTTCCAATCCTTTTGGGGGTATTTCCACTCTGTGTAGTCCTTCTAAACTCAAATTTTCTATGGGGTTCTCTAGAAAAAAATTCTTATGGTCTCCTTTGAAGACCTTATCACTTTTGAAAAGTGGAATTTGATTAATGTTTATGGTCCTAACTCCCGTTAGGATAGATTGTTTCTTTGGGATTTCTTGGATGATAGCATAAAGGGCAGATTAGAGGATTTATGGATGGTTGGAGGAGATTTCAACTCTCTTCTTCAACCTTTATAAAATTTGGGGGGTTTGGATGACTATTCTGATAGCATGATGGACTCGTTAGGTTTCATTAATTTTGTTGGGATCTTTGATAATCCCTTACTTGGCACCTAGTTTACTTGGTCTAATAGGAGATTGGGCAATTAGTTGATTCAAGTCAAACTTGACCGGTTCCTAGTATCCTCTAATTGAAACATTTCTCACCACCTCTCCTTAATTACTTTGCCTAGAACTGGATCTGATCACAAACATTATGCTAAAGAGAAATGTTGATGCTACCGAAGGTCCATTTCCCTTTAGATTTGAAATTATGTGGACCCTCCACCTAGATTTTGGTGCCTTAATTTACAAATGGTGGAATGAACCCTTTTTTGGCACCCCTATGTTCTATCTTGCTAATAAATTGAAAAGGATTAAAGAGAGAGTGAAGGGATGGAATAAGTTCTCCTTTGGTAATATTTTTTACACCAAAAAATATATAGGAGATAGCATTAAGGAGGTGCAGGATATGATGGAGTCAGGGGTGGTGGATGAAGCTACTTGCAATCATGAACATGACCTAAGAGCTCAATGGTTCAAGGTTAACAAACAGGAGGATATGATTTAGAAATAAAATTTACACATTCAATGGCTTTTAGAAGGGGATCGAAACACCAAGTTCTTCCATCAATCCACTATGAAACATAAAAGTAGGAACAAGATCAAACAACTTAAGAAAGAAGATGCGAGTATGGTGAACAATGAAAAATAAATTATTGTTGAAGTTGTGGCTTTATTCTCCTCTTTCCAGAAGGAACTTGTGGTTGCTCAGTAGGAATTTGATGAAATCCTTCAAGTTATTCCAAGGATGATTTTTTATCAAGATCTTCAAGAGATGTCTATAGTTGTTTCCCTTCAGGAGGTGAAGTCTATTGTTTTCTCCTTTGGAGCTTACAAATCTCTTGGGCTTGATGGTTTTCCCCTGGCCTTCTTCTAGATTTTTTGGGACATTGTGAATAAAGACCTCCTAAATGCTACGAGAGACTTCTTCAGATTTGGTATGCTTCTTAATCAACTTAATGCTACTTTCATAGCTTGTATTCCTTTGGAGCTTACAAATCTCTTGGGCTTGATGGTTTTCCCCTGGCCTTCTTCTAGATTTTTTGGGACATTGTGAATAAAGACCTCCTAAATGCTACGAGAGACTTCTTTAGATTTGGTATGCTTCTTAATCAACTTAATGCTACTTTCATAGCTTGTATTCCTAAATAGGAAGAAGTGTCCTCAATGCATGAATTTAGACCTATTAGCCTATACAATACTATATAATTTTTTTTCTAAGATTATTGTGTTTAGATTGAAATTATTCTGTGCAAAATGATAGCCATAAATCAAAAAGGGTTTGTTCAAGGAAGACACATTCTGGATGCAACCATAATTACTCATGAAATTCTCCAATTTATGGACCTTAGTAAAAATGCGAGGATGGATTTGAAACTTGACATCTCTAAAGCCTATGATAGAGTCTCTTGGTAATTCATGTTTGCTATTCTCAAAAATTTTGGGATAAATGACAGGTTCCTCAAAATGATCACTGCTTATGTTACTACTCTGAAGTGTTCGATCTTGGTGAATGGGGTTCCTCAAGGTTTCTTCTCCTATGGATGTGGTCTTAGGCAAGGGGATCCTCTCTCCACTTATCTTTTCATTATTGCAACTGATGTCTTGGGAAGAAACATCCAAAAAATCTTGGACACTAAGGTGCTAAAAGGTGTTAACATTGATTCAACCCTCCCACCTGCCTCTCATCAACAATTTGTTGATGATACTATCCTATTTGGTGAAGCCTCGGTTGGTGAAGATGGTCATTGGAAATCTATCTTGAATGACTATGCTCATGCCTCAGGCCAGCATCTCAACTACAACAAGAGTAATCTATACTTTTTCAACTGCTACTAGATTGTGAAAGATAGAGTTGTTCGCATATTAGGCTACCAGGAAGCTGTTTTGCCTGCTGCTTACTTAGGCCTGCCCTTGATCTCTAAAAAACTGATAGCAATTGTTGGAACCATATTATTGACAGAATTCAAAAGAATTTGGCTGGCTAGAAGGGAAAAATATTAATTCAAGCTGGGAAGCTCCAATTGTTAAAAGCCTCACTTCAAAATATTTTGGTCTACTACTTATCCCTATTCAATATTCATGCTTTTATAGCTGAAAATTTTGAACAAATCCAAAAAATATTCTTGTGGTCAGGAATAGAGGAGAGAAATAAAATGACACTGGTGGGGTGGGAGAAAATTTGTTCTCCTAAAAGTGCTGGAGGCCTTGGGATAAGGAGAATTAAACTCTTTAATAAAGCTCTTGCTACCAAATTGGGGTGGAATTTTCTTAAAGGAGCCAAAGATTGGGTTATGATTCTTAAAGCTAAATATCTTAGAAATAGAGACCATGGTTGCTTCCTTAGTACCTTTGATTTTCCTTATGACTCTATTTTTTGGAATCACCTTCTTAAAACCAGAAGTGTGCTTAAAATGGGTGCTAGGAGGTGTATTGGCAATGGTATTGATATAGACTTCTAGAAAGATGCTTGGAGTATTAGGCCCCCTCTCACATCCTTTGATCACCTCAACCCTTTAAAATAAAGTTCAATTAGAGATTGTTGCAAACAATTTGCTATTTATATTGATTGGGATGAACCAGAACCTATAAATTGGATTAACTTCAATAATTAGCTTATGGGATCTAACCTTAGGGGAGATAGACAACAACATTGGGATCCTATTGTGCAAAGGCTTCACCAACTAATAGGGGAGGTTGCCTTATTCTCAAAAGATAGGAAGGATGATTGGTTGTGGACCAAGAGCCCTTCAGGTTGTTTCTCTATTAAAAATACATATGTGGATGTAGAAAAACCTTTATTCGCCAACAATGGCTTCCAATGGAACAATGTTTGGATAAAAAATTGATTCCTAAAGTTAATTGCTTTTGGTGGGTTGCTTCTCATGGAAAAATCCTTATTACTAATAATCTAGTTAAAAGGGGGTTCTAATTTGTTAACAAATGTGTTCTTTACAAAGAGGAGGAAGAGACAATTATGCATTTGTTCTTCCACTATTTGTATTCAAGAGAAATTTGGTCCTTCTTCCTTCCCCTGTTTCTCACAAAATGGGTTTATCCTCCTATGAAAATGTTTATTAACATTTGGTCCTTCTACCCTTTCTCTCTCAAAGTCATTAAGGATCTTTGGAGTCAAGTCCCTCCCTTCATAACCTAGGGGATTTGGAAGGAGAAAAATAAGAGGATCTTCAAGGAAACAACAAGAAATAGCTGTGACTTATGTATGGCTATTAAGAATCAAATACAAGAAAATATGGAAGTTTGGGGATACATTAACTACTCTAAGGTTATGCCATCCTATAAGGAGATTAAATTAAGAAAATATGGGGCCTTCAAAAGGATCTCACTAATGTCAATTGGTCTACTTATATATCAAGGAAGAATATTGTTTGGACTCCCCCTAAGAAGGATTGGGTCAAGTGCAACTTTGATGGTTGTTCTAAAGGAAATCCTAGGTTGGAAGGGATAGAAGGTCCCATTAGGAATCACCATGGGGACTGTATTGTTGGTTATGGGAAAAATCTTGGCATTTGCTCTAACAATAAGACAGAGGTTATGGCTGCTTGGGGAGGTATTAAACTTTTGAAAGATTTAGGCTTCCAAAAAGTAATCCTGGAAGGAGACTCTAAGCTTATTATTGATATATTGAAAGGTGATAGTGTTGTACCTTAGGAATTAAGAGATATTATGGATAGTTGTAAATTCACATGCAAGTTTTCACATGTTGTAGAGTTCAACATGTTTACATGGAAGGTAACTAATTTGCAAATATTGTTGCTAATGAGGCTCTTAAGTGTAATACTTTGACTCATTGGGAGTATGGTGTGTTTCTAGGGGCAATAAGAGATAGAGTCCTAAAAGACAACTTAAAAAATGATTATAACTAATGAAATGTTGAAAAATAGGTATGGGGGGTTAAAATGTAATATGATGGACCTATTTCTCACTATTTCATTAGGAAATGAGATCCCCACAATGAATTGATCAACAACCCTTACATGAATCAACCCTAAGTGAGAATCTTTAGATTTCCTTATGAATGAAGGATGGGGTTCAAGGTCAAACAACACTTTGGGGAGAAAAACTAAAAATAGAAAATCAACACCAAAATGCAATCTAACACTTGGAACTTGAAGATTAAACTCAATATTTGGATAACCAAAAAACAAAATGTAGATCTGAGAAGGGCAGATACTTGTGTACTAGTCACCAAAAGAGCTTTTTGAAAGTTGATCTAGGACTCATTCGCCCATGGGTGAATGGGCCCAAGTACAAGGGTTGCAACAATCTTTTGGGAACCTCTGTTGTAGATCTAAAGCTTTTGATTTGCTCAGGTTTCAATGTCGGAAAGTTGAAAATTCGATATGTAGGTTATATTTTGTGATTTGACAACTTTGATAACTTTTGCAACTTTGAAAACTTTATAAATATTGCTCTTCAAAAGGTCTTCAAGTCTTCTTCAACCTAAATCTGCAATCATGCATACAAGAGAGAAAAATGTTTTTTTTGGGTGAATGGGGGTTTGCCTTGGTCAAACCCCGTTTTGGTAATCAAACCTTGAATTGAAATAATGCATGAAAGAGGGAATAAAGAATGAACAAAGCTATATTACCACTCAACAAACCCTTGTATGAAACCTTGATAATGGAGATCTTAGGAGGTCTGTAACTTGCATGAAATAGCTGAATTGGATGTGGATCTTGACACTTGAATCTGACTTGAAATGATACTTTGAATGCTTGACTTGATCATGAAACCTACATCACAATGTTAGCTCCAAAAATATGCATGATGCAAGAATACTTTGACATGATGAATAGATGGAGAATGCTACGATAAATCTCTGTTATATCTACTCTTGAATGTTGTTGGTTGCTTAAATAATGCTCATAAAGTTCTCATAAAATTGCTAGGTGAAACTTAGTGAAATAACCTTGTATTTATAGGTATGTATCCTTAATTTCTCAAATATCACAAGCTGACATTGAATTATGGATTTGAAGACATTAAAATACCTCCAAAAACATAATTTAAATTTAGGTCCAAAGGTCTAGGGAGTACCCATTCACCCATGGGTGAATGGGTCCCAAGTCCCTATACTTGGAACACACATTACTCAATGTAAAGTGTTATATTTAGGCATTAATTATTGTTGGGTTTCCCCTTCGCAAAATGTAATTAATTAGGCTTTTAAATGAATTAAAGGGCATAATTAAAGCATAATTAAGTTCAATTTATTAAGAGGGACCCAAATAAGTGTGTAAATGTAAAGGGGTACATTTAACAACACTAAATTAAGGCATTATTAAGTCCAATTTAACTAGGAGGGCCTAAAAAAGAGAAAATGTAAAGGGTTACATTTTTCTACACTACATTTAGCCCCCACTTTGGTGAGAGGTTGACCCTGTGTCAAACTCACACTAAAGTAGACAATCAAGAGAGGTTTGATTGTACAATTGTTGGAAAAATAAGATGACAAAGATTAAGGAGGATGATCAAGCCCCCAAGATGTAATATTTCATGGCAAAACCAACAAAGGCACAAGGAGACACATGCCTATGTTAAACATATATATGTATGCAACAATGACAAGATACTCAATCATACAATGCCAAAGACTCAAAGAAAGAGAAAAAGGAAAAGGAAAAGATATGGATCAAACCTCGACTGTCCAACATGATGTGAAGCACGCCTCAACTGTTTGTCCAAAAAAATTTACAAGTGGAACTTGTTGTCCACTATGCAAACAACAATGCACACTCACACAAGCTAGTGAAATCCGTTGTCCACTAGGTGAGCCCCCAAGGGTGGAAAATGAGAGAATCTTATTAGGCTCACATACCATACCAAAGTTGTACCTATGATAAATTTAATAAGGGAGCACATAATACGAACTTTGAGCTCCATAAGGCTTAGCAAGCTACATTATGCTAAACACTTATGAACAAACAAGGCACCATAGGCAAGAAAAGTGTGTTATGCTTGGTGGCCA
The DNA here is from genome assembly GCA_007258455.2 of Sequoia sempervirens. Classification (NCBI taxonomy): domain Eukaryota; kingdom Viridiplantae; phylum Streptophyta; class Pinopsida; order Cupressales; family Cupressaceae; genus Sequoia; species Sequoia sempervirens. The sequence continues at coordinate 557,375,354 of VDFB02281492.1, forward strand.
TGAAAAAGGGTTCAAACTTAGAGCTTCATAAGGTTAGCAAGTTGCATGATGATAAACACTTATGAAAAAAATGCAAATATGATAAGACATGTTCAAATGGGTTTTGCTTAGTTCATGTAAGGTCTCCTCTTAGGGAACAGTGTGCCTAATGTCTCCAAGAGAGGACAAGTGTAGGATAAAATATTCACGACTTAGGGAATGCAACGTGTAGCATCACCACTAAGAGGAAATATGTATGCCAAGAAAGGTCACACTCTTAGAGGACATCAAACCCAATGACACCACCAAGAAGAATACACATCGCAAGAAGTAAGAAGACCATGCAATGAAACATAAGATATAGTCCAAGATATCCAAAAATGATAATACCAATGTATGACCCTACGTTAAAGAAATTGCTAACACCAATTGATAAATGCTAACAATAACGAAGACATGAGAGCTTTTTTGGAAAGCACTATGCCAAGTCATATGTTTCTAAATGAAGTTGCATCATGAAAAGGAAGGGGTTTCCCCCAAAATGAAATCCCAAAATCACACATAAGGGATCCACAAATTTAGAGTTAGCTTATGTATTTGGTACAATGATATTATAGAGCTCATAAACATCATCATTCACCAAATAACTCATGGAACGGGAAGAATGACACATAGAGAGCAAAAAAAAAAAAACCCTTTTGGGTCAACATGGAAGAGACCTAAATGTCTCGACGCCTTGCGTCACCCCCAAAAGGAAAACACAAAACAAAACAAAAGATAAGGGTTTATGACATATAGAAGAATGAAGATACAAATAGAGGAATGAACATGAAGATACCTCAAACAGAACAGTACGAGGGATCACATTACACACATGCAATCACATAAAGAACATGAAAAAGAAAATAAAGATAAGACTAGTAAGGAACATGTGATACAACCTTTAGCAGGTCATCCACATCCCAATCTTGTTCATCATATGCAAAAGGAAGACAACTAGCCAAAGGGAACCCGCCAAGTGCCAAACTAGGACAATCACCAAGTTCAACGTGTGGTGAATCACTCTATTGAGGAGGATCATCGCGGTTGTTATCATTTAAGATCATGGAAGAGGAAAACAATAAATTTAACTCATTATGCAATTCCTCATCAATTTTTGTAGTTTCAATATCATCATCCAAGTTTATCACAATAGAAGGTAATGATAATATCCATGGAAGGTTCTCGTTCTTGTTGTGTTTGAAATTTAGGATTTTCTTGTTTCGACAAAGGTGGAGAATCATCATGCATTTCTTGAGGTAAGTTTGGATTTTGATTTTATATTTTGTTCTTCTCTTCTTTTGCTTGTATCAAACAAGCAATAGCATGACGTCTACGCCTATGCTCTCTAGCATTTCAGTTCCTTTCCATTTGATTTTCAAGTTGTGATTGTGTAGGAGTGGGTTTATCAACCATAGGTTTATTTTATTCCCTTAATGGAGGAATAGAAGGAACCATGGGAGGTTGTTGAACCACTTTCTATTTAGCTTTATAAACTTGTTTGATTTTAGGAGGCACAATGGGGCTTATTTGGTTATCGTGTGGTCTATTATAGGAAATGGGTGGAGGATTTGCTATGTTTTGGTCTTGGTTACTTGGAAGGTTTTTTTGTTCAATCATGGTTTCATCAAGGATAGGAGGCTCGGTCATGGGTTGAGTAATATCAGTAAGGGATAATTCTGCTATGTGTTTTTCCTTAAAATTTTGATAGGATTTGAAAAAGAAGTCCTCACGAGGCCTAATAGGTTCCATAGGTTGATGCCAAAATAAATCCAATGAGAAATTCCCATGGGAAGACACAGGATTAAAGGAACTATGGTACACAATAAAGATCTCATTTTCAAATGGAAATTTTAAGCATTTATGCACAATCGACGAGACGAAATTCATGGAGCGAAGCCATGGATAGCCTAACTTCACACGAAATTGGTCTAACGACGGGATGATGGAAAATGAGATATGTAATGTTTTCGGTCCAACTTTTAAAGGAAGAGTTATCAAACCTATTATAGGGAAATCAAAACCATTATGCATTTTGATCCATGCTTTCAGTTTTCCATAAGTATCTTGATAAAGCTCATGCACAAATAAGAATTCTTCAGTGATCACATTCTCTACACAAAGGGGATCAATTAATATCCCATTAGTAGGTTTGTCATTGATTCTTCCAACTATGTAAAGAGGACCATCGGGTGCATGTCTAATTATGTCATGTTGTGAGAAAGCAACGTCAAGCGACATTTTATTTAGGCCCTTACGAGGTTGAACTTCAATAAGTCCAATCATATTGTTTGTGTTCTTCATGATTTCATCATTCGTTGCAACATTCATCACATCATTCTTTGTTTTCCTAGCTTTGACAAAGGAAATGTTATGATTTGGCATAGGATTAGTAAATATTTGCAAATTTTGATTAGGAGGGGCTACTGACTTATTACCTTGATCGTTAATACCGCCAATTTGAATATGATTAGAATCAATGAGGTCTTGCACAAGATGTTTAAGACGCTTGCAATATTATGTATCATGTCCATTTTGTCAATGAAAATGGCAATAGGAATTTTGTCTATAGTTAGAAGGTAGAGGCTTAGCAGGATCAAGAGCTCTAACAGGAGGTAAGGAAATTGGTTTCTAATTTAAGAGTTGCAACATGATATTATGAAGGGTATCAAGTAGAGGGGTGAATTGTCTATTTCTATCTCCAAATGTGTATCGACATGTTGAGTTGGTTGAGGGGGGGTTAAGTTGTAAAAATCCCTTATTTTGTTTCTTGAATGGTTGATAGTTGTTAAATGAGGCGTGGATTTGGATTTTTTAGGACAACTAGAGGGAGTTTTCACTTCAGGACTACTAATCAAATTTTGATAATCACGAAGGGCAGTACACAACTATGTGAAGGAGGGAAATTTCAACATCTCAAGCTTAGTTTGGACTTTGTTTTGCAAATTGGAAATAAAGATTATTTGAAGGTCATCATCGGGAATCTTAATGTTTATTTGTGAGTAGAGAAATTGGTACTGTGTTATGAAATCAGTGACCTTTTCATCATCCTTTTATTTGCATGTCATTAAATCAGCTAAGGTCATCTTAGGACCCATATGTATTTGGAAGTGATTGTAGAAGGCATCAATAAGTTCATTGAATGAATGTACTAAATTATTCGGCAAGGAGAAAAACCATTCCAAAGCAGTATCCTTCAAGGATCTAGGGAAGAGTTTAGCCAAGAGTTTATCCTCAAAAATGAAGTCACTACATAGGGTTGTATATGCGAAAACATGGCTAACAAGATCTCCTTTCCCATCATATTTCTCAAATCTAGGAATCTTTATACCTTGTGGAATTTGTGTTCTCAATATCTCCAAGAACAATGGATTTGTTTTAACATATTGTGAAGGTTCACCATTTTGATTTTGATTTAATGTAGCAATTTATTGTTGGAGGGCTAAAACATTTTGCAAGAGTGTCTTAAGGACAAGATCATTGTTAATGTTGTGGGATGGAGGTGAATAAGGTGGAGGTGTATAAGTATTCGGAGGGCAAGCAACTTGTAAGTTTGTGTGGGGAGACGAATTAGGAGATATGAGATTTTAATGCACAAAGCTAAAGGGAATCTCAATGGAAATACCTAAGGAAGTGTTGAAATTTATAGTAGGTTGTATGGTTGTTGTAATAGTTGGATTAATGTATGTTGGAATAGAGGTTATGGTTGTGGAAGGAGGAATTGGAATTCCACCTTGACTTTGAGTATACCCAAAAGCTTGAGCACAACTAGTTATGGTAGGTACATGTTTATTAATGACATGAGCTAAGCTACAAACAATCTCTATTCCTTATTCATTTTCAATCATTCTCCTCATGTTATCTATCATAAGAATTGCATTAGGAGCATGGCATTTAGAACTCACAAAATCTTGTAATTTATCAAGTTCTTCATCCATTCTTCTAAGGTTCTCATGAGGGACAATAGCAATCATTACATCAACATCAGTCACATTAGGTGTAGGTAGGGAATTCATGGGAAATGAAGTTTTAAGGGTGTGATCGATCGTGGGTTGACTATTGTCAACACTATGAGTGAAAGAGTTAGAAAACCAAATATCCATGGTGAATGATGTATCGTGGGATGACATGAGTCTCAAACTATGTCTCATGACAGTATTGGAAATAGGACACCAAGTTGTGAAGATCATACAAGTTTCATAAACCAAAGGTGCACCAAAAATGAATAAGAGATAAAATGCAATGAAATATCTAGAATGTAAAGTGTAATGCAAGTATGTAAAAATAATTTTCAGATTTAAACAAGATAACTTTTTTATTATGCTATGTAAAAACCTGAAAATGGTGTCTTTTAGATGTAATTTTGAATTCACACAATACACTGAATTTGAAAAATTATTCTTAATATGAACAATTTTAGATAACAAAAATTCAAGAAACTAAAATAGCAGATTGAATATAGAAACAGAGAATGCAGAAACAATGATTTTAATGCTCAAAATTTTAGGAAAAGCCCTGATCAGGTACTCATTCGCCCATGGGCGAATGGGTCTCACTTCAAGATTTTTAAAAACTAATTTGCAAGTTTCTAAGATGGTTTCTATGGTTTTCAAATTATGGTTTCAGACAGTGAGTTGCAGTTTCATATTTATGTAAAATGAGGTTGAAATGAAAATGAAAAATAGTGCTAGATGACAAGCAAAAAGACATAATTGGAGATGCAATTTTGATTCAATTTTGTAAGGTAAATGAATGATCATGCAATATTATGTAAACACTATGTAAAATGACTGAAATTTTTGAATTTTCTAGATTTTAAAGAATGCAAAAATGCAAACCTAAAACCCTAAATGAGATGAAAATTAATGCAATGCAATGCAAATGAATGCAAAACCTAGATCTAGGGCTAAAAAAGGAATCCAAATCAATAAGATATGATACTCAAAATGTCGGGTTCACCAAAATGAAATGGTGAAAAATATGTAACAGAGGGTTAAAATGTAGTATGATGGACCTATTTCTCAATATTTCATTAGGAAATGTGATCCCCACAATGAATTTATCAACAACCCTTAGGTGAATTAACCCTAAGTGAGAATCTTTAGATTTCCTTATGACTGAAGGATGGGGGTCAAGGTGAAACAACACTTTGGGGAGAAAAACTAAAAATAGCAAATCAACACTAAAATGCAATCTAACACTTGGAACTTGAAGATTAATCTCAATGTTTGTAGAACCAGAAAATAAAATGCATATCTAAGAAGGGTAGAGACTTGTGTACCAATCACCAAAAGAGCTTTCTGGAAGCTGATTTGGGACTCATTCGCTATGTTACCACTCAAAAAACCCTTGTATGAAACCTTGATAATGGATATCTTAGGAGGTTTGCAACTTGCATGAAACAGATGAATTGGATGTGGATTTTGACACTTGAATCTTGCTTGAAATGATACTTTGAATACTTGACTTGATCATGAAACCTACATCACAATGTTAGCTCCAAAAACATGCATGATGCAAGAAGACTTTGACATGATGAATAGATCTTGAATGCTGCAATAAATCTCTGTTATATCTTCTCTTGAATTCCTTTGGTTGCTTGAAGAATGCTCATAAAATTCTCATAAAATTGCTAGGTGAAGCTTAGTGAAATAACCTTGTATTTATAGGTATGTATCCTTAATTTCCCAAAACTCAAATATCACAAGACGACATTGAATTATGAATTTGAAGACATTAAAATACCACTAAAAACATAATTTAAATTTAGGTCCAAAGGTCTAGGGAGGACGAATGGGTCCCAAGTCCCTATACCTTAAACACACATTTTTCAATGTAAAGTGTTAAGTTTAGGCATTAATTATTGTTGGGTTTCCCCTTTAGAAAATGTAATTAATTAGGATTGTAAATGAATTAAAGGGCATAATTAAGCTCAATTTATTAAGAGGGCCCCAAATAAGTGTGTAAAAGTAAAAGGGTACATTTAACAACACTAAATTAAGGCATTATTAAGTCCAATTTGACTAGGAGGGCCCAAACAAGTGAGAAAATGTAAAGGGTTACATTTTTCTACACTACAACTAATAAGTATTGGATAAGGGGTCTGGCTTGTGTGATAATCAAATTATTTGGTGATAGGATGGAAACAAATGTTAATAATAGAAAGGTTGGTATGTTTCAAATTGTGGAAAGTGATAAGGAGGTTTTTATCAAGGAGAAAATTAATGTGTTTTCCAAGTACCCCTCGTATCACATGTTTATTTGCAATGACAAAGCTTTGGTAGTTTCAAATGTTATCGGCGTGCCATACGTCCCTTCCCACCTCATTTTTGAGGCTTGGCTTGATTTTGATAATTTGGAAACATTTATTAAGGTGATGGTTAATCATTCCAAATCTATCCTTGAGCTTGTGTATCTGGTTCTTATCATTTGGTAGATTTTTTTACGTAACTTAAAAGGATTTCTTCTTTCCACTATCTACTTTTGTTCTCTCTGCAAGTTTGGTATGAGTTTTGGGAGAGTTGTTTTTTGGGGTGGCATGAAGAAGGGAACTACCCAAAAGAAAGGTGTGAAAAATCTACATACTTCGAAAATGGGAGGGTCGAGGAAGAGAACTGAACCCCCTAATTGTGTCGTCCTCAAACAAAATTTTGATATTTGGAGAATGTTTAGAGGGGTTGGTATGGCTTATTTATTTGAAGCAATGTGTGGTTACAATGAGAATCTAACTACAAAGTTCACTAACTCGTGGAAGAAAGGTCATGTTACTATTGGCGTGGTGAAATTCAAAGAGACAACTCAATTAATAACCGAAGCTACTGGTTTGGCTAATGAGGTAAGAAAGGTGGTGAAAAAAAGTGGTGTTGATTATCAAAGGTTTGTGGAGAAACTCATGCATGAAGGTGAGGTGCGAACGAGGTTCCATAATGGTTATGATCGGCTCGAACTTCCTCTGTTGTTTTCCCTGGTCAGTATGTTTGTTATTTGTTACTCCACCTTATAAGGTAGGTATATGACTGTTCATGCCTATCATTTCCCCATTTTGAATCATATTCATCACAATGATAGGATAAACCTAATTCCCTTTTATTTTCTTTCTTCCCTGCAACAAAACATTGAGAATGGGGCCTCGCCTCTATTGCAGCAAGGGCTAATGTTGGATCTATATAAGTTTGTCCTTGCTAATAATACCCATGGAAACCCCTTGATTGTTAGGCAAGATAATCCCCTATGTAATTCTGATGAGGAGGTTGTTATCCCCACGACTGTCGAGCATATAAACCTTGTGCCTAACCCTAGGCCCCCTGCTCCTCATATTGACCCTCTAGAGGGAAACCACTCAAATGTTTCCCTATTGGCTACCCTCCATTCCAATTCCTCTGCCTCTAAATCTAAGCCAACTTCTATTGAAAATTCCCTTGAGATGGAATTGCTCAAATCCACGCTGGAGAAAAGGAAACACTCCCCACTGCTTTTGAAACCCCCTAAAGTAAAGAAATTGAACAAAGATTAGAAAAACCCGAAGCAAGGTAATGTCATCACCGTTATGGAAGAATCTGAAGGTCTTCAAAAGGAGGAGATGGATGAGGGGAAGGTGGGAACATTGCATGGTGGTCAAAGATCAGCGAGATTGGCTAAGGTCGCTTCCTCTAATAAAAAAACTAAAGGTAAAAAGAAGGAAATTGAGGAAGAGGAAGAGTAACAACTTACTGTGGAAGAATTTGAACCCCAAATGGAGGAGGAAAGTGAAAGAATGGATTGTGAAGACTTTGACTATGAGATGGATGAAGAAGAATTGGAGGAGGAGGAGGATTATAAGGAGGAAGAAGTGGGTGGGGAGGAGGATCTTAAGGTTGTTGGGGGGGAGGCCCGGGAAGAGGCTAACAATGCCCCTGGTGCTACTCTTTTTGGAGATATTAACATTGAATTTTTGAAAATAAGAATCACTTTCTTGCAGGTACAGGTCAAGGACATGGGAAAAGCTATCATCACCTTGACAAAGGTCACTAATGGGTTGATGTGCAGAGCCATGGTCAGAGCGATGTCTAGTCAAACCAAGATTAGAAAGCAATTAAAGAAGGTCGGGAAGCATGAAGACACAAAGGACCTAGCAAATGAAGTTTCCCCTGACTGGAGAGAATATTTCTCCCAGATTGGAGGCAACTGGAAGTTGATAGCTAATGCCAAATGATGGCTTTTATCATCTTGCCCAATGTTTTGATGTTTGGCTCTTGGTTTCCCTGGTTTAATGATTGTTTTAAAACTATGGTGTCTTTGGATGATATCATCGAACTGCTATTTTTTTATAGCTATGTTAAGGTTTGGGACTAGTTTGTTTATGGTTAATCTCTTCTCTGGCCTACGTGCCACTTTTTGGGTCAGTCTATGGTATGCTTATAATGTTTTTGATTATACTTATATTGGTCATGTGGATACAAATACTAGTTATTTGATATGGCCTGCGTGCCTCCTATGGTGGCTTAACAATATGTAGTCTAGGTGATGTTTTGTTTGGTGCGGCTGGTGCTATTTCCTAGCCTATCTCATTTTTGCTACATCCTCTTTTTGTATCTGAAGGGATCATGGCCCTTTCCCTGCTTATATAATAAAAAACATACTACAAATAAGAAATCAATATTTTTTATAAAAAATAACTTGTTTTCTTGGAGGTTTGACTGTACTTATTTATTATTATAATTCTAATTATTGGTTTCAAGGGTACACAATAAAAAAATAGAGAAAATTATAATAATTATGATTTTAATTTGCTAATGATTGTTTTGATTATACGAGAAAAATAGGTTTTGAAGGGACCTAAAACCCTTTACAACCTTAGATACAAAATGTTGCTCAAAAGATACTAAACTAAAACATCAGCAACAACCCAAAACCCAAAACAACAGAAACTACAAAATGCTGCTCCAAAGATATAACACTAAATATCAGCAGCAACCATCAGCAAAAAAATAGAAAAATAACAGGAAAGAAATCGAGACCCAGTAGCAGAAAAAAAAAGACAACAGGACACTACTTCATACTACTTGTTGGCCCCACAGTTGTCGTTGCACCAAAAGATCGACCTGTTAATACCCGATACAACTGCCAAAGTTAACAGATCCACAACAGGTGATTAGTCCATGTCGCGAATCTTGAGGGGAGCGCTAACCATCTGCCAACAAACTTCCCTTCAACGTTACCTGAGGGGATTTGAACCCGACACCTTTGGCTTTGATACCGATTGTTGGCCCCACAATTGTCGTTGCACCAAAAGATCGACCTGTTAATGCTCGATACAACTGCCATAGTTAACAGATCCACAGGAGGCAGTTAGTCCATGTCGCGAATCCCGAGGGGAGAACTGACCATCTGCCAACACTACTTAAGGTGTTGGCCACCTCAAGCTCCTGGTTCGTATGCAGCCCAATCATGTCCAACAATTATTTTTTCTCAGCTTCAAAGGACTTCTTCCAGTCAACCAACCCTCTAGCAGCAGGGCCTTTACCATCATCCTTCGCAGCTTTTTTCCCTTTACCTTTGGCCAATTGTTCCTTCTCCATTAACTCAAAAAATTACAACTGGTCCTCTCTAAGCTCACTAATCTTGCGAAACAGGACCTCCAAAGAGTCCGCACTATTTTTTATTGAATTGTGATAGGTATGGAGAAGTTTATTGATATTTGCATTGGTATCCAATACCTTGGCTTCTAAACCAACCAAGTGTTGCTCACAAAGGGAATTGAATTCAGTGAACGAACACTCAAGATCAACAATTTTGTCTATTAGAATATCTGAGGCCGAACCTTTCAGAATGTTCTGCAGATTCTCTTTCAATCCCCTTATTTTAATGTTGACCCTATTGAATTCCTGTAGAGTCCATTTAGCCAATTTGAAAGTACCAGTAGCCCTCGCCCTCGTCATGTCAAGAAGCTCAAACATAGAGGTGGAGTCATCATTAAGATAGGAGAAGTCCTCTGATAGGGTATTAACCTTTAGAGGCTTAGACTTCACATGCTTCTACTCAACATCCTCCTCCTCCTGGACCATTTTTTCACCCACAGGTTCCACATTCAGAGAGTTTTGAACCAGGGAATCATTAATTTCCACCGCCTTCTCCTCCAGAGCCTTCTCCTTGCAGAGTTATGTGGACTTCTTAACCATATCTTTAGAGGCTTGGTTCTTCATCTTGGTGATGCACTTATAAGCCCTTCTTGTCTTATCCTTGGCCTCCTTAACATTTTTCGTGAAGCCCCTCCTCCTTATTGCCAACCTTGATATCACCCTGACCAATGTCCATAGCATCATCCTTGGGCGTAGAATCCTCAGAACCCACCTCAGTGTCATCACCATCAAACTAGGACTCCAAATCATGCATAATAAGATGCTTGGCTGCCTGTTTTCCTTTAGGGTTCCCCTTCTTCCTCTTTTTAGAGGGGACAGCCACAGGGGACAGGGTCCCTTCTTCACCTTCTTCATTCCACTCTTCATCCTTAGCCACGTTGGTATCCAAGCCAAAAGAGCCAGAATCCTTAGTTAGAATCTTTTCCTTTCCCTTAATAAATGAGGCAGGAATGAGGGCTTTTACATGCTCCATAATTAACAAAATAAGGCCCTCATGTAGGATCGGTGCCCTCCTATTTTTTAAGTGAGCATACACAGAGACCTCCACGAAAGACAAAAGAAAGAACAGAAAGGAGATAAACAACCCATACCTAAAATGAGTCAAAAGAGTAAAATGATGGCCAAGGATAGCAGTGAACCTGCCTTCCAGAGTCACATACCATATTATTATTTTCGCAATATTCGCCCAAATCTTCTTGAGAGACTTCCACTCATAGCCCCAAGCCTCCATCTTGACAAGTTTATTCCACTCGTCATCTTTGAAAAATTGAGCCATTTCCTCCTCATTACTCTTCTTGTCTTTGAAGAATTTAAAGCCAACCATAGGCAACCCAGTCACAGTAGCTATCAGCTCCTCATTGATATCAACAACCAAGCCCTTAAACTGGAGTTTGCAGTTGTGCCAAGAAGAAACAAACTTTGTCGAAGCATTCGGGTTGTGTCCATGCAACCTCTCCAAAAATGGCGTAAAATTCCCATGTTGGAGAATCCTCCAAATTTTCTACTTCTTTCTCAGGCTCGCACAAGAATGAGGCTCAATTGTAATTTTTTCACCCCCCATATTCACAAGAACCAACAGCAAAAAACCCTGGCAATTGAAGTTCTTTTGATAGCCAACAAGCTGAGCAATACCCACAAAGCGTGTGAGTCGAGATTTGGTACTAATGGTTAAATAACTCCACCATATAATCTCAGCCAAAACCATCATTTCTCATTAAGATCCTAGCTGCCTCGGGAAGGAGAGAGCCTTCCTCCCACACTCTATACTCATTAATTCTGACAGCTTCATTAGCAAAAAAATCTGCCAATGAATTACCTTCTCAATATATGTGAGAAACATAGGTTTCTTCACAAAATCTCAGCGTGATAATATCATCCTTTATTAATTGATCAACATTCCAGCTAGGCTTATGGGTTCCACATAGACAATTGATGATGTTAAACGAGTCTCCTTCCATCCATAATTTAGAGTAACCCTTGTCCACAACAAACTTAATACTTATAAACACAGCCTCCGTCTCAACATAATGATTTTTCATTTGCTAATGATTGCTTTTATAGCACAAAGTTAGAAATAAAGAAGATTGGTAGTAATAATGACAAACAAATCATCAATATTTACACTACAAGGAAATAAATTGTACCTTGCATTAAAGAATATAAGATAAAGCCACTAATTGGATTAAGCTCTAGAATCCTAAAAGAAGTTAAGAATAAATTTAATACAAATGAGTAAAAGAAATAGAAACATTAGGAAGGATTTGGGAACTTATTTGTATTAATTGTGTTTTCAATTTTGATTGCTTTGATTGACTTTATAATAGAAAAACTAGAAACCAAATCAATGATCAAGAACTTGGACAAATATTATGATCCTTCTAAGGATTGGGACTTGATTGCACCTACAATCTTGTTCTAGAACACTTCAATCTTGTGCACTTGTGTTCACTTTTAAATTTCACATTCAATATATGTAAAACATATGTATCTATGGCTATACTTGCACCCAAGAAATGAATGGTGCCAAAGAGCATGTTTAAAGTTTTGGTATAAAAGGATTGAAGATAGTTGACTTCCTTGATAGAAGTCAAGCCCCATGTTCAATTTAATAAGATTGAATACACATAAAACAAAGAATCTTGATGTTGATGCAATTGAGACCAACTATGATTAACATTCTAAATACAAATCTAAAATGATTTCTTTTGATTAGCAAAAGATATTTTGTTTTGATTGACAAAATGACTTAAGATAATATCCTTAATTACAAGTCCTAAATAAAATGCAAGACATTTGACACCTAAACTAACAAGTAACCATCATATTTCTAAAAAGAAATCCTAAAAAGTGAAATATTTTGAACTTAAAATAGGAGGATTAGATTGTAGAGGCAACTTAATGTAGGTAGGCAATGCCCTTCATAATTGGTTTGGTCCTATTTTGTAATGATGGGTTTAACATAATTACACCAAATCAATCAAATTAACTATTACAATCATATATTTACATCACCCACACAAAATGATGTAAAAAAATATTAATCTTACACTTTCATCATCTACAAACAAAAACAATTTAAATAAATAATTACTATATCAATGTACAAAAACTAATGAACAATAAAAATCATTTCATCTTCATCCTAAAGTGAGATCTTAATATTGATAATGAAAATTTCTACTCAATTAAATCGAAAAATACACTTATATTCATTATAGAATATGAAAATGCAACATATCTTAACAACACAAATTAATTTAACACATAATAAAATATATAAACAATTAACTGAAGTTTTTGAATTTGACGGCATGACCATTTCTTATCATATTCTATAATTCATCAAATATTTCTTATCATACTCTATAATTCATCATCACAACCTGTTTTGCATGATCACATCATGCACAATGAGTTTCATGTGATAACCCAATTTAATTTGTTAAATGATTAAAATCTGTGATTCTCTTTAACCCCATCCATATGTGTAATTATAAAAGTTTTGACAGCCTTCTTACGAACAAAGGACGATTCACATGACAGGTATGTTGTTTTTCTTGAAATTGAAGTGTCCACTATTATTTTGCCTTGAATGGAACGTAGAACATTAATTGGCGAGCGAGGGCAAGCTCTGGTACAATCCACTTTTCCTGGTCGTCGACAGAACAGAATTATACACTATTTCGCTTATTCTGAAACTATTGGCCCCTCACCTAAAAATATAGGCTTACAAAACCGTACAGATCAAGAGAACCTGGCGGGGGCCCTGACAATGAAGCGACCCACTAAAATTAGGCGCAACGCTGACCTTACCAAAGAAGTAACCGTATTGAATGCTACAGATAAGCGGCGCTCTTGCAGGGCCCACAATCCTGAGGTGCAAATGTTGAACCCCTCCGCCATTGCCCAAAATATCCCCATCAAATGTGAAATTTCAATTTATTCAAGCTGTCCGACAAAAGCCCCTTCAACCCTAAGAAATCTGCGCAAACATAAGTAAAATGGTTTGTATCAGAGGCGTGCATATGCCATGAAACAGAGAACTAGAAAAATGCAAGCATGTAATTGTTCTCTTCAATGAATTTTCTTTGGAAGACATTATGAGGGATTTCTTAAAAAAATTACCTCTCTATTCTCAAATGCACGCCTCAGGGAAATTGACTTTACTGGTGGTTTCATTGCTGGCCAGGTTATTTAATAATGAGAAGCAATTTGCTATCCAGGCAGAGAACAACATAGTGGATTACCTTGTTAAATTGTGTGATACTCTGAATGATTTCATACTTCAAAGGAAAAAAGAAACCCTCGCTTTTCAGACAAAACATTTCAGAAATCTTCCTTAAACCCTTAAGCTCAACGTCAGAGAGTCCAAATCCTTGCTCGGGTAGCACATACAGGGGAAATTTTGTTTTTCTATCATTAAAGCATGTTTAATGTTATTCACCTATTATATCCTCTTGGATTGGAAAAAAATTCACTTCTGCTTTAGAAACTGAAAAAAATTAATCATATGTAGGGCATTCTGCGCAGATCTTCACCAGAATTTAGCAAAAGACAAACTCAGAAATTTAAAGGCGAGGCAGAAGCTCGCTTTCATGGCGGTCAAGCAAATAAATTTCCACATCCATTATATTAATAATTCACAAAACTTTTCCACATCTATGATAAATTTTCTGGTCTGAACACAAAACCTAAAATTGCAAGCACAACTCTCCAAAAACTCTGTATAATATTAAAATTAAGTAATTTTCTGAGGTTGAAAATATGACATACACTCCCCTTGAAAGGCTTCAAATCCGCTGATTAGCTCTAATTTTTAAACATTTGAGAAAACCAAGCGGCGTTGACCGTTTCCTCAAAAGCCTAAAAAACGCCATAGTTTAAAGCTTGTCCTAATCCATTCATAAGAAAGAAAACCAGTGATATTTAAAACTCCATGGCCGTTTCTAGGGAAATTTAACCGACTTTAAGTTTCGTAGCCCCTAGAAAGAAAGAAAAAGGAAAAAAATTACTGCTCCTTACACAAATGGCAGCTTATCAGTCCATCATCATCTGGATTTAAAGAAAAAAATCGTTTCTCGCCAAAACAGGAAAAAATTACGAAAATTTATACAAAGAGAGTCTCCAAAGCTTTTACCGCAGAAAATCCGGAGGTTGCCTTGGGTTGAATAAGGCTTCCCGGACCGCTCCTTCACTGTATTTTTCTTCTCATCATCAATCACATCTGATTTTATATATACGTATGTTCAACATTCCTGCATTTTCTTGCTGTCCTCCATATTCTTTCAATTATTCCTTGTTTTTTTTTAACTTTCCCCGTAAAGCAAAAACCACCCAACCTTTACGAATTTTATATTATTTATGCCGGCGAATCGGATTTTATCCGTCAAAAGGTTAGCCACTACAACTCTGCCTTCACATTGAGCTTGAAGACACTGAATTGGCGGGATAAGCATGACGCTGATATCTTAACTAACTTCAATTTGGTTTGTTTTGAGGTTTTTTTATTGTTTAAAGGCATTATATACTTTAAAGGAAAGTAACCAATTAATTACTTTATCATTGTGAGAGTATATAGGATAGAATTAATGTTATGTTAGGATATGATGAGGTTGGAGTTATTTCTTATGTAATTATTGAAATATGTTGTTCTACACATTAAAAAAAGTAATATGAATTTACCCTCCTCGAATCATATGTAAAATTGTGAGCTTTTTTAGTCTAGATAGATTATGCAAGCATGAATCTATTATTTGTCTTATGGATCTAATCATATTGGTTGCACGTGTCTACTATCTAATTCTCTTGAATCCCTACCTTTTGTTGGTTGTTAAGGACTTATGGTATTTAAGAATGCCTTAAGGAGGATACTAGAACACTAGACAAGTTGTCCTAGGTCAACCCTAACAGAGATTGACATTACAGTCATACTAAAGATTGTCAAGCAACAAAAAAGCATGCAAACATCTTAGATGATGCTTATGAAGTAAATGTTGCTCTTTTTAATGCACCGATTGAAGTATTCTTCTAATAAATACTCCTAGGATATTTTTGGAGGGTCATTATCTAAGACTTTTTTTTCAGAATAGACTGCTAAATAGTTGATCCTCATCTACGAGTAGTGAAACTTCAAGGATATGTGTCCTTCAATAGAGAAGTGTCCTCTAATAGAGAGGTTTCCTCCAATATTGCTTGCTCCTCCTCTATGTCCACTATTTATGGGGAGGCCTCACTACGTTCCTTCTCCTTCTTCCACTTTGGTTTCTTCTCCACACTCATTTGTAGGAGGGCCTCTATTGCTTCTTCTTCTGACTATTCTTTCCGAGGAGGTGTGGTAGCGAGTCTCCTCTTTCTTGATTAGCTACTTTCGCCTTGTGAAGGTTCTACAGGAGGAATACCGATATGGAGCCTTTTAGACCTCTAGGGAGTGGATGTACTCTATTCCTTGATCTCTTGCTTCGATGGCCCCTATTCCTCATGCATTTTTTCTTGGTTTTTCTCGACATATTCTTCTGATTTCTTTTTAGCCAAATTATCTATGTACTCTCGATAAGTTGTGAATTTCTCAATTAGTAGGTCCTTGGGGAGGTTGAGGAGTATGGAGGTGTAGGAGTGGATCTTTGTATTTGTCACATCATATGGGAATTGGGGTATCCAAGACATTCTTGGCTTAATTTTCTCCATGATTGTATAGTCCTTGTCTACAAGGAAGATAATATCTTTAATGCACTTGTGGACCATCTCATAAGAGATGTGTTCCCTCTCTTGTAAATTTTGTTGCAGAGATTTGAAGAAACCCAAGTAGGTTGCAGTGTAGGATGTGGCATCTTAGAAGTGTTTAACATACTCCTAAATTTAGTTTGCAACTGATTAGGTGGAGTCTCAATTATTTCTCGCAAATGCTGAGAGTTGTTGTATGAAGTAGAACATAAGGAAAATTAATAGTGTCCCATACCTGAATTGGTAATGAGATTGTTTTGTCCTTTGAATATTGTCCAAGAGCTCTTGCCGCAAGACCTCACATAGGTTGAAATGTCCTTCCCTTCTGTGACCATTTGGTAGGGTGCGTGAATGGCGGCGGTGGTAGCTGAGTCCTCCCAATTTGTGTAGTACACCTTGTAGATGATGCCCATGGTGACACACTTGACTATTGGGTTTGTTATCTTGGTGATATCAAGACTTTGACGATCATATGTTGTCCTTGTGAGCCTTGTGACCTTCACATTCTTGATGGCCTTCTTTGGCGGTACTTCTCCTTGTGCCCATAGGCCTATTATTGCTTTGATGGAATCTTTCGTGATTTTGTAGGGTCGGTCCAGGTAGAGATACTCGTCATAGAATTGACTCGATATGATTCAAACCCAGTCTTCTTGCATTGTGAAGTTTAGAAACTCTTTCTAAATGTTTAGTCATTTCTCAAAGTTTTTTTGTACTATGGTAGATGTTATTGTGTGTTTGACTGCATTAGGGTGTGCCTCAAGACTTCAAACTTGGTATGATCTATTTTTGTTAAGGGTGCATGGATATATTTGTACATATCTTCTATATAGATGACATCCACAAGTACCTTTGAGAATGCCCTTGCTAGGTCAGTCTACATTGCTTTGTATGGGAATCTTTTATATTTTGGCCTAGGCTTTTGAGAAATGTCGACTAAAATCCATGTGATTAGCTCCCCTTTTTGCTCTGTTTTTTGCTTCCACCCACTGTTTTAATGTATTTTTCTCCAATTTTTTGAAAAAGTCAGCGCTATATATCGGGATGGCACTATTTTTGGTGTTTATTGCATCAATCAAAACAAGTAGGCACTAAATTAGGCACAAATTAGTGTCAAGTTTAGCGCCGAGTTACATGTTCAAAATTATGTTCAACATAAAAATGGAAACTATTTAAAAATAATAAAGTTAACAAAGTTGCTTATTTAAATAATTGTGAGTTATGTGCAAATTAATATTTTATTAACTTTTGTGTCTTCACAAACATATGTTGATACAAAATGAATGGAAGAAGCATCCGAGTAATCCTAATTTTTTCTGCCAACAATTCATACCAAAGATTGAACAATTTAAGGATATTCCAATAGGTAATTTGTATCGACACAAATAATATTACTAAAGCATTTCAAAGTTTAGGCCATAAGAATCGTCCATTTTTAAACATGGCCTACAAATAATTCTGAAAATTTAGAAGTCTTGGTCATTAGCATTATTGTCTGCTACAATGTCATCCAGTGTATCATTGTCAATGTTCATATGTTCTTTCAAGTATTTAATATTATCATCATCCTCATCTTGACCTGCATCATCTTCATCATCATTGAAATTTGATTGTAGACCATCTATATTGTTACCAAATGTATTTGGATCATCATTTTCTATACCATCCATATTGTTGTCTTCATAACATCATCTAACTCTGGATTGTTGTCTTCTTGTGCCTGAACATAACCATCTTCAACATCATCATGGATGCCAATTTCTTCGATGTTCTCTAATCCCTCTCTCTCATTTTGTTGGCCATCATTGTTTTGCTTAGTATCCACTAATGCATCGTCAAATACATGCCTTAATCTTGGATCATAATGTATGACAAATATCCATTTCGGTTCCAAAATATCTTCATAGAAAAATACCTGCACATGAATGCCATACATATATTAGACGTATATTATAACAATTTTATTGATTAATAAACACATGTATATATTCACAATAAACTATGAATTAATAGATTAATGATCACTACTGCTTCTTGTTTGAGTTAAAGAAATACCTCCTCACAATGAATTGGTAGAACATAAGGCTCCTTATCCTCCGATAGGAAGCATGAGCAATCTATAGAAAACAATCCACTATGGGTATCATGTCTTCGTGTCCTCTCAAATGCTTCATACCATCTACACTTAAAAATACAACATTTAAAAGAGCGGTAATCCAACTCAATAATTTCTTGTATTTTCCCAACATATTGTAGATTCCCTTCAATTATATTCTTATCTTTTGAGCTTAATTGATTGGATTGCTTGAATTCAACCATGATGCCACAATCGAAGGATCATCTCTTTACATCTACACTTTCTACATGATAATGTCGACCATATGCCCACATTGTTGGATATTTCATCACCCGTGAAAGACCATTTATTTCAATGAAAACAAATATAATGACGAATATTAAAATAGTTAATAGTGTCAAAACTGTAAGGAAACAACATTTTGTAAAATTCCAATTGTACCTTTCTTTCACATCCTCTAGACATGTTGATTTCATCTTTTGTTATGTTTGAATCTATACCTGCATCTTCTATTTGATTTTGAATTTGTTCAGTAACCCATTCTAGTGTGCAATATTTTCCCCATTCCCCAAGTAGATCAGTGGGAAGTGGAGTATTCCTTGGGTTTGATCTCTTAAACTGTCTCCTTTCTTTTAACAATTCTTCTCTCTTTTTATCATATAGATCTATCCATTTGTTCATAAAGTCCATGTGGTACATAATGAACTTGTCGAGTATAGCACTTTCGTCTACACCTATTACATGTCAACATGTTTATTTCAAACTCCAAATGTCATGTTGTTAATTTCACAAATAAATTACAGAGTAAATTAATGATTGCAAGAAAAACAACCACACTGATCATGAATTTACTTACTAATTTTTGTTGGTGTAATTAATTATTTAATTACACTTTATTAAGTTTACTTAGGTAATGATTATTTTACTTAATTAATAAGTAAGCTTTATTTAGTTGAGCTGATTTTAGGTCAACATTAGGTTTTACCTTTAGGGGTATGCATACATTGCTTTTATAAAGCAATTCATCTCTTGTATTTTCCTAATTCTTGAATACAATTCATTTGCACATCTTAATGCAAATTGCTCTTGTTTTTTTTGTTTTTCTCTTGTGGAAGGTATTTTCTGGTTTACATGTCTGATCTTGGTTTCTAACATGGTATCAGAGCCTTGATTTGTAGCCCCTTCTCAGTTTTTTGGAGAAATTCATTACAGAGCACGTTCAGGGTTCCTCGAGGGTTTCATACCTTGAGCTTACTTATGAAGCATTTTGGATCAGATCGGGCATCTCCATTGGATTCAAAGCACTAGAAAAAGTTAAGATTGGCTTTTGTTTCATTGATTTTCATCATCATTTTCCAAATCAGCAAGGGTTTCAAGTTTGGTGATTTTTTTGCAAGATCTGGGGGTAGCCAATTTTTCGGGGCACTTTGGGCACAAACGGAGGTCACCATCGCATTCGCAGTGGCCAAAAACCCTATGAATGCTTGTCGTTTGGTCAATTTTGGAGTAGTTAATCCGGGAGGCAAAAACAATTTGTCAGGGAGGCCGTACGACCTCCCCAGCATGCATTATGAGGCACAAATTTGAAAAAAATTCAAAAAATAAAAATAAAAATGCTTTGAAAAAAGCGTTGCCAGTGCAAAAAGCAGCGCCGCTGAACGGCCACCGCTCAGTCGCCAAACAACCACCACAACACCACCCAGCAGCCACTGCTGCCCATCTCGCCACTGCCCGTCCCTGCACGCTAGCCCCCGAGGGCTTCACTCTCCGCTGACGGTCACATTGGGGACTAGGTGCTCTACGCCCAGCCCCTAGCCGCCTTCAGCCCCCACCCACAGTCACGTGGGTGACCAAGGGCTCCGCCCCATCCCCCAGCCACCAGCCCCTTAGTCCACCCAAGCGACCAAGGGCTTATTGTTTTTAGCCCCTTGGGCTGCCTGTAGGCCAAATTGGCCCTTTTGGAGTAGTGTTCACTAAATTGGGCGTAACTTTTGCATATGGTGTCAGTTTTTCACAAACAAGATACCATTGGAAAGCTGGTTCCAAGCCTGTTCCATTGGTGTGGGTATTTTTTCAATATTTTTCTCCATATTTATTTTAAAGGCCTCTAAAGTTAGATGAAGCAGTTTTCGCTTCAGAGGGCATATCTTTTGCCTCGGTTATCCATTTTTTGTGATTCAAGAAGCATCAAAAAGCTGATTCAGCCCTCTACACATATCTAAGGTCAATTTTTAATCATGGAGGCAGATGTGAACATTGATTTGTGCATGCACTCTTTCTTATTTTCATGCAGTAGGTTTGCATTTTCTCTTTGATTTATGCTATTTTTTTTGCATGTTCTCCTTTTACAATCATGGGGTATTGTAATAAATGAAATTATATAAAGTTCCATCAAGGGGGTTTCTTGCATAATAATTTGATTAGAGTATAGTTGCATGGCATGGACTTTGATCTCATCTTCATATTGATGACAACTCGCATGAGTTGTATCTGGATTCTGTAGTTTCTTTTGGCCACATCTTGCTCATAGATTGACACATTTTGGTTCGCATCGGTTCACATCTCAGATTGAAAACCTATGGTTAATGAACCTGAATCGTATCAGATTTGCATCAGGTCACATCTCAGTTTGAGGGCCATTCATTTTATGGTCAATGTTCCAAAATCTTCATGGTACTTGCTCCTATGGATCAGTTTTAGTCATAGTTTGGCATCGGCATCGAGATACACATAGCTTCCAAATTATTTCATCATATCATTCCCTCTTGTGGGGGGCATCATTTATTCACCTATTGTTGCTTTATAGATTCCAGGGTTGTTCCAGTTTGTGAGTTTTCCAGTGTTCCTTGGCATCAAGTTTGCTATTGCATTATCATGATTCCGCCTGAGTCCTTCAATGTCTCTCATATGGTTTATTGTAAATAGAGGTATCTTTCCTTGCTTGCCAGATTCAAGATTCCAGTGTTACTCCACCAGTGTTCTTCCAGTGCTTCTTTGCAGCAGGTCATCTCATTGAGGGGGGGTTTTTGTCCCACTAGGTTTTCACCTCTTTCCCATTCATTGCATTTGTACATGGGTACCTAACATGGCCTTGTAGTCAAGACCCATTCATGCATTCATCCTAACATTAGGTGCATGCTTTTTTAGTCTCCCCAAGTTGCACTTAAGGGGGGGTGTTGGTGTAATTAATTATTTAATTACACTTTATTAAGTTTACTTAGATAATAATTATTTTACGTAATTAATAAGTAAGCTTTATTTAGTTGAGCTGATTTTAGGTCAACATTAGGTTTTACCTTTAAGGTTATGCATACATTGCTTTTATAAAGTAATTCATCTCTTGTATTTTCTTAATTCTTGAATACAATTCATTTGCACATCTTAATGCAAATTGCTTTGCTTTTTTTTTTTTTCTCTTGTGGAAGGTATTTTCTGGTTTGCATGCCTGATCTTGGTTTCTAACAATTTCTACTTGAACACCATTAGATTGTGGTTTTTCTCCACCAATAATATATGATGCTTGTTCTTCATCCCAAAAGCGTGGCCCATCTTCAAAATCCTTACCAAGGAATTCACACAGGAAGAAAAATGCTTCATTCAATACATGCCCTTCAGCCATGCAACCCTTTGTGCGTGCCTTTTGTCAAACATATATTTTTAGAGTTTTCATATACCTCTCAAAGAAAAGCATCCACCTTGTTGATACGACACCCACCAATTCAATGTCATTGACTAGGTGTATAAGTAAATGGACTTGTAGGTCCATGAAACTTGTAGGGAGCTCCTTCTCAAATACACATATAATTTCTACAATTTCCTTCTTCCATTTTGGCACTTCACATTCGTGGATCTCCTTGAAGGTCGCCCACCTAATATAAGAATAGTAAATTAGTATTAACCTTTAGTCAAAAATTAAAATGCAATATAATATATCTATGTCTCTCACACATGAACATTTCATATAACCACATACCTTGTAAATGCTGACAATCGACTTATTGCATTCCTTAAGTCAACTGTAAGACAGGAATCCCCCCTAATTTCCAATGGCATGATATGCTATCAAACACATTTATGAAAAGGTCATTAGTAATTTTTTCTCACACAACAAAATATCAAAATATATTTAGTACTTAATCAATGTTACTAGTAAATGTTAAATGATGATATATAATACCTTCATAAAATTATGAAAATCATGTGTTTTAAATCATATGATATGTCCATCAATTGTAAAAGCTTTAGCCAATGATGACCCATAGCCAGTAGGTGTCCTTATTGAACGTATGACATTTTTTAGTTGGTCTAGCTCTTTTGTTTTAAAAATCCATGGAGCTTCTGCATATGTTTCATTTTCTATGTTTGGCCACAAATGTTTTCTATCAATTTTGGTACACGTGTTATCAATCAGATATGCACCCTATGCTAAGTTTGCAGAAAAATTAACTATCTGTTGACACATGGAAACCTTCTTCAGATGTGGGTGATCTAAGTGAAGAAAGAATCTCCAGAGTGAGCTGGTTCTCCGAATGATAATCCTATTCTAAATGATTTTTGAGGTAAAGGGTAGAAGGATGAACTGGATTAAAACTCTAACTTAACATGATTTTCATAACTTTAATGATGACTTTGATTATCTACCCACAAACAGCTCTTAGAAAACAATAGTAACTTCACAATCTCTCATGAACACCCAATACATAATTAATTTGCATGAAGATTCAGATTCAAACACAACATGCAACCTGCATCATATGAACTTCTTGCATCAAGATCTGCAATAATAGGACATAAAAGGATTATGCAAACAGAATCATAATGTAAACATCATACTAAAATTGCAAAGGAGACATAAATTGAGAAATAGGAATGATGCTTTATTAAACTAAAGGAGTATCCAAAGTCTGAGTACAAATTTATGCTTACAAAACTCTCTGCTTCAACATGAGAGGAAGAAAAAATGATCTGAACTAAGAAAAACTCTAAGTTTTTCTTCAAAATATATCTCTGCAAAACCCTAATCTGAGCTCAGAAAGAAAGCCTGGAAAAAAGCCTCCAAAACTGCTCCATAATGTGTAACAAAAGTGGAAAACTCACACTTTTTGCATGTCCATCCTAAAAAACACCCAAAAATAGGTCTATCTTGTTTTAAAAACAAAAATAACACCCTATCTTCATCCCATGCAACTCAATTTTTCCCAAGGAAAAATCAATCACCCAACTTTCATCAAACTACTAAAAATAGCAAAAGAATAAAACAATTTATAAAACATTGTTTTATCCTTTGCTTTACAAGATAATTGTAGCTTTAATCTTCTCAACTTGACCTAATTTTTGCAATTAAGATTTAGAAGTCTTTGCAAAAATATTACAACTTTAAATCTCATTACAAATTGATTTTTCTTCTAAAAAATCATAAAAATATAATGGCTATATTTATCATTGCATTTTAATTGATTTCTAGAAAATCAATCAAAAAAAAAAAAAAACCTAAGGCATATCCATGAAGGCTTTTATTTTCTAAGGAAAGGCATTTGAAAACAATTATTTTCAAAATAATAAAAATCCTAACCTAAAACTTGGGCAAATAACATCAAAGGTTCCCTAGCAAATGGTCAACCTAAACAATGAAAATTTTGACCACCATTGTGCATTAACACATATTTCATTTTTAAACATGGAATGAAAAAACCATTGGCATTGAATAGGGTCAAACCCTAATCATCAAAACACAAAAATAATGGGAAAATCCCATCATTTTGTTGTTGAACACTCTTGAGAGCATGATGCAACCGCCAAGGTTTGAGCAAACACAGAAAAAAAAATGGAGATTACCACGGTTTTGTTGAGATTCACTGATGAGAAAAAAAGGAAAAGAGGTAAAATGTTTCTCTGTAGCTCGAAATCTGCATTTTTTCTATCATTTGGAAGCCATTTTAGAGCTTAAGGCTGTGTCCATGGATACATTTCTGACTCTTATGTTTCATTTGTTCTTTCTATTATTTCTCTTCTCCTTCACAACTGCCATGAGAACTCGAATGAAGCTTTATTAGAGGCAAAAGCTTGAAAGTTTGATTTTTTTTTGTGAGCAAAAGCTCTAGGTGAGTTAAATCGACTCCATTTTTTGATCTTGAGCAAAAGAAAGCCATGTTTTTTTGTTTCTACCTTGAGAATAAATCATAGAAGCTCGCTTCTTTTCTACATTTGACAATAACGACACTCCATTGTTGTTTCTGTTGCTTTTATGAAGAAATAAAATCCTCCTGGTTGCGGCCATGGATAGAAAATAGTGTGTTTTTTATATGGCTCAGCTTCTTTTGAAAACCCTATAATGTCTTTTGATTTTTCCTTTGTATCTACAAGCGTTCAAACAACCCAGATGGGTTTTTGATGTGTAGAAAAGAAAAGAAGAAGAAAAAATGGCCTGTAAGCTTGACCTTCATTTTTTCAACATGGTTTTCCTCTGTATTTCTGAAACTTTTGAGTGCATTTCTTTTAGATGTTTGAGGTCAAAATCTTCATGTTCTCTTTGGAAAAGAAAAAAATCCCAGATGGGTTCTGAAACTCCCATAAAGAAAGATGATTATGGAAAAACCCACCTCATTTAATGAAAGCATCTGTTGTATCATTTATTTCACAGGATAGAAACTTGAAACCCTTGCATAGAAGAACTCCTTTCAGTGGTTTTGAATACACAACCTAATATAGGTTTCTGAAGTTTGTAAAAGTATCACAATTTTGGCTATGGCTTATTGATACAACATGAAACTTTTATACTGTATCTTCTTGAAACAGAAAGACATTCTCTTTCTACATTTGCATTCTTGCACAAAACTTTAACCCAGAGCTTATCAAAATAGTGAGTCTGCGTCTTAATTGATATTCATGCCAAGTTATATCGCAAATTATTGTTTCTAGAACAAAGCACATGAAGAACACTCACCCTTCTGTAAGTCACCATCCCACACATAGAAACACTTTGAAATTTTCACAACTTCAATTCTCTAGCATGGTGTACCTGTAGTTTATTTATTTTTTGTTCTAATCTCTTATCCTATGCACTTTTTTACTTAAAGATGCACTCTAAGCTTGTACTTGTCACCTATCTCATGTGATATGCAATAGAGTAGTTGTTGTAGCAATTTTGAAATTGACTCTAGTTCCTTATACTCTGTTACTTTGACTGTCATGCCACCTCATGTTGCTTCCAGTTTGCATTTGTAAATTGTCAGTATTGTCCTATGTATGCAAAATTGTACATACTCCTTTTGCTTTGATCCCATGCAAAGATATCGTTGAAAAAAATGAAACAAGCTTTCAAAAAATAGTGTAATCTTTGTTTCATAACGCTGGCCATATATTCAAACTCATAATTGTTTCCTTTTTGTACTCTCCATGCATTGACTTGATGATATCAATGCTCTTTATCTTGGTACTCTTCATTCATTTTTAAATCTTATTGAAGGCAATAACAATGAATCATGAATGTTAATTCAAAATGCATAGAACACCCAAGAAGAAGAAAACCTACACCATGATGCTTTGAGCACTTAGAAACTTGGCAGTGAATGATGTATGGCTTTTACTATCATTCATCTCTATAGCTTGAAACTCTTGAGCAATTCATCCTTCATGATTTTTCATTCTCTTACATTTTGGGCTTGGATGTCCTGAATGATGGGTTACTTGGGCTTTTGTAATGTTTGTAATGTACTCTTTCATATTTATCCTTCACTTTAGCAGCAATGAATGTATCTTTTCTCAACCCCTTATTGAATGTTGAGGGGCAACATGCTGAGCTCTACCCTTGTGGGTGCCCGTTTTACCCCACATGCTTATGTCTTCATGAAATGATCAGCTACATGAATTTTTCTATACCTGCATAGGAAACAAACAATATTAGCATAAAATAATGATGTGAAATTCCATTTTCAGGTTCTTATTACTACAATTCTCATTCTTAGCTGATTCCATGCATTTCAAGGAATGAGTTATATCTCTATTGGTAGAGCATGTACTGTAACTCATATCCGGAGCTCTAATAGGACTTTCCCAATGTTCTGTAGGTACACTCGGAATCGGAAGCAAGACGGAGCAAGCTGCAAACACATCAACTAAAGATCAAGACATAGGAAATGATGGATATGTCTTATGTTATTTGCTTCTTTCTTTCTTTTCCACCTTCAATTGTAGAATTCATTTCTTGCAATGAATGGTTTTAGCTATCTCCACGGCTTGCGTGGATCTTTTAATTTCTTCTTTCATTTCCATTCTGAAAGAAATGCATCAAAAATACAAATTTGTACAATCATTTGTATTTGTAAAAAAATGAAATACTATAATGTATAAGCATTGTGAAATAAAATGAAAGCAATTGTTATGCTTTATCACTTGTGTATTATGTTATGTACTTCATTTATGTTGCAAAGCATTGAGTAATAACTCTGAAACTCTATTCACTGAAACAATTGCATAACTGGGACTTGATAAACCTAGTGCAAACAACAATTTAAGCACATGCAGAAATTAATCGAACTTTCACTTTAAAATGAAACAACTAATCAACTCTGCCAATTGAGCTGTAGGGAAAATTGGTAACAACGCGAAAGAGCAATATGTCTCCTTGAAGACAAGGTGTCCTTCTCTTTGCCTGATATATGTCAAAATATAGAATCTGGGACATTTTTGAAGATGTACATAGGATCTAATATGTGAGATATTAATAGATCCTTCCAGTAAGGGAGCTCATAAAATATGGATTTCTTTTTCATTCCTTCTTGCATATTAACTACAACTCGTTTTGGTTCTTCAATTGAATCACCTCGATCAAAAAAATCCTCCCAAGCTTTCAATTCAACATCTTCATACTTCTTAAGCCAATCACCTGGACCCATAATCATGGGAGGGCCTCTATTTTCAACTTTTCCATCAAATTGATTCTTCAGGCGATTTCTAAACGTATGATCTAGTGGTAGAAAAACCCTGTTGTTTGCGTAAATAAATTTATGTAGATCTTGAGAATACCGCCCTTGAAATTGTTCTGCACATCTTGGAAATGCAAATATCCCCTTTTTTGAAACTCTGCAATTCAATAAGTAATGTTAATAACATCAAAAAAATAGTATAAAACTAAGTATGAAAGTTGGGATGAAAATAAATTATGAGTGTAAATATGTAAATATTTTATCTTATGAGAACAAACACCAAGTCCTGGGAAATCATGAATATTCCAACATAGCATACCATACAACATGAAGGACCTATTTGATGGAGGACATGATATGTCATACATTCTTATGCCTTTCCATAACAGTTGCATCTCATCAATAAAAGGCGCAAGATAAACATCCATGTTTTTAACTTGATGTTTTCCTGGAACAATGAGAGTCAAGATAAGGTGATCCTTTCTAACACTCATCCATGGGAGAATATTTTATACTATCAATCCGATTGGCCAAACACTATAATTTGAGATCAGGAAAGAGAATGGGCACACTCCATCAATTGCAAGACCAAGCCTTATACTATGAGGTTCATCTTTGAATTTTCTTGGCCATTTTTCCTCCATGTGTTTCATTGCTTTAGAGTCGGCCATAATTCACATGAATCCATCTTTACTCCTATTCTTTGCATGCCATTCCATCAATTGTGCAAGTGACTTGCAATGAAACATTCGATGAAGTCTAGGTATAATTTCCATTGGCATGTGACATAAAACCTTCTTTGGAACTGTAGGACCTTGTACATCTGTACGATATCTCTTCTCTTTGCATACAGGGCATTCTACCTTGTTTTGATATTCATCTTTGTATAAAATGCAATCATTTTTACATGAATGAATTTTCTTATATTCAATCCCCAACTCAACCAACAACAGACGCGCCTCTCTGCAAGTTAATGGAAACACATTCTCTTCAGGGAATATTTTAGTTTTTAGTGCCTTGTAAGATTGATAGAGATTGAGTTTTTAGAAAAAATGAAACTAATCAAAGAAAAAATATAATTTTATTAATCTATCATAAATATTGAAGGTGAACATGCAAACTACCTCCACCCTTAATGTCAAGCCTTTGAACCTCTATGAAAATTTGGTTGTCATGTCTACTAGTAGTCCAAATTTCTCTCTATTAAAAAATACAATCATTATCTATTTCTATATCATGCATCCTACTTAAAATACAAAAAGTAAATAGTGAAAATTATTTAATATTATTTTATTAGATAAAATAATAAGTAAATGTCTCTTATTGAAGGTAAAATTTGAACAAAAATATTTATTTTATTCCAAAAAATAATAAAAATATCTTCATTTAAATATATATACACAATGTATACATCCAATGTCATGTACATGTATCGGGCCACTACTACAAAAAATGAGTGGCTGTTGAATATATGTCTATACAGAAAGATCTACAAGTATATATGAATGTATATGCATCTCGCTACAAAATGGTACACACAAAAACTGATGATGAGCCCTTGATCACTACGGCGCGTGGCTCCCAGAGCCCTCTGGCTCTAGCGGATGCTCTAGAAGCCGTGGGAGGGGCTGAACGATGGTCATCGAGTGCAAACGATGAGAGCATGATGCAGACAACGCTACTCACATCCCTCTGATCTCCCCTTGTAAGGAAGATATTGTCAACTCTGCTTTCCGCAACTGATCACGTAGTCGTTGAACATCTGTCGAGATCATAGTCGCCAACTACCCGTCGAGGTCATCAAGACAGCTCTGAAGGGTGTCATGTGCCTACTCAACGACATCAACCCTCCTCACTGTCATGTCTCACTCGGCGAGCACCATCCGCAACTCCCCCAATAGCTAGTCGCGTTGCCCTTGCACAATCATCAACTCTGTAGTGAGTTGAATGATCTCTACACCCTGCTCCTCGTATGCAGTCTGTAGGCATGAAATCGACTCAAAGATAGGGGCATGACGTCTCACAAACACTAGCCAATACACCTCGAGGACTAATCCCTAAATCTGTACAATAGGTGCAACCTCTAAAATACACTGAGCTATGAGCCCAGTCCATCCCTGTGTGTCCTCTGCAACCATAAAGAAGGAAAACACATTAGTATCACATGGCATATATAATATACATATATCATCAAACTGAAAGCACAAAACATAAAACACTGAATCATGTATACCTAGATCCCCCGACTACCATGTCGGGTTAGGGTGAGGATCGGTACTAGGACCTGCGCTGCCGGCCTCAGTGGTCGCTCTTGGTGCCACAAGTGATGCAACCGCAGTAGAAGATGGTGGTGTTGAAGAGACAAGGGTAGCCAGTGGTGGATCTGACCTCCTCTGTTGCTTCAGCCTCGATGGCGCTGCCTCCTCCTCCTCCTCCCTAGCTTGCTATCGGCCTCTCCTCCTGTCCTGCGGTGGCGGGGTTGATAAGTCCCCCTGTGGACCAGGGTCCCCTCTCAGAGCACCCTCACCGAACATAGGAGCAGGACGATGCCTCTCCCACCACCGTGTGAAGTCTATTGCCACACCAACATTATCCACCGTCGATATGAGCGGTAGATTATGGTCAGGCTCATCATCATTGGAAGGGACGATATCTGTAATAGTGGGATGAGGGCGGTCCCCAACCCTCGTCGTGCTCCTATGGGCCTTGGTATAAGTGGGCACATCTACCAGTATAGTTTGTGGTCGACATGTTGCCACATGACCTGACCCAGTAGTAGGGTACAATAACAAAATCCCTAGGCCCAATCAAAAAATGATCTCGCTGTAGGTAGCAGATGCCCTCTGATCCCTCCCGTGATGATTGTGTGTCGTCAAGGGCCACCCGCCATCCACAAATGGGTAGCCCAAGGATCTGATAGACATCCTCGAGAGTAATGGTCATCTCTCCACATGGTAGTTGGAATGATGACGAAGTGGCATCCCACCGCTCCATGAGGGTTGTCAGCATCCGCTCATGATATCTCATCTCTGGCATGGTGAACACCATGCCAGAGACCGACGCGCTCTATGAGAGTGACCTCGTCCTCAAATAGGTGGTCCTCTGCTCGCGAACCAGCTGGAATGCTTTCCCTTCATGATGCTCCTGAATCTCCGGGTACTCCTACCAAAAAGTAACAAAAATTTTGAATTAGAACATCAACATTTTACATCAAAAGTAAGAGAAAATAACTAAGACCTATGCGCACCGCGCATATGTCTCCCTACCACCATGGTCGCCTTGGAGACGACAACGCGCACAGGAGACTAAAGTGATTACTTCAGACTATAGCATGATTTTTGGGCACAGGCGCACGAAAAAGACACCTGCGCACCTCGCTGGCTGAAAAATCTTTAAAAATGCATAAAAAATCACAAAGAACGAGAGTTTGTGGCCTACCTAGTCCACCTCATGACCCTCGGTGATTGTCCGACGTAGTTGCTCCAGCCTCGGCTCCTCATACTCTCTCCTGCTAGGCATTTTGCTGACTTTTCTCTCACAAAATTCAACAATTTGCTCATGGTGAATAGTGAAAATGACCCTTCTAGGGGCCCACCTAGGTATATATAGGCCCCCTAGGGCCTATTTTTCCTAAGACTTGTGGCTTCCCGGTTTCTCCTGAATTTTCCCCACTAAGCTAGGGGAAAACTTAAGAGGGGGAATAAGGTCGTCTCTTGATCATATTTTTACTTCCGAATCAACGACTTTTTTTGATGATTCCTCTCTCTGTGGTAGCTTTCTTCTGATTTTTCAAGGCTGACCTAAAATTTGAGTTTTGTAGGTTAGGACCTTCAATAGTTTTTGGTGACCACTCGGATGTTGTTTATTGAGCTCGGACGTTGGGGGCACCTTCAGTTCCAGTTAGCTCAACTGCGGTAGCCACTATGGTCTCTCTCTATTGGCACACAAATTCATAGAATTCAAAAATTTAGGTGAAATTTTTTCTTTTCTACTTTAGTGAGGCTGATTTTTTTCAAAATCGAGCCCACTAAAGTGGGGGCAAAATGTAATATCCTAGAATTGCACCTAGGGGCAATTCCATATTTTCACATTTATGCTTAGCATTTATGGCACCCTAAGACATTAATGACAAAATCCCATGGGTCGGAATTTCATGATTCTGATTCCATGTGGACAAGTGGCTGAGCAACAGAAGCTTGGCGACACATTTTTTGAGAATATAGGTCTTGGATGAATGTGCAGTGCGCAGACATCTACGTGGCGTGCTAGCGTCCTGTCTATTTCTTGAGTTCAAAATGCGAAATCTGGAAGGTTAACCCTTGAGACACGTGTTTTGGAGGTTACACTCTGAAAGTAACGACTCTTTTCCGCCCTTGCAAGCATAAAAACCTCCTTCTACCTCTCATTTGGAGGTTGGAAGACATCACACTAGCTCTCTTTCTATTTTGCTACAACTTTGAGACTCCTTCTCCTTTGATAGCGGTGCATTCATAGGGGAAGCCATGCTAGACTGAGGTCCCCCTAGCAGCAGTAGCAGCTCTCAAGCAAGCACTCAGCGATGCATCCGTGTGCTCCAAAGAGGGCCTTAGCCCGTGGGTAATGCTCTCTCTTCCTCTCCCACTTTCCTTTTACACATATTTGTCTTTTTTTTCATGGTGCGGGTTCTACTCCCGAGCGGGTATTGCTTTCACCACATGCTTATCGTGGTGTAGGTTCTACCCCCGAGCAGGTATTGCTTTCACCACACACTTTATTTACTACTTTAGCATTCCTTTCCAACTTGGCTGTCCGTGGAGGTGGGAACACCAAAATGGGGTCTAACTAAGGCATGCCCCTATACAGCCACCCAACAACCTTCTTCTTGATCTTTTGTGTGTAGGTCATGAAAAGGAGCTTGGAGTGAAGACTTGAGTGTCCGGAAAAAGGGTAAGCTTTCTCCAAGCACTGTGGTATTTCCTTCAATATTTAGTTTTTTGGTTAGCTAAATAGTCCTGTATAGATTACTCCTAAGTCTGTAAGTAGGATTTGTTTATGTCCGTCAAGTTCCTGAGCTCTCTGTTGCTCAGGACGCCAACGTGTCGTTCAGACGAGAGCGCACCGCGCTAGCATCCTAGAACTGCACTGACGTCTTCTGGCCAAAAGCTCCCTCTTTTGGGACAAGAATCCTTTGATCTAGCTCTCTCAGGATTTTTTATTATTTTCCTTGAAGTGTAACTAGGTTTTAGCTCTTTATCGTTTTATTATTCTGAGGTGTATAAGGGTAGTTCATTCCCTGGTGATCTCTCGAGAAAGGAGAGACCCATGTGCAGCAAATCCCTCTTATATCACAAGTTGGTTTTTTAAGTTCTTTTTGTAGGGTATATTAGGATTTTTGCTCTTGCTATGAGAGGTTCTATATGAAACAACCCAATTAATCTACTCACTGCCCAACTTCTTTTAACTATTCTCTTCCTCCACCCACATTAAACAAGTCAGCAACCCAAAAAAATTTAGTGATCCAAGCAACTTAATCACATATGATTAATTTTCAGGCTATAACCCCCTTCTATGAAAACATCTGTTTTTTTGGAACAATTTGAAGAAAAAGTGAATATAGCTCTTCATGAGTTTAGCATCTTGACAATAAATCAACCAAAACCAACATCTACAACTACAAAATTTAGCTTCTCAACAAGACCTATTCCACATCCGAAAATAGGATCAACCTTTTTAGATGCTATGTCGGGAGTATAAGGTCATCAACGCTCCTATAAAAAGGATCCAAGAGATCTAGTTTCAATGTCACTTGGTAGTTGACCCATTCCAAAAATAAGTCAGGAAGATTGAAGAGAAAAGAAACTTTTGTTCTGACAATTTTTAATCTAGACTATTGACACCATCTGTCCAACTGAGGCAAAACAAATCAAAGTTTCAGAAAACCTTAATAGACGAAAGGTAGCCTTGCTAAGGTCACAAAGCCCTCATATCACCTAATATTTAGAAAAGATAAGGGAGGGACAGTTGAAACAAGACAAAAGATCAGCCTATTTTTAACTAGCACCACCTAAGTCTCATGGCAATGTCATACTTTGACTGTTTATGTGGTTTAACTCATTGTCTATTTTCTGTGTTCTAAAACAATGACCTTTATTGTCATGCTGCTACTATTATTTTCTATCTTGGATGGTATTTTTATTTGCCTTGTCCTCTCATTCAAATTTTAGAATGTTAGATCATTTTCGATTTCTGATTTTGAACCCCTTTATCTAAGATATTGGAGTCTAACTGGATCTTGTTCTGTTGTGGAGGCAAACTGCTCCACAAACTGACCCACTTCCATCTAGCAACATGCTCAAGGAGACAAGTGCAAATGGCCTCCATTAACATAACCAATTTAACACTGGGGACTTGTCCAACTGCTTTTGAACCCTAGGAATCAATCTGGACCTTACCACTCCACCAAGCCTGGTGGACTTCTCATTTTCAACATTGATTAAAGTAAAATCAATACTCTTTCCTGTTGCTATATCTAAAAATTACAATACCTACAAATCTGACAATATAACTGCACATAATTATGGATAAAATTAATCCATAAAATACTGGAAAAATGTTTACTCTCAAATTACATATCATAGTTCATAATACACCATTCAGTTGTTTACACTAAAAATACTAATTTCTCGCTAATTATAAAAAGTTGTAACTCATATCTTTGATTTCAGACAGGCATACCTCTAACTATTATAACGCTCATAACCTCTTTCTGCCAACAATTGTTTCTCTTGCCATCAAAATATTGAAACCCTAAATCAATAAAACATGTAAGAAAACTGAAAAATTAAAGGACAGAATTCATAACAATGCTTTTTAATCTCATATTTGATAAAAAAAAACTATATCCAAAGTTCAAACAATTTCAGAAAGGGAAACACAATGAGTCAGTGTATCCCAGAATAAAGTCAATATAATTTCCTCCAAGAGATTGAAACTACTTGCATTCAGAATACTGCAGTCAATATGTGCCTTGCCAGGTGTTCCTAAAATCATTCTGTATGTAAACACAAATAGAATCTCGAAAATAGAGAAAAAAACAACCAAATAGATGAACCAACATCCAAATAATAAATTGTGTGCTATTAAACAAGCCAGTTGCAGCCATTAATAAAATCTACCATATATCAGAATATTAACAAAGCAACTTGAATGCCAAAACAGAAAAAATGAAAAAACATGCATCTGTACATTAAGAACAATATAAATAATAAATCTGATATTATATAACTCCAAAAACAGATTTATCATCATACCAGCAGAAGCAGAAAGAGGAGGAGTACAGTTCTAGTAGACCTTGATATTAACATTTTGACATGCTGGCCAAATTTACAACATTGAAGATATTTGAAATCCACATCAAAGAAAATAATAAGTAACCTTGTATTCTGCTATATAAATATAGCACAAATCAATTTTAGCCAACAATGACTATAAAGCATTTAGAGAGCTATCTTTTACTATTAAATTAGAATGAAAACACAAATATATTCTCTCCAACAAGCACATTACCCAATGGCTCACCATAAATCAAACTCCAAATCAGTCAATATGCTTACAACATTAAACATGTTTTCACCATAACTACTTGTGAATAGCAGTGTATATAGGAAACACACCATGAGACCATAAGCGAAAACTTGGATCCCTGTATGAGGATGCAGAAAGTTGCAAGTTGCCCAAATGTTCACAAAACATCTGTGCGGACAAGTTGGCATAGCTTCTTGGATTCCAATAACACTGCATCTCACATCTTCTTTGCCTATGACTGATTGGTATTACATAAAATCAATTCCAATCTATTAATGTCATCTACAAGATGACCATTAGTAGCGGTAGGAGCCACAGCTAACAAAGGCTGCTGCACTTCAGGTTCCATTTTAAAAGATACATAAAAAGAACATTAAACAACCATAACCTGAGAAAATCTCTGAACTCCAGATAATTGAATGAAATTAGCAGCAGGAATGCTCTGGAGAAAAAAGAAAACGGCTAATTCTTCTGTAATACAATTGATTTCAACATTGAGAATTTTTAAATGCCTCTTTTAACCTTCCACCTGATCAGCACGGAGACAATGGAAAATAAATAAAATCAGCCAGCTTATCAAATATTAGCATGCAAACATCTGCTTATTGAAATATTGGATCGTATAAAACTTACCTTTCCCTGTTTCTCATTGTGGCTAATTTGCTGTGGTGACCGAAGGCTGTCTTTGAAATGTCCTTTCCCTAATCTCTCAGCAGATCATGCATTCTCAAGCACTTTTTCCAAACTACCCACCCCACTCCATTTGAACTCATTCCACACCATAATGGCTGAATACTTTTCTCTCACTATAAGAATGTTTTAAATGTCTTTGTGCAAATGCGTATATATAGGAAAAGATAGGGGGAATTCTCTGCAATGCATTGTCGGGAGAAAAAAGCAAACGGCTAGCATGAAAAAAAGAAGCATACGGCTAGCATGAGAAAAAAAACAAACGGTTAGCATCAGAAGAAAGCAAATGGATGGCATTTGAAAAAATCAAACAGCTGCACCTGTAATTGCCACGTCCTTCTCTTCTTGCACCTTCCACATCTCCATCGCTGATTACTTTCATGTGTTGAAATAAAATTAGAGTTGTTTGCTTTTTTCTATGCCAGCCGTTTGCTTTTTCTTCGTTGGAATATCGAGCCTCAGCCATCAGGAAAACCTAAACCCACCTCCCTTAATCCACTTCCATAGTATAGCTCTTCTCAAGGAGGAATTGAATTTATGAGAAATTGAATTTCATTAATTGTTTCTTATTTAAGGGGTAAACTTTGGATGGCATCAGAAAAAAACAAACAAACGGCTGGCATTTGAAAAAAAAGCATACAACTCAAATTATATTTAACACATGAATAGGGTTACAAACATATAAAGTTAAGTAATCAACGATGGAGGTGCAGCTGTTTGATTTTTTCAAATGCCATCCATTGCTTTTTCCTGATACTAACGTTTGCTTTTTTCTCATGCTAACCGTTTACTTTTTTCTGATGCTAGCCGTTTGCTTTTTTTTCCACATAATGGATTGCAAAGAATTTCCCCCGTCTTTCCCTATATATACACACTTGCACAAAGACATTAAAAGCATTCTTATAGCGAGCTCCTAATGCAGTAGATGAGGAAGAGAAATATATTTTTAGGTATGTCTTGTTTCTTTATAGAAGAGAAAAGTATTCGGCCATCATAGTGTGGAATGACTTTGGATGGAGTGGGGTAGGTACTTTGGAAAAAGTGCTTGAGAATGCATGATCTACTGAGAGATTAGGGAAAGGACATTTCAAAGACAGCCTTCGGTCACCATAGCAAGTTAGCCACATTGAGAAAAAGGGGAAGGTAAGTTTATGTGATCCAATATTTCAATAAGCAGATGTTTGCACACTAATTATTTGATAAGCTCGCTGATTTTATTATTTTTCCATTGTCTCTGTGCTGATGTGCTGATCAGGTGGAAGGTTAAAAGAGGCATTTAAAAATTCTCATGTTGAAATTGATTTCAGAAGAATTAGCCGTTTCCTTTTTTCTCCATATAATGTATTCCTGCTGCTAACTTCATTCAATTCTCTGGAGTTCAGAGATTTTCTCTAGTTTATGGTTGTTTAATTTTCTTTTTATGTATTTTTATGTATCTTTTAAGATGGAACTTGAAATGCAGCAGCCTTTGTTAGCTGTGGTTCCTACCGCTACTAATGGTCATCTTGTAGATGACATTAATAGATTAGAATTGATTTTATGTAATAGCAATTAGTCATGGGCAAAGAAGATGTGAGATGCAGTGTTATTGGAATCCAAGAAGCTATGGCAACTTCTTCACACAGATGTTTTGTGGACATTTGGGCAACTTGCAACTTGCTGTATCCAAGTTTTCACTTATGGTCTCATGGTATGTTTCTTTTATACACTGCTATGCTTATTTTGATAACAATACATATCAGGGAAGAATTCTTATTGATTTACTTGTAGAATACCATCTAAAGTTTTAGACTAAAATATTAAATCTGCATGTAACAGACTTCAAAATAGTAAATCATATCATGTTTTCACCATTATCTACAGCACCTCAAGACTTAGACTAATGTCATGTTTTTACCACTATCCTATGATGATTTGTAGATACCATCCCATAATGTCTATGTTGTATGCACATGACAATATAAAATCATGTAAGGTGTCAAATGTAGTTCATAGGATATTTTAGTTTCTTTATATCATTTTATATTTTCTTGTGTCCACCACAACACTAACACTAGCTCTATAGATTAACACTAGCTCTATAGATTAAAGGCATTCGTTCTTCAATATATAATGTGTGATGGTTTATTTTGTTGCTGAAATTTAATTCCTATTTCTGTAGATTATAATTACTTTTTTTTTATAGAATTTATGTAGTGTTAAGTTTGTTTAGATCAACACGCTTTATGAGTTTATGTAGCGTTATGGTTGTGACAATTAATTTATGCACAATCTTGATGGAATTAAAAGCAATCAAGTTCTTAGAAAAATGGTTTTTATGGCTTTTCTGAATTTAGTTAATTTGGGTTTCTGATACATCACATTAATTAACTCTTATAATTAATGTCAAAAGACATCTACCAACACTTGTGCATAAAGCTTAAATATATTCACTATATTGATGTAGGTGCATTTTTGTGCAATAAGTGCTTGCTAATAATTAAGAAAGGAACATATATTCAAAACATAAATGACTTTGTGAGATTTGATCTTGGTGGAGCATTATAGATGACAAGAAGAAATGCATTTCAATACAATAAATGAAACTTGTACACATGACAATTACTATTCTATTATAAATGGGGAATCACCCTTTTTATGTAGTTCATGTATTGCTACATTTCCAATATACATCTTTACAACTTTGAATTGATTTAATAGAGTATTCTATCACCTATTTTAATAATGGATACAATGCATATTTTCACTCATGGACATAAATTGAATCCAATAGTTCTTTATAATTTACATAGTCTAACAGACAATAGCAAATACTTTTAAATAATGATGATTTATGTAGCAAAATAAATTCTTAAAAGGAGATAAGCCTTTGAAAGAATACATTTTTTATTCAATGTTTGTCAATATGCTTAGACACACCCATATTTATATTTATTTGATTCTTGACTTGAAAAATGTATTTACAATTCAATTGAACTCAAATAACTAGAACATTTCAATTCTTCTAGGATTAGATGCCTCCCAAGTACCAACATCACTCTTCTACATGATTGTTTAATGCTGTAAGCATATTGACTGATTTGGAGTTTGATTTATGGTGCAACCATTGGCTAATGTGTTTGTTGGAGAGAATATATTTGTGTTTTCATGTCTACATATTTTTGCATTCTTATTTAATAGTAAAAGATAGCTCTCTAAATGCTTTATAGTCATTGTTGGCTAAAATTGATTTGTGCTATTTACATAGCAGAATACAAGGTTACTTATTTTGTTTGATGTGGCTTTCAAAATGTTAATATCTTCAATGTTGTAAATTTGATCAGCATATCAAAATGTTAATATCAAGGCCTACTACAATTGTCAAGTGGCAAAATACATTTTGAACTTGCTTTATTTTTGTATTGAATATAGAGTAAGCAACAAAAATTATATCATTTTTACATATCAGGTATCATCATATGATATGCAACAGGCCTATACTGTGTATGTTCAACAGTATATCTACATGTACATTCAGATCAACAAAATTTACATATATGTATCATAACATGGCCGTTTACAAGAAAATTACATAACATGTAAACACATTACCGTGTACAAAAGGCATTAACCAGTAACCACTACCATTTTTACCAACTTCTAATGAAAGTCCCATTTATGAGAAGCAATTTTTTATTTTTCAGTCCCAATCACAACATAAATATAGTTTATATCTGATCCTCAAAATGATTATGCTAATATGACTGCATGTAAGCACCTATCTGCATACAAATTGTAAATATTCTTGTCCATTTTAATCTTCAAATAATACTTGCTTTTGATAGTCAACAATTGTAATTATGCATTTTCTTTTCTCTGCCCATTTAATATGATCTTTTCCACTGTAGTTCCATGCACTTAGGGTTGATGGACTATTGAAGTGATTAACAAGATTGCCTTTGTAGAACTCTGTCTTATCCATATTAGGGAAACTGATATATATTCTCCCAAACAAACCTACTGGAAGGTGAATGACGATTCCTATAAGCAGAAAAACAAAGTGGAGGACAATAATCACTTTCAAACAACAGAAGGAAAGACAGGTGAAGATAATAACTAGCATATTTTTCTATCTTGAGAATAGCAAATTCACAACTCCAAGCGAGAGAAGATATGTAGAGATCTAGCTAGAATTGCATTTCCCTAAGTAGAATCTAACTGGGGCTTTAAAAATTGTGAGTCCCCTTCTCTTGCCCCAATCCCATGCCTGTCACTGCAATAACATCCTTTATTTTTATTGTATTGTTGGTGGACAATACCAGGCCTCATAAGTATCTTGTTTGTAGACAAGAGTGATCTGATCCCATCTTCAAAGAGAAATGGGGACTGTAATGCTTGACTTGAAAATCAAAATGTGATACTAGGTGTTGTTTGGTGGGTTGGAAATGTTGTTACAGTAGTTATTATAGTCTCAAGTAAATCTTTGGAAGTGCTAATAGCCTGGGGGAAGGTGCCGATGACGTGGGTCTTGAACTATGTTCCGTTTGAAAAATTGAATTCGAAAACATGCTCGGTTAAATTAGCAGGAAACGGAATAGATTACACCTTTCAGCTATGCTCCATTGAAAATTGGAAATAAAAAACATGCCTTGTCCAGTGATGACATCTTTCAATTGTTTTCCACCTAGAAGAACCTACTTCAGAAACCAGGTACATTGGCAAGACTGAGACCTAAAAATTTGCTTTACCTTTTAATCACGATCCTCAATGATGACTACCGCTTTTGCAATCTTGCCATAGGTTTGACTTCATAAAGATTATCAAGCCTCCATGGCTGTTATTGAATAACTCAATAGATAACTAGGGTATAAGAGAGTTAAAATTGATTTTGCTAGGTGTAATCATATTAATGTCTCAATAGAAATTGATAGGATTTAGCAAGCACCACTTAGGTAGATAGAAGAAAGTACAATAATTGCTATCAAATGAAAATGTAACTTAGAGTACAAAAATACATATGCATAAAGAAATGTTAGACTTGCATGTATCGTGGTTGTGCTAGGCTAGCCTTGTAGAAACATCATTATATATAAAAGAAAATGTGATAATCAACAATTATTGGAAAAAATATAATCAAAATAAAACTCCAACAAAGGCTTGATAAAGGTATTATGAAAGATGTGCAAGCTAACTTAAACAAGATGATGCAAAGCCCATTTATTTGATTGTTGTCATTTCAAGGTTTGACGAAGCTCAAATAGTCAAAAATATGGAAGATATTGTTATTAAAATTGCACTAGCTAAAGACTTAAAACCTTTAGGAAAATTTCAAGATAAGTTTTTAGAAGATACAAGCTTTCCAACATATTTTATGGTTCTACTTTACGAATTGATATGAAAGAAAAAGTATTTTCAAAATATGGCATAGTGGGAGTTACTACACAAAGAAAATGACTTTGCAACTCATATTACATTTTTTTTTGCTTGTGTTTGCATATGTAAAGGTGAATTGAAAGAAAAAAGTGCAAAGGATGTGCATACTCCACATGCTATTGAATATTTTGAAAAAACCTTTGGGCTACAAATCATATAAAAAAGCATACCCCTCCAAACTATTTCAAGAATACTAGAAAAAATATATTTGCAATGATATGTCAATTGGGGCCTTCAATTTTCTTTTTGATATTGACAAGTGTTGAACAATTTTATATGCATTGATGTGAGGAATTGTGAAAATTACAATGTGGGAGGATCATGATCGCATCAAAAACATTAAAGATGATAGCATTGAATATATTATTAGAAAGTACCTGGTTATTTGTATCCATTATTTTAATCATAGAATCAACAAGTTTAGAAAAAAATGATGGGTAAAATTCATGAGTTGTTTGGTCAGATTGATGATTAATTCTTTATTACGAAATTCCATAATAGAGGCAATTAACATGTTCATTTCATGTAATGGGTGAAAGACCCTCTTGTTTATGGGTACTGACCTAATTTTAATATTGAAGACTTAATTGATAAATATATTTTAATTATTTTTTCACTACTTGGTTCATACTTGTCAATATGCAAATGAATCATCATATATACATCTACAAGAAATGCAAGACTTCAAATTGTAAATCTAGTTTCCCTGGGTCTCCAATGGACAAAACAATAATATTGGAATTGTTGGCTACAATTGACAATGACATTAAAGAAAGAGTAAGAACCCTTCATTTGTAACTTCAAAGAAAATAATATATAGAGGAAAGAACATTTGATATTTTCTTGCAAAACAATAGAATGAATAGAGTAGATTATATTAAAATGTTACAATTAACATTACTGCACACTAACATTCTAATGAAAAGATGACTAGCCAATCTTTGAGTGAATGCTTTTATGGAACACATCCCACATCTTCAATAAATACACATAATTAATTCTTGATGCATATATTGTTGCAAATTATGAGAGTTCATACAAAACAAAACTAGATTGATCATTGACATGAACTTTTAACAAAGTGTAGGAACAATCTAAAAGTGTCTACGAGCGTTGATGAAAATGATGTAGAAGCATGGTAATGTTTTTGAACTACAAGAAATTGTTAAGTCACAAAGTTGTGCATATTTTTCTCATTTCCTTCACTTCAGTTAACTTAACAAGAATTGTATTCATAATTACTTCACCTCTATAAAAGAGAACATTTATGCTAAAAGACATGAGTAGTTAGTGAAATGGCTCAAAAAATTTGAAAGTATCATATGTGCATTTTTTCGTTGACAAATACGTAGTGTTAGATGCACAGGACAACTGAGAGGGGGGGTAAATTGGTTGTATATTAAAACATCAAAACCCTCATTAACATTCAGATCTCTATTAGCCCTTAAACCCTTAATCAGATTTATATTGAAAGTAAACAAGAGAAACAACAACACATCAAAGCACCATGCATAATAGAACATCGGATTTACATGGAAAACCCAAGAAGGGAAAAACCACAGTGAGGATTAGATCACAATATAAAGTAATAGTAATAGAATAGGCTCACTTCCCAAAAGAATGAAGGGCTCATTACTGAAGGGCTCATTACTAAAGGACTCACTGTCCAAAAGAAAGAAGATAGAAGAAGGGTTGGCTCACTGCCAATTTGAACTGCTAATAATGCATATGCTCTTATGTCAAAGGTACATCTCCACTGAAGCACAAACAACTCATTCTAAAAACTAAAATGTAGACACCTTCTACTCACTGCATATGGGAGTCATAAGCATTAAATCGCCACACTTGATCACTTTTGCATCTTTCATATCACATACACTCACACCTTAATCCACACAACAACTCACCTTGTATTTATACCATATGTGACCTAAAACAATCTCAATTAGGCCAGTCTTAATTAGGAAACATATGCACCTCAACCATGCAACATCAAATAGGTCGGCACCAAACACTTCTACGGTGTAAAGAAGTGAAGGTAGACCATGCCACAAATTAATTGGGACACAAATCTACACTAACACGCTTCTCAACACTTCCACAAACAATTATCCTCCACAATTAGTGCTAGCATGTCAGGTCGACCAAACTTGCACTAACATTAACAATTGACCACAAACATGCCTCTCCAAGTCCAAAAAAATCTCGTGGACCATACAACATCAATCCAAAACATCTCAAAATATTCCACAACATTAAAATATTTTCCACTACTATTGCAAGCACCTGAAACTTAAGAACACCTTTATTTTGTGCAACCAGACACATTGGCACAAACATCCAATTCATCAAATAACCTTGCAGAACACCACAACGCCTAAAACTTCAAGGGAAGGTAGATACAAACAATATAAGCACATTCCCAGATCCGTAAGATGAGAACCTTCACCACGGAGCAAAGTCATTTCTCTCAGACACCCTATTCACCAGACATATATATTTCCAAACACAACTTTTTACTGTAGAATGATCCATAACCTAAAACTCTAGATATAGAACCTCTAAACACCTCTAATCATCATATCCAAACCATGTAGGTATATATTTAACCTTGAATAAATGCGGAGCAAAACACTGAACACCACTCTATCACATTGAACTTTCTTTTATTCAAATTTTCTCAAAAACACTTGGAAACCAAGTGAACCAATTGCATCAACAATACTACTAACATCCCTACAACACATGTGCAATACCTCTCATCAACTATAGCACATGTATCCAACTATCACAAATTTTGCAACTATACTAAACTAAGACATCAATGACAACACCAACAACATTGTGTTGACATCAATATCAACAACTCCAGGCTTCCAACAACTCTAATGTTAGGGGTTGACATCATCAATTCCGGCATTATTCCAACACTCTCTTCATACAAAGGGTTGACATCAATGACAACACCCAAACAAATCACAAACAACTCAAACTTCCAACACGTAGCACACCCAAAAATTCTAGAGAATCTATCCTTGGAATTTATTACACACCATTTTATAATGCTAAAGGTAAAAGCATAAAAAAAGGACTAGGCCACATATCATCTATTATGTTAGATAAAATTAATACAATGATATTAAAAACTATTCTAGAGAGAAGATGGCGTCATGTGTTCCATTTAAGGTATTGAAGATGACTTGTTAAGTGGCTAACCAAGATGGGTTCAATGTTTCTTGTATATAATGCACATATTGCCAAAGTTGAAGCTTTTTTTTGTCCTCAAGGTGATGCAAATTGGGGGAGCATTAAGACTTTTCCAATGAGCTTGATGCTTATTGTTATGAAGAGAAGAACAATATAAATGAAATATATTTTGAAATAAAAATAATTTGGCATGAAAAAATGTGTGAAATTGGTATTGATCTAAAACAAATAAGAACATTTAGAGAACACATTTTTGAAACAACCCATCCATGTCTTCTTTCTAGACAAGAGTAATATAAATTACAAAAATAGATTTTATTAAGATTAAGTTGGTTTTTGAGGGACCATACTTGAAATTAAGCTAGTTTTG
The DNA here is from genome assembly GCA_007258455.2 of Sequoia sempervirens. Taxonomy (NCBI): domain Eukaryota; kingdom Viridiplantae; phylum Streptophyta; class Pinopsida; order Cupressales; family Cupressaceae; genus Sequoia; species Sequoia sempervirens. The sequence continues at coordinate 557,419,949 of VDFB02281492.1, forward strand.
AAACCATGAACTGCAAAAATAGTTAAACAAAGAGAAAATATCAATAATGACAGTCATTGTGATGGTTTAGAGGTTTGAACAAAAAATCATTGTATTTGTTCCTCACATGTGGAACCAAAAAAATCAATCCTTTTTATAAAAAAATATGATTAATAAAACATTAGTGTGATTATACAAAAAAAAGAGAGTAGTGATTCATTCACAATCAAAATTTTCATTGTTGCATCACTACAAAAGTTGCATAGAATGAAAGAAATTCTATAATAAATTAATTTTCTAACTACTATGCAAATATTCAAGAGTGCTTCCTTTGGATTCAAACAAAGTGGATAGTCTAAGAAAAAAAGTATGAGCAACTCTAACTTTTTCTTATTGATGAGACATCTTCAATGATTGACTCTCAAATGTTGTACAACATATATAGTAGGCTTCGTCAAATCAAGGACACTCATAACATTTCATTCAAAAATTTGGATATAGTTTTTTGGGGTGATTTGTACCAAGCTCAACCTATTCTCGATACAAGGATATTTGAACAAACAATTACATAGTGAAACAATTCCATACATATTTTGTATAGATAATATAAAGTGTTTGCAATTATAGACAACCATGACGTAAATTGAGCAACATTTTATTTTCATTCTAAATCATGTCATAACTTGTTAAAAAACCAAGAAATATATTTTCTACTTGAGTAGAAATTACTATGGACTTACACCTAATGATTCAAATTTTCCATTTTTATTTCACATGAATTTAGATGCTGAATTATGCAATAAAAATATTCTTCCCCTTTTGTTGGGGGAGAGTTTCATATTAAAAAAAATTAACAAGCTTGCAATTTATGCCTATTGATGAAGGGGTCACTAAGTAGATGGATCAATATTACTAGTTATTTTCACACTAAAATAAAAAAAAATTGTTGAGCTAATTGCAAATGATTTTGATATAAAATATAGTCTGGTCAATGGTGTAGATGATACATTCAAGGATTTTAATTTTGACCAAGGAGGTGTTGTTTGGATTCAATTCAATGAATTAAAATTATAAAATATTGTCATAAAAAATGCAAGTTATATAGACCAAACATCTATCCATAATAGAACCCTTTAACAATAGTGGCTAGAAAGTAAAATCAAGGAAGAATTAATCATGTGGTGCAAATTCCCTTTGCAAATAACATGTACGTAAATCACAAGGACTTATAATGGACAAGCTCACTTTTGTTCTGGACAAAGTTTATCAACATAGGATTGTTTACACAGTCTTGCCTCATTTTAAAAGTATAGGATCTTATACTTGTTACATATATTGTGACAATGAAACTTCAAAATGTCACCAAATTTATATTTTGAGATGATAAAATTGTATACTTTGGCACAATATAGTCTTGCCTCATTGTCTTGTTCTCATTTTAATGTTTGTTCTTTGAACACATCCACTTTCTACTACATGAACATACTTAATGATCACAATCTAATAAGAGTAGATGTGTTATGTTTGCAAGAAACCAAAACAAATGTACTTAATAAAGTAATACTATTAGGTGTAACATTCCATTTCTATTTTGCACTAAACATTCATAAACTTTTGACATGCTTAAGAAAAACCTCAACTTGATAAAATTAAAACATTTGCAACATAATATTTAGTAGTTCTCACTATTGACCTTTTGTACTTTAGCAACGAAGATACACAACTAATTATTTTCATTCAGTTGATCATCTTGAGGAATCTTCTTCCAATATTGGTTGACGTGTTCCTCGAACTCCCTTATGGGTTCAATTTCCACACAAATTTGGGAAAATTGAGATAATAGTGTGTATATATCAATTGCAAGTTCAAATATTGTGATAACATTCTCTTTCAAGTTTGACCTAGTTTTTAATGCATCCATCTTTCAAAGTCTAAAACCATTCCACAACATGTCCAATAAGTCTTTCTACAAACAATTGCACAAACAAAGATTCTTCACAAACTCCCAAAATTCCACAAGTGATAGTGAATGCTTGGATATGACCATCAGGATCCTATGAATTTTCACTAGTGAACTTGGGAAAAAAATTCCTTGACCCTACCAGGTAAGGCTATGTATTAAGCCAATGTTGATGGTCCAAAGTAAGTCTCCCATAGATGAGGTGAAATTAATGCCATAATGCAAATCTAAAAATAGTTGCAATAGGTCTATCACTTATACAAAGTTGCCAACCTCCATTCGAGGGGAGGAACCTTTTAATTTTTGGATGATAAGGATACACTAGTATTTTTGTATCCTTAGTAGAGATGCCAAAAATTAATTGGTCAATAAATTTTTTGCTATAGTTTTTCCTTAAGAAATGACCCTAAATCATCCAATGAACAAGTACAAATGAAACAATATTTGTAGTGATCATTGTTGGATTAGTGATCTTCCTTTGAATTCTAGAGGTACAACTCCCTCTCATAAAATTTTGGTTTTTTAATTGGGTATGATATTAAACAAAAAGGAAAAAAAGCAAGAAAATTAAAATAAAAACAAGGAAAGATAATTGAAAAGAAACTTTAAGGAAGAAGGGGAATTGACATAGAAAAATAGTGTTTGTAGGTGAAGGACAATTTTTAGTGTCTACATTTTACACCTCTTTGATACGATGCAATTTGTTGTGTTGTGTCAAAGAAATTTAGTTCAAAAATATGCCTCAATGTGCTAAGAGGAAAACAGGGTAGACCTATGCCCCCTCGTAAAAGTTTTGCAAATTTTTAAAGAATTTAAAAAATTGTTCTGATATGAAAATCTGATAGTGGATGAATGAAAGGATTGATGAAGAGAAATGTTAGCGAGAGGAAAATGTTAGCATGGAGGGAATGGATGTTAGCATGGAGTTAGTGGAGACAAAGAAAGATTGATATTTTTCTTGATAGATGCTAGGCTTTGCATTTAATCATCATTGGGTGTTAAAAATATGACAAATGGACAGTAAACACCATGATATGATATAGAACAAGGTGTGAAAAGTTATCCTCTTAAGAGAATAGACAGTCAACAAACAAGGAATTCCCTAACTCATACTAAGGGAAAAGTTGCCCCAATCTTTTTTCCAAGACAATCCGCAAACAAAATTCAAAGAAAAGACGGTTCATGAGACATCATTGCTCCTCTAAATCCTTCATGGGACATCCTCGGGGTAACTAGTAACATGACCCAAAAGACAAATCGAAAAGATGAGACAAATTAGACCGACAAAATTGGCAACTGTTCAAATTGTTTACCAATGTTTATTTACCAATGTTTATTTTCCAATGTTTGTTTGACTAATTGATTGACAGGTTGGTTGGTTGACAATGCCTGGTTTTAGGGGAAGAAACATGTCGTATAAGACATCAAGTCTATTTTTTATCATGTAACCACATATATAAGGCAAATGATAGAGATTGATGAATGACAATGTCTGGTTTCAAGGACACACCCTATATAAGACTTGAATAATATGGTTGTTTGTTTTGATGTTGATTTGATGTCTAACTAATTTAGGAAATTGACTATTTTGACTTGAAGACTAGTTGGATAGTTTTTCTTTTTGATTCATGATGTGTTTAAGGTTTTGATGACTACTTGTATTTGATGACAATGTCTAATTGATTATAACTGACTTGAAAAACCCTAAAGGACCGACCTAGGGCCTCAAGCGCTCATCGAATGATGGCCTTTCCTATGTTATACATGCAAAGGAAACATAGTTCGACTAGACTATGACTGACATGACTGACTCTATTTTTGGGATTTTTGAAATTTATTTGGATGTTTTGGGGTTTTGACATATTTTGATTTTTTTTGGATTTTTGGAATGTTTGGATTTTTTTGGATTTTTGGAATGTTTTGACCTCCAATACCAAGTCTAGGATCCAATGAAAATGTAAGTCAAGTACTTGCCTCATTCAAGTATAGGATCAATTATTAAGAATGGATAAGGATGGACATTATTATGACCAAACATAGAAAACAAAAGATGCAAAATGTCAACTATTAGAAGGATGATAAAGATTTATTATGGATTGGCGCATGAATGGGATTTTGTTATGGATGATACACTATAAGGACCATGAAAAATTTATGTGAAAGATACCCACAATGAAGCTAGTCATGCATAGGGATCCAAGGACAAACATGATCGTGCCCCCAGCCAAGCTAAAAACTAATTGATAGGTGATGATGATGATGATGATGATGTTGACATGGGAAGGACACATTCTCAAACAACATAAGGACTGGGAAATACATATCCTACTGATCATAATGTGACTAAAGGATCAAGGTTTGAAACAAGGCTAGAAACAAATCCAAGGAATGTTTTGGATTATGTGCTAGGTTGCATCTAGTAAGATTGTATGGATTAGGCTTGTTGCATTTGGAATGACTAACCTTAGGACTAGATGGGATGATGGAGGGATGTTGGATAAGTGGATTGGAGTCCTTAAACCAATGACAAGGGAAAACCAAGTCCAAAATTAGGTGTGGAAGGATAATGGATTAATTTTGGTAAAGGATAGGAGACATGAGGATTATTGGCTGGAAGAATTGTCATATGATCTCCAAGGACTATGTCACATAGGAATAATTTTTTTTCTCTGAGATATGGGTTTGGATAATGCTATGAAGGCTATGAAATGATATTTAATGGATAGTGTATGACCAAAGGATAGACATGTCAAGAGTTTTTCCAAAGCATGATTTATGTTTGTACCCTAGTCCTTATCAAAATCAAGGTAGGTGGGAAAATGGATGGAAATGATATGGATTAGATGGAAAGATGGAAATGTCATGAGAAAGGCATGGGAGATGAGACAACTTTCCCCCAAGTGTAATGGTCCACATAGATAATTGCTCTTACACATGACACCTATTGGCCATATTTTCATCATGATACTTATCCAAAGCACCATAAAAATGGTTTTCACTATTGGACAAAATTCTTGTCTTTTCTTTTCTTTTTCTTTTTTTTTGATGTCACACAAGATGCATGTTTGCCAGGTTTTCATCAAGGTGGTGATTTTTTGATTTTTTTATATGGACTTGATATTTTGGATGATCACTGATTGTTTTGAATCCTTTGATGGTGTTGATGTAGATGTTGGTGTCATGATATGCTAATAGTGACCTTTACAAAGTATTTTTCTTGTCAGGATTATAGCACTTGCTTACAACTAATCGATGTCATTATGATCCTTCCTGATACTAGGTTTGGCTTTATTGAAATACGCACATCAAGATAGAGTTCCAATAAAGAGTTGTTGCCTAGATGCGATGGATTTGTGAAGTAGAATTTTTGGAATGTAGACAAGATTTTAGATTATGATGGATGATGGTAGATGCAAAAGGATTATTTGGATGTTTGGATGTAGCAATTTTTATTTTCCAAACTTGGGACGATGAATGATGGATTTTGGAATTTTGATTGGGATAGTTTTTGGAACCAACACTTTTATATGCCTTGTGTGATGACCATTTTGAAGGAGGTGGACATTTGTTATATGTGGGAGACATTTTTTCTTGTGGCTACACTTGTGGATTGGATATTGGCATTGAACTCTTTACTTTACTTGATCTATTTTTTTTGGAATCCATTGTAACTTTATTTGTCCGCTTGTATTTTTGTATTTAATGACCTTTGATATTTGATTTTGGACTTTAGACTTGTAAGACTTTTGTTTTTGTTGGTTCCAATTAATGGTTTTAATTATGATGAAATGATGGTTTATGATATGGATGGAAGGAGTGTTGGAAACAACCTTATGAAAAGGACTACTCATGGCCCCCATTTTGATGTTTATATTAGATAAAGTTTCCCCTAATATCATGGAGGTATCACTAACATCGTTTGATTTTCTGATTGAAGAATAGCCAAGACCTTGATGTTTAGGATTTTCATAAAACTGTATTGGTTCTCGAATTCCTTGTTCATGTAGGCCTATTCCTCTTCCTTGATACTGCATGCTCTAAAATATTATATTTGTGATGAGGTATTTTTTACTTTGAAAACAAGATACAAACCCATCATTGTGTATTTGGAAACCATTACTCAAAATTTTCTCATCTACAAGAAAGCCTACTCTGAAAAGGTGGATGATCCTAGTAGATAAGATGTCTTAGCTCCATTGATATGTGGGATAGATTTCTAATTGATATATTTGGTTTTATTTTGTGAAATATTGGATTCTAATGGTTCTTCAAATGATATAAGTGCTACCAAGTCAATGTAGAAACCTTCCTTATGGTCATAACCATAGAGTCTTGTAAATTCAACTATAGCTTGATCATTTGCAAATATGTCTAGAGTAGGAGACACTTGTTCTAGAGGAAGATCATCTATGTGTCCTGTGGAAGCAATTGTCTCATCTGTAAAGGTCGGGGTGGTCAAAATATGGATGTCATGGAAAGGACTAATATCTTGATCTAAGATTGTATTATCATGGATATTATGGTCAACTAGAGGGGGTTTTCTGGATAACTTGATCTTGATTTGCCTTAGAGTTTATGCTTTGGACCATGCTCTTGAAATATATAAAAAAGTTTGGGCAATGGAATCTTATTTTGGGAAATGATTTAAGATTTCATTTAATGCATTTAGGATTTTGATATGACAATAATTTAATTTCAACAACAAGATAATTTTGGGTATTGGTAGAAGATGGAGGGCATGATGGTGACAAATGGTTGGATGGTGTAGGAATAGAAATGTGATTGGATTTCCTAGCTTTCTCTTCATGTTTGAGTTTATCCTTCTCTCTTATGTATCTTATGAGATCATATGTAAATGTGCTTTTCTTTGGCGGATTTGTGGATTGGGATGGAGTGGATTGGAATGGATTAGTGGATGATGGATTAGGATAGGATGTGGAGGCTTGGAATGGATTAGTGAATGATGGATTAGGATAGTATGTGGATTCTTGGAATGAATTAGTGGAAGGTTGGATTCCCTTGTCAAGGTTAGGATGAGGATGATTAATGAATGTTTGTTGGGGATCAATGGTATGGATTGTGTTAAGTGACTTTTGATAGTGAGGATGGATGGATGGAGGACTAGAGCTTATGGATTGTTGGTAAGATGGGTAGATGGATGGATGACTTGAGACTATGGGTAATTGGTATGGAGGATTGATGAATTGTCTATTTAAGTCTATGGCTTGTTGGTATTGACCATTGCAAAGTAATTGGTATTCAATTTAACTACGGAGAACATCAAGGTAAATTGAAGACATGGTAGTGAGTTTGGATTAGGATGGATAATGGGATGGTTCGGATAGATAAGGAAACTTAGTGAGGACCCTATAAGACTTGTGACCTTTGGATGACAATGCAAGGATACTATGTTATATTTTTGGGGTTTTTCAATACATAAGAAATGCCAAATGAGGATGTGACTTGGACCAAGATTAAGGCACCAAGTGACAATAGACAAAATTGAAATGTGATAATTTCACTTATAATCCAAAATTTATGGTAAGACTAAGACTAAAGTATGCAAATGTGATGAATGATGAAGAGTGTATGGTATGACCAAATGTTATGATATGAAGTCTAAGCACTTTTGTAAACCTAAGAAGAGGTTACAAGCCAAACTAAGATAGTCTAATGTAGAAAATTTGATTGTCAAGACCTCAAGAAGGACAAAGACTAAAGTGATGATGATTGACAAAGTGGCCTCAAACTAGACTTTTGAGTTTAAAGGACCAACTATAAATGACAAAGGTTGATTGATGAAAAGACAAGGTCAAGGAAATCTAAATTTGTGACAATGTTCTAATTAAAATTTTGATAAGTCTCTTAGTCCAAAGTTTGCAAAAGTGTATGCAACTAATGAGTGACCTAGGATTTAACCTAAGGTGTGTGCAACTAAGGAAACCTAATGCATGGAATAAAATGAATGATCTAACCAATTTTTTTTGTCTTGGATTTTTGTGAAATGTGATTCCAAACACAACAAACAATTTGAAAACAAGTCTTGGACTATTGTGTGACCAAATTTTGTGATCGTAATGTGTATGTTCAGAGGTTATTCACCTCAATTTCCATGGTTCTAACACAAATTGAAGACAATTCACACACAAAAAACACTTTCCTACCCTAAGGTCAATGGCCAATGGCACAACACTCGGACCCACAACTTGGAAGCTTTTTCAACTCAAGTGGAGGGACACCTCTAGGGTGTGTTTGCACTCTTTTCTTTGAGAAAGGACAAATAGGGGCCTCCTGGAATGGAAGGATAACCCAAATCACCCTCTCCCTAGAAATTTACAAGTAAAACAAGTAACTTATGCTAAGCCTAGGATTTTTATCTCATATCAAGGGAGTCTATATGGCGAGTAACTTTCAGGGTGTGATGTGCATCCCTTGCACTGAGAGTGACACCAATAAAAACTCAATCATAAAGGGTGGCCCTCTAACTGGTTTGTCTTTTAGTCACTACTCAGGGACTTACCACCTCGCGAGCATCCAACAATCCACTTAAGGCTTTAACCACTCCTACTAGGGGCATTTATATGCAAAGGTACCTCCTCGTTTTGAATGGAACTATATGGAAAAGGCTAATGGCAGTTTGGACTTAACTTTCATCTAATCCTTTTATATAGCTTGACCCGAGGGAAAAATTGCTTTGGGGCACAAATGAATTCTCTGTACGGATGTGTCTCAATTGATATTCCCTATCTAAAGGGTTATAAAAACCAAGACAAGTACAATGTTTTTTTTTATCTCCAAGGTCATACAAAGATGCGAGGAGAGAGCATACACATGTACTTCTCACACTAGCAAGAGCTCATTAACCTTTAGAAAACCAATGTATGGTATGACAATGCAAATGTTAAGAAGTTCTTTTTATTCCCAAGATCACTCAAGGTGCAAGGGAAGAGCATACACACCTCAAAACAAGAACAAGATCACAAGACAAGATAAGCAATGGTTCTTTTCAATCCCCAAATTGAAATGTGTTATAATTACAAAGACACTTGATGCAAGTTGTTTTTTCAAGTTTTAAGCCAATGAGTGAAAATGCAAGATTGTTGTTCTTTCTAGACCAATGAATGTGAAATGCAAGATTGTTGTTCTTTCTAACCAAAATGAGTGAAAAATGCAAGTTCTTTTTAACCCAATGAGTGAGGAAATGCAAGTTGTTTTTTTAAGACCAATGAATGTGAATGCAAATTTGTTGTTCTTTTTAGGACTAATGAGTCTGAATGCAAGTTTTGGTTCTTTTTAAGCCAATGAATGAGAATGCAAGTTGTATTCTTTTTAAACCAATGAGTGTGTCTAAAAGATATGGAAAAATCAAAATGCTCCTATCTTAAACAAAATAAACAACCCTGCAAAAGATAAGTTAGCAATTTCAAAGACAAATGTCTCCTCCAAACCTAAGCCACACACTACCAATCAAAAATCAGTAACACAAAAACCTCTAATCTATGGAATGGAAAAGCATAAAATGAAAAACCCCTTTTTTTCTTGAAAAATCATAAAAAAAATATAAATAATTCAAAATAGATCCAAAAAATTTGAGTTTTTTATTGAAGAATTTTGATATCATTTCCAACCTACAAAAAAAAAATGTGAAAAAATCTGCAATTGTTTGTGAGATATAATCAAATCTTTCTCGAACCCTAATTTTCGAAGATCTAATTTTTTGCTAATTATTTTTTCATCAAAATTAAAAACATAAAGAACAAACCCCTATTATAATTTTGAGAACTTTCCAAAAATATGGCAACCCAAAAAGTTTGCTGATTTGCTCCCAAAATTAATTTTTGATGAAAAATCATAAAAAAATTATAAATAATTCAAAACAGATCCAAAAAATCTAATTTTTTGATAGAAGGCTCTTGATATCATCCCCAACCTACCAAAAAATATTGTGAAAAAATCTGCAGCGGTTTGTGAGATATGATCAAATATTTCCAAACCCTAGGCTTGTGTCTCCAACCCTAGCTACAAAATGTTAGTCTCCAAATTTTTGCACAAAATAATAATATAATATTAGGAAAATCTGCAAAAATTCAATTCACATCGAGTTCACCAATGTAGAATAGGGTAAAATCAAGGTTAAGATTATAAATCATCAAAACTAAAACCCTAAAACCCTAAACCAACAATGAAGCACAATCCAACATAGAAACATAAAAAACATGAAATAATATTACCAATATCTCTATGCCATGGTTGATTCACCTCCATTGTCCTTCTCCATCTAGCTTTATATGCTTGATTTCCCTCAAATTTTGAGTATGCAACAATAGGCCTAATGACAATGATAGCAAAATATTAAAGATTGTGCTTGTCTCCTTGAATAGCATGAACTAGTTAGCCTTCAAATGTGTGTTGAAATGACAATGATAGGTCTCTTTTATAGAAATCCAAATTTAAATGAAGGGCTAGGATTAAAAGCCAATAAGATATGAAAATCAATGGCCAAGATTGAAAGATGTAGTATGAAATAGGGTTAGGGCTAAATTAGGGAAAAGATAGGAATAGGTTAAGGATGGATGGTTGAGATTAAATTATAAAATAATTCAATCAAGGCTACAAATTAAATGAGATGTAAAGAGATAAGAATAACATGAATAAAGAGGTTAGCACAAAAAAGAGGTTGTTGGAGAAATTCAAATAATTATAAAATTATTTAATTTAGGAGGGAAAGTGAATAATTAAATAATGAAAACATTATTAAATTATAGAAGAAGGCAGGTTGATTTTTCAATTAAATAATGATTTAGTTCAAAAGTAGGGGAAAAAGATAAATTAGCAAGTCATTAAATAAATAAAATTTATTTAATTTATGGAAGAAAAGGATAATGAATAATTAAATAATTGAAATAATTATTTAAGTATAGTAGAAAGTGACAGTAATAGTTAAATAAATAAAATTTATTCAATTAAGGAGGAAAGGGGACATTAGTGATGTAATTAAATAAATAAAATTTATTAACTTGCTAAACAATAGGAGAAGAGATGAAACTAAATCTGTCTGCGGGCGATAGGGCTAGAACAACTCTTTTTTTCTGGAGGCTCTCAGAGTCACGGGGTTGAAGGCCAAAGTGTTAGGCGGAAGACACCTGAGCGAAAAAAAGGAGAAAGCACAGTGTGAGGTGGAAGATGTGATGGGACGGGCTCTAGGGGGAATGTCAAAGAATGTCATTCAAGGGAGCTAAAGCCCTGTTGGAGCCACACCTCCACGTGATGGGGAAGGCTACTAAAACTATGAAGGCCAGCAAAGCTTCAGTTATCCTACAGAAGGAGCTTGAAGAAGAGGTAATGCATAATGTGAAAGTGTTTTCACAATTAGGACTGATATGACGCTTTAGGGGTTTTTGGCCTTGTCTGTATGATCTCCAAAAATGGATTTCTAAACACTGGGAAACCATTGTGGATGGTTGTGTTCAAATTTACCCAGCTGGTAAAGGGTATTTTATTGTTATTTTTGAAATGGTGGCTGATAGAAATAAGATTCTATGTGATTACTTCTAGAGTTGGGAGGACAAATTTGCTCCGTCCTTGAAGCCTTGGCATCCGACCTTCAACCCTACAACAAAGACTTTTGATAAAGTACCTCTTTGGGTGAGACTCCCAAACTTTCCTCTCCATTTTTGGTTTGAGTCCTGCTTAGAGGCTATAGGAAATTCTTTAGGGGATTTTTTAATGATCGATGAGGGTTCTTCAAATATTTTGCACTCAACCTATGCCTGAATTTTGGTAGAGATGGAAGTTTCAAATACACTCCCAGAAGAGGTTTCTATTAAAACCTCCAAAGGATGCTAGGTGCAACCCTTGGATTATGAAGGGGCACCATTTCACTGTAGGAAATGCTTCCAGACTTGACATCTTGCTGCAAAATGTGCAAAGCCCAGATGGAACAAACCAGCTACTTGGTGGCAAGATGTCTCACACAGACACTATGCGGTGGAGAAACAGAGTGGGGGTATGGAAGAGCAGGGAAAGAACAACTCTCAGGATATGGGTAACTCTGAATCACCTCAACCAAATTCAGATTAGCTGGGGGGGTCGGGTCATGCTGAGATGCCCATTATGAACAGCGTGGATGCTAGGAAAGCAAATAAAGAGGTGGAAAAGCAAAATCATCATGGAGAAAAAACTCTAGAGTGTAGGGAGAAATCAGGCTCGGCAAGGGTGCGGGAAGAAAGGGAGAGCAATGGAGTTGCGGAAGGTCAAAGTGGACAAGCAAGGATTGGAGAACATGGTGAAACAAGGATGCAACATGATACATCTGAGGAATGGAAGAAGGAGGCAACAAAGATGGAAGAGGGATGACATGTAGTGAATGGTTTCCTCATTTAACTTTTGGGATAATTCTCATTGCATTTAGAGTGAGATTGCAGATGCATGTTATGGAAGGCAGCCATACCTTTGCTAGAATTTTTCCTTTTCACCACCTCTCAAGCTTCAATGTTATCTTCTCTAGATTGTTAGGGAAGCCTAGGTGTTGCAGGGGGTGATATGGAATCCACACCCGCGCTAGAGGGTTCTCGATAGATGGTTGGTGTTTTCTATGGATCCAATGCTTCAAATGCACCCTTGATATATGGTGCAATCTCCAACACTAAACCACCACCTTGAGCTTGATGGAAGTCATGAATCAATTCATTTTACTCTTTCAAAATTACCCAAACTATAGGGGAAACCTCCTTATTAGAAGAATTTATTTGACCATTTCGTGAATTTTATTGTGCATCCAAGCAGTCCCCCTATTTCCCCAACACTCATATGATATTTGAATCCACCATGTAATGCTCTAGGGAAACATCTTTCCACCATGTGGAAAAGTGTGAATCTCTAGAGATTTGTGATAGGGGCAACATGAAGCTAAGTTTTTGGTATTGAAGCACCTCCAAAAATGGAAAGGGATGCTTTCATAGTCCAATGGTTGATCCCAACTCTGACCATCCAATCTAAGAGTAATTTTTGTAGGAAGATCTTTTGAATTATCCAAATCAACCAAAATTTGGGCATAAGTTATGTGCATGAAATTTGATGAATCAACATCAATCACCAGATGGTTTCCCAATGAAACCCCAATAGCTTCAAAGCATGCATCACTCCAGAAATGGAGTGGGAGATTTGGGAGACGTAGCCAAATGGGTTTGACATTAAAAGCCTCTATGGATGGGTTGAAACCGGGGTGTCATGGATTGGTCAGCAAAAGATGTTTCTCCCAAGCCAATATATTGTGAAGGATGGTGTTTCATTCCTCCACATCATCGAAAACAACTATAAAAAAACCCCCCACACATGGATATATCTTGAGCCCATCCTTTAGTGATGGTTGCCATGTGTTGGTGATCCATTTGTGTAACCCAAAAAGACAAGGCCAAAAATGGTTTAATCTGTAGATTAGCTTGTGCTCTACAAAGAAGTCATGATTTTCTACAATTTCATTTTTTACTTCATCCCCAAAGATTAGATCAATGAGCTTACCAATGGTTTGGATCAGCCCACCCCAATCACGATAATCCTTGTTGTGCTTCGTTTTGATGTAATTTCCACCCAAGGTCTTTTCTTGATTCCAAGCTAGCATATGGTCATTGCCTTTGCCCAGTGGGCCTAATTCAATAGAATCTCCAGTGCAACCTACCTTCAATGTAGATCTGATGGTAATAGAGAAGGTTTTTGGTAGTTTATCCCTTCGCTAGAAATACCAAACTTGCCAGACTGCCCATTCCAATGCAAGGGTTGAGATCTAGGTTTCTGGCTAGAGGACACCACCAAACGAGCGCCAATCCCAACATCCTTGTGCAAGGTGGAATTGAAGTCCATATGGGGAGCATGAAAATCTATGTAATCCTCTCGTTGTGCTTGGACAGCCTCCTCAAACCCCATCCTCCAATATGTGTTTGCCTCCAAAACCTCCCACGACTCCTTTGCATGTAGAGGTGAAATGTTGTCACCATTATTCTATTGGAGGTATCTGGAAAAATGCCTCCTCTCATGCCAGAAATCCTATGAAAACTCAAAAACCTTGGCCTTGGCCTCAGTTAAATTGCACGACAACTCCCTTTTTGCAGCTGTGGCAGACTATTAAGCTCAAAAGTTGATTAAAAAAAGTATGTTATTAAAGTATCATATTATTCTTATTATTAAATTATTTTTTCTATTATTATTAATATTAATATTATAATATTATAATTAGTAAAATATTATTTTTATTCTCAGTATTGTATTATTATATATATAGATTACTTGGTAAAAAAAAATTACATGATCGATGATGTTGGCAATAGGATGCTTTAACCAATCGAACTAGGGCCCCACCCCAAAATTATTATGATATTATTCTAATTACTATTATATATTTTATTTGAAGCTTAATCTAATATTTTATGGTTATATTATCATATTATATTATACTGAATTGATTTCTCAATTCAATTGTGTATAGTTTTTTGCATCAATACACAATCGAATCTAGAAATCAATTCAGTATAATTAACATGGATTGTGGAAATTTGATATCATTGAGCATATTATATATTTAATATTATATAATAAGGATATTTATTTATTTATTTTATTTATATTACATATAAGAAATATTAGACCAGGGTAAAATATATTAATAACATAAATAATATGAAATATTATATTTTATTATAAATATATTTTATTAATTATAATATTTTAATATATCTATGATATAGTATATTTAAGGGTAAAAGCACAAAGTTGTGTCACACTTTCAACCAACTAAATAGTTTCGAGCGACATATTTTTGGCCGGAAAAGTTCCGGCTGAATAGGTTTCGACCGAAACCACATGGCCTATACATGGCACACAGAGTTTCAGCTGAACATGTTTTTCTTGAATCCAAAAAATTTAAATTTTTTCCTTTATCGCTTTGAAATTGGCTTATTTTATATGCATTGTTTCGATACAAAGGGTTTTAGTCGAAACCCTTTCTACTGAAACTATCTATGTGGCATCCTAGTTCACAACCAACTCAACTTTTTTCATAATTTTTTAAAACTTTCAACTTCAACTAAGTGTTTCTTCAATCAAAATAATTTTTTTAAAAAGAAGAAAAATACCCTTTTGTAGAGCTTGGAGTGATGAATCCAAATATGTAATTTTTTTTATATATTTTGATTAGTTTTAATTTATTATTTTTTTAAATAATGCAAGTAGGTTGTTAAAGCTAAAAAAGAGGTTGATTAGAAATTAAAAGAAAAATAGTAAAACATGTTAAAAATAAATAAAAAAATATATGGTGCACTAGAGGAGAGAATCCTCTTCAAAGGGGTATAATTTTTTTTTTGAAAATGATTAAAAAAGTAGACAATAGTTGACGTCAAATGAAAGCTATCAAATTCTAACTAGTTTGACTTTAAAATGCTATTACGAGAAAAATATGTATCAATTTTTTTTTAAAAATTCCATGCACTAGATATTGAAGTTACCTGTTTGAAAAAGAAAAGGGGGAAAATGAAGTTTTTTTCTATTTGTTTCTTGACGTCAAGTGAAGGTCACTTTTTCCTGAAATTTTTAGCATTCCAAAATCTACTCTTAAATTGATAAAAAAAATAATCAAAACAATTTTTAAAAAATCTAAAAAGTTACAAGAATAAACTTCATCAATATTTCTACATTTCATTAGTTCGCATCATTTTTGAAATTCAAAACATAAAGACCATTTTTATGTGGTCGAAGTTCAGAAACTTTTTTACTGTTGGTCAATTCCTTTATAAAGTGTGACATAGGTTTGTGCTTTTACCCTTAACCCTAATAATATTAATAGTATATAAATATATTTATTAAATATATATATATTTATTTTATTTTTGTTGGTAAGTGCTACCAAGGTGGGGGTAGCTCCATGTATTAATAAAAAAACCACAAGTTATAGAAGGAGGCTGAGGTGTAACAATCAATGGTATAAATACCCTACGCCATTAGCAATATCAACAAGCCTAACCACCACATTTTGATCAATCAAACCCAGGTTAAACTCTGTGAAATTCATAGGGTAAGTGCACAAAGATGGTTCCCAAAAAGGGGACTTAAGTGGCCACTTTTTTTCTTAAATCAGGAAATACTGACCTTGGACATGAAATTGAGGATAGTTACACTCAAAATTTTGTGATAGAACAAAAACAAGGATCAAAGTGCTCTGAGTGTACTTTCTAAACTACTAATTTATTTTTAAAATGGTTGAGATTAAGGGGTTCAAACGAGGGACATACACAAATTGGTGTTGTTTTTGTCAGAAAAACATAACATAGCAACTCTTGTATGACCCTTGTATGGTGAACTTTTTTTTAGTATTTTTAAAATTGCTATGGTCAGAAGTTAGCTAACAGTATGTAGTTGATGCATGATTTTTCTAATAATTTTTTAATGAATATTTTATTTTTACTAATTTTTGAAGTGGAAACTTCCTAAAAAAATAGAATTTTGGTCATGCTACCCCTACAAATTTTGGAAACTAATTGAATTTTTTTATAAAAAAGACTATAGAATGGAGTCTAGTTTCTAAACATGTAATTTATTTGAAATTTCGATAAACGGTTAATTTATAACGAAAAAAACACCAAACATTGTTTTTTACCAAAAAAGAGACATACAAACAAAAGAAATTATGGATGAAAGGCTTAACATTGTCAGAAAAAAAAATTACATTGTTGGATAGCTAAGAGAGAACCTAACTTACCCAAGTGTTGGATTTGTTCGACATTCAACCACGTGCAATCTCGATAGTGAGCACAAACCCAATTATGTGAAATATTGTAGAATTTGCAAAAACAGATCTATGGTCATTGGGAATGCCCTCCAAGCCTTTTGGTTGGTATTCTAAGGAAAATTCCAATCCCAAGGCTTGGGGATTCCCAAAGCAAGATATAACGTGTGTTCATCATAGCACACACGCGTTATATCTCAGTTTTGGCATGGATTTTGTGTCTTACGAATGCATTGACAAAACGCGAGCACGTTATAACGCGCTCGCATTTTGGTCTACATTGAAATTTTTTTCTTCTCTTTTTCTTATCTCTTTCTTCTTGTTATCTTTCAGGGAAACTATTACATGAAATAAACATTTAAGTATAAGTTGGAATTTACATATAGATGTTTACTTTCTTATACTTTAAGTTATATTTCATGTATATAGTTTTAGGATGTTTGAGAGTGGTTTCGGATCTCTAGGAGTTATAATGTAAATTATAGTTTTTGGAAGATCTCACAAATTTCAGTAATTAGGAGGTCAAATTTAAATAATCAGCAAGTTGTATTATTTCTCTCTCTATCTCTCTCATTTTTATCCCTTGCACTCTAGACCTCTCTCTCACTATCTTCATCCCTTTATCTGACTCTCTCTCCCTTGATATCAAGAACTCTCTCTCTTTGTCTCTCTGTCTCTTTGTCTGTCTCTTTGTCTCTATCTTTGTCTATGTCTCTCTCCTTTTCCCTCTAATTCTCTCTACCTCACTTCTCTCTCTCTCATTCTCTCGCTCTCTCTCTCTACCTACCTCTCCCTCCATCACTCCCTACCACTCTCTATTTCTCTCTACCTCACCTCTCTCTCACCTCCCTCTCTCTCCCTCCATACTTCTCTCTCCCTCTCTTCTTTCCTATCTACCCTTTATCTCCCAATCCCTCTCTCTACCTACCTCTGCATACATCAAATCTTACCACTCTCTCTCTACACCTCTCTATCTCACCTTTCTCTCCCTCCCTACCTCTCCCTCCCTCCCTCATTTCCTCTCTACTTCTCTCTATCTCTCCTCTCTCTCTACCTCTCCTTCCCTCTCTACTTATCTTTATCTCCTCTCTCCCTCTCTCTATCTACCTCTCCTTCCACCACTCTCTATTTCTCTCCCTCACTACATCTACCTCCCTCTCTACTTATCTATATCTCCCCTATCAATTTCTACCTAGCTCTCCATCTATCACAACCTGCCACTCTCTCTCTCTCTCTCTATTACTCTCTATCTCAACTCCCACTCTCCATCCATACCTCTCCCTCTCATTCCCTCTCTACTCTCTATCTCTCTAATCTATCTTTACCTACCTCTCCATCCATCACCCCCTAACACTCTCTCTAAACCTCTCTATCTCACTTCTCTCCCTCCCTCCCTCCCTCCCTCTCTACCTCTCCTTCCCTCTCTAATTATCTTTATCTCCCCTATCCTCTCTCTCTCTCTCACTAGATGTCTCCCTCCTACCTTTTTCCCCCTATCTACTCTCTATCTCTCTCTCCTCCTATCTCTCTCTCACTCCTCCCTCACTTCTCTTTCTCTCTCACTCTCTCTCTGTCTCTCACCATTCTCTTTTTCCCTCTTTGCAACTCTCTACTTCTCTATATGTCACCATTCTCTCTCTACGTATCTTTATCTCACCTATCCTCTTTACCTCTCCCTTCCTCCTCTCTCTCTCCCACCCTCCCTCCTTCCTCTATCTCTATCTCTCTCTACTTCTCTCTAGCTCACCTATCCCTCTCTACCCGCATATCCCTCCATCACTCCCTACCACACTCTCTCTATTGCTCTCTATCTCACCTCTCTCTCACCTCCCTCTCTCTCCCTCCATACATCTCCCTCTCCTTCCCTCTCTACTCTCTATCTCCCTAATCCCTCTCTACCTACCTCTCCATCCATCACTCCCTACCACTCTCTCTACACCTCTCTATCTCGCTTCTCTCCCTCCCTTATTCTCTCTCTACTTCTCTCTCTAGCTCTCCTTCTTTCTCTAATTATCTTTATCTCCCCTAGCCCTCTCTCTCTCACACACTAGATGTCTCCCTCCCTACCTTTTTCCACTATATACTCTCTATCTCTCCTCTCCTCTCCCTCCCTCTACCTCTCTCTCTCACTCTCTCTCTACCTCTTTCGCTCTCACTCTCTTCTCTCTATCTCACCATTCTCTCTTTCTCTCTCTATAACTCTCTCCTCTAAATGTCACCATTCTCTCTCTACTTATCTTTATCTCACCTATCCCTCTTTACCTCTCCCTTCCAACCCTCTCTCACCCACCCTCCTTCCTTCCCTTTATCTCTATCTCTCTCTACTTCTCTCCATCTCACCTATCCATCTCTACCCGCATATCCCTCTATCACTCCCTACCACACTCTCTTTACTACTCTCTATCTCCCTCCATACCTCTCCCTCCATATGTCCTTCCTTATCTATTATTTATCTCTCATGTCTCTCTACCTCTCCTTCCCTCTCTACTTATCTTTATCGCCTTTTCCCCTCCCAACCTCTCTCTCTCTCTCTCCCCAATGCCCCCTCTTTCTCTCTCCCCCTATGAGGGTTGAGGGTGTAAGGTTTAGTTTTTAAGGTATATGGTTGAGGTTATAGGGTTAAGTGTATAGGGAATAGGGATTAAGGTTTAGGATATTAGGTATAAAGTTGAGGGTATAGGGTATAGGGATGAGGGATGAGGGTTTAGGGTTTAAGGTATAGGGTTGAGGGTTGAGGGATATTGTTTAGGGTTGAGGGTATAAGGTTAAGTGTATAGGGTATATGGACTATGGTTTAGGATATTGGGTTGAGGATATTAGGTTTAGGGTTGATGGTTTAGGGTTTAGGATTTATGTATAAGTTTGAGGGTTGAGGGTTGAGGTATAATGTTCAGGGTTAAGGGTATGAGGTTAAGTGTATAGGGTATAGGGATTAGGGTTTAGGGTGTAGGGTTAAGGCTATAAGGTATAGGTTTAAGGGTTGAGAGTGTAGGGTTTGTCGTTTAAGTATAGGGTTTCAAGGGATAATGTTTAGGGTTTAGGGTATAAGGTTGAGGGTGTAGGGTATAGAGATGAGGGTTGAGGGTGTAGGGTTTAGGGTTTAAGGTATAGGGTTGAGGGTTGAGGGATAGTGTTCAAGGTTGAGGGTATAAGGCTAAGTGTATAGGGTATAGGGATTAGGGTTTAGAATATTGGGTATAGGGTTGAGGGTATTGTGTTTAGGATTGATGTTTGGGGTTTAGGGTTTAGTGTACAAGGTTGAATTTAGGGTTTAGGGTTTAAGTACAGGCTTGAGGGATGATGTTCAAGGCTTAGGTTATAAGGTTGAGGGTATAGGGTATAGGGATGAGGGTTGAAGGTGTAGGGTTTAGGGTTGAAGGTATAGGGTTTAGGGTTGAGGTATAGTGTAAAAGGTTGGAGATGTAGGGTTAAGTGTATAGGGTATAGGGATTAGGGTTTAGGATATTGGTTATAGGGTTGAGGGTATTGGGTTTAGGGTTTAGGGTTTAGGGTTCAAGTTTTAGGGTACAAGGTTCAATGTAGGGTTTAGCATTTAATTATACGGTTAAGGGTTCAGGGATAATGTTTAGGGTTTATGGTATAGGGTATAGGGATGAGGTTTGAGGGTGTAGGGTTTATGGTTTAATTCTCAACCCTCAACCCTCAATTCTCAACCCTCATCCCTTGGTCCCAGTCAACCCTCAACCCTGCACCCTCTGCCACATGCATTGGTTGTTACTCTAGCCTAATCCTTCAGCCATATACCCTCAAACTAAACCCTAAACCCTAAACCCTCAACCCTCAACCCTAAACCCTCAACCCTAAACCCTTAATCCCTCAACCCTTAAACCCTCAACCATCTACTCTCTACCCTCTACCCTCAACTGTCAACCCTTAAACCATAATCCCTCAACCCCTACATCCTCTACCCTATACATTGGACCCTCAACCCTATACCCTCAATCCTCTACCCTCAAACTTAAACTCTCTACCCTATACATTAAATATGGTTGAGGGTATAAGGTTAAATGTATAGGGTACATGGATTATGGTTTAGGATATTGGGCATATAGTTGAGGGTATTGGGTTGAGGATATTAGGTTTAGGGTTGATTGTTTAAGGTTTAGGATTTATTTATAAGTTTTAGGGTTGAGGGTTGAGGGTACAAGGTTAAGTGTATAGGGTATAGGGATTACAGTTTAGGGTGTAGGGTTAAGGATATAAGGTATAGGGTTAAGGCTTGAGAGTGTAGGGTTTTTCGTTTAAGTATAGGGTTGAGGGATAATGTTTAGGGTTTAGGGTATAAGGTTGAGGGTGTAGGGTATAGAGATGAGGGTTGAGGGTGTAGGGTTTAGGGTTTAAGGTATAGGGTTGAGGGTTGAGGGATAGTGTTCAAGGTTGAGGGTATAGGGCTAAGTGTATAGGGTATAGGGATTAGAGTTTAGAATCTTGGGTATAGGGTTGAGAGTATTGGGTTTAGGATTGAGGTTTGGGGTTTAGGGTTTAGTGTACAAGGTTTAATGTAGGGTTTAGGGTTTAAGTATAGGGTTGAGGGCTGATGTTTAGGGCTTAGGTTATAAGGTTGAGGGTATAGGGTATAGGGATGAGGGTTGAAGGTGTAGGGTTTAGGATTTAAGGTATAGGGTTGAGGGTTGAGGTATAGTGTTCAAGGTTGGGGTTGTAAGGTTAAGTGTATAGGGTATAGGGATTAGGGTTTAGGATATTGGGTATAGGGTTGAGGGTATTGGGTTTAGGGTTTAGGGTTTAGGGTTCAAGGTTTAGGGTACAAGGTTTAATGTAGGGTTTAGCGTTTAATTATAGGTTTAAGGGTTCAGGGATAATGTTTAGGGTTTAAGGTATATGGTATAGGGATGAGGTTTGAGGGTGTAGGGTTTATGGTTTAATTCTAAACCCTCAACCCTATACAATGTACCTTCAACCCTAATCCCTCAACCCTATACTCTCAACCCTCTACCCTCAACCCTCATCCCTTAAACCATAAACCCTTAAACCCTCTGCCCTATACATTAAATCCTCAACCCTCAATTCTCAACCCTCATCCCTTAATCCCTCAACCCTCGGCCCTTAAGCCCATAACCATCCTTCCTGCCACCATTTGGACCCTCCCTTCCTTCCTGTACCTCAAACCCTATACCTAAACCTAAACCCTGGCCATGTCCAGCCCTTAAACCCTCAACCCTCAACCGCCAAGCCTAATCCCCTCCAGCCCCTATATCCTCCCCTACATTGGGCCATTCCTCCAACCATTAAACCCTCTACCCTTCATCAACCTCCAATTCCTCAACCCTCAACCCTTAATCCACCAGCCTCCAGCCCGCCTCCACCACCCCTATACATTAGACCCTCAACCTAATCCCTTCCATGTACCCCTCAAACCTATACCCTCACCCTCTACCCTCTTTCACCTAAACCCCTACCCATAGACTCTCTGCCCTCTACCCTCAGCCCAATGCTCTCTGCCCTCAGCCCTGATCCTCAGCCCTGTGCCACCGGCCACCCCTAAATCATCCAGCCCCTGGTCCACCTAATCCCTATACCCCTCCTTTATCTCTTTCTCTCCTTCCATCTCTCTCCCTCCCTCCACCACTCATTGTCTCTATCTACCCTCCCTTTCTTCCACCTCTTTCCTCCATCCAATCCACTGCCTCCCTCTATCTATCTATCTCCTCCTTCCCTCTCCATCCACTCCCTCCCTCTTAGGGTTTAAGGGATTCGGGTCCCTTTCCATGGGTTGTCCGTTCTCCCTCCACCCTCCTTCACCCTCTTCCTTCCACCTAAATCCATCCAACCCCTCCCTCCACCTCCTTCACCCTCCATCTATCCTTTCTCTATCTATACATATCACCTTTCTCTACCTCCCTCTCTCCTACCCTCTCTAATTGTCTCTATCTACCCTCTCCCTATTTCTATGTACCTCTTGCTCAATCAATACCTACCACTCTCTGGCTCCCTCTATCTATCTCTCTCTATCTCCCTC
>VDFB02281492.1:557442678-557525470 GCA_007258455.2 Sequoia sempervirens
GTAGAGGGTTCTGGGTTTGGCTGGCTCTGAAGCCTACAGGCCAGGGTTTATGGGTTAAGGTTTAGGATTTAGGGCTGGGCGGTGGAGGGGAGAGAGATAGATGGAGGAGTGAGAGAGAGAGAGACCTAAGAGATGGAGAGGGAGTGGGAGGTAGAGACTTGAAAGAGATAGAGAGACAAAGAGAGATGGAGTGAGTGGGAGAGAGATAGAGGGTAGAGGGTTAAGAGTGGAGGGTAGAGGGCCCACTAGCTTGCCAATTCGGTGAGATTGGCAACCTAACTTGGCTATTTTGAAAAAATGGGTCCAAGAAATGGGGTCTCCTGGTGATGTAAATCACCAGGAGACCCCATTTCTTAGACCCATTTTTTTCAAATAGGCCACTACATTACCAATTTCACCGAATTGGCAAGCTAGTGGACCCACTAGCTTGGCAATTTGATGAAATTGGAAACTTAACTTTCATATTTGAAAAAATGGATCCAAGAAACGGGGTCTCCCAATGATGTAAATCACTGACAGACCCCATTTCTCATAACCATTTTTTCAAATTGGCCACTACATCCCAATTTCACCGAATTGGAAAGCTAGGGTAGAGGGTTAAGAGTAGAGGGTAGATGGTTAAGGGTAGAAGGGAGAGCGATAGGAGTGAGTGAGAGAGAGAGAGACTTGAGAGAGGGAGAGGGGGTAGGAGGGAGGGACTCGATAGAGATAGAGGGTAGAGGGTTAATATTAGAGGGTTTAAGGGTTTTGAGTTTAAGTGTTTAGGGTTTAAGGGTTAAGAGTTTAGGGTTTAGGGTAGAGGGGAGAGAGATAGAGGGAGTGAGAGAGAGAGAGAGACCTAAGAGAGGGAGAGGGAGTTGGAGGTAGAGACTTGAGAGAGAGACAAAGAGAGAGGGATGAGTCGAAGAGAGATAGAGGGTAGAGGGACCACTAGCTTTCCAAATTGAGTGTAATTAGCAACCTAACTTGGACTTTTTGAAAAAATGGGACTGAGAAATGGGGTCCCCAAGGATTTACATCATCTGAGACCCCATTTTTCAAATAGGCCACTCCACCCCCCAAAGAAATTGGCAAGCTAGGGTAGAGGGTTTAAGGGTTAAGGGTAGATGGGAGAGAGATAGAAGGATTGAGTGAGCGAGTGAGAGAGAGAGAGAGACTTGAGAGAGGGAAAGGGGGTAGGAGGGAGTGACTTGAAGAGAGAGAGAGAGGCAGAGGGTTTAAGGGTTAAGGGTAGAGGGATGAGATAGAAGGATTGGAGGAGTGAGAGAGAAAGAGAGAGACCTTGAGAGAGGAGAGGGGGTAGGAGGAGGATGCACTTGAGAGAGAGAGAGAGGAGGGAGTGGGAGAGAGATAGAGGCAGAGGGAGAGAGATAGGAGTGAGTGAGTGAGAGAGAGATAGAGACTTCACAGAGGGATAGGGGGTAGGAGGGAGAGACTTGAGAGAGAAAGAGTGAGGGAGTGGGAGAGAGATAAAGTGTAGAGGGTAGAGGGTTTAAGGGTTAAGGGTAGATGGGAGAGAGATAGGAGTGAGTGAGATAGAGAGAGAGACTTGAGAGAGGGAGAGGGGGTAGGAGGGAGAGACTTGAGAGAGAGGGGGGGCTGTGAGGGAGAGACCTTAGAGATAGAGACAGAGTGGGTGGGAGAGAGAGAGAGAGAGAGTATAGAGAGAGAGAGAGAGAGAGAGAGAGAGAGAGAGAGAGAGAGAGAGAGGAGAGAGAGAGAGAGAGAGAGAGAGAGAGAGAGATAAATTATCTACTTAGGGTGGGAGGGAGAGATTTGAGAGAGGGGAAGGGGGTAGGATGGATAGAGCTTAAAGAGAGGTAGAGATGGAGAGAGGGGGGGAAAGAGAGAGAGAGAGAGAGGGTTCTCTAGTTAGATTGGGAGGGAGATACTTGAGATATGGAGAGGGACAGATAAGGAGTGGGAGAGATATAGAGAGATAGAGATGCAAGAGAAAGAGAATGAGGGGGTGTGAGGGAGAGACCAGAGAGTGTGTGTGTGTGTGTGTTTGTGTTCTCTAGTTAGCATGGGATGGAGAGACTTGAGAGAGGGGGAGGGGTGGGAGGGAGAGACTTGAGAGAGAGAAGGGGGTAGGAGGGAGAGACTTGAGAGAAGGGGAGGGGTTGGGAGGGATAGACTTGAGAGAGAGGGAGGGGGTGGGAGGGATAGACCTGAGAGAGAGGGAGAGAGGGAGAGAAAGGGAGAGGCAAAGAGGGAGATAGAAGAAGGGAGAGAGAGATTTCTCTAGTTAGGGTGGGAGGGAGAGACTTAAGAGAGGGAGATAGACCTGAGAGAGAGAGAGAGAGTTCTCTAGTTAGGGTGGGAGGGAGAGACTTGAGAGAGAGAGAGCGAGATTTCTCTAATTAGGGTGGGAGGGAGAGACTGGAGAGAGGGAGAGGGGCTGGGAAAGGGAGAGGAGGTGGCAGAGAGAGACCTAAGATATAGGGGTTGTGTTACCCATTTTTCACCTATGGGCTCAATCAGGCAGGGTAACCCATGTTTTCAGGGGTTCTTGAAGACCAAATGGAGGAACACTTGCATTAGGATCACTTTTTTAACTTGTTTTCTTCTTGTGCAGATGCAGGGGAAATGATGTTTCAATTCAGCACATGGATTAAATGTGGCTCCCAAGAGGGTTGAGCCCAGCGTGTAGGTCTTCAATTCAAGGGTGGGTTTTCTTTTTCGTTTTTCCTTGTCTTTCCCTCTTTTCTGTTTTGTTTTCTTTTGTCTCTTTCCTTGTTCTATCATGGGTAGAACTGGGTCGAGATCCAAACTTGGAACTTTTCCAAAACTCTCAGTTCTTGTTTCTGATCCGGTTCCGACCCCGCGTCCGCCTTTTCTGCTTTTTGTCGGGCCTCTTTTTTTTCCTTTATTTCCGTCGGAGACGAAACCGGACCGAAACCAAACTTGGAACTTTTCTGAAAGTTCCAGTTTCCATTTTAGTTCCAAGTCCGGTTCCGGTTCTGCGCTCGTTTGCGTCTTGTTCTCTTCTTTGGCCTTGCATTTTACTGTGGGGTAGTTTTTTCCTTTTTTTTTCTTTTTTTTTTCCTTGTCCTTTTTCCTCCCTTCCTTGCCTTCGTCGGAGGCGGGTTCGGGTCAGATTGTGAACTTGAAACTTGATGAAAGTTTTTGTTTCAGGTTTATTTCCACCCCCGCCCCCGCTTTGTTCTACCCGGGATTAGATTCCATTCCGATCCCACCCTTCTTTCTTTCTTTCTTTCTTTTTCCTTGCACATTTTCTTTCCTTCTCTGGCGGGCCCGGAGCTGGGTAGAAACCTGGACTTGGAACTTTTCCAAGGTTCCGGTTCCTTTTTTTGTTCCAGTTTCAACCCCAGTCCCACTCTTTCTTCTTTCCTTTTCTTCCTGGATTTTGATCGAGGGATGTCTCCCACTTGGTTCCCCTTTTTGTTTTTCCTCTTTCCTTTTCTCCTCGTATGTTGCCGGAGGTGGGATCGGAACAGATTCCGAACTTGAAACTTGAAGAAAGTTTTAAGTCCGGATTTGGTTCCAGTTCCGGTTCCGCTTTTTTATTGGTTTTCCCCTATTTTGGTCTCGATCCCGATTCTGCCGGGATTTTTTCTATCTTTGCTTCCCCCTTTCTCCCCCGGTCCCAATTCCGGTTTCGTCTTGACCTCGCCCCCGCCAGTTTTTTGAAAAAACTCAGTGCAAAGGAGTGCCTTCTCTAGAAGATGAGAAGTTCGCCATAAGGTCTCCCCGACCCGATGGGGTCTTGCTGATGGCTTTTTGTGAGATCGATATAACTCTGGCTGCTCACCATGAGGTCTTGCCAACCGTCCTATGTCTTGCCGAATGGATTGGCATGCCAGTATGACTTCATCTGCCCGCTATGACTTCTCACCGATAGGCTAATGTCTCGCCGACAGAAAGGAGGGGCCTCGCCAAGAGTTGTAGCCATCGCCATAAGGTCCCAGCGACTTACCAGAGTCTTTCCAAAAGGAAAGAAGAGCTCGATAGAATAAATCGCGTTTGGGGTGACATTGAAGATGTATCACCGACAGAAGACACAGGGTCTCAGAATGACGTTTTGTCTTCGATAAAGAGTCTCATCGACACCCTGGTGTCTTTCCGAATGAAAGGAAGCTCGGGGTGAGAGATTCAACATCACCAGGAGGTCTTGCCGAGTGTAGTGGGTCTCTCTGAAACTGATGCCTTCGCTAAGCGTGGAGTTTTTGCCATAATATCCGAGCGATAGAATTGTGTTTTTCTGACGGCCTTAGTGGTATCAGTATGACTGATCGAGCTTGCTATGAGGTCCTGCCGAAAGAGGGAGTCTTGCCGATAGCGATCACCTTACCCACAGAAATGAACATCGGTCTAACTTCTGCAGTTCGGTGAGAAGTCCCGCTAACAGTCCTAAGTTACGCCGATAGCTGAAGGGGTGATCAGTCAGCAGTGGCCCTAAATCTAATGGATAGATCTGATGCTGCTTCTTGAAGGGGAAGTAGCCGTGAGTCACTATAGCAACTGGAGATGACGGCTCGAGGAGCAGGGGGACATTAATGACCCTGTCACAAAACATTCAAGGCGACTCTGACGAAGTCTTAATGGTGGACTCGAAGGCTACAAGATAATAACGACGGCTGTAAAGATCTGAAGGCCATTCCCAGGGATGAGCTTTCACTGACATGAGCAGGGGATGCACATTAAATGCTTCATTGACTTCGTTCCAAGGAACTTCTAGGGCCGACGTGTCTAGGGTCGACTCATTTTGGAAACCCTAATACAGGGGGCCGACCTTTGGTTGTATATATGGCATTTTTTCCTTTTTGTAAGACAGTTCTTAGTTAGGAGACTACCGAGAGCACTATTCAAACTTTGTAACTCATTATTTTATGAATACTACAGATCTGTAGCACAAACACTCCTTATTTTCTCAATAGAAAGTTATTTCCTTCACAGTTTTTCTTTGTGGTTTAGTAGCTGGTTGTGAGTTACATGATTAAATTTTGTGTGATCCCTTTATTTGATCAAATTCCTTTAGTGCTGAATGCAAAGGATATTATGTCGCAAATTTAGTTTATGTTAGTGATCTCTTTCTTTTGCATATTATATCTATGAAAACATCTTGTTTTCCTTTGTGCTAAGCATTAGAACAGTCGAAGCCTTACATAGACTCATTTTTTGTAAACATAAATCTCTGTATTGTGAGATTGTTTAACTCTATTGAGATTTTCTATGAGTTTTCTACCGTATTGTCATATGTTTATCTTTGGTGTATCACCTATTAGTGATAGGTTTTGGATTCAAGTACATCTTTCTTGCTCTTTTCCTTTATCATTCTTTAGTTTTTCCCAAGATATCTAAAGGGGAACCGGCCCATAATCTGGAGGTTCGCTTCATTCCCAGGTCACCCACAACCTAGAAGTGTTCCCATGTGTCAATAGGTTGCTATAGTTGATAGCTTAGCAAGGGTGCAAACTTTATTTGACAATATTTTTTGGCACGCCCGGTGGAACTGAGAGCTATTTTCAGTCTCAAATCAAAGTTATCATACTACTGTTTGGTATGTGCAGTAGAAATTGTAGTCTTTAAGAGAAAAATTTAGCATACTTAGCGACTCTGAGCTCAGGTTTAGCAATTCCAGCGCATTACTGCTCATGAGAAGAGTGCAGACTAGGAGTAATTCATCTATTTTTGAGTATTTGCAGCTATCCCCGCCTAGGAGGGGGAGAGAGATCCAAAAGGTTTGGAAGATAGTTGTTTACTCCAGGAGGTCTAAGTCGCATCCTGCTGTTGGAGGACATATTGTTGTTCCTATTATTACTAAGAGCATCCCAGCAACAATGATTCTAGCAGTGAGAAACTAGCCATTTGTTGCCTTTAACCAAGGCAGCCCACTGAATCTAACTCAGCATGATGACATTCCAGTTGTTGCCTTAAGAGGGTTGCCGTATTTTTATGGGGAGGATCATACCACCCCAACAGAGCACATAAAAGATGTTTCCAACCTGTGTGATGTTCACCATGTGACTAAGGAAAATGTTGCACTCAGATTGCTGGCCGCGTCCTTCAAGGAAAAGGCCTTACAGTGGTTCAGAGGTCTACCTTTCAACTCCATAGCCACATGCGATGAGTTAGGCAGCCAGTTGTGCAATTTTTTTGAAGATAAATCGGACCACTTGTCGTTGGTGGAGCAGCTGTCTATGATCAAAAGAGCTCCACATGAAGATATGTCTGATTTCAATCACCATTTCCAAAGGACATGGGATAGAATCCCACAAACGGTAAGACCTATTGCTAATCATGCATTTTTATACTATTTAAGAGCTTTAAATAGTGATATTTCTGTAATGATTCAATCAATGGGAGGTAATACACTTCTTGCGGCATATGGTGTGGCTATTAGAGCTGAAAACAGCCTCATACAGGCTGGTAAAATTGCCCCAAGAACACCTATGCCAATATTTCGTGCTCTTCAGCCTCTGACTCCTATGCAAGTCCCTCCTTTGGCTGTTATTCCAAGTACACCTGCATTGCCAGCATCTGATACCTAGTCTAATGGTCAATTAAACACATTTCCAGTTCAGTCTAACGAACTGCAAGAGATTAAAGGCGAGATAGTTAATGTAAGAAAATAGCAAAATCAAGGTTTCAAGCTATATCAACCTTCATTCCAGTCTAATTACCAGCAAAATCAGACCAATAGACCATCTTATCAGCCTTATAATCAAGGCCAAAGGTTTTCTCCTAATCCAAGGACACATCAAGCTTATGACTCCAACACTGTAAGCACTTCCAAAGAGATTGCCCCTGTTCAGAACAATTTAGTTCAAGATTATGAGTGGTGCTTCCCGTGTAATCAACCCCATAATCAAAGTACCTATGTAAATGGGATGCTTAACCAAACTTTGATGGTTCAGAACAATAATGTGCCTATAACAACTGAAGTACAACAGCAAGAGCAACAGACACATGAGTCTACATTCCTAAATTGGCAAGGGGAAGAATATTGTGGGGTGGTCCACTCTGATTCTTCGATTGCAAACAATACACGTAGCAAGAAGAGAGCTATAGATGAGGGACATCAACCTAATACAGTTCAAACTCAATCAAAACAAGGGTCGGACCAGGATCAAAGTGCCCCTGACGGATGACCAGATCTGGATGCTACCAAGGGGCCAGCCTTTGGTAGTCAACCAACAGTCTGATTTATCAGCCCAGGCTTCTTCAGTGAAAGGTAATGTTATTCCCCCTAAAATTCAAGTTAAACCTGCTACATCATTCAATGTACTTGAGCATATGAAGAAAATTAATGTACCCATTTCAATATGGGATTCTCTGAGTATTCTGGGTCAAAAGGACGTACTTCAATCCACCTTATCAGGTTTAAGTGTCTCAGATGAGCCTAGTGTAGAAAAGGAGAAGGTTGTGTTGGCTAACGTTACAGTTGGCAATAAAGAACAACAAGCTGCTAAGGCCAAGCCACCTCCTTTTTATTTATCATTAATCATAGGAGATCATCTGGTTCACAATTGTATGATTGACTCAGGAGCTAGTAGTTCAGTTATGCCCAAACAAATTGTCGATAAGTTGGGAATTGAGTATGAGCCACTAGAAAAGGGGGTAGTGCAATTGGATGGTACTGCTGTGAACACAGTAGGGGTCATTAAAAATTTGAGCTTAACTCTACATGCCTGTCCCAATTTTGCAATACCATAGGATATATACATTATTGAATTGCCCCCGTACTTTTCCCTTTGTTTATCCAAGAATTTTACGGTCAAGATAGGTGGTTACCTATCCTCTGATTGGTCTCACATGTTGTTCAAAACTAGATATGGCACTAGAGCTACTATTAAATCAGAACCCATAGCCAAGGTTCATGTTGAGCCTTACAATCCTTCCCCTATCAATGCCAACTTGGTTACGAATGAACAAGTGGAGCAACCTGCGGTTCAAGAGGCCAAGATTCAAATAGAAAGAACATCAGATGTTCTTCCTAAAGAGTGGGCACCTCAGGCTCATGAGGCAGATACAGGCAAGCAGTTGGAAGAGGTTGAAATCGATGTTTACATGATGCACAAGACTGACTCTTTTGTGCCTAATATTCAAAAGAGTAAGGAACAACATGGTGAGCAACATGAAAATGATTTATGGGAGTTGTACTTTGATGGTTCAAGGAGTAGAATAGGTACTGGTGGTGGATGTATGCCGGTATCACCAGAAGGACAGAAGTACTATCAAGCTTTCAGATTCTGTTTTAGCTGCTCTAGCAATGCTGCTGAATATGAAGCTCTAGTCCAAGGCTTGGAGTGGGCAAGACAGAGAGGTATCCGCTGTCTAAAAGTTTATGGTGACAGCGAGTTGGTCGTCAATCAGGTAAGAAAGTTGAATGTTGTTAAAAATAATATGCTCAGGTCTTATAGGAATAGGGTATGGGACCTCTTAGAGGGATTTGAGGCATTTAATCTGATTTCCATTCCTAGAACTCAAAATAAACATGCTGATAGATTAGCTGTTGTGGGAGCCAAACACGATATTCCAAAGGAGATTTGTAGTGATAAAGCTAACCAGCATATCAAGATTATAGTTAGGCCTGTCGTGCCTAATAACGACATGCACTAGCAAGTCTTTGATAGCGACTAGCAGATTGTCAGCTTTTTGAGAGAAGAAGCCGAATTCTCACATACCAATCAGGAAAAATTGCAACGACAGTACAGTGAACAGATTATTCAGCTAAAAAACAACAAGTTTCCCAAGGGCTTGGTCACTTTAGAATCTGTTTTTAATACTGATGATGAAGCTAGAAAGCCCAAGGGGAGTATTCAAGTTCAACAAGATCACTACGAAGAGGTTGAAGTCTTCAAAGAAAGGCTTCTTAAGTTAGGAAAGGTATGTACAGCTGAAGAGAAGCATGTTTTTATTCAGCTTTGTCAAGAATTTAATGATATCTTTGCCTAGCAATATAGTGATTTAAAAGGATTTAATCCCCAGCTTTCTCAACATACCATTGAACTTGAGCCTAATGTCGAACTGGTCAGACAAAAGCAGAGGCCCTTGAATCCTAAGTTAGAAACTTTGATGAAAAAGGAGCTAGATAAGTTGATTGAAAGTGGCATCATTTTCCCCATCAAGCATACCTCATGGGTTTCAAACCTAGTGCCAATAAGAAAGAAAAACGGTGAAATAAGACTCTATGTAGATTTTCATGATTTAAATAGGGCCTCCTTAAAAGACCGTCATCCTCTACCTTCTATGGAGCAGATACTTCAGGTAGTCTCAGGGTCTGAAAGGTTTTCTTTACTAGATGGCTATTATGGCTACAACCAAATATTGGTGAAGAGAGATCGGTACAAAACAACTTTCACCACAAAATGGGGAACCATGGCTTATCTAAAAATGCCCTTTGGTTTATCTAATGCAGGAGCAACCTTTCAAAAGGCCATGGATATGGCCTTTTAGGGTTTAATGTACAAGATAGTTTTAGTCTATCTTGATGATATCATTGTTTTTTCTAAGGAGGCTAAGGATCATCTGAAGCATTTGAGGCGAATTTTTGAAAAGTGTAGGGAATTTGGGATATCACTTAATCCCAAAAAATGTGTGTTTGTTGTTCATGAAGGAAGACTACTCGGTTATGTGGTATCTACAAACAGGGTATTACTATTGACCCTGAAAGAATAAGTGCCATCTTAGCTCTTCCCTTACCAGCACATAAAAAAGGTCTGAAGAGTTTTATTGGTAGGATTAACTTTGTTAGGAGGTTTATCCCTGACATTGCTGATTTGTTAAGTCCATTAATTCACATGCTGAGAAAGAATGTACCCTTCAGCTAGACTAAGGATGGAAAAATAAGTTTTGAGCTTATAAAAGAAGCATTGGCAACCGCACCTACACTTCTGAATCCTGACTTTTCTAAGGATTTCATTTTATATGCCTATGGAAATATTGATTCGCTTTCAGCTATACTTGTGCAGTGAAATAATGAAGGATCTGAACAGCCCCTGGCGTTCTTCAGTCAGGGACTCAAAGATTACGAGCTCAAGTACACTTTTGTAGAAAGACATGTTCTTGCTGTCATAAGAAGCTTAAAGAAGTTTAGGCACATGCTCTCCAATAACAAGATTATACTAATGGTTGCTCATCCCAGTGTGAAGGAATTTTTGTTAAACAAAGATTTGAGTGATAGAAGAGCTGGTTGGGTCACCAAGGTGATGGAGTATGACCTTGAAATAAAGGTTACCAAACTAGTCAGAGGGAGAGGTCTCTACGAACAACTTACTGAAGACAGCAACAACAATGTAATGGAGGAGGACAGTTCTGTTTTAGCACTCCAAGATGGACAACAACCTTCCATACCTGCTCCTATTGGTTGGATCTCAGTAATGACGCATTTTTTATTGACTGGTGAGTGCCCTCCCGATCTGACTAGATCTAAAAGTAGGTATTATCGGCTGCAGTCCATACCTTATGTTCTTTTAAAAGGTTTGTTGTTTAGAAGAGATTTTCATGGTGTCCTGTTAAGGTGTATTGAAGCTGATCAGGTTGATAGAGTATTGTATGAATTCCATCAAGGATTAGCTGGCAGACACTTTTCTCCAAGAGCCACGACTCTTAAAATAATGAAAGGAGGCTATTATTGGCCTACCTTATTCAAAGATGCTCATGCATGGGTAAGAAGGTGCAAAGAGTGTGCTATGTTTGCTGGAAAAGAGAGGTTGGTGGCCCTCCCGCTGCAACCAGTTCAGGTTGATCAGCCCTTCATGAAATGGGGTTTGGATTTTATTGGGGTTATAAACCCGCCATCAAGTGCAGGCCACAAATGGATACTCACAGCCACTGATTATTTCTCAAAATGGACTGAAGCTGTGGCACTCAAAGAAGCTAATGAATCTGCTGTCCTAAATTTTTATGAAGAACCGGTTACCAAATTTGGTGTCCCAGATTCTATTGTATCAGACAATGCCCTGGATTTTGTGGGTGTTAAAATCTCTGACTGGGCTATCAAAAATGACATATATCTAAGTACATCCTCTAATTATTATCCGCAGGGAAATGGACAGGCTGAGTCCACTAACAAGAACCTCCTAAGGATCATTAAGAGAACTATGGAGAGAAATAAAAAGGCCTAGCACACCAAGTTAAAGTAAGCCTTGTGGGCGGATAGGATTACGTCAAAAAAATCTACAGGACTTTCTCCATACATGTTAGTGTATGGAAAAGAGGTGAGGCTGCCCATTTCAGTTGAACTCCCAGCCCTCGATCTAGTAAATCAACTTGATATAATTGAAGAGGAACCTATGACAGCAAGGTTGGCTCAGTTGATTGAGCTTGAAGAACTCAGAGCTGAAGCAGTGAAAAGGATTGAGCAATATCAGGCTCAAGTGAAAAAGTCATTCGATAAAAATGCAGCTCCCAGAGTGTTCCAAGAAGGTGACATAGTGCTAAAGTGGGATGAATTTAAAAGTAGGCCAGGAAGGCACTCCAAATTTGACGCACTTTGGACTGGCCCATTTATCATTACCGAGGAGAAGCAGCATAATGCTTTCCAGCTATCCAAGTTGGATGGTGTAGTGGAACCAATCCCAGTAAATGGGATTCACCTCAAACATTGCTTCTTAGGTAAGGACCTAAATCTGTACATAACTGTTAGAGTTCTATAAGATAGTTGTTTTTCATTCCCTAAGTGTTGTCCCAGCACGGTAAATAGTTTTTATAAATTTTTGACAGCCTACTATGTCTTTGAGTCTCAAATGAGTTACAACCATGCACAAAGCTACTCTTGATCTTTTCTGAGTTGTCCCAATAACTCCGTGCCCAATGGATAGGCCTAGGCTATTGGTCTCCATGTTTAGCAGGAAAACATCCAGCAAAGGTCGCCATAAATGTTACCCATTTTTCACCTATGTGCTCAATCAGGCAGGGTAACCCATGTTTTCAGGGGTTCTCGAAGACCAAATGGAGGAACACTTGCATCAGGATCACTTTTTTAACTTGTTTGCTTCTTGTGCAGATGCAGGGGAAATGATGTTTCAATTCAGCACGTGGATTAAATGTGGCTCCCAAGAGGGTTGAGCCCAGTGTGCAGGTCTTCAGTTTAAGGGTAGGTTTTCTTTTTCGTTTTGCCTTGTCTTTCCCTCTTTTTTGTTTTGTTTTCTTCTGTCTCTTTCCTTGTTCTGTTGGGGGCGGAACCGGGTCGAGATCCGAACTAAGAACTTTTCCAAAACTCTCGGTTCCTATTTCTGATCCGGTTCCAACCCCGCGTCCGCCTTTTTTGCTTTTTTTGGGCCCCTTTTTTTTCCTTTATTTCCGTCGGAGGCAGAACCGGACCGAAACCAAACTTGGAACTTTTCTGAAAGTTCCAGTTTCCGTTTTAGTTCTGGGTCCGGTTCCAGTTCTGCGCTTGTTTGCGTCTTGTTCTCTTCTTTGGCCTTGCGTTTTACCGTGGGGTAGTTTTTTCCTTCTTCTTTTTTTTTTTCCCTTGTCCTTTTTCCTCCCTTCCTTGCCTTAATCAGAGGCGGGTTCGGGTCGGATTCCGAACTTGAAACTTGATGAAAGTTTCTGTTTCAGGTTTATTTCCGCCCCCGCCCCTACTTTGTTCTACCCAGGATCAGATTTCGTTATGATCCAGCCCTTCTTTCTTTCTTTCTTTCTTTTGCCTTGCGCATTTTCTTTCCTTCTCTGGCGGGCCCGGAGCCGGGTCGGAACCTGGACTTGGAACTTTTCCAAGGTTCCGGTTCCTGTTTTCTTTCCGGTTCCAGCCCCGGTCCCGCTCTTTCTTCTTTCCTTTTCTCCCTGGCTTTTGATCGAGGGATGTCTCCCCCTTGGTTCCCCTTTTTGTTTTTCCTCTTTCCTTTTCTCCTCGTATGTTGCCGGAGGTGGGATCGGAAGGGATTCTAAACTTGAAACTGGAAGAAAAATTTAAGTCCGGATTTGGTTCCGGTTTTGGTTCTGCTTTTTTCTTGGTTTTCCACTATTTTGGTCCTGATCCCGGTTCCACCGGGATTTTTTTTTCTTTGCTTCCCCCTTTCTCCCCCGGTCCCGATTCTGGTTTCGTCTTGACCCTGCCCCCGCCAGTTTTTTGAAAAAACTCAGTGCAAAGGAGTGCCTTTTCCAGAAGATGAGAAGTTCTCCGTAAGGTCTCCCCGACCTGATGGGGTCTTGCCGATGGATTTTTGTGAGATTGATATAACTCTGGCTGCTCGCCATGAGGTCTTGCCAACCGTCCTATGTCTTGCCGAATGGATTGGCATGCCGGTATGACTTCATCCGCCCGCTATGACTTCTCGCGGATAGGCTAATGTCTTGCTAACAGAAAGGAGGGGCCTCGCCAAGAGTTGTAGCCATCGCCATAAGGTCCCAGTGACTTACTAGAGTCTTGTTGAAAGGAAAGAAGAGCTCAATAGAATAAAGCGCATTCGGGGTGACATTGAAGATGTATCACCGACAGAAGACACAGGGTCTCAGAATGACATTTTTTCTTCAATAAAGAGTCTCACCGACACCCCGGTGTCTTGCCGAATGAAAGGAAGCTCGGGGTGAGAGATTCAACATCACCAGGAGGTCTCGCCGAGTGTAGTGGGTCTCTCTGAAACTGATGCCTTCGCTAAGCGTGGAGTTTTCGCCATGATATCCCAGCGACAGAATTGTGTTTTTCCGACGGCCTCAGTGGTATCGGTATGACTGATCGAGCTCGCTATGAGGTCCTGCCGAAAGAGGGAGTCTTGCCGATAGTGGTCACCTTGCCCACAAAAATGAACATCAGTCTAACTTCCACAGTTCGGTGAGAAGTCCCGCCGACAGTCCTAAGCTACGCCGATAGCTGCAGGGGTGATCAGTCAGTAGTGGCGCTGAATCTAATGGATAGATCTGATGCTGCTTCTCGAAATGGGAGGTAGTCGTGAGTCACTATAGCAGCTGGAGATGACGGCTCGAGGAGCAGGGGGACATTAATGACCCTGTCACAAAACATTCAAGGTGACTCTAATGAAGTCTTAATGGCAGACTCGAAGGCTGCAAGATAATGACGGTTGTAAAGATCTGAAGGCCATTCCCAGGGACGAGCTTTCACCGACATGAGCAAGGGATGTGCATTAAATGCTTCATTGACTTCGTTCCAAGGCACTTCTAGGGCCGACGTGTCCAGGGCCGACTCATTTTGGAAACCCTAATGTAGGGGGCCGACCTTTGGTTGTATATATGTCATTTTTTCCTTTTTGTAAGATAGTTCTTAGTTAGGAGATTGCCGAGAGCACTATTCAGACTTTGTAACTCATTATTTTATGAATACTACAGATCTGTAACACAGACACTCCTTATTTTCTCAATAGAAAGTTATTTCCTTCACAGTTTTTCTTTGTGGTTTAGTAGCTAGTTGTGAGTTACATGATTAAATTCTATGTGATCCCTTTATTTGATCAAATTCCTTCAGTGTTGAATGCAAAGGATATTATGTCGCAAATTTAGTTTATGTTAGTGATCTCTTTCTTTTGCATATTATATCTGTGAAAACATCTCATTTTCCTTTGTGCTAAGCATTAGAACAGTCGAAGCCTTACATAGACTCATTTTTTGTAAACATAAATCTCTGTATTGTGAGATTGTTTAACTCTATTGAGATTTTCTATGAGTTTTCTACAGTATTTTCATATGTTTATCTTTGGTGTATCACCTGTTAGTGATAGGTTTTGGATTCAAGTACATCTTTCTTACTCTTTTCCTTTATCATTCTTCAGTTTTTCCCAAGATATCTAAAGGGGAACCAACCCATAATCTGGAGGTTCGCTTCATTCCCAGGTCACCCACAACCTAGAAGTGTTCCCATGTGTCAATAGGTTGCTATAGTTGATAGCTTAGCAAGGGTGCAAACTTTATTTGACAACAGGTTGAGAGGAAGAGAGAGAGATTCTCTAGTTAGGGTGGGAGGGAGAGACTTGAGAGAGGGAGACGTGGTGGGAGGGAGAGACAAGGGAAAGAGGGAGTGGGAGAGGGAGAGAGAGAGAGAGAAAGAGAGAGGGTGTGAGGGAGAGACCTTAGAGAGAGACAAAGAGAGTGTGTGTGTTCTCTAGTTAGGGTGGGAGGGAGAGACCTGAGAGAGGGAGAGGGAACCTAGGAGGGAGAGATTCGAGAGAGAGAGAGAGAGATAGAGGGAGTGAGAGATATACCTTAGAGAGAGAGATAGAGGGAGTGAGAGATATACCTAAGAGAGAGAGAGAGAGGAGGTGGGAGGGATAGGAGGGATAGACTTGAGAGAGAGTGGGAGAGAGAGGGGGTTGGACCTAAATCCTAAGCCATAAACCATAAAGCGTAACCCTAAATACTAAACCATAAACCATAAACCATAAACCATAAAGCCTAAACCAAAGAGAGAGAGATGGGGGAGGGAGAGAGTGTGTGAGAGAGAGAAACACAAAGGGAAGGAGGAAGTTTGGGAGATTAAGAGAGAGGGAGAGAGGGAGGGAGAGTGAGAGGGAATGAGGGAGGGAGAGGTAGAGATGGAGAGAGGTAGAGAGAAGTATATAGGGAAGGAGAGAGAGAGGGGGAGGAGGGAGGGAGAGAGATAGAGAGAAGTAGAGAGGGGAGGAGGGATGGATAGAGGGAGAGAGGTGTGATAAAGAGAATGAGAGAGAGAGGAGGGAAGGAGGAAGGTGGAGAGATTGAGAGAGAGAGGAGGGAGGGTGAGAGATAGGAAGAAAGGGATAGATTAGATAGAGGGAAATAGAGAGGGAAGATGGTTGGGATGAAGGAAGAGAGAGATAGGAGGGAGGGGGAGAGATAGGAGGGAGGGCGAGAGAGAGGTAGAGAGGGATAGGTTAGATAGAGTGAAGTAGAGAGGGAAGGTGGGTGGGAGGAAGGAAGAGAGCGAGAGGGGGAGATAGAGAAAATTAGAGAGGGAAGGAGGGAAGGAGGAAAGGAGGGAGGGATGGAGGGGGAGAGAGCTCAGTTAGATAGATAGAAGTATAGAGGGAAGGAGAGAGAGTGAGAGAGAGGCCTAGAGCATAAGGAATAAAAAATGAGTGAGATAGAGAGAGAAAGATGATACAACTTGCTGATTACTGAAATTTGACATGTTGATTACTAAAATTTGACTAAGTCTGATTTTTTTTAGATCTTCCAAAAACTAGAATTTGCATTATAACTCCTAGAGATCCAAAACCACTCTCAAACATCCTGAAACTATATACGTGAAATATAACTTAAAGTATAAGAAAGTAAATTTCCATATGTAAATGTCAACTTATACTTAAATGTTATTTCATGTATATAGTTTCCTTGGAAGATAACAAGAAGAAAGAGACAAGAAAAGAGAAGAAAAAAAATTCAATGTAGACTAGAGCGCGAGTGCGTTATAACACGCTCGCATTTTGGAAATGTTTTTTTTATTTCAAAAAATGCACATTTTTTGAATTCAAAATGCGCGCGTTTTTTGAAATTTAAACCATAACACGAATGCATTATAACGTGCTCGCGTTATGGCTTGGTAATGATTTATCCTAGGCTCGTTCATTACCAATCCATAACACGAGCACATTTTACTATAACGCACTCGTGTTTTCACTATTTTGGGATGAAAAAGTAAATTGGCCACAAATTGGCTACCCATCTTCATGCACTTGCCCCATAAAGTCCTCTATGTTGTATTTCTTTTCTACTCTTGTCTTGTACAACCTCCAAGCTTTGTGTAGTTTCACCTTCTTGTTCTCCTCATTGAGGCTTAACATTCCAAGGACAAAGCCATCAACTGACATAGAAGGCACATTGTCGAGTTCATCCATTACACATCTAGCCAGTTCTTTGCACACATATTTGCTTGTAGTAGAGACACCCCATACCTGCGCTCCAACAATCTGCATGTTGTTGTTGAAAAAACATTCAAGTACGAGCCCATTGTGGTTGTGTCCCCCAGGTCAAAACTCCTCCCTAATCACCTTCTTAACAACTGCTTTCTCCTTCTCAAAGCATAGTTGAACAAGAAAGCAATCTGTTCTTTAGCCGATTCCATTGTTCGACCCGCGCCCACCACATTGCTGTATTTGTAGTTGATGCCAAAGCGCATTACCATTTCTGAAGGATGGCCATACCGAACCCACACCCCTCCTTTAAAGACTAGACTTTTTGTGTGATCACGAAAAATAAAATCTCAAGATGGATTACCTCCACTGTAATTCCAGATTTCCTCACTGGCCATTCAAATGATAAAGCTTGATTGAACAATTCTCGTAACATAAAACATGGCCAAGGTGCTTCACCGCACTCACCAAGTACCAAAAAATCTTTGAGGAATCAGGAGGCTAGTGGTGATCCACCGTCGGTGATAGCTATGGCAGCATGTCAGCCAGTATCAACATCTATGTTTTTTCCAATGTCACATCTTTGTCCTCAACACTACTATCAATGAGTACCCGCTCTCTTAGGCCACTAGGGATTGTAACTACAACGTACTCCATTTTTTAGCCATCTAAAGTTGTTCCTAAATTGGCCAAAAAATTTGCGGCCGAGTTGGCTTCGTGATAAACATGTACCAAAGTGTAATTATCTAGTTTTTCCAAGCTTTGCCCTATTTGCTGAATCTAGTTTTGCAGCTTCTAGTTTTATACTGATTTCTTACATACTGCACTTATAGTTAGAAGAGAATCACCTTCTATTTCTATCACCTTTATGCCTTTATCCAAACATAATTTCAACCCACGTGTCAAGGCCTCGAATTCTGCTTCATTATTTGTCACAACTCCCATTCTTTGAACAATCACCAAAATACACTTCCCCTTATGATCCCTAATTAGACATCTCGCACTTGTGATCCCCAAGTTTCCTTTAGATGAACCATCGAAATTCAACTTAAATCTTCCCTCAGATGGCGGCAGCCACCTTGCATCAGCTCTAGATTTTGTTGATATCTGCGGCTTTGAACTAGGTGGCTTTAGTGCAGTCCATTATATTTGGATCCTTTCATCCCACCCAGAGAAGTGTGATCCTTTTGTTTTCTTCCATTTAGAATTGACCACTTCGTAGATTCGAGCCTCAATTTTCCTAATTACAGCCTCAATCTGGAGAGCACAATCACAAAAAATTCTTTGGTTCCTCTCATTCCATAACTACCACACCACCATTGAAGGGGTAGCAAGCCAAATGTCAGCCCAAACATTGCTTTTGCACCCTGTCGGCCAGCTGCTTATGAATCGGAACAACTCATTCTGTCTTGGCGAGGGCCAGTCTAAGGAGCAAAAAAGCCAATCCCAACATCTTGATGCATACTCACAGTTTAGCAGCAAATAATTTGTCATTTCCTCATCGTTGCTACACATTGGGAAAATGCTTGGCCCATGAAATCCTATAGAAGACATTTGGTCCCCATTCAGGGTCTTCTTATGAGGTGTAGTCCAAAGGAAAGCACCCACCTTCGATAACATCCCCGGACCCCAACACAACTTCGCTAGCCAACATGGGCTCGACTCCCCAATACGTTGAATCTCATAACCCAGTTTTACTGTGTATTCACCAGTCTTTACCTCCGTCCAGATAATTTCATCATCTGCTTCTGTGATCAAAATTTTCTGATTCACCATTATCTCTTTAAGCATTTCCCTCTCCATGAGAATATTTAACTCATCCCATTCCATCCATACGTGCACTGGCACAAGTCTGTTATCAATTGTATGGACATAGTCTACCACTTACCTACCTCTATCCTTAATTACTTCAACCACCTATTCTTTATCGTTGAACACTTCTGAGAGAGCACGATGACCATTCCAAGATTTCATCCAGAACTTTGTCTGGCGCCCATTACCAATACGCCAGGACAAATGATCAGTGATTATGTTCCTGCTCCCCCACATAAATCTCCAAATCACCGATCCACCATTTGAGTTGGTAATTGTGAGAATGCGACTTAGGTTGTCACTATCTAAATATTTTCTTCAAATAATTTTGCTCCATTGGCTATTCGAATTCCTGTACATTTTCCAACATAATTTTTCCCTGAGGGCACGATTTTGAAGGTCCGTCTTCCTTAGACCAACACCCCCAATTATTTTATCCAGGAAAATGGTATTCCAATTGATGAGTGAGATTCAGTTTTCCTCCTTTGCTCCTTCCCATAAAAATCTCTTCATGAATCCTTCAATATCACTCGTTGCCTTGTTAGTTAAGCCAAAGCAGTACATTACATATATTGGGACTATAGCCAACACTAATTTTATCATTAAAATACGACCAGAGAGTGACAACCACTTACTTTTCCATGCCTTAGCTTTGATTCTGTATTTTGTTATCATTTCACGCCAATGGCCTGTTCTATAGCCGCCCTAAAATAGTGGTACACCTAGATGTTTGGAAGGAAGTGTTGCAACCTAAAATCCAAGTATTTTCTCTATCTGTTTGTGTAAAACACCTTTGGTATTGAAAAAATATATCTTTGATTTCTCCTTGTTTAGGATTTGTCCAGATGCAGCTGTATAATCGTCTGACGCTGCTTTTATGACTTCTACTTCCCGTAATATCGCTTCACCAAACAACATAGTGTTGTCGGAGAAATGGGAGAGGGTGACCGGATCCAATCCATTTGCAACCACCACTCCCCTCCAACTCCCATTAAGTCGCAGCTGAGTGAAATTTCTACCCATTGCCTCACCATTATCACAAATAGAAATGGAGATAGAGGATCTCCCTGCCTCAATCAGTTAGTTACATAAAAAAAAACACAAAGAGAACCATTGACAAGAATTAAGTACCAATGATTCAAAAAGCCAAACTTCTTCATGACAACCAGCAAATAATCCCATTGATCCCTGTCATATGCCTTGCTAACATCCAGTTCGATTGTCATACTTTTCACGTGCTCTAGGTGATTGTATGAATTGTCTCAGTTGTGGTGACAATGTTGTCAATCCTGGGGTAAACTTGTTTTTCTCTTCTGAGATTACCATCCCCAACACTTTCTTTAGTTTGTTTTCCAAAGCCTTCACCAATATCTTATATATCATGTTGCATAATGAAATTGGCCAAAAATCCACAAATGATGTGCATTCATTTTTCTTTGGAATCAAAGCAATGGTTGTATTATTGTTGTCCCTTACAATTTTTTTCTTTTTGCGAAATTCTTCAACCAGTTCTAGTAATCCTTGACCCATGAAGTGCCAGTAATTTTGAAAAAAATTAACCGTTAGCCTGTCTGGGCCTGGCACCTTATCAAGGTGGAGCCAAAAGACACTGCTTTCAATTTCCTTCAAAGTGAATTGTTTTCACAACATTTTTTTCTCCTCCTACCCAATGCATTTGGGAATACATTCCAAAAATGTGTCATGATTTGAATCCACTGAAACATCCCTGCCTGCCAGGAGCATTTCAAAAAAGTAGACCGCCTCTATCTATGCTCTCTCTGTCACTTCTAACAACCCGGTTCGATCCTTTGATGCTATCTATTCGATTCCAGGCTCTCCAGGGCTTTTCTGAATTATGGAAAATTTTAATTATTATATTTAATATTTAATATTTAACTATAATATATAATATTTAATATTTAATTATTATATATAATGTATAATATTTAATTATTATATATAATAATTAATATATATTATATCACTATTTCACTTAATAATGTTTTTTATTAGATAAGAGGTTTTTGAAAGGGTTAAAACCTTTTTACAAGAAAATTGTTAAACAAAACCAATCAAACAACACAATAGAAACAAGATTGCTAAAAAACTACACTATGTCAATACAATATCTAGAAGGAAAAACGTCATCAATGTAGGTTTGAGATACATGTTTTGGAAGACCTTTCTTCCTTCTTTGAAGCATAGTCCAGGAAAAATTATCATCAAATTCCACAAAATCAAAGAGGGAGGAGGGGAAACCCTCTCCATCTTACAACCATGGAACAAGCGAGGAGACGATCATCCAACAAGGGAGCTTGGGCATCAAGTAGAAAACATAACACCCCCTATAGGGGGAGAAACAACATCACATGAAAAAAGAGGGGTAGAAGTCAAAGAAGGTGTAGCTGGCAACAAAGGTGGAGGAGGGGCCACCTCCCCACCAACAATAAGAGATCTGAGAGCCTCAAAATCAGACTATGAAACATCAACTATAAAATTATCATGAACAACATCCTTCCACCAAGAGGAAGATCTCAGGACCTTAAGGCAAGGGAAACAAAAATCTAGAAATGTATTATGGTAAAGCACCACCTACAATGAAAGAGAATATCTTCATAATCCAAAGACTAGCTCCAAGAATGACCTAGCACTTGCAAAAATACCTCTGCTAGGAGAGGTTTAGATAAATCCAATTCAACCAATAAGTGGTATGTGAGTGAAGTGCTAATAATTAAATTTTATATTATTAATATATTCTACTTTAATAATATTTTTGATAAAATAAGCAACATTTATAGGGTGTTGTACCTAACACAGAGGCCCCAAGGCCAAAGATTTTAAAGAAAAAAAGAAACTAAGACCTCACATGCCATAAACAAACTAGTGACACCAAACTTACAAAAATGTCACAATAAAATAACTATCAGAAATAAAAACAAACAACAAGAAAAACACCCTACTTGGGAAGGTCTTCCCAATCCTCCACAAGGAGTTTAAAGACACCTTGCTTCTATTGGCTATAACTAGGATTAGTTGTCTTATCATGCTTTTTTATTTCCTCTTGCAA
Source organism: Sequoia sempervirens (assembly GCA_007258455.2). Taxonomy (NCBI): domain Eukaryota; kingdom Viridiplantae; phylum Streptophyta; class Pinopsida; order Cupressales; family Cupressaceae; genus Sequoia; species Sequoia sempervirens. The sequence continues at coordinate 557,464,309 of VDFB02281492.1, forward strand.
TGTAGAACCAAGAGTTAGACCATAATGATGTATGACTTTTAGGGTGAAATAGGAGAGGCCATTAAGTTTCCTCTCCAAATTTTCAACTCTAGTCAATAAAACCATGAAGTCCTAGAAAGTCTTCTCGCAATTGGGGAATTTATCATCATTGTGTTCTTTAGTAGGGATGAATTCCTCAAGTTCTTGAAGCATTGCATTGAATTCAGGAAATAGACCTTGACCATCTAGATCCACCTCAACTTCCTTCACATCATCATCATTGTTGCTATCATCATCCTTCTTGACCTACTCAGAATCATCACTAGAAATCTCATCAACAATAATGTTAGGGGCTTGTTTGTTAGCCAACCTATGGGATCTTCACACACTAGGGTTAGTGTAGTCAACATTAATATTTGGGTTAGGTTCTCTTTTACTCCCATCTTTTTTGATGTTTTTATTATTATCATCAATGTTCTCTTCATCATAAATGACTTCTTCAACATAGAAGTTTACAATGGCTTTCATTTTCTTTTTGGTGGGTGACTCTTTCACAGTTGTATTATATCTGTTACCAAGCCTTTTGGAGGGTGTGTTTAAGCTTACACAACCCAACAACAATTTTTTGACTTAGGGCTTTTTGTCTTTTAGAAGATTTGGGTTGCTTAATTGAGGGATTTGAATTTGGATTATAAGTAGCATGTTTATTAGGAAGAGTCAATTTTCCTATTGGAAGAAGTTTGTTAGCTTCCTCATTATGAGGATTCAAGGGGCTTCTAGAAGGGGAAGGAACAACAAAGGGTTCTTCAACAAGGAAAGCCCTAATTGGCTTGGGGGACATAAAGCAAGGTGGAAATAGTACAGTATGATTATGAGCCCTGGGTGGAGAAAATGGGTTGATTATCCAATTTTTTTGAAGACATATCAATGGCCTCTTTCACATATTGTTTAAGAGAGGACAACAAGTAATATGGAAAGATAATCAACACCTTGTTCCTAAAATGGTTTATAAGAGGGAGGTCCTATATTTAGTAGCATTTAAAATGACCCTTAAGTGTGATATATTTCATTAGAACAAGACATTCCTTATACCGCGGGTTAGGGAGCTTGTCATAGTCGTATCATGCATGTAGTTTAACAGGGTTTTCACCTTCTTTAAAGAACATGTGTATATTCTCCATGTCTTGCACCTTCATATGCTTCTTCAACTTTTTCCCATTACTCAAAAATCATGTGGCTTATGCTATCACCCCTTCATTAACTTCAAAGGAAATTCCTCCCATCTTGACGTGTATTTTTTTCCATGCACTAGCAAACTACATTGATATATTTTCATCATGCCTACTTAGATACTCTATAAGTGACATTAACCCGCCTTCCACACAAATATGCTAGAGTAGAACATCCTTCTAGAATTCTTCACAAGAGCCTAGCTCCATTCTCACTTGTTCTCCATCCATGGTCTATTGAAGGTAAAGTTGGAAACACTGACTAAGGTTACCACTACAGTGATTTAGGCAATACAAAGAGAAGGTTCATATAGAAGTGAAGTGGGGTTTTCCATCAAATAACTTCAAAGTAGCTAAAAAGAATGAAGGACATAACATTAAGTGGAAAATCATGCTCAGGATAGGATTAATCCTTGGGGATATCCAATCAATCAAGACTTTAGTCATATTTTTCCTTTTGGAATCATTTTTAGGCTACATTATAGACACCCTCATGCCAACGGTCATAATCGTTTGCTCAAAATTATCAAAGAACATTTTTGGATTAATGTAGGTCATCTTTGGTGGTGGTATTTCAATAATGGGACAAAACTCATTTTTTGAGTTTCTACCCATGATTAATTGCCTCATGATTTTGGTTTCCAATTTTTTTCTATGACAATTTAATCTCATTATCATCATAACATATTCTCGACTACTTCATTCAAGAAATGAGATCCAAACAATGAAATGAATATCAACCTTAAGGTGAGTCAAATCAAGGTGTGAATCTACAAATTTCCCTCTTATACAAGGATGGGGGTCCTAATTAAACAACACTTTGGGGAGAAAGATTAAAAATAGCAAATCAAATCCAAAGTGCAAGCTATAAAATGCATCTAATAGATTGAGCTTAATTTTGATGAAACTAGAAAACAAAATGCAAATATCAGAATGGGAAAATGATGTGTATCAATCACCAAAAGTGTTTTTTCAAAGCTTACTAAGGACTGATTCGCAAATCGATCCTGGCTAGGGCTCTATAAAAATGGTTTTTGGGTTCTCTTTTGTTGTGTCTGCACTCCTAGATCCTCAATTTTCATAGTCAGACAACCTTTCCATGAAATTGCAAGAATGATGACAACAAATGCAACTTTGACAACTTTGTAAATTTTCTCTCCAAGAGATTTTCCACCTAAAATCTGCAAACACACATCAAGAGGGAAAAATGTTGTTTTGTTGGTGAATGGGGTTTTGCCTTGGTCAAACCCCATTTTGGTAATTAAACCTTGTAATGAAATGAAATAGCATGAAAGGAATGATGAATGAAAAAATGCAATGTCACAACTCACCAAACCCTTGTTTGAACCTTGGAATGTAGATCTACAATTAGCATGAAATGGCTTCAATGGATGTGAATCTTGATCTTGAAACTTGATTTGAAACAATGCCTTTGAATGCTTGAATCTTGAACACTACATCAACATATTACCTCAAATAACATGCATGATGCAAGGAGACTTTGACATGATAATAGGTTCTTGATTGTTGCAATAATTCTTCTATAAATCTACTCTTGATAATGCTCCAATAATTCTCTCTTGAATGCTCTAGGTGCTCATGAAGATTTTCTAGGATGAAACATAGTGAAATGACCTCTTATTTATACATATGTTAACATTGATTCCTGAAATTAAAATAACAGAAACCGACATGTGAATATAGATTTGAAATCATTGAAATACTGCCAAAAATATAGTAAAGATTTAGGTACTAGGTCTAAGTGAGGACCCATTCACCCTTGGGAAAATGGGTCCTAGGTCACTTACCTAGAACAAAAATTCTCCAATGATAAATATTATGGCATTAATGAATGTCAGGTTTTCCTCTTTGGAAAATGCAATTAATTAGGCTTGGACTTAAATTAAAGGGGCCAATTAAGGAAAATTAACCTCAATTAATTAATAAAACCCTAGAAGTGTGAAAGTGTAAAGGTAAACCTTACAACACCATAAATAAGGCATAATTAAGTCCATTTTATTTGAATAAATCCCTAAACTTAATGTGAATATGTAAAATGCATATTACAACACTAAATTAAGGCATAATTTAGCTCATTTTATTATTTATTCCTCACTGTGAAAAATGGATACTTTTTCCTACACTACATTTAGCCCCCACTTTAGTGAGAGTATGACCCCACATCAAACTCACACTAAAGTAGACATTCAAGACACTTATGTATGCAACAATGACAAAGATACTCAATCATACACTATCAACGTCTCGGAGAGAGGGAGGTGGATCAAGCTTCGATTGTCCAACATGATGTGGAACATGTTTTTTTGTCCAGGAAAGGGAGGATCAAGCTTCGACTATCCTAAGGTGATGTGGAACACAATTTTTTTTCCAAGGAAGGATGGACCAATCTTTGACTATCCAACATGATGTGGAACACATCTAGGCTATTTGTCCAACACGTTCACAAGAAAAACTTGATGTCCACTATGAAAACAACACATATGCTTACATGGGCTAATGGAACCTTGGGCCATCCACTAGGTGATCCCCCAATGGGTGGAAAATGAGAGAATATTATTAGGCTCCCATACCATATCAAAGTTATCCTCCTGACAACTTCAAGCTTCACAAGGCTTAGCAAGTTGTGTTATGCTAAGAACTCATAAACATAGGAAAGGCTCCACTGGAAAGCAAGGTGCATTATTCTTGGTGGCCTCAAATTTAGGGTTTTGAGCTTCACAAGGTTAAAAATTTGTATTATTCTAAACACTTATGAACATTATACACACACACACACACACACACACACATATATATATGTTTTTTTCAAAGGGACTTCACTTAGTTCATGTAAGGTCTCTTCTTAGGGATCATTGTGCTTAATGTCTCCAAGAGAGGACAAGTCTAGAATAAGAGAATCACAACTTATGGAATGCAATTCGTAGCATCACCACTAAGAGGAAATTTGTACACTAAGAAATATCACACTCTCAGAGGACATCAAACCCAATGACACCACCAAGAAAAGGATGCATCACAAGAATAAATAAAATCACACAATGAAACATGAGTTTCAATGTATGCCCCCACTTTAAAGCGATTGCTAACACCATTGTTATGAGAAGTCAGCTTTAAAGTAGGTAATATTCAATGCTAACCATAAGGAAGACATGAGAGCTTATTCAAAAATCCCTATGCCAAGTCATATGTTCCCAAATGAAAATACATCATGAAAAGGTGAAGGGGTTTCCCCCAAAAATACATAAGGGATCTGTGGATTCGGGGTTAGTATATCTTTGCTAAAATGTGATTATAGAGCTTGGAAACATCATCATTCCCCAAATACTCGCAAAACGGGAAGAATGACACATAGAGAGTGAAAATAAAGAAAAAAAATTCAAGTCAACATGGAAGAGACCTAAATGTCTTGATGCCTTGCGTCATCCCAAAAAGGAAAACGTAAGATAAAAGGAAAGGTGAATGTTTACAACATATAGAAGAATGTAGGTACAAATAGAGGAATGCACATAAAGAGAGAGAATACATCAAACAAAACATTATGGGGGATCACATTACACACATGCAATCACACAAAGAAACATGGAAAAGAAAATAAAACAAAATACTAGTAAGGCACATGCGAGTCAACCTATAGCAAGTCGTTTGCATCCCAATCTTGTTCAGTATATGCAGAAGGAGGACAACTAGCCAAAGGGACAACGTCAAGTGCCGAACTAGTTCAAGGCTATCTAACCCCTTGCCCCCACTAAGTACGGGACAAGGATGAGCCAATATAAGTGATGAGAATGAGCTCCTTGGGATAAAGAAAATGATTTGTAATGAATGTTAAATATGCAATAGTGAGTATACTAAGATCCTACAACTATTACATGGCAAGGATCAAATCACATGCTTTAAGTTAATATGGATCCCTAGGGGATCTAAATTTCTCCAATATTCCTTTTAAAATATGACACTTATAGGTGTGATGTCCACAGAATCTATGGTAAGAACAATATGGTTTGTTTTGATAAGTTTGTTGTTCAGTTAGATTTTCATGTTTAGGTGGCAATTTGATTAATCCCCAACGTAAAAGGGTGTAAAAGATATTCTCATTCTTGGACATTTGTAATGGGTCATAGGAAGATGTAGGGATATCATACAAATTTTGTAGCTGAAGTTTTTGATGAGCGTGTAGTTTTGACTTCTTCTTCATTGGTTTGATAATTGTTTGGTCATCACTTTATTCTTCTAACCACAAGCCCTTTCCTTTTTTAGAAAAGGATGTGTTAGGAGTAGTAAAATGCTCAATTTTTTTGTGTTCTTTCTCTTATGCATGGGAGATGCATTGGAAGGTGGTTGAGGGGGAGTCAAATTGTTATTAATGTTATTGGCCAAGGCACATATAAAAGCTATTCCTATTTCATGGTTAAGCATCATTCATATCTTCCCTATGAGAGGAATGGCATTTTAAGCAATAGGGTCAGTTCTCACAAAGTCATGAAAACTTTTTAATTCTTCATTCATCCTTCTTATGTTTTCTTGCGGGATATGAGCAACATCACACACACTGTTTGTAGGTAGGGAAGTCATTGGAAATGAGGTATGAATGTTATGATCCATAGAGGGTTGATTATCAACACTATTAGTAGAAGAGTTGGAAAACCCAAGATCCATGGTGAATGGTGGATCGCGGGATTCCATGAGTCTCGAACTATGTCTCATATCAATATTGCTAATAGGACACCAAGTTGTAAAGCTCATACAAGATTCACAAACTTAGTGTACACACCCAAAATGGAAAGAAGGGTGAAATGTAATGCAATGACCTAGAATGCAATATGTAAATGCAATTTTCAGATTCTAAACAAGGTAATTTTTTTATTACACAATGCAAAAACCTGAAAATGATGTCTTGTAAATGGAATTTTGAAATCACACAATGCACTAAATTTATCAAATTAAGATGAATATGATCAATTTCAACTAACAAAAATTATGCAAACTGAAATAGAAAACTTAAAAAAACAAAATGAAATGTAGAAACAGATGTTTTAGTGCCCAAAAAATCAAGAAATGACCCTGATCATGGACTCATTTTCCCTAGGGTGAATGGGTCCTAGGTTAGGGTTTTTAAAAAAAAGGTCTTACATATTTCTAAGATGATTTCAATGGGTTCCAGATTTTGATCAGAAACAACAAGTTGCAATTTGATTTTTCTATGAATTTGATGTTGAATGCAAGTGCAAAATGTGGCAAAACGATAAACTAGGAGACCTAATTTGATGTGCAATTTTGTTTCAATTTTCAAATGAAAATGAATATGATACAATGCTATGTAAATGATATGCAAAATGATTTTTTTTTTTGTATTTTTCAGATTTAAAGAATGCAAAGATGCAATCCTAAAACCCTTAAATGAAATGCAAAGTTAAATGCAAACTAGACACCCTAAATGAGACTCAATTCAATGCAATTCAATGTGAATGAATGCAAGATCTAAATAGGGTGCAAATGGACTCCAAAATCAAAAAATTGCAATGCTCAAACTCAGGTTCACCACAATGAAATGGTGAAAAATAGGTTGGGGTTGATTGAAAGCATTTAAGGGGGTTCACCAAAATGATAGTAGATAGACCTATTCTCCACTATTTCATTTAGGAATGAGATCCAAAAAGTAAAATAACTATCAACCTTAAGGTGGGTCAAATCAAGGTTTGAATCTACAAATTTCCCTTTTATGCAAGGATAGGGGTCTTGATTAAACAACACTTTGGGGAGAAAGATTAAAAATAGAAAATCAAACCCAAAATATAAGCTATAAAATGTACCTAATAGATTAAGCTCAATTATAATGGAACCAAAAAACAAAATGAAGATTTGAGAATGGAAAAATGATGTGTACCAATCACCAAAAGTGCTTTTTCAAAGCTTATTGAGGAATAATTTTCCCTATGGCGAATGGGTCTTGGCTAGGGCTCTATAAAAATGGTTTTTGGGTTCTCTTCTACAGTGTCTGCACTCCCAGATCCTTGATTTTCAAAGTCGAACAATCAAAAATAAATCCTATAGGTGAGTTTCTGTGAAATTGCAAGAATGATGACAACAAATGCAACATTGCAAACTTTGCAATTTTTCTCTCCAAGATATCTTCCACCTAAAATTTGCACACATCAAGAGGGAAAAATGTTGTTTTGTTGGTGAATGGGAGTTTACCTTGGTCAAACCCCATTTTGGTAATTAAACCTTGTAATGAAATGAAATAGCATGAAAGGAATGATGAATGAAAAAATGAAATGTCACAACTCACCAAATCCTTGTTTGAACCTTGGAATGTAGATCTACAATTAGCATGAAATGGCTTCAATGGATGTGGATCTTGATCTTGAAACTTGATTTGAAACAATTCATTTGAATGCTTGATTGGATCTTGAACACTACATCAACATATTATCTCAAATAACATGCATGATGCAAGGAGACTTTGACATGATAATAGGATCTTAATTGCTGCAATAATTCTTCTATAAATATGCTCTTGAATGCTCTAGGGGCTCATGAAAACTTTCTAGGATGAAACATAGTGAAATGACCTCGTATTTATACATATGTTAACATTAATTCCCTAAATTCAAATAACACAAGCAGACATGTGAATATACATTTTGAAATCATTGAAAAACTGCCAAAAACATAGTAAAGATTTAGGTCGTAGGTCTAAGTGAGGACCCATTTGACCTTTGGCGAATGGTTCCTAGGTCACTTACCTAGGATACACATTCTCCAATGATAAATATTATATTATGGAATTAATGAATATTAGGTTTTCCTCTTTGGAAAATGCAATTAATTAGGCTTGAATTTAAATTAAAGGGGCCAATTAAGGAAAATTAACCTCAATTAATTAATAAAGCCCTAGATAAGTGTGAAAGTGCAAAGGTACACCTTACAACACCATAAATAAGGCACAATTAAGTCCATTTTATTTTAATAGGGCCCTAAACTTAATGTGAATATGTAAAATACATATTACAACACTAAATTAAGGCATAATTTAACTCATTTTATTATTATTTATTCCCCAAATTAAGTGTGAAAAATGGATACTTTTTCCTACACTACAATGACCCAAAGGGGAAAATGATTAGTATTAGTTGTCCTTGAGGCCCATTTGGTCATACTCTCATTCTTATTCCAAGCCCACAAAATACAACCCCTCATTATTTTGAAAGGGGGGACTTTGGGAAGTGGGTTTGTAACAAGTATATATAAGAGTGTAGACACAACCAATATGATTTTATTTTGAGTTCTCCACATTTTGAATGCTATTATAATGTTCTTCAAGGATTAAACCTCTAATATTTTTTAAGACACATAAGTTGTCCCTCTAAAATCTAGTGGATTCCAGGGCAATTCCCATGTTTTCCATAGCATCAGCCACCCAATTTCCTTCTCTGTAAATATGGGATGTATTTAATCTATCAAATCCCATCACGAGGTTCCAGATGTTGAGCATATGTTGTGATTAATGTCAAAAGTTCTTGTGATATCAAAGGATCTCATTGATGTCAAAGGAGTGATGCCAAAAAATCGGTGAGAATTAAATGTAATTACTTCTATCATGTTTGATCTTTTAAATTTTGGAAGCTTTCCTATCATGTTGTGTTAGAGCATTTGATATTAGGAAGTATTGTGATCAGTTGTAAAATGTTAATGTTATATTTTCTATGAAGGATACTACTTGTAGTATGCTTGAAATATCATCTTGTATCTATTATTAGTGTTGGAAGTAGTTTGGAAGTGTTTGCAGAAGTTTTTATGTTGTTTTTCTACTCATGCACTATGTTATGCTATCATAGTGTTTTACTCTGCATTCTATCATAGTTGAATGTTATAGCCTATATTGGACCTAAAGCAATGTGACTCACGTTGTATTAAATTCCAAAGTTTCATAGGTTGATCTTCATCAAATAGAAAGTTATAAGTAATAGAGTGTGTTCTGTGTTGGCTAGTTGACTAAGGATAACATTTGAATGTTTGCGCCAAAGAAGGGAAGATTACGCTAGCTAGAGGAAGAATGTGAAGATGAAATGGGTCCAAATTAAGATTTTTAAAGGAAGCACATAACATCATCTATTTTTGGCATAAACCAAATTGATTCAGGACTGGCCCATTACACATTTCATATTAATTTGAATTTAGGTCTACCCTTACCCAACCTAGCTAATTGTGGATGGTGTTAAGAGGTTCTTGGCTGACATGAAATATTAATAACATATTGGAATGAATACATTTATGACCACAATTCATTCAATGTATGCAAGAGTGTGGGAATATAATATACCTAGTGACCTTAATGTGTATATCAATATGATGTAATGTGAGTTGCATTCCAATCATTGTGTGTTATTATTAGAAGATCATATGTATAGAAAAGTGTTGAAGGGAGATCAAATCAAGTGCAAGTTGTGTTATCAATCTTGTAGATCCACAAATCATATTTATATAATCTGGTAGGACTGGTGTCTTTCCTACTGAGTTGGTGCTTAGATATTTGTGTTGGGGATTGGTGTCTCTAGAAGGTTGGTGCCTACTTCATGATTGTAAGTTATTCTTTATTTTTTGATGTTGGATTTGGATAGTAGCTCTGCTCACTATGGTTTTTCCCATTCTAGTTTTCCATTTATATCTGGTGTTCTTTATGTGAATGTGTGATTTTGTGTTGCTTAATTAATACTTGATGCTTTGATGTTCTGAAGATCATGATTGGAGAAGTTATTAATGGTAATTAATGTTGAATTAAATATTTTTTGTATATACTAATTCACCCCCCTCTTAGTATATTGTGTGTTATTCACTAGATATTATTTATAATTTCAAAGATAATCCATCCAACCATCTCTTTACCTTTTACTGCACCAATAACAATTTTTCAATCACCTTAAACCTATAGTCTATTTATCCCTAACGATAAAGAAATATTCTTTCCCCCTAAAATTTCCATTGTTGTAGCCACATTAGAAGACTCTTCCCCTAAGTCCCTAGAAAATCCAACAATAAATTTACTATCAAAATTTTTGATAATACCACCACCACTAGTCAATCATGGATTTCCTTTGGCAGCCCCATCAAAGTTGAGTTTTGACCAAACCAAAGGTGGTGGTTTTCATTTGGTATTCTATCTAACCAAAATTTTAGTATCATCAAAGGATTCAAGGTCCAAATATAAATACCATCTATGAGAAATATTGAATTCAAATTCAATAGGAGGCATATTTGGTATTTTCTAGTTGCACAATGAGACATTCTCAACTAAAAACTTGGAGCAATAACCAAAGGCTTCCTTGGAACTATTTTCTTCATTACATAATATCTTGTTGTTCCTTTCCTTCTAGATAAGCTAACAAATGTTGGGGGAACCTGTTTCCAAAGCTCCATAACAAGAAGATGGGTGTAAGGATAAACCTATTTTTCCACCAGGATGTTGATACTATCATTCATAGCCCACTAGACTCCAAGGTTCTACAAATCATAGCCCAAATATTCTTTATAGAAGGAGAAGTGTAATAGTAAATTGGGACTAATTCCTCATCCTTTTTACACAAAGTACATCTATTAGGGATATGGAAGCCTCTCTTCCTTAAGTTATCATGGGTTAGGATTCTATTGTGAGCAATAGTCCACCAAAACAAGTTGATATTGGGAATTAGGTGGAAATTCCATATTAGTTTCCATAACCCTCCATAGTGTTCATGGTATGACATTAGACTATGAGAAAACTTAGTAGTGAATTTTCCTTTTCTCTCTTTATCCCAAAAGAACCTATCCTCGTTTTGAAACATAGGGATTATTGTTAAGAAGAGAGATTTTAGGAGGGTTTTAATTTTTGTCTTAGCTCTTGGTTATTATAAAAACTCACAGTATCTTTCCATTTTTGTGATCCATGTTGTCCATTGAGATATTCAGCTACTCTCTTTCCAAAGAAATGTATTGTAGGTCCTTAAAGATCCTTAAACACAATTTGATTTAGGGGTTGATTCATGATCCGGGAATCTTCCCAAAATTTAATCTTGGATCCATTCCCCAGTTTCCATCTTATACCTCCTTATAGCGGCTTCTTTGCTTTGAGGATATTGTTCCAGATTAAGGACCCATAGAGGCATTCAATATTGGAAATGTTCCTGATAAATTGAATTTTATTTAAATATTTTTCTTTCATGATAGCACACCAATCCTTTTGATCCTACAACAGGTCCCAACCAATCTTAGCTAATAGAGATTTCTTGGTAGATTGTATTATTTTTATTCCAAGACCTCCATAGGTTTTAGGAAGGAAAACCGTGTCCTAGTTGAGTAGATCCATCTTTTTCTTTTCCTTCATACTAGACCAAAGGAATTTCCTTTGTATTCTCTCAAAATTTTCAGCAATGTGGTTCCTACAGTACTTCAAGAAATAACACCTACCTAGTATTAAGGGTTGCATTTCCCAAGGGGAAATATGTAAAGTGTCTAAAAATGGATGGACATACATGGTAGTCCAGTGATGAATTGATGACCCAATTCATGACCCAAAATTATATGAAAATAAAATAAAATTATACTTTAACTATTTTTGCCTTGATGGAAGTATCTTTTGAACTTCTTATTAGCACCCTTATGTTATTTTTAGTCATCATGAGTTGTTTACTAGGCCTCTATGGTCCTCCAATCCCTTGAAACCTTTATTTCTAGATTTAATTTATGTGTTTGTTGGTTTCACTTTGGTTTGGCCCAATGAATGAATTACTAAAAAAAGGTGTGAACATAGATTTTAAATTTTTCATCCATGAGCCTTTTCATGCATTTAAAATTTCTCAATTCACATCATTTTTGCTCTAGTTTGTGCCAATTTTAAATGTGTTATCTTTAGTCTATTTTTTTTACTCCTTAAAAACCTAATCCTTCTCTTATTTATAATTTTTTCTTAGCCATATTGAGAGTCCAATTTTTTTTTAATTCTTTCAAAACTCTTATGCAAATTCTTGAGAAATTTTGGTCTAGTAGCTTCAAAAAAATTACACATTTTAGTACAACTACCACTTCATCAAACATTTCAATTACACAAATCCTATGGAGTTTTTGAATATATTTTTAATAGAAATAAATACATAGACAACCATATTTTTCCTTATGTGTTATCCTATTATTTATCTCTTCATTTTTCTTCCATTAATAGAGAACTTGTTGGGCCATGAAATAACACAATCCAAACACTCAAGAATCAGTATGTTGACTCCTCTCTTGAAAGGATATTTTGTAATATCCCTAAGGTCTTAGGGATTCAAGTCTTGTTTTCACAAGAATCACTCAATGACAATGAGATTGTGTTGTAACAAGAGGCCTAGTGACATTCCAAGTGCAACTAGATATAGATTTTTTGAAGCTCAATTTTAGAAATGAACTTGTCTAATCTTACCCTATCCAAATTAGAAAGAAAAAGAAAAATGAGAAGGAGATGAAAGGAAGAGAGAATAAGAAATGGAAAGAGAAAGAGGATTATATCATCTAAAAGAAAAAATGCTATCAAATGGAATCACTCCCTACAAATATAAAATTTATAACTTAATGGCATAGTTAGTTTTATCTTAATACATGGCATAACATATACAAGACTCTGAGGGAGAGGCATGGATTTTATGATCATATTTACAAATGAACACAACAAAGAAAACCATCACCATATTACATGTACAAATAATAACCCATTACATTCACAATAAAAATTTATTAAGCTCAAGTAGAATATGTTTATAGAGAAAAGAAAAATACATTTGGTTCTTTAAAACATAGAAGTTCCAACCTAAGCTACAATTTTTTCCTCATCAATACATAAAAAGAGGAAGAAATTCCCATGTTTCTTAGTCCTTTGAATCTATCTCTCATGGGATGCATTCTTATATTGTGTTACATCACCATTAATGTGGTAGCTCCTCATTAATTACATCACATTTTACAAGGATCCCATAAAATATTTTTTAACTTGCAATTCATTTTGAGTTTCTACAAGTATGAGCCAACCCCCTGTGCATATTTCCTACTTTGGTACTTTTAATTTGGGAAGAAAGAGAATGGAAAATATATGTTCATCCATTGAACCATGTTTTCCTTCAATTTTCATCTACCTCATCATTGATTCATGAGCTTAGATAAAAAAATAAAAAATCAAATATTACATGCATGGTGAAAAGAGAGTTAAAACCATGAAATCACCAGTCAAATTTAATTTTAAATTTATTTTGTAAACATGAAAATCCTTTAAAAAATATATGGGTTAGGTCACTATGGTGTTCACATGCACAAATATAAAGTCATATGTAGGTAGGCAAAACAAGCTCTTGCAAAATAAAATTTCCATTAGTAATTCCAAAGACATGGATGGGGATATCATCTCTTTGTTAGGTAGGCCATCAAAATTTATCACATGAAAACATATCTTCCTACCTTCCCTAGGTGGTTGAGAGTACAAGGGTACATGTGACAAGAAAGGAATGGTAAAGGGAGTGTGACTAGAAAGAGGAAAGAGTGCAAGAACCTTAATACCTTAGGGATAAGTGGAGATTTAGGGATCAACATTCTAGGAAAATAGGTAGACGAAGGCTTATTTTCCCAAGAAGAAAGAATGGTTGGATAGTAAGGATCGAGATGTTGAGATACTAATGTATGAGCTAATTAAGATAATTTAAATTGCTGCAAATTAAATTAAATAGCTCACAAACACCATTCAACAACACAAAAAATTTTGCAATACAATTTCCAATCCAAGATTGTAATGTGCAACTAGAAATTTCTCGATTCAACAAACAACAAAATGAATTATTACAATCCAGTGATGGACAAGGATGCATCAAGCCTTACAAGACTCAAAAACAAAATATTTTCAGCAGCAAATCAAAGCTTGCAATAAAGCTTCTCCAACACCTTCACAACAAATAACTTCCACCATTCAAACCCTTCAACCTGCAACACCAGGTAGTCTCTGTGCCCTACAAAAATGCCATAAAATCCCCTCTTGGAGGTAAGCCACGACCTCCTCCTCTCTTCCTATGTTTTTCATGTGAAAAACTAAATCAAAATGAAAGAAATTCACTTTTATCTTCTCATGCTTTCCTGGAATGACATTTCTAATGCATTTCATTCACATTTAGCTTGCATTCCAAAACCCCAAGGGAAAATCAATGCCTCCACCTCAGAAAGTAAATAAAATCCAATTAGAAATTCAAATATGCATAAAATATTTGTTTTAAATCTTCCAAACTTAGCCAAAATAAAATATGGCTTTTAAATGACTTTAATGCTTTCCAAAATAAAGCAGAAAAGAGCTATGGAAATTTAAAATATGAGTTACAAATGGATTTAATGGCTCCAATAAATCCACACCATAATTGCTTTTTTTTCTGCTTTTTCAGTTTTAAAGCATATTCTCCATGATTCCTCTTCACCAATTTGACCCAAATTGAAATCAATTTCAAATTCAAATTTTCTCCACATTACAAAATATTTAATTTCACCCCAAAATATGGATTTCAATAAACAAACATGAAATCCAACACACCAAAATTGAAAAACTCAAAAAAAAAACCTTCAAGTTGACACAAGATTGCATTGAGCCATAGATGCTCCTGCATCAAACACCCACGGTAGAAAGAAATGTTTCATGATTTGCATTTAGAAACATTTTTATACCTTATATCTATCTTTGATCCACCTCATTTCCTTGTCCACTGAAATATTTCTATGCACCACTTTCTTCAAACTTACAACATTACCATGCTTCATCATTCTTCTACTACCCATCATGTAATTCAAAGCATCAAATCTATTGTCCCACCAATATACTTCATCAAAATCAGAACTAACAATTAAAATTATCCTTCTCCTTTGTCAAAACAAATGTATTTGTTTTCCTCATTCGCTATCCCACCTTTTCCACCTCCTTCAACTATGTTTCCTTCATGAAATTCCACTATTTCAAGGCCTTCTAAAAGGCATGATATTGCTGCAAATTGTTTTCCTCCACTCAAAATAGTGTTAGTACTATCATCAAAAGACTTAATTTCCTCATTAGATGACAAGGAATCATGACCACTAATAAAAAAAAAATCATCTTCATTTTCCTCAAACAAGTATTCTTTAGAAAACTCTTCATTAACCTTCACACTCAACTCTTCCAATTCAAATTTATCAAAAGAAAAATCTTCTACAAAAAACTTATCTACTCCTTCACTCTATTTCTCATCAAGGGAAAAAATAAAATCAGATTTTACCTTACCCTCTGTTGCTACCTTCTTTCCACTTGAGATCCCTTCTTCAATCTGAGTCAACAATTCACCTTTCTCATCTTCTTCATGGTTAGTGTCAACAAAGCTAACATATTCATGATTCATACCATATAAAATTATGATTTCATCAACCAAACAAGACCTAGCATTGTTGCAAAACTTACCCATTTCTTTTTCCAATGGCTTCAATTTGTATTTCACTCCATCCTTCATCAATGTGTACATGTTAGCATAACCATCGTGCATCACCTTCCTATCAAATTGCCAAGGTCTTCCTAGAAGAATATGACAAGCATCCATTGGGAGAATATCACACAAAACTTCATCATAATAGCCTCCTATCTTAAATTTTACCTCATATTTTTTGCTAATCAAAATCTTCTTATCATCTTATACCCATGCTATTTGATATGGATTCAGGTGCTTCTTCCTTTCTAGCTGAAATTTTCTTACCATTTCATCAAACACAGGATTGTTTGTGCTTCCCCTATAAATAATGACATTACATGCCTTTCCTTCACACTTGTATCTTGTCCTAAACAAACTTCTCCTTTGAATGGATTTATCATCTTCATTTAATAGTCTTCTCTTGGCCATTAAAGTTTCACCATCTTTTGTTTCTTTGGAATGTGATGATCCTGCATCTGCTCTATTCACATTCGATACCCTATTCTGATTTTCAGTCCTTGTTCTTGTTTTTTCCTCTTCATGAGGACAGTCATATGCTCTGTGACCCTCTTCCCCATACTTAAAACAAGTTCCTCAAAAGGTTTATCTTCCAAAACCTCTACCCAATCTTCCTCTACCTCTCTAATTTTGATCTCTTGGCGCATAAAATTCTTCATTCCTATGTTGTTTGCTACTGCCTTGGCCTCCATTTTTCTGATTTTTCTGATCATAATCTTCTTCATATGCTCTTCTCTCAACCTTATCTTCATGACGTTTTCCTCTTTGTTTGTTTTCAAATCTCTTGTTCATCCTTTCTTCAATCTTCAAGGCAATCTGGTAAGCATCTTCCATAGTCACAACTCACACCAATGTCATCTTCTCTTGTATACTTGACCTCAAACCATTAACATATCTTGCAACCTTCTCCTTAGTTTCCTCAGAATTTCCAATTCTAATGAGTATTCTATTAAACTCTTTTGTGTACTTCTTTACTATCTTGCTTCCTTGCTTCAAGTTTTGCATCTTTTTAAGAAATTTCAGCTCATAGTCTACTAGAATGAATTTCCTTTTCATTTTCTCTACCATTTTATCCCATCTTGTAAGTTTCTCTTTTACTTTTCTTCCTCTTTCCAACATAATTTCTCTCCACCAAATTGAAGCACGTCCCTTCAATTTTTTCTTGGAAAACCTTACTCAATTTGGGTCTCCAACCTCCTCAAATTCAAAATAATCTTCCATATCATTTATCTAGTCTATGAGTTCCTCTGGATTTAAGCTTCCATTGAAGGTAGGAACATCAATTTTTGGTCTCTTTCCCATATTTTTCAAGGCTCTCAATAATGGGTCATTTGCAACTGCTGCAATTTTCTCTTTGTTCAGTGTTCAGACTAGCATTCTCTGAAGCTTCTTCTTCATCACTATTAGGTTCCCTTCTTTGTGCAAACCTCTTCTTATCTCTTCTTGAAGTTCCTCTACTTGTCTTATCAAAGCTCTAAAATCATTATCATGGAAAAAAAATTCCACTCTTCCTCTTCCTTTGCCTCTACCATGATGGGCTCCTCTCCAATCCATTTTTTTTCAACACCCGCAACACAATCCTGGTGCAACTGCCTCTCTTCGGCGGCATGTTACACACTCAAGATCTTGCTGCTCTAATACTGCTAATGTATGAGCTAATTAAGATAATTTAAATTTCTACAAATTAAATTAAATAGCTCACAAAAACCATTCAACAACACATACAAAAATTTGCAATACAATTTTCAATCCAAGATTGTAATGTGCAACTGGCAATTTCTTGATTCAACAAATGGGAAAATGAATTATTGCAATCCAATGATGGACAATGCTGCATCAAGCCTTAAAAGAATCAAAAACAAAATATTTGCAACAGAAAATTAAAGCTTGCAATAAAGCTTCTCCAGCACCTACACGACAAATCACTTTCACCATTCAAACCCTTCAATCTGCAACACCAAGTAGTCTTTGTGCCCTAAAAAAACACTTTCAAATCTGCAAACACACCATAGAATCCCCTCTTGGAGTTAAGCCACGACCTCCTCCTCTCTTCCTGTGTTTTTCATGTGAAAAATTAACTCAAAATGAAAGAAAATCACTTTTATCTTCTCATGTTTCCTAGAATGACATTTCCAATGCATTTCATTCACATTTATCTTTCATTCCAAACCTCCCCCCAAATAAAATTAATGCCTCCACCTCCAGGAAGTAAATAAAATCCAATTAAAAATTCAAATATGCATAAAATATTTGTTTTAAATCTTCCAAACTTAGCCAAAATAAAATATGGCTTTTAAATGACTTTAATGCTTTCCCAAATAAAGCAAAAAATAAAAATCCACATCTTGGGCGCCCACCTCCTGGGTTCTTATTTTTTAGGAGCTGTGGAAATTTAAAATATGAGTTACAAATGGCTTTAATGGCTCTAATAAATCCACACTATAAAATGATTTTTCCTACTTTTTTAGTTTTAAAGCATATTCTTCATGATTCCCCTTCACCAATTTGACCCAAATTGAAATCAATTTCAAATCCAAATTTTCCCCACATTACAAAATATTTAATTTCACCCCAAAATATGAATTTCAATAAACAAACATGAAATCCAACACACCAAAATTGAAATTTTCAAAAATAAAACGTTCAAGTTGACACAGGATTGCACTGAGTCACAGATGCTCCTGCATCAGATACTAAGTGCAAGAGGGAGGTAAGTATAATAAATTCCAAAGGTCTAAAGGAGACAAATGGGTAGAGAATGAGAAATTAGAGACCAAGATACTAGGATGTAGGGGAGAAAAGTAAGGAAAATATTGAAGCTCCAAAGGATATGAAGGGGTGAAATAACCAAGGCACTAGTAATTGGATTTTGGGATCGAAAAATGTCAGAGGATTGAACATTGAAGAAGGGTAATCCAATACATGTAAACTTGAAATCCCAAATTAAGACTTAGTGATTGATGGTCTAACAGTTACCTCATATCGTAGTTATCAATGCCTAGGGTTTGAGAATAGTAAATACCATTTGGGTAAGAAAGCTAACAAAATTTCATGATCATATCATATAGAAAATATTGGGACTTAGGGATCAAGAAGATCAATTCCTCTTATATCAAAGAGTAAAGTGATAAGGTGAAATCCAAAATCCCATGAGGAAGAAGGGATTAAAAAACTTGAAATCCTATTAGGATTCAAGGTTCAAAGGTCTAGAATGCAAGGTGAATAGGTGTATCTAGATTTTTAGAAGCCTAATGTAGCATGACAAGGAGAAGGAAGGTTGAAAATCCTATCAAGTTTGGGAATCAAGGGAGCCTCATTACTAAGTAATCGAGTAAAAAAGGGCCTAAAAAATTGAAGGATGCAAATACCTTAGGATAATAGCAAAATGATAATTGGAGTGAAAGCAAGCCAATAGAGGAGAGTCCAAAAACCTAACTAGGGCTAGAAATAGGGTCAAACAACCTCAAACTTAGAATTTTTTGGAATTTTAAAAAATTTAGGCATATGACTAAGACATGATGGGAGACAAGGTATACCACCATTGAAAATTTGACTACTAGTTTCCATTGAATTAGTTTTAGATTGAATATTAATTATGGGAACCCAATGGAGCCAAGGAAATAAAGATGACAAAAGACATGGGTTCCCTAATTTTACCAAGAAGTAGGGATATTGATGCAAGGTCTCAATAGTGTTATAATTGTGAATAAACATGAGATACAGGATCAAACAATGAACAAAAACACCTTCCATGCAAGAGAGTTGCAAATAGTAATATGCTATATCATCAACGAGAAAAACTTACAAAATGAACCACAAGAGTCTTTAATGGAGATCAAGATAATACAATGAGGGTGAACTTACTTTATAGGATAAACCCTAACTAATAAAGGGATTAGATCATGAAAAATTGTGTCATCCTATGTGATGAGAGAGAATGATCTAATAAAAGCTCACTCTAGTTAACAAAAAAAACACTCTTAAGTTTAGCTTAAGTGCATGAAATGAATTAGACTAATAATCAATTAAATATTAATTAACTATAAGATAATTCATGATTACTCTAACATCCCCCTTAAGATGAACTTCGAGAGTAGCTAAAATCCCTAAAAATAAAATGCATAAAAAGTAAATAATGCATGATGGGTCTTGAAAAACAAGGCTTGATGAGGTACCCATGTACAAATAATTTAATCTCTCACAACTGGAGGAAAAAGGAGAAAACCTCATGGGAAAAACTCATATCCAAAAGAGAGAAAGGGAAATGAAGGATTGAAAAGCCTCCAAAATAATTTCCCAAAAAGAATGGAAACATGAAGAACATCACACTTGAGCACAAAGTTGTAGACAATTGTCAAATGATGACTGATATAGTACTAAAATGAAGAACCTCCTCTAAAATAGATAATGATCAAGATCAAGAACATAAAAATATGCATGAGTTCCCCCAATGACACTACTTGAATTAGATGGAAAATAAAGGTAAACATTTGGAACTCAAAGATACAAATGGCATAGGTACCAATAGTATGAAGAAATCAAGTGAAAATAAAAGGTTGCCTGCAAAAATAGGAATGATTTATTTTCCATATGGTAAATGCTCCATCTCACCGAATTTCATGGGTAACCAATTGCTACATCCACCTAGTACATAGGAACAAGAACTAGATACATAGATCACTTCAAAAAAATGAAACCAAGGAACCATTAGCACCAACAATATAAACCCCCCATAATGCGCAAAAGGGAGAGAAAAGATAGGTCCATTGAAATTGTGTGTCACCAAGAACATCTGAACATGCATAAAAGAGTACATGCAAATAAAAGGGTGTGCAAACTAGGCACACACACAAGGGGCAAGAATCACTAGGATTTGATTCCTCCATGAAAGGAACACTCACTTGAAAAAGGTGTGATGAAAAAAGGCACTACACAACCCTCCCATGACACTTTATAACATAGTGCAAATACAATAGGCACAATAAGATAAGCAAAAATCCCCATAAGTACAACAGTGGCACTTTATCTCAGTGCATCTACAAAGAATAATTTTCATGAAAAATATGTCTACAATGACCTAATACGAAAAAATTATTGGAAATACATATAGAACAACCAAAAACAAATCATCCCTCACAAACAAAAAGTTTCTAGGAGCTAAAATGTACAATTAATTCACCAAAATAACAAAACACAAAAAACTACATAAAATTTACCTAGAGAAAAATATGGGAAAAATGCATGGATGGTTGTGAAGAGCTCTGGAATACCATTCCAATGCCACTAGCATCGTGAAAAACAAAGAAATGGGTCAAAATTTGTGAGCTTAGGAGTGAAAATAACACATGATTTTCAAAAGTGATAAAATGAACTAGCAAAAAAATATACAAAAAAACCAACACCATTGGATAGTGCTTGGAACTAGTTTTCTGATGATATCTCATTTTCCCAATTTTGATAATTGAGCAAAAATTTATTATGATTTTCCACTTGCTAGAATTGCAAAAAAAATAAAAAAATTAGCTCCCCAAGGGTTGGGTGGCACTGGTCACCCATATGACCCTAGGGCAGCTGATTTTTTTTAATTTTATACCATGTTAAAATTTTAAATAAACATGAGACGTGGGATCAAACAACAAGTAAAAACACCCTCGACACAAGAGAGTCGTGAACAATAATCTACTTATCATCAACAAGAAAAACTTACAGAATGAACCTCAAGAGTCTTCAATGGAGATTGAGATAATACAATTAGGGTGAGTGCTTTATGGGAGAAATCATAAATGATAAAGGGATTAGATAATGACAAGTGTCGTCATCCTATGTGATGAGACATAAAGGTCTAATAAAAGCTCACTCTAGTTAATATAAAAAAGCACTCCTAAGTGTAGCTTAAGTGGATGAAATGAATTGGACTATTAATCAATTAAATATTAATTAATTATTAGCTAATGCATGATTACTCTAACAAATAAACCTTACCCAAAAGTTAAGAAGAGGATGATATCAAATCAATTGGGCCCTTAAGGAATATTTCCCATCAGTACATTGCTCTAGGTTTTGGATTATATTGATTAATTGAATCCACTAGTAAAATCAAACACGAACACTAATTTGGATTAATGGGTTTATTTGCACAAATTAATTGTTTTATTTAAATTCCAAAAAAACAAAAAAAAAGATAAAATATCACAATAAAAATTAACTCTAATTCATTAGAGCTTTGAATGTACTCCAAGCTTGGTTAAACTCTCAACATTTCAAAAAAAAAAACCAAAACATTGCAACCACAACTTAAAAATCAGCATAAACAAATAATTGAAACTTGTGAACATTCAAAATCCAAAGGCAAACCAAAACTCAAAAAAGAACACACCATTTAAACCAAAGGCATCAAAGGGGTCTTGAATTTGGAATTTCATGCCTATATCCAAGAGTGAGGAAATATTTATATGAAATAAATTTGAGAAATCTAAGGGAGCTTTTATCCATCCTATAGTTATCGAGGTGGGAGAGAAAAAGTTGTTCTTGGATGAAATATAGCAAGAGTGCTATCTTAGAGGAAATAAATATAGCCCTTGTTAATGAGGTCTTTAAATGAGTAACTGCATGTTTGGATGTTATCTCCTAATTAACCCAACAAAAAATTAATTTTCTCCATGATAGAGTGATACTAATCCTTAGATACATGAGGAAATTAGAATGTGTACAAATTATCATCCTAGTAAGGATGTTGGAAAAAATCCGAATAGATGTATGAATAAAATCAATCCCAAATACCCTATCTAAACAAGCATGCTCCAATATCTTTTGTTCTATAGTAAAAAGATTGCCCAAAACCTCTATGAGCTAGCCTTTCCTATGGGTATCACTCCAACTATTGTAAGTGTTAGAGTCACTCAAGGACTCAAGCCTCCACAATCACCTACAAAAGCCATAAACAACCTTCTACAAGAAGGAAAATAAAGAACATGAATTTGCAATAATGGACGCAAGATAATGACCAATATGCAATACTCAAGATTGTAGTGGTATTGGACTAATTTGTTAGGATGTACATATGATGTCTTGCTTATAAAGACACATATATGAGGTAGTATTAGACAAGATCTTGACATGTGTCTTAGTCCTATATAATGAGACATCTAAACATTATTAAATGACCTAGGACACAAGCATTAAATGAAAGACAAGTAGATAAGATATTGTAAGATCTTATCTATACAACTAAGACTTCTAAAAAAACACCTAGGACCTAAGTGGACTTAACATGTAAATAGGACATGTTTAAGGGCTAGATAGGTAAAATAATTATTTACACCAACATCCCCCTTAAGTGCAACATAGGGAGTAGCTTATTATGTAATTGTTGCAAATATGGGCCTCAGCTACTAGGCCATGTTAGGTACTCAAGTAAAAATACAATCTCTTACAAATAGAGAAAAGGAGAGTACCTAGTGGGATAAAACTCCTTTCCAAAAGAGGGATAAAAAAATCTCTCAATGATGATTGAGAAGAAAAAAACACCCATGTGTGAAAAAAGACCCCTCCCACACCCCATAAGAGAGAAGAGAGACCATGCATCCCCCCCTCAATGTTGAGTCTCCTAAAATGATGGTAGAAGCTTGAAATTGAATGTTGAATATGATCTAATATCGTTGAACATTTCTCCCCTTACAAACAAATCTGGGATATTGTGCAAGATGTCTTCCCATTTTTAAAAATAAAATATGGGAAGAAGGATGATATGTGATGCCTTTGAACTACACTCAAGTGTCTCCATGTTGATGTTGAAATCTAACACAGTCTAAACAAGCATTCTAGGACACATTGTTGAAGAGGACATTCCAAAATCTCCAAGAGATGGATGTAGAACACAATCCAAAGATAAAGATACCTCCTTTAAAGACAAAGAAGCCTCTTCCAAATGCTATCCAAAAGTATCCAAACTCACATCAAAATACAAAGGATTATCATGTAGAGAATGAACAAGAGGATCATATTGTTCCCTCACAACAACTGAAGAAGGGTCATCTTCATTAAAGAGGAGATGTATGCAATCAATGGTGTCTCCCAAATATGAAATGTGGAACTCAATAAATAAACTAGTATTTTTTTTCAAGTATGCATCCCAAGTAGATGTTTTCAGAAGATGATTGACATCTTGTTACACTAAATCACAAGAGGCCAAAATTATGACATGAACATCATAAAATGCAACAAAATATGGAGGAGATGAAATACAAGGCTCAAGAATGGGATCTGATGTGATAACACCAAAGTTCAAGTAGCCAAAAGTATCCTCAAAATTATGGTCCACACTAGAAGTGTGATCAACTGTCGAAGGAACAACATCATCATTAGAAGAAAAATCTACAAGGGTGTATAATTGAGATGAATGATAAACCATCCTAGTATAAATACTCTCTCTACTCTCCAAGTCTCTAATGATAATTGAATTAAGAGTGAATTTCATAGTCCTGCCATCTCCACGATGTTTAATTTGATAGATGGAAAGAATATTGTTCACCAAATGAGGTACACACAAAATATTATTGAAAGTGCCCTCCTCAAAAGTAATATATCTCTTCCCAATTACACTCATGTATGTATGGTTTCCCATCAAAATAGGATACATAGCACAAGGCCCAAAATAATATAATATAAATTACGAAGATGCCATATGGTGAGATGCTCCTAAATTTAGAAGTCATCTATGCGATCCAAGACCTAAAAAAGAATAAAGAGCATTTCCTTTTCTTCCTAATGTAGTAACCAAACAAACATGGCCTTTGTCCTTATTGTACTATTTTGAAGAAGTTGACTTAGACATTATAGAAGGAAAATCAATATGATTCTTTTTAATAATATGTTTCAATTCATCAACATCCTTCTTATAACAAAAATTTTCATCATGCCCAAGCTTCTTGAAATATGAACAAGTAGGCTTCTCCTTCATAAATTATTTCTCTATGGAAAAGGATTATTCTTTGGTTGATCTGAATGTGGATTGTTCTTTGATTTCTTTTGTTTCTTATCAGTATGTTCTAATTCTTTTACTTGACTAACCAACAATGCTTGAGATTTAGATGACTTGATGAGACCCATTGATAGAATTTTTTTTCTCATGTATTAACATCTCAAAGAAAGCTACAAATGAAGGTATATTATATGCAAACCTCATAATCAACCTATGAGTATAAAATCTAGAAACAAAAGAAGCATAATCGATACCAAGTTTGTTCAATGCATTGTAGACCAATTAAATGTCCTTTTTATCAATTTCATGTGTTTTACATTGCTCCCTTAGATCATTAACCTTAGCGATGTAGTCCTATATGTTTTCAAAGTTCCTAGGATTAGGCTCATCAATTCATTATCAATTTGATAGCTTTTTATTTTATCTATAGTACCATACAAAGTTTTCAATATGTCCCAAGCCTAGTGAGAATTCTTACATGATTCAATTTGAAACAATAAATCTTGAAAAACTAGGATACAAAGACATCTAAGAGCTTTAGTATGTTCAATCATCCATTTTATATTTTTTCATCAGTTGTAGGTTTAGGCACCTTATTTTCAACATACATAGAGTGACCTTGATTCATTAGAACACTCATGCATGTTGATGCCAAGTTTAATAGTTATATGATGTTAGCAAAGGAACCATAGAATGATCCATGGAAAAGAAGAGCATAAGCAAACAAATCAAAAGAACACACCAAGAGACCCCCTGCCCCTCAAACCACTCAATCAAGAATCCCCCAATAATATGATTTGGAACTTTATATGTAGTGTGATTATAATGTCAAAATTATGTTCCAAAGTTTACAATGCCAAGATGGAACAAAGATGGAAAATTACAACAATATCTTGGAATGAGATCCTCAAGCTAAAAGTGTGCTTTCCTAATATGATCTAGATTGAAAATGAAGCCTTCTCAGGAGGATGAATCTTCTCCAAGTGTCAGTATGTCCAAGTAATCAACTAAAATGTAAATATGCACAATTCTAAATAAAAGATACCTGGGGTTGAATCTGAAAAAATTGCATGGATAAAACATGTATAGCTCCTCAATACCTTTCCAATGTCGTAAAAATCACCAAAATTAGATAATCTAGCAAAATGTTATGAGCTTAAAGGTTCAAAAAGGAAAATATGACTTCGACCAACAATAAAATTCACTTGAGGCAAAATCTTAAAAAATGGCTTGCACCACTATGAAGTGCTTGGAACCATCTTTCTATCAATGTTTTATTTACAAAATTTTGATACCTTGGCGGAAAGTTATGACATTTTGAAAAAAATACCCTATTAGGGCTTGGGGGGGGGAATATTTAGCACCTAGGTGTTAGTTTTAGGTTTCCCATATGACCATAGCTTTAAAAAATTATAAAAATAAATAAATATGAAATGTGTCGTTGCTAGCAGTGGTGGCACCACTCAGTAGGTGGCGGGCCTATGCCCCCCATGGGGCTTGCTACAAACCAAGCATTGAGCGCCAAACACCAAAATTGACACAAATAAAAACATTAACCCCATAATTTAAATAAACTAATTTTTTTTATTTAAAAAAATTGCATAATTTGTACCACTGATGCAAAGAGGAATATTTTATCGCATAAAGAATATTCTCTACCAAATCTTTTGATTGCTAACATCAAATGACGCCTTTGAATAGTACAATGAGGTACAGTCCACAAAAATCCATATTGTATAGATTTCATACATTGTACAAAATATTTTCTACTCAAATCTACTAAAACCTCAAAAAAAATCCCAAAAAATATTTCACCAAAATATTATGTATTTTATATAAAAATAGGGTTTTGGGGCCTTTTGAACTCAATTGTGAGGTTTGTTTCACCCCAATGTGCACCTACCAAAAGTTCAATCCTGAATCGCCCTCAAACTTGAGAAGAGGTTTTGCAAATTTGAAGCTCTAGCAACATGTTAGAGTCACTTAAGGACTCAAGGCTACAAGATTTCCTACAAAAACCAAAAACAACCTTCTACAAGAGGGAAAAGCAAGAACATGAATTTGCAATAATGGATACAAGATAATGGTCAATATGAAATACTCAAGATTGCAGTGATATTGGACTAATTTGTTAGTATGTAAATATGATGCCTCACTTATAAAGGCAAAGATGTGAGATAGAATTAGACAAGATCTTGAAATATTTCTTAATCTTGTAGAATGAGACAACTACCTCAAAATGATTAAATGACCTAGGACACAAGCATTAAATAAAATTCAAATAGATAAGATATGATAAGATCTTATATAGACAACTAAGACTTCTAGAAAAACACCTATTTACACCAACAGTAAGAACCCTTTAAAAGTACATCATAAGTATTTATAAAGCTCCTAAAGTCATAAACATCCCTCAAAAATTCAAAAATTATAAAAATGGACAAATTCATTCAAAACAATGAAAATCCAACTATCTGTCTATATTCACTAATAAAATCATGATTCAATGAGGTGAAATAGCTTCTAACAAAACTAGGTTATGGGCTTCTTATAGGAAAACTTGTCGATGGACCTATGAAATCTAATTTTGACTTGAAAGTACAAAAAAAGATACATGAAAAATAAGAATTTGAAGCATGTTCCCTGCCCCACTACTAATTTTTTTGCTACCCTTGTCCAATTTTCATTAATTAAAATTATTAAATATGAAAAAAAAAAAATTAGGGTAGAAGGCATTTTTCATAAAATGTGTAGCTATGGGTCTACTTGTGTCATAATCATGATCAACATCTCACTAGCTCTCTCTAGATTACTTTCATGCTCAAATAAATTTGTTACTATTCTATTAAAAATCACTCACTTCAAATCCCTCAATAATCAAATACAAATAATCCTTCAAAACCCTACTTTTTGATATATGGGCTAGATTAATTTATCTATAGAACACCATTCAAAGTGTAGATGATCCACGTGAGGTGACATGGGTATATTTTTTATCCCTACACAAATTGCACGTCCTTTTCATATTGAATACATTAAAAAGTTTGAGCCAATTATGTCTAAAAATACACTTGAGTCATATAGAAGTGTTTGTTTTGAAAATATCATACACAAGAATAAGCACATGTTGAGGTTGTATTTCTCAACCCCACAAAAATGATGAGTAAGCTCTATATGTTAAAATTTCAATTTTATTCTTAAATGGCTTATATTTGTGATCATTAAAATCATTTTTGTATGTTAAAATGCAAAAAATAAAGAAAAGGTAATAGGTAAGTTCTAAGGTCCCTATGCCAAGTTTAGGAAGTGACACATACCTAGTATTGTGAGATGTCTTTCTCAAGGGGTAATATGTAAGTGCATAAAATGAACGTACATACATAGCAATCATATGATGACTTAATAATCTAGCTCATGACCCTACATTGTAGAAAAATTAATAAAAAAATCTTCTTCAATTTATTTCTCCATGATAGAAATTCCTAGATAGCTTCCTTGATACTATTTCTTGTCACCTTCAATCAAATTAAGTTAAATGTTATTTCCATAGCCTTTTTCTTCTCAAAAATCTTTTTTTTTTGTTTGTCAAAATTAGTGTGTTCACTCCCTAAGCCATCATTTCACCTTGGAAAATGGTTTTTCTACCTTGGTGAATGATTAGTATGTAAAAGGTTGAATATCTAATTTTATCCCCAAACTATGATACTTTGCTTGTGCTATTTTTTTCTAATTCTTAGTCATTTTAACTTTGAAAAACACTTTTCTTAGAGTTTATATTTAGAAAATCTCTTATTTATTATATCTTCAAACCTAGATCTAATCTTATTTTCTTATAGAATGGAGATTTTTGGTAATTCATGGGAGTCTAAGTTTTCGTATTCAAATAGTAGCTACAACTAAGAATTTAAGACCAACAACTTCCAGTCTCTTATTTTTATTTTCTTGTATGCCACAATACAATATTTTTATGTATTCATTTGTGTTTTACTCAAGTAGATTACTATTTTTTCATTGAATAGTTTTATTATTATTGTTAATTTTAAACCACTTATCAAGATCCCAAGCTTCAACTATCAACCTCTTGTATAGCCATTGCAAATCTTTACAACATTGATCCCAATTCATTGTGTATTTCTTTGTTTTCACCATTAGAGAAGGGTCCAAAAGTTGGAGATATGAAATAATTGGGCTCCTAAGTATTTTACCAACAATAAAAAGTTCTCCAAACCCTTAATATACCTCATTCCAAATGAAGATTTTAATGTAGGTTTATTTTCATTAGGGTTAAATTTATTATTGTAGATTGCTTGCTTGTTTGTTGAAAGAGGTGCATGGCTTTAGGAGAAAGCAATAATTTAGATTTTAAATTTAGTATTAGCATAGAACTTAGATTTCATTTCAAATATTGTAGTTTTCGGTTATTAAGAAATTTATTTCTTTTAATTTCCTATTTGGGATCCTAAAAAGCTTCAAGAGTATTTTTCAAAATAATAGACCAAAGCATCAAGCATCTTCGTAAAAAGAGATTTTTGTTTCAGTTTTATATTTATAAATTATCAAAGAATCAAAGCACAAATCACACACACAAAATACCTAAGGAGAGCATTGAAATTACATATCAAAAAAATTATTGAAATTTGAAGGAAAAAGTTCAATTTTGTTTCTTTCATCTTTTCTTTCTTAACTAAAAATATGTTTGTGAAAGGAAAACAAAAGTTTCTACAATGTTAGATTGTTCTTATTTGCAAAGTGATATTTTCTTATTGGATTGTGTTGCTAAATAATTGAAAAGAAATTTTCCATTTCCCTTTGCATTACATTTCAAAAAGAGAAGGAAATAAGTTCATCCATTGTTAACTATAATTTTTTCATAGAAAAGCCCAAAAAAGAAAAATACAAAAATGGATCTTTCATTTATTTAGTTTAGCACTTGCATTGAGTAATTAGTTTGCATGAAAAAACAAAACACCAATAAATGAAAAATATATAAGTTTATTTTATTTCTATCTTGCACTCATAAATCACAAGAACATTTACATTTAAGTACTTAGAAAACATTTACAAATGATAAATGCTTTGAATTGAAAAAAAAAACTGTTGCAAACAATAATCAACTCAAACAATTCACTAAAAAATTAAAAAAATCAAGTCTTCAATACTTCAATGTCAACCTAAACAAAGAAAACATTCAATGAATCAAAGCATCAACTAAACAAATCAAGGATAAATTTGAAATTTCTATTCCAGAATTTGGCTTTTCAAATTGAACTAAAAGAAACTTTACTTATTGTCATTGTTGTTGTTGAACACATGGTTATATTTGAAGAAATCTAATGAGAGAACACTCGCTTGGAGGCTATTCAAATAGAAAACCTTGTCAGGTTCTACATCTGTGCAAATGTTGTTTACAAGAATTATCAAACACAAACTAGCAAAGAATTGGTACCATCTATATAGAAACCATACATCAACAAAACATCAATAACATCTTCCACATACTTCTCCCATGTGGAGATATTAGTCCATCTCACTCACTACCATTAGACCAACTCTTTCCATGCAAGTAATACTAAACTTTCCTAATCATCCAATAAATGTGATCGATCCCATGTGAGCCAGTTTCAAATCATATGGTTTGAAATTTCACAAACTAAACCGATTGCATTGCTCTCCTTTAGTTGTTGTGCATATGTTTGCATGGGCATCAAGAAATAACTTAGCTATAATACCAATTATCTAAATCCCAAGCAATTTTGAGGATGATATTGTGTATTAGCTAATAATAGACAAAGATCATATAATATACAAATAAAAATAGAAATGCAAACCAAATACATATTTTATGTGGAAGATTTTTGGCAGGTATGTCACTTCTATTTAAAAAGAATAAAGAAATTTATATAGATGATTTATATGTGAATATATGGTTTCCTCTAACTATACATGTACAATGTAGGTATTTATACAATATATATCTAGGCCACCAAGTGGTCTTTATGTAGATGTTAAAAAATGTCCAGCATGTACGGATGTGTGGAATGTGTAGATGGGATGATGCCAAGTGTCAAATCTATATGATACATAACATATGGTGTGAATTTCAACATGTGTTGTATGCATATATTGTCAAGTGTATACCCATATATGCCATGTCTAATGGAATAGAGGTCACCAATAGTTGTACATCTATGATGTCATATCATGTAGTTGTTTATGTCCCAAGTTCCACACACGTATGATCTAACTTGGAAAGAACATGTGTAGCCATCTGCAAGACCACACTATGTGTGAGTAGGGTTGCATGGTTGTGCGCGAGTATTGTGCACAAAGTTGCATGAATGGTATTGCATGCAATTAATGAGTAGTTTTGTGTGTATCAAATATATATGCATATATTATCAAACGAATACTCATGCATGTCATGTCTTATGGCATGAAGGGAACAAAGAGTTACATGTGTGTGGTGTCATATCATGTAGATATTTATGTCCCAAGTTTTGCACACATATGGTATAACTTGGAACATGCATGTGTAACCATGTGCAAGGCCACACTATGCGTATGAGTAGGGTGTGTGAGTATTGGGCACAAATTTGCATGAATGGTCTTTCATGTAATTAATGAGTAGTGTTGTGTGTGTTACATAATGTTGAATGTGTGGCTAAAATTGGCACAGCAAGACTTTGTTCAAATCATCTAACGAAGATTCCTTAGTAAAATGCAAGTAGGGAAAAATAATCTAGAACAAATAAGGTGGGTGGTTATTAGCATGGCTAATAATATGTCTCATAATAACATTTTGACGTCCACATTGACCATAAATTCAATCATTATAATCTTGAATGACTAGAAGGAAACTCGTAAAGAAAATGGAGAGATAGAGTCTTCACTATCAAACTTGGTCGATACTTACAAGCCCATATCAGATACATGATCTAAAGAACATGAGGAAAATATATAAAAATAAAGATGATTAAGATAGATAATAGTGATTTTAGTGGGTTTAAACTAAAAATAATGAGCTTTTGATTTTTTAACTCTAATGTTATTTATTGTTAGAATCTAATGTAAAACATAATGAAATATTTTAAAACATTTTTTATAAAAATTAAATAAAGGGGATAGAAGGCATAATCTATTTGGTATCTAAAGTAGCATTGTGTGTTCTGAATTATGAGGAGGAACCAAGGTTCTTAACTTCCACTTTTAATTTATTTGTTCTTAGGCTTTGTGTTAGCTAGACTAATCCATGCACAATCTCAACTAGTATGGTGTGGTGGTGTTTGTACAATCATATTCCTATCCCTCTATTGTGATGGCATCTTGTATATTTTTGGTAGTGTCCTCTATCATCCTACAAACTATACTTGTAATAAAAATCGATATATAGAATGAGCTGGTGTTAGACACATTTTGGAGTTAACTTTAGGAGGTTTGAATGCTAGACCTTTCTCTAGATCAATCAATTCACACAAAGATTTGAAAAATATGGGAGATTTGATATCTTTGGAAATGTGCATATAGTGAATACTAGATGGGTGTGCGCAAAAAACAAGAATATGGTAGTGGAGTTTCTACAAGTGAAAAAGGTTGTATATTAGGTTGATTGTGTGTTTCTAAGGACTTCTAAATGTTGTTGCTTCTACTTATTTGTATTTTTCATTTGTTCCATTATTCCTTTATTTATTAAGCATTATATAACCATAATGGCCATTTGAACATAAAATAGGATAGACATGCAAAGTGATGTAATAAGATAGGATTTAAAATAAAAATATTAGATTTTAGCCATATGAATGTGACCACACATGGTGATGTCTTGATGACAAGACCACTGACACAGTGGCATCCAAGGTAGTGCAAAGAAGGAAACTAAAACAAACAAGCTTTTACAATCAATGTGTCAAACAATAAATAATGGACATTTACAAACATATTAAATAAAATTGCTATAAGTGAAAGCCAAACAAGACAAAAAGTGCAAAGTAGGAACTTTTCATCTCTACAATAAAAATAGGTTGAAAAAGCCTATACATATGTGGATGAAACCTCTATGAGAAAGAGAAAATTTTAGAGATGATGATGGACAATCTTTGTTACTGTTTTCATTCCACTTAGGATTGAATAAAAATAATAAGATGTGTAATTGCTACCTTAGGAGTTTATTTGGGTAAGAAAAATGGATGGAAAAAATTTAAATTGGAGGTTGACTCAATGATATTAATAGAAGCAATAACAAAATGATAAAGCAATAACAAAAAATACTTACCATTTAAGAAATTGATAATCTTAGAAAGAATTTAATTGGTAAGAAAAATGGATGGAAAAAAAATTAAGGTGGAAGTTAACTCAATGATATTTATGGAAACAATAAAAAAAAGTGTATAATACAAAAAAAAAAAAATATCAACATATTAAGAGGATAGGAAATAGAGCAGTTGAATTAACAATCAATTAGGAGGTAGAAGAATTGGGAAGGATATTTTATACCCATTCTTTTCCCTCCAAGGAACTAAAAATAATATATGAACATGAAGGAAAAGAGTAAGAACTTTCTCTTAAATAAAATTTATAATCTTGAAATCAAAAATAGTAAAGGCTTCTAATAACAATTTCTTTAAGTTTAATAGTATTTTCATGTTTGAATCAAATAGAGAAACAATTAAAGAAGAGTGTGGTGGATAAATTATGAAAGATGCTACTATTTATGTTGCTAATATCTACCATTTCAAATATTCTTGTAATTGAAGAAAGATATCATCACATGTTAAAAATATGTACTTCAATTTGACTTTTTAAGTTTATCTTTTCCTTTTCCTAGTTTGGTTAGTTAACAGGTCAACTAGAAATTTATATGTCAACCAATAAAACTTTGCACTTTTCAATGTTTGATTTTGTTGCCTCCAATCTTAAAAGGAAAGATGAAATTCTATTCTCCCCATACCAAGGAAATCTTAAGTTGCCTCCCAAATAATAAAATCACATGAAGTTGTTATTCTTTAAAACTTAAGATGACTATTGATCATGATAATAATAAATGGTTTGATATTTGTTGGGTGAAAATTATGTAATCACCTTTTCAATAGATTACACAATCTAGATTTCAACCACAGTTGTGTGAGATATAATCTCTCCTCTCAGAAAGGGGAGGTGCCCGTCTTACTGCTAACTGAAACTAAAGTAAAACTAGAAAGTATTCACAAAATGTACACTACAATTACGAGATGGGGGGTGTGTGTCACATTCATGCTTCTCTCTTTTTTCAGAGAAGATGTTTTACAATGTTTCACAACTGATAGTTCTGATTCAACACAACTTTAAACTAAAAACAAAGTAGTAATGCCAATATCTCTATCTTGTCAAAGAAAAGTGTAGAGATACCAGGTATGATAATAATAAACAATAAAAATGGAAAGAAAAGCTCATGAATTCACAAAGTCGTTCCATAGCTTTTCGCCGATGGATCTGTGAGAGTTGTAACATTTGTCATATTAGAAGTGTTGCCTGATTTTCACCTACGGGCTCATTAGGCAGGGAAAATTGTGTTTCATAGGTTCATAAAGGCCAAATGGGGAATTTGCATCAAGGGTTAGATCATGCACCTGAGGATATTTCATAAGGAGGTCTGTTGGAGACATGCCTCGATTAGTTTTGGCAAAAAAAACTCATCAGAGAGGAAAGTCGGCAAGACCCTCTTGTTGTCTTGCCGACTAGCAGTGCGTTCTACTTGGTTTAGTACACCCGTTGCCAGGACATTCGGGTCGCCATGAGTCTTCATGTATCTCTCCGCTTGGAAGGAGGTCATGCTGACAGTTTTTTACAAGGGTGCATCGGGGGGAATGATTTCGGTCAAGGTAACGTCTCTCCAACTGCGTAAAGTATCGCCGAAGGGGATTGCCTTCAGCATAATGTCTCACCAACACATGGGAGTCTCCCCGAAATGGTCTCAGCTCGCCAAAAGATTGTCATCTCGCTAAGAAGTCTTTCCGACCCGACGAGGTCTTGCTGACATGGAGTGGTGAGCTCGGCAAAGGATTTGAGTTCGCTGTGATGTCTCGGTGACCAAACAATGTCTCACCGATGGCGAAGGAGGTCTCAGAGAAGGGTTTTGCCTTCGGCGTAATGTCTCGCCGAAGGCTGGGGGTCTCGCCGAAGAGTAGGAGCTCGGGGAGATGTCTCGGCGACTAGCGAAGGTCTCGGCGAAAAGGTATGTCAACGAGGAGAAAAGGTGGGCCTTGCTATAACGTCTCGGTGACCGAATAATGTCTCACCGAAAGGATGGTGCCTTCGATATAAGTTGTGAGCTCGGCGGGAGGTCTCACCGACCAAGCAAAGTCTCCCCAACTGAAACGAAGGGAGACATCATCGCTATGAGGTCCTACCGACCAATGAGGGGTCTTGGCGAAGGGTTGTTCCTTCGGCAAGAGGTCTCACCGACACATGGGTGTCTCGCTGACAGAGGAGCACAACGGTATAATGATAGGGCTTCGGCGTGAGGTCTTCCCGACTTGCCAATGTCTCATCGAAGGAAATGTTCGAGCCCAGGGAAAGTGGATTGTGCCTTCGGCAAGAGGTCTCCCCGACCCGATGGTGTCTCGCCGAAGGATGAAGAGCTCGATGAAGGCTCTTGCCGACAATGGAGAGTCTTGCTGATAGCGATGGACTTTCCAATCAATGAGGGGTATCGGCATGACTAGTAGCGCCCGCTATGACCTCTTGCCGATGGTTTCAAGGATGTCAGTATGAATTTTGTAGCTCTATGTAAACTCTCACCGACGGGCGAAAGTCTTGCCGATGCTGCTATAGAGTATCATCGCATCGGGGAGACATGGTAGGTGTCTGACCGACATGCGATTCAATCTAAGCGACTCTTGACCGTCTGGAAATCCCATGTAACATTTGTTCAGCCAATCGGAGGAGGCTACAGGAGAGCCGTGGCAGTTTGACCCCTGTGAAGAAGATCAGCGGAACATAAGCAACGTGGATCTGCTCTAAGAATAAAGCGATGAATCAGTTCGATATCTAGGAGGTGTCGTTAGCAATAGAAGGGCGGAGACCGCAAGGACAACTGGGATGTCAACTGGCGAGGATCGATAGACATTAATGATATTGCTTCAGGGTATTCAAGGCATTCTGGCAGGAAAGTTCGAGGGTGGACACAGAGGCCATGAAGTTAATACTGTGGTTGCAAAAGATCTGAAGGCTTCTCCTGAGGGCGATCTTTTCACACCGACATAGACAGCAAGGATACACTTGAATGCAGCATTAACTTCATTTGAAAAGATCTAAGGGCAGATTTTTCTGAAGACTGGTATTTTTGTAAGTCCTAGGGAGCCGACATCTTTTTGTATATAAGGCATTTTTGCCTCTTTGTAAAGGGGATTCAGATTATGCATTCTCAAGAGTTAGTGATTTTTAACAATCCTTTCTTAGCTGATGTATGCTTTGTAACTCATTTTGATTCTGGAATATAAAACACAGAGTTTACCTTGAAAGCCAGTGTTAGTGTTCAGACTACTCTCATTTCTGTAATTTTAGACTATGCAAGCTTTCAACTGTGCTTTTCTAAGTCTGCATTCATACCTTAAAGTTGTGAAATTTATCTTTCCTCCTTAAAATATGTATGTAGATCAAGCCTTTTAAGAATGATGCATAAGTCCAAAGAAGTTATGTTGAGTAAATGAAATAGCTACCATTAGTTCTCTAGTGTATGTTCATCTTGTTTCTTATTTCATGATTTCTTATCAGTTCGGTGTATCACCATAGTATTTAGTTTTATTTTATGCACTCTTTCTCCCTTTTCCTTTACAAAATCAATAGTTTAGGTGACACCAAAGGAAGTCGGCCTTCTCCGGAGGTTGACCTCTGTCTATAAGTGACCCACAGCTTTGGAGGTCTTCCCATGTTACACTGAGGTGTTGAACATCAGGCTCAACAAGGGTGCAACTTCAGGTGATAACAGTTTCTGGCACGCCCGGTGGGACCAGTACCACATTATACTGTTGGTTTGGTATGCAACCAGCAGGTTTCAGACTTTGTAGAAGTCATTCTTGCATACTTGGCGACTCCATAAAGAGGAAGAACTTCAGAATCAGCATTTTTATAGTTTATGAGAAGAGTTCAGACAAGGAGCAGCTTAGTTCCTTTTGAATATTTGCAGTTGTCACCACCTAGAAGACAAGGCAGGGTAGCAGAGAGGTCAGGGACAACATTTATCTATTCTAGAAGAACCAAATCTACTCCTCCATCTGTGAGATTCCAGACTGATGTCCCGACTTTTGTTGCACCAGGAGTGCAGGTGAGTCCATCTCTAATGGTTGCTCCCAAAAATCAGCCTTTTGTGCCATTTAATGGAGGTAGTCCATTAAATTTGACACAGCATAATGATATTCCAATGGCAGCTTTGAAAAGCTTGCCAACTTTCACTGGAGAAGACCAGACTACCCCGATTGAGCATATACGAAACATGGCTTCCTTATGTGGCGTGCATTACATTACACAAGAAGACGTAGCTATAAGACTTCTTGCAGCATCATTCAAGGGAAGAGCATTACAATGATTTAGGAGCCTTGGAGTAGGTTCAGTCGCCACTTGGGATGAGTTGGGTGACAAATTACACAGGCAATTTCAGGATAGGTCTGACAATTTGTCTTTGCTGGAGCAATTAACTACACTTAAGAGGGCTCCTCAGGAGCAAATGAATGATTTCAATTTCAAATTTCAAAAAACCTGGGATAGGATTCCTACAACAATGAGACCACCTCCAGAATATGCATTTTTGTATTTTTTGAAGGCTCTTAACAACGATATAGCCATTATGATACAATCAATGGGGGGTGTTTCTCTACCAGATGCATTTGAAGTAGCAATCAGAGCTGAAAACAGCCTAATACAAGCTGGTAAACTTGCTCCTAGGCCACCGATGCCTATATTCCCAGATATTCATTCGAATATCCCTTTGCATATACCATATTTTGCACCCTTGCCACCTGTTCCAGCGGTATTAGCTACTTCAACTCAAGAGACTGCTGCTGCAAAATCTTCAAATGAGCTACAGGAGATCAAAATTTTATTACAAACTTTTGGAAATAAGCTTGTGACCTTGGAGAAGCAGCAAACATATATTAGGCCTTATCAACAGCAGAATTCAGGTCAGCAACAGCAGTATCAAGGTAATAGACAAGCTTACCAAGGCAATTATCAGGGCCTGAGACAGGGGGTAAATACTAGACCTTTTCAGGCTTATGCTCCAGTACCTGTTAGTGCAGTCAAGGATCTTGTCCCTATTCAAAACAACTTAGCAACAGATTATGAGTGGTGCTACCCTTGTAACCAACCTCATAATCAAGCCACTTGCTCAAATGGACTCATTAATCAGGCACTTATGGTACAGAATGCCTCAAGTTCACAGCAGAATGAATTCAATGATGCATCTCCACAACACCAAGATCAGCCTACCAATGACACTACTCTTCTTAACTAGCAAGGTGAAGAATTTTGTGGATTGAATGTAGATGATTCTTTAGTTGCAGCTAACACAAAGGTGAAGAAAAGAGCTTTTGAGCTTGATCAAACAACTGATAAAGGGAAAGCATCAGTTGTAGAACCATCTACATCCCAAGTGGCTCATGGATTACAGAAGAATCAGCAACTCCCAGTCAAGGAGCAGCCACGCTTGCAAGTTGACCACGCTGGCATAAAGGTACATCATAAATTAAACCCAGCTGTACCCTATAACATTCTTGATAGTATGAAAAAGACAAATGTAATGATGTCTATGTGGGATTCATTAGCCATCCCAGGTCAAAAAGATATGTTACACTCAGCTTTGTCAAATTTTAAAGTGTCTGATGAATCTAAGTCTCCAATAGGTCAAGTTAGGACTGTGTTGACAAATAATACTCAAGGAAATGATAAACACCCCAGCAAAGAGACAGGAAAAGAAGTTAAACCACCTTCATTTTACGTGTCAGTAATCATAGGTGATAAGTTAGTTCATAACTGTATGGTAGAAAGTGGAGCTAGTAGCTCAGTAATGCCAAAGCAAATTGCTGACAAACTTGGATTGAAGTATCAGCCTTTAGAGAAAGGAGTGATTCAGTTGGATGGCACTTCTATCAATACATTGGGTGTTATTAAAGATTTGAGTCTTACCCTTCATGCTTGTCCTAATTTTTTAGTTCCTCAAGACATATGTGTCATAGATCTCCCACCTTTCTTTTCCTTTTGCCTCTCAAGAGACTTTATAGCTAAGATAGGTGGTTATGTGTCAACTAACTGGTCGCATATGTTGTTTAGAACCAGATATGGAACCAAAGTCACTATTAAATCTGAAAAGTTGGCTAAAGACCACATTGAGCCATATAACCCAAGTCCTATCAACGTTGTTCCTACTGTTGCAGACACAAATTGTGTCATTTTTTCTGACAGTGAACTGGCTGCTGCTCAAGAACTTCAATCAGAAGTTGTTCCTGATGTGCTTCTACATGAGTGGGCGGCTGAAAACGTGTGGGATAGTCCTGTAGATCTTATTCAAAATGTTGGTATGGGTAATTATGTGATGCTTGAACCTGATGCAGAGATCCCAAACCTTGAAAAGGGTACAAAGCAATTGTTGCAACAGCAAAGTGGACTTTGGAAAATATTTTTTGATGGTTCCAGAAGCAAGAATGGAGCAGGTGGAGGTGCAATGTTGATTTCTCCATAGGGTGATAAGTATTTTTCAGCCTTTCATTTTTCTTTTGCATGTTCTAACAACAGTGTTGAGTATGAGGGACTCATTCAAGGCCTTGAGTGGGCAAGGAAAAGAGGGATTGACTGTTTGAAAGTCTATGAAGACAGTGAACTAATAGTTAATCAAATCAGGGGGTTGAATGTTGTCAGGAATGATGCTTTGAAGTCTTACAAGGATAAGAGAGCTTTCATTATTTTATGCCAAGAATATCATGATGTTTTTGCTTGGCAATATTTTGATTTAAGAGAGTTTGATCCTCATATTGCACAACATACAATTGAGTTAGAACCCGATGCCAAGCCTGTTAGACAAAAACAGAGACCATTGAACTCCAAGCTTGAACCCTTGATGATCAAAGAGCTAACCAAGTTAGTTGAGGGGGGTATCATATTTCCGATTAAACACACATCCTGGGTTTCTAACCTTGTTCTAGTTAGAAAAAAGAATGGTGAGATAATATTATGTGTAGACTTTAGAGACCTTAACAGAGCATCTCTGAAAGATAATTATCCTTTGCCATCTATGGAACAAATTCTCCAAGCCATTGCTGGTTCAGAAATATTTTCTCTTTTGGATGGATATTCTGGTTATAACCAGATTCTAGTCAAAGAGGAGGATCAGTATAAAATAGCTTTTACAACAAAATGGGGCACTATGGCCTACAAGAGAATGCCTTTTGGTTTATCTAATGTCGGTGCCACCTTTCAGCGTGCCATGGATATTTTTGCAGTTCATGAAGGTAAACTATTAGGCCATATAGTATCAAAAGATGGAATTACCATTGATTCTGAAAGAGTTAAAGCTATACTTGAACTGCCATTACCCAATCACAAGAAAGGATTGTAGAGCTTTTTGGGGAGAATTAACTTCCTAAGAAGATTCATTCCTGATGTTGCAAATTTACTACAGCCCTTGACCGCCATGCTTAAAAAGAATGCAGTTTTCAGTTGGACTAGTGAAATATACCGAGCCAAAAAATTTTGATTTTCAATTGCAAGTTACAATTAACAAGCACACGTTAAGGTTAGCTCTAAACCCAAACGATGCTGAAAGCAACTCTAACCAGAATGTACACCAGGATCCCGATGTGGGCAAGGTGTGAGCATTGGTCAGAGGATCTTAAAGAAATGATGATACAAAGAACTATAACCAAGAATGCGCCAGATGACGGCGAGCATATGGTCAAAGGATCCCTATCTATTGCAATACTGAAAGTAAACTCAACACCAATTATGTGTTACTCAATCCAGGATGGAGATGAGGCGACCATATGGCGGAGATTTATGAAATTACAATGCAAAACAAGTAAACAGGTGGCAAGCCAGCCTCTTCCACTTATTCAGTGGGCAGTTACAAGCAAGAGATTAGCAAGAATAAGAAAGATGCTGATAGTACTACTGTTCAGCTTACAATATCAGAGATTTATCTATTAAGCACAAGATAAGAGTGTTCCCAACGTTGCAACAATGTATAATGCTATCCTTAATGCTCTCAATGTCTCTCCTTTCAAAACCAAACTCAAATGACAAATTCTATGCAAGCTATTATGACAAAACTATGACTGAAACTGATAACCAGCAATACATAAACTCAATGAAATGCACACAACTCACTCCCTACCCACCCAAATTACATGAAATCTGATGAAAATCATTCCTATGATGAAGGCGCCCAAGATGGAGACATAAAACAGAACCTAAATGTTATTTATTTTCTTCACAAATTCCAATGACCCTCAAAATGGTACGGCTGCAAGGAGGGGCGATTTTGCCTTAATAAATTGGAGACTTCAAATTAAATTTCCAAAATTCTCTGAAAGGGGCGCCCTTACCTAGCAAATGCATGGGTAAACTACCCAGAACCAAAAGAAAATCACACAATGACTTATGAGCTAAAAACCAAATCTACAACACAAACTAGCAACTCCATATTTTTTTATATTTTTGCAAATATAAGGATTACAATGCATAAACAACAGCTATAAGAAAACTCACTACAAAATCACTCAAAAGCAATCAAACCTCTCCACTAGGTGCTATCTCACAAGCACGAAGTTGAGCCAAGCTAGGAGGCATTCATTCCTCGGAGCAGTCCAACACCATTTCGGCAACATAACTTTACTCAAGATATCAGATGATGCAAATGAAGACCAAGACCTCCTTTTATAAACTTGTAATGACTTTCCAGAAGCTTCTAGAAACCCTAACTTTCAAATTTGAATTTTCACCTTTCCCTCCAAAGATGGCGTCCCTTTTGTCTTGATGTAATTTTGACTTTAATTTTAAAATAATCTTCTCCAAAAGATGGGCGTCCCTTTTCAAGCAATTATTTTTGAACCTTTAGAAAATGTAGAAATATCTCCATGAGGCGCCACCCCCTCAAAGTCCCCCTTTTAAGAACAACTTAAGTTGTTTCACTAGACCAAGGGGTCAAAATATTAAAATATAACTTTAAAATATAATAT
The DNA here is from genome assembly GCA_007258455.2 of Sequoia sempervirens. Taxonomy (NCBI): domain Eukaryota; kingdom Viridiplantae; phylum Streptophyta; class Pinopsida; order Cupressales; family Cupressaceae; genus Sequoia; species Sequoia sempervirens. The sequence goes on from VDFB02281492.1 coordinate 557,506,199, forward strand.
TTTAATCAACTGGACAAATCTCACCAAAAATGCTTCCCAAGGTCAAGATTGATCAAACCAACTGAAATCACTAAAGATGAGAGACAACCATGCCAACGCCAACAGGACCACTGCCAGAAATAGAATTTACTAAAAATAGTAAATTCATGAAAGTGCTCAGAATGCCAAGAAAAACACATCTCCGAAAAGCTCACGAAAAACCTAGAAGGAATCCGCAGTTCAATCACCAATCCGTGAGCCAAAGAAACCACCAACCAAGAAACCCTAATTTCACCACCGAGAAGCCTACGGGTCTCCAGAATAGGCCAATGGTCAATCAGAAAAGTCATGCTCGAGAAGGGGACATTACAACTAGAGAAGCAAAACGCAGTTTTGAAGAAATCAAGCAAGCTTTAGCATCAACTCCAACACTGGTAAATCCATATTTCTCTAAAGACTTTTTATTGTATGCTTTTGGCAGCATTGGTTCAATCTCTGTTATGCTGGTTCAAAAAAATAGTGATAATTTAGAGTAACCACTAGCTTTCTTTAGTCAAGTACTTGTTGAGAAACATGTTCTCGCTGTGATCAGAAGCCTAAAGAAGTTTAAGCTTCTAGTTTCAAACAATAAAATTCATATTCTGGTTGCACACTCAAGTGTGAAGGATATTTTGTTGAACAAAGATCTGAGTGAGAAAAGAGCAGGGTGGATCAAAAAAGTAATGGAATTTGATGTTAACATCAACATCACAAAACTTGTCAGGGGTAGAGGACTTTGTGAGCAGCTTGCCTCCACTTCTGAAGATGCATAAAAATCAGAAATTGGTGTTGTTTTAACTAATACGAGTGAGTCTCAAAATGTTCAGGCTGCCGCACCTGCATCAGTTGCAGTTTGGGTTCAAGAGATGACCCACTTTATTCGTACTGGTGAATGTCCACCAGGTATGGATAGAGCAAAATGAAGATACTTCAGATTGCAGTCAATTCCTTATATCCTTATTGATAATATCCTTTTCAGGAAAGATCTGAATGGTGTCTTGTTAAGGTGCATTGATACTGATCAAACAGAAAAAGTACTATGTGAATTTCATGATGGAGCTGCAGGAGGTCATTTTGCTCCAAGAACTACTGCCTGGAAAATCATGAGAGCTAGTTACTACTGGCCCAGCTTGTTCAAAGACGCATATGCATGGTCAAGAAAATGTGTTAAATGTGCTTTATTTTTAGGAAAAGAAAAGTTGCCTGCTATGCCTCTACATCCAATTCAGGTGGATCAGCCCTTCATGAGATGGGGCATCGACTTCATTGGGCTAATTAATCCACCATCCAGTGCCAGTCATAAGTGGGTGCTTACTGCTACAGATTATTTTACATGCTAGACAGAGGCAGTAGCTTTGAAAGAAGCAAATGAATCTTCAGTTATGAGCTTTTATGAAGACATAATCACCAGGTTTGGAGTTCCTGACTCCATCATTTCGGATAATGCTCTTGCATTTGTTGGATTAAGAGTCACAAATTGGGCTATTAAACACGAGATTCATTTGAATACTTCCTCCAATTATTACCCACAGGGTAATGGATTAGCTGAAAGTACAAATAAAAACTTAATCAAAATCATTAAGAGGACTATGGAAGAGAATCAAAGAATTTGGCATACCACATTGAAATCTGCACTTTGGGCAGATAGAATAACCCCTAAGAGATCAGTGGGTAATTCTCCATATGTCCTTGTTTATGGTAAAGAGGCTAGGTTACCTATGTCTGCAGAGCTTCCAGCTCTAGACATCATTCATCAGTTGGAGATGTATGAAGAGAAGGACCCAATGTCCATAAGGCATGTAGAGCTCATAGAGCTTGAAGAATCAAGAGATAGGGCAATGAAAACTTTGGAGTATCATCAGCTCCAAACAAAGAGAACATTTGACAAGAAAGCTATAGTCAAATTTTTTAAAGAAGGTGATATTGTTCTCAAATGGGATGTTCTGAAAAGCAGGCCAGGCCATCACACCAAGTTTGACAACATGTGGATGGGTCCATTTATTGTTAAAGACTGCAAAGAACACAATGTGTACCAACTGGCCACAACTGAAGGTGAAGTGCTTCCTATCCCAATCAATGGGATACACCTCAAGCCTTGTTTTGAGGTTTGATAAGTTCCTCCATTGTACATATTAGATTAGGTTTTATGTTTTCAATAAGTGCTTCTGCATTTTGGTTTGTTTTTTGTTTCTTTCCCTAAGTGTTGTTCCAGCACAGTTTGACAGTTTCACCTTAGTTACTCTGGTTTCAGCAAGTTCCAGTGTCCTCATCTATTTTATGAGTCTTACGTGAGTTGTAGGAGATGCAGGCCGCTTTTGAATGTTTTTGAGTTTTTCTAAGTGAATCTGAGCCCAATGGATAGGTTTGGCTACTGGTTTCTATGTTTAGCAGGCAAACATCCAACAAAGGTCGCCAGAAATGTTGCCCAATTTTCACCTACGGGTTCATCAGGAAGGGAAAATTATGTTTCAGAGGTTCATAAAGGCCAAATGGGGAATTTGCATCAAGGGTTAGATCATGCACCTGAGGATATTTCACAAGGAGTTCTGTTGGAGACATGCCTCGATTAGTTCTGGCACAAAAAACTCATCAAAGAGGAAAGTCGGCAAGACCCTCCTGTTGTCTTGCCGACTAGCAGTGTGTTCTACTTGGTTTACTACACCTGTCGCCAGGACATTCGGGTCACCATGAGTCTTCATGTATCTCTCCTCTTGGAAGGAGGTAATGCCGACAGTTTTTTACAAGGGTGGCATCGGGGGGAATGATTTCGGTCGGGGTAACGTCTCTTCGACTGCGTAAAGTATCATCGAAGGGGATTTCCTTCAGCATAATGTCTCACCGACACATGGGAGTCTCCCCGAAATGGTCTCAGCTCGCTAAAAGATTGTCATCTCGCTGAGAAGTCTTTCTGACCCGACGAGGTCTTGCTGACATGGAGTGGTGAGCTCAGCGAAGGATTTGAGTTCACCGTGATGTCTCGGCGACCAAACAATGTCTTGCCGATGGCGAAGGAGGTCTCAGAGAAGGGTTTTTCCTTCGGTGTAATGTGTCACCAAAGGCCAGGGGTCTCGCCGAAGAGTAGGAGCTCGAGGAGATGTCTCAGCGACTAGCAAAGGTCTCGGCGAAAAGGTATGTCAACGGGGAGAAAAGGTGGGCCTCGCTGTAATGTCTCGGCGACCAAATAATGTCTCACTGAAAGGATGGTGCCTTCGGTATAATTTGTGAGCTCGGCGGGAGGTCTCACCGACCAAGCAAATTCTCCCCGACTGAAACGAAGGGAGACATCATCTCTATGAGGTACTGCCGACCAATGAGGGGTCTTGGCGAAGGGTTGTGCCTTCGGCAAGAGGTATCACCAACACATGGGTGTCTCGCTGACAGAGGAGCACAACGGTATAATGATAGGGCTTTGGTGTGAGGTCTTCCCGACTTGCCAGTGTCTCATCGAAGGAAATGTTTGAGCCCGGGGAAAGTGGGTTGTGCCTTCGGCAAGAGGTCTCACCGAAGGATGAAGGGCTCGATGAAGGCTCTTGCCGACAATGGAGAGTCTTTCCGATAGCGATGGACTTTCCAATCAATGAGGGGTATCGGTATGACTCTTAGCGCCCGCTATGACCTCTTGCCGAAGGTGAAAGTCTTGCCAATGGTTTCAGGGATGTCGGTATGACTTTTGCAGCTCTATGTAAAATCTCATCGACGGGTGAAAGTCTTGTCGATGTTGTTGTAGAGTATAATCGCATCGGGGAGACTCAGTAGGTGTCTCACCGACATGCGATTCAATCTGAGTGACTCTTGACCATCTGGCAATCCCATGTAACATCTGTTCAGCCAATCATAGGAGGCTATGGGAGAGCCGTGGCAGTTTGACCCCTGTGAAGAAGATCAATGGAACATAAGCAATGTGGATCTGCTTTGAGAATAAAGCAATGAATCAGTTCGATATCCAGGAGGTGTCGTCAGCAACAAAAGGGCGGAGACCGCAGGGACAACTGGGATGTCAACTGGTGAGGGTTGATAGACATTAATGATATTGCTTCAGGGCATTCAAGGCAGTCCAACAGGAAAGTTCGAGGGTGGACACGGAGGCCATGAAGTTAATACTGTGGTTGCAAAAGATCTGAAGACTTCTCCTGAGGGCGATCTTTTCACACTGACATAGACAGTAGGGATACACTTGAATGCAACATTAACTTCATTCGAAAATATCTAAGGGCAGATCTTTCTGAAGACTAATATTTTTGTAAGCCCTAGGGGGCCGACATCTTTTTGTATATAAGGAATTTTTTCCTCTTTGTAAAGGGCGTTCGGATTATACATTCTCAAGAGTTAGTGATTTTTAACAATCCTTTCTCAGCTGATGTATGCTTTGTAACTCATTTCGATTCTGGAATATAAAACAAAGAGTTTACCTTGAAAGTCAGTGTTAGTGTTCAAACTACTCTCATTTCTGTAATTTTAGACTATGCAAGCTTTCAACTGTGCTTTTCTAAGTCTGCATTCATACATTAAAGTTGTGAAATTTATCTTTCCTCCTTAAAATATGTATGTAGATCAAGCCTTTTAAGAATGATGCATAAGTCCAAAGAAGTTATGTTGAGTAAATGAAATAGCTACCATTAGTTCTCCAGTGTATGTTCATCTTGTTTCTTAGTTCATGATTTCTTATCAGTTCGGTGTATCACCATAGTATTTAGTTTTATTTTATGCACTCTTTCTCCCTTATCCTTTACAAAATCAGTAGTTTAGGTGACACCAAAGGAAGTTGGCCTTCTCCAGAGGTTGACCTCTGTCTATAAGTGACCCACAACTTTGGAGGTCTTCCCATGTTACACTGAGGTGTTGAACATCAGGCTCAACAAGGGTGCAACTTCAAGTGATAACAAGAAGCACAAAATTTTCTTAGATACAACAATTCCATGAACATCATGAAAAATTACAAGCACAAGTCTTGTAGATAATTCAACAATATTAATCCAAACATAAACACAAATCTGAATAAAGAGTGTAACACAAAGTCTACATAGATTTATCCAAAGCCCTTCAATCTCACACACTAATTACCACCAATCTTAATCAAATTCAAAAGATGATTGATCCAACGCAAAGTCTAGTATGCAACTTCCTTTATTGATTAGATTCACATTCACAAAGTTTGAACACAAAGTTTCATACATTTGTTGCAAAATGAGCAGCACTTCATTGCTAGAGATAAAAGATAAAAATTACAATAGAGATCCCTCTTATTTATATAAGAGAGGAAAGAGTAAATCTAGGAAATTAGCTGAGAAAAAATATGAAAGTTAGGTGAGCTTATTTAGGAAAATCTCACCTAACTTTGACTTAGTAAAAAATGTTGTCCATCTTTTTGGGAAAACATCTTAGATTTTACATGCAATTACATTTTCTCAAAAGACATTTAAGATGTCAAAAACTATTTACAAAATGCATAAAGGGAAGCCTAAAAATATTCAACACTAGAGAAAATAAGCTTTCATGTTTTCTTGCTTTTGGCGTCAAAGTCTTCATATCTCTTTCTCGTCTCCAATACAAATGTCTCATCTGGACCAATAGTGTAATACACAATGGTGTGAATTCTGGTGATTCATCTCATGGTAGATGAGTGAATCTTTTTGCATTTTCCAAGATGCGCCTTGAGGTTGTCAAGAGTGAGTTGGGTATCACAAATAACACGCATAGAGGTCTTTGAAAAGTCTGCACTCTCTACTTGCTTCATGATGGCTTCTTTGAAGATCTCGAAAAGTTCAGTGGTCGGGAGGAAGATAAAGTTTTCTTCAAGGAGTTGTCCCGGTAACTCCTTAATTCCCTTTTATAGAATAGCACGATTTCCTTCGACATCTTCTTGCACTTGGTGGAGATCTTCAATAAGAGACTTGATCACCTAGATGCAGTGTTTGAGTGATTCTCTTACTTCCGCATATTTCTCCTTGTCAGGAATTACCCCAACTTCCACCAATTTGTTGAGCTTTTCCTATTTCATTTGTGACCATACTAACAAGAATTTTTCCATTTCTTGTCTTTTGGGAAAGAACACTTTCTTCTTTATCAAGCTCTGTTTTGAGCTTGGCTATTTGGGTGGCTTTATCATCTGCAACAATTACAATCTGTGAACCATGTTCTACAATTTCATTAATAAAATCATATAACACTTTTCCTTTGGAGGAAAACTTCTCATCCTTCTTCACAACTAGGTCCTCGACGCTTATCATTGCCAAAGGTTGTGCATTACTTGAAGATCTTATAAGTCTCCTCAAAAAAGTGGCATAATGCTTGGCCTTTTGCTTATACATGTTTCAGGCTTGCTCCATTTTGTCAAGCCTTCCTTCCAACGCATCTAAGACTACTTGAGCATCCGCCTTGGAACTTTCGTTTGTCACCTTACCGAGTTGAACTCTACTGATGGTGTAGTCCTCCATATGTACATCTCCTTCCTCTTGTGGCGGTATACCAATTTCTGCAAACTTATGGCCAGTTTTATCAACATGAAGTCTGGAATATACTTTGGCCTTTTTCTTCCCCTTGGCTTTTCTAGGGGCTATCTCCTCAAGATCGAGCTCTTCTAGAGAGATCATTTTCTACTTTTGCTTCAATTCTCGAGATACCAACCAAGGGGGAAGAGAGGAAGTGTGAGCTTCTTGATTGACTGTCAACTCTTTTGTCACAGTCGCTTTTGTAGAAATGATTGGTATGGTGATAATTGGGGTAGTGTTTGTCATAACTGCTCCAGTAGTTTGCACACCGAGTTTACCATGCAAGGATTCATTCATGAACCTATTAAATTTAGCTTCAGAAGTGATGTCATAGGATGGCAATAACAAACTGGGAATCGATGATGGAGAGCTTGACAAAATATCAACCATTTGTGCATGTGAAACTGATGGAGGAGTGGCAAGTACGGTTGATGTTGCAAGGGGATGAGAAATTTCCACTGCACCTATTGTGGATGTGGGAGGAGGTGATGTAGGAAAAGCTGGTGGAGTGTCTTGATTAGGAGATGTGTGAGGAACGTTTGAAGTTACGGGCACTGACATTTGCGAAAATTATTTGATAACATTCTCAAATGGGGATAGAGTTTTTTCTTCATCATGCCCAAGTTCATGTTTATCACCTTCTTGTTCTCCTTCTCAATCACCTTCTTGTTCTTCAGACTCTTATTCTCTTACGGAATCTTCTTCCTTATCAAAGTCTTCTTCCTCAGAATTTTCTTCTTCAGTAGATTCCTCGCTTGAATTTCCTTCTTCAGAATCTACCTCTTCAGAAACGGGCCCTTTTCCTTTTGAGTGAGATGGTTTAGATTTCGTAGCCTCTTCTTCTTGAACTGCCTGTGTATCCTTCTTGCCAACAGTGAACTTTATTGTAGGGCCTCTTTGGGAACAAGAGGGAATAGCCGCATGCTCATCTTTTGTGCAGAGTTCTTGTTGTTGGTCGACTTCTGCTCCAATTTCTCCTTCTAACTCTATCATGAAGGCTTTCATCTAGAAACCATGCTTGTGTAACCATTCTGCAATGTTGACCAATATGGGAGAAATCCTTTCCCTAATGGAAACACTTTCCTTCTTAGACCATTGTATTGCAAGCAGAGGTCTCTTATAAATTTCATTTTCATCATAGGAAGAATTCATGATGTCACCAAGATCTTTGAAACCCTCTCGTAGTTCAACAACACCAAGCTCTCTAATATGCTCTATAGTTAGCCTACAGTAATCCATTTTCTGGATGTCCTCTTCATCTCTGCATTCATCCCATATTCTTTGAAGCAATACCTGTGGCTGTGATCCTTCTTCAACTTCCTATTCACATTCTGGTAATCAAATTCAAATCTATATTTGTAGGTCCTTATTGTCATTATCTACATTTTTGCATAGACCAATTTGGCCTTTTGTACACTTTGAATGGTATATCTACCAATCATAAGTGGAAACTATAAGGGAAAGATAGTGCATCTAAGAGAAATCTCCAAGAAGAGTAGTGCCTTCAGTAACTTCAATTTCGATTAGACTACCTCAAAGACACAAACAACTATGTCCTAAAGCGGAAACAGACACAGTTTATTTCCACATTAATCCTTCTGAGAGAAGCACATGTAAAATCAACAGCAAGTAACAACACAAATGAAAGATAAGACAAAAAACCAGAACACACAGACTTACGTGGGGAAAACACTTTCGGGTAAAAAACCCCACACTCCAAAGATCGAGCCATTGTATTATTCAGCAACTGAAGGTTACAATACAACTCAGGCTCATAGCCTTTTCAGAGATTACATCTTGTTCATTTTGGATACAATCTGGTAACCAACTCTCCCTCTGTACATTTCCTGATCAACCTCTCAAACCAAACAATCTGCGTACTGTTGCAATACCCTCACATAGTATACAGTATAGATCAACATGAGAGATCAACCATGGCTTTTAATCCTTGATCAAGAGAGAATTCGGCAGCATAACTCTGCCTCACCTCCTCTGTTTCGGCCTCATGGCCTCGGCCTTCCAGCCAGCCACTCGGCCCTCACTCTATCGGTCGCCTGTATCGAACGATCCAACCAAGCATCATCTTGTATTCCAAGCTATATTCATTTTGTTTCTATCTGTCGAACTTCCTCTCAGAACGGCCGCAACAGACTAACTTCCAACGGTTCCCATTCGGCTCCTTTGATTGGTCCAAGTCGCACCACATCGGACAGTCTTCACTCGATCAAAAAAAATGTTCAACCTATGTCGCATGTCAGTGAGACACTAACCGTGTCTCCCCGATGCCACAGAGCCCATATCGTCATTATCACCAAGAGTCTTCACTATCAGCAAGACATTATACCGAGTCCAAAAAGCTATCCTCCAGACTTCCCCTTGTCGCCAGGACATCATACTGAAGTTCTTCACATGTATCGCTATCACCAAGACTCATCGCTATCGGTGAGACGTCATACCGAAGCTCCATAAGTCACATAGACATGAGAATTCACATCGGTGAGACTATCGTCTATCGCCAAGAGATCATACCAAGGTTCCAAAGTTATACCGAAGCCACTGACGTCCATTGCATTCCTATCGGCAAGAGTTTCCTCATCGGCAAGACGTTTCATCAAGATACATTAAGTTACACCGAAGCCATCAGCAGTCACCAAGACTATCATCCTTCGCTGAGACTCTACTCCGAGATCCTTATGTTTCACCAAGCACCAAACGGTCGGCAAGACATATCTTTCGCCAAAAGGTTTCACCGAGCTCTCGTATGTTACTCTGAAACCATATCACTATCGGCAAGACCTTCATCGGTCGCTGAGACATCTTCCCGAAGCCCTTTGAGTTACCTCGAGAGAATACCGTCAGTGTGACATTCCCTCATCGGTAAGACTTCTTACCGATAGTATTCCTTCCGACGAGAGTTTCCCTGATGACTTCAAACCAAACGCTGTCAGTGAGACATTAACACATCGCCCAGACTTCATACCGGAACATTCATGTCACCGCGAAGACTTCAAGAGTATCCCCGTTGGCGAGACCTTCCATTGTCACCAGGACTTCTTCCCGAGTGTTCAAGTCACCCCGAAGCCCCGGGTCGCTAGGAGTCTCCCCGACGCCTGATTGAATGGCCTGTCAGCCAGAGGTCTCCACTGGCAGTGAGAGTTTATACCGAACAAAATGTCACAGTGATAGGATCCTTCGGTGAGACAAATGCAAGGTCACAGCGACCTGAATAATTTCAATAGGGTTTCAACTGCTAGTCGGCCAGACATGTCACCAATCTCAGCGACCATGCTTTCTCAGAGGTTTCAACCTGTGAGATTGAGGCAACAATTCCAACAATCTCCCACTTGACGAAGATCACACAGGCACCTCCAAAGCAACCAGAAACTAAGATCACACTAGCTCCACCAGTTCAGACCCCGCAATACTCAAGACACCCAATCAACAAGATTCCATAGATAACAGTCCACCAGACAATCTGCAACAAAGGCCAGGCATCCAACTGCAACTCACTATCCAAAAAACAACCGAAATGCAACCAATCACAGCTTTCCAAGAAACCTCATAGACCTCAAACATGCTCTCATGCTCCAACATCTAAGATGTCCACCATTCAGGCAACAAACCCTTGTCATCTTTCAACATGGCACATGTGGAAGAAAGATACAAGCCAAGGTGAATAAGCACCATTCCAATGAACACAAGCAAGAGATCCCAATGATATCAACAACAAGATACTGCTACTACTTCGCTGTGCTCAAACGCTATACAAAGGCAATATCAACTTCAAAGCCCCAAATAGAACACAACCGTGAAGTCATTCTCCAGAAACAAGACAAAACCACCAGCTAGAACAACAATCAAAATGACTACTTCCATCCAACTGATAAACCCAAGTGATTGAAAATAGCACCCACAGCTTGTGCTATTCCATCCAATCTCACATACCTCAAAGGTATCAGCATTAGTAAACTCATGCCAAACTATAACCAACTTAATAACAGCAAATACAAGCTCCAAGTGCCAACCAGTCGAAGAAGACAAAACACAACAGGAACTCCCACTGCCTGAGTAATTCCAAATCTGAAAGATCAAAGACATACCAAGTCTACCAATAACAGCACATAGAAAATGTAACCATGTAGTACCAAAAATATCCACAATGATACGCACAACCTGCAACAAACCGCTACAAGAAACATTTCTCTCACCACAAGTCTTCATAGTTCTCCCAAGATCTCCACACGCAATCAGAGGAAAAAGGATTAAGAGCCTCCATGTCATTACCCATGAACATGAGTGAAAACACATGACCACAAGCAAGTGATCACTATAGCTCCAACCAAACCTCAAACCAATGAAATGTGAAACCAAACATTCAGGAAGTAAACCAAGACCAAAGAGAGAAACTTTGCACACCATATCCCTATAGAACATCCTCCTATATACACTTCTAACAGCCAGCTGTGTCAAGAATGATCTCCTTCTCATCCCAAAAGAAAAACCTTAACAACATCCAACCGTTCAATCACCAAGATCAAACCAACTTCTAATATCATGTAATCAACATGGATGTAAGCCTCTCGAAGAAGATCAATCTACTCCATTTCCCATTTCAGGAAATCAGCCCAAACATTATCTCCTACCAATTCTCATCAGTAAAACACATAACACAAAAGCTCAAGGAGATAAACCAACTATACAACTTCCACTATGAATCCTCTAGAACCCATAAACAACAATTCAAGATCCATATCATGAAAGTGAACAGAAAACCACATCTGAAAAATATAATGGGCCAAATACCTCTCAGATAGATTGTCGAGCAGACCACGAGTGGGAACAAGAATACTCCTTCAAGATATATACGCCATCATGACTAATCCAAGAGAAATCTCCTCATAGGTCTCTAATTGAACTCACGTTCAACCAAGGTGTAGGCTTCTCGGACTTTCTGCTGAAAAAATTCATCAAGAATACCAATCAACAACACTTCTCTCATAAGAGAAAAATAGCCTCACCTTATCCTCCATGTATCCATGAGTACTAGCAACTGATCATCTCATGCTAAATTTCAACTGCATTACTACACTATCACGAAGTATCAAGCAAATAATCAAAGCACCAAATACACAAAGAATTTACTAGACCACTGTCAAAGCTCCAATCATCTGAATCTGAAACTCATCATGACACCATGATCTACATATCCCCTTAGGAGATACCATGCTTCAGATGACTTTACCATGGTCTCCAGTACAATGCACAATACCAAAAATCCAGTACACAAACAAGAGTATACCCATGACATAAAGCAAATAAACTCAAAACCAATATCGCCTATCAAACACCACCAACACCTCAGCCAAAGACTCTAAGCATCCTCCATGGATCCAAGATGTTGCACATCTTCAAATAATGTCCATGCAAAAGCAAAAGATCTCCTTCTGCAGCAACAGGAACTAAGGGATCCCCCAAGAAACATCTGCAACACTAAAGAAGACAATTCACCACCATGTGATGAACCCATAGCCACTGCTAACGCTCCCACTGAAACGTGACATCCGAGCTCTTCAAGCATCATGACCACCTGGTTCAGGTTCCCATAACTGACTATTCAGGTACTCAACAATATTCATCCTCTCATCTCAAAGCAATCACACCAATGCACAAGTGACCACAAACAAGGCCAGCTAACAAGTCTGCACATGCAAATAATCAACCTCATGGATAAAGACAGTCCACATCCAAGTTATCTCACTACAGCCAATGGGTAGCTAATCTATCAACCGCATAACTCGTAGATCAAAAACATCGAACATGCAAACCCATCATCGCATTGGAAACTACAACGCTGAGATTTCAAAGAGAATAACCATGTAGACAACATGACTCAAACACCAGATCATGCCAGATCTTATTTTCCAATCATGTCCACAACGAGCACCATAATCAAGAAACCCACAAGCATCACCACAAGAATGTTGAGTGACAAATCACGTACCAACACTCCCATGGAGAGAATAAAACACACCTCCTCAAAACCATGCACAAAGCATGCATGCAAAATTGCAACTATCTCATCCAGCAACACCCCAAAAGTCAGGCTCTAGAAAATAGCTTATCAACAGCTTCACATAATCACAAGTTTTTCTTAACCGTGTAAAACCTGCAAAACCATAGAGCCATGCAAGTACAAAGCATCCTTAAAAAGAAAACAGTTGTTCAAGAAATCCGGGCCCCTTTCAAGCCAAATCTAAACCACCAATATGTACATGCATTTGAGAAAGAGAGAAAGGCTATTTCAGAAGCTTGCAAATCATCTCATGATTAACTTCATAGCCTTCATGTATTCAAGGTTAATAGGAAACAGTGCCTTCCAACACTAGGAAACACCACCTAGCATAAGCACTCTCTTCCTTGGCTGAGAAACAAACTAGGCTTCTCCATATCACCAAGGAGCCTGTCACACAGACTTCCAATATGAAAGATTTACTGCTACACAGCCACGGAGAAAAGAAATCCATCTCATACACCAAAGATATACTGCTACCAACTAGGAGACACAGATCACATCAAAGCAACATGATCAACTCCCTTCTCCATCTCCACCATCCCTCAAGTTGTGTGTTGTCTCTGAATAACACAAGACTTCCACTCATCAAAGGATCAATAAATCAGTTCATTCCTCCAGATTTCCACCAACCCAGACAAACTAAGAAATCTTCACAGGAGAAATACCTAGAACCACCAACCAAAATAAGGCTCTGATATCACTTGTAAGGGAAAGATAGTGCATCTCGGAGAAATCTCCAAGAAGAGTAGTGCCTTCGGTAACTTCAATTTCGATTAGACTACCTCAAAGACACAAACAACTATGTCCTAAAGCGAAACAGACATAGTTTATTTCCACATTAATCCTTCTGAGAGAAGCACATGTAAAATCAACAGCAAGTAACAACACAGATGAAAGATAAGACAGAAAACCAGAACACACAGACTTATGTGGGGAAAACCCTTTCGGGTAAAGAACCCCACACTCCAAAGATCGAGCCATTGTATTATTCAGCAACTGAAGGTTACAATACAACTCAGGCTCATAGCCTTTTCAGAGATTATATCTTGTTCATTATGGATACAATCTGGTAACCAACTCTCCCTCTATACATTTCATGATCAACCTCTCAAACCAAACAATTTGCGTGTTGGTGCAATACCCTCACATAGTATACAATACAAATCAACATGAGAGATCAACCATGGCTTTTAATCCTTGATCAGGAGAGAATTTGGCAGCATAACTCTGCCTCTCACTTCCTCTGTTTCGGCCTCATGGCATCGGCCTTCCAGCTAGCCACTCGGCCCTCACTCTATCGGTCACCCGTATCGAACAATCCAACCAAGCATCATCTTGTATTCTAGGCTATATTCATTTTGTTTTTGTCTGTCAAACTTCCTCTTAGAATGGCCGCAACAGACTAACTTCCAACGGTTCCCATTCAGCTCCTCTGATTGGTCCAAGTCGCACCACGTCGAACAGTCTTCACTTGGTCAAAAAAATGTTCAACCTGTGTCACATGTCGATGAGACACTAACCGTGTCTCCCCGATGCCACAAATCCCATATCGTCATTATCGCCAAGAGTCTTCACTATCGGCAATACATTATACGGAGTCCAGAAAGCTATCCCGTAGAATTCCCCTTGTCGCCAAGACATCATACCGAAGTTCTTCACATGTATCGCTATCGCCAAGACTCATCGCTATCGGTGAGACGTCATACCGAAGCTCCATAAGTCACATAGACATGAGAATTCACATCGGTGAGACTATCGTCTATCGCCAGGAGATCATACCGAGGTTCCAAAGTTATACCGAAGCCACTGACATCCATTGCATTCCTATCGGCAAGACATTTCATCGAGGTACATTAAGTTACACCGAAGCCATTAGCAGTCACCAAGACTATCATCCTTTGCTGAGACTCTACTCTGAGATCCTTATGTTTCACCGAGCACCGAACGGCCAGCAAGACATATCTTTCACCAAAAGGTTTAACCGAGCTCTTGTATGTTACTTTGAAACCATACTACTATCGGCAAGACCTTCATCGATCGCTGGGACATCTTCCCGAAGCCCTTTGAGTTACCTCGAGAGAATATTGTTGGTGTGACATTCCCTCATCGGTAAGACTTCTTACCGATAGTATTCCTTCCGGTGAGAGTTTCCCCGATGACTTCAAACCAAACGTTGTCAGTGAGACATTAACACATCACCCAGACTTCATACCGGAACATTCATGTCACCACGAAGACTTCAAGAGTATCCCCATCAGCGAGACCTTCCATTTTCGCTTGGACTTCTTCCTGAGTGTTCAAGTCACCCCGAAGCCCCTGGTCGCTATGAGTCTCCCCGACGCCCGATTGAATGGCCTATTGGCCAAAGGTCTCCACTGGCGGTGAGAGTTTATACTGAACAAAAATGTCACAGCGATAGGCTCCTTGGGTGAGACAGATGCAAGGTCACATCAACCTGAATAATTTCAATAGGGTTTCAACTACTAGTCGGCCAGACATGTCACCAGTCTCAGCGACCATGCTTTCTCAGAGGTTTCAGCCTGTGAGATTGAGGCAACAATTCCAACAGAAACTTGAATCCCGGTTTGTGAATTCTCATTCGTTCTTTGTGAACTGAAATAAGTTGTCGGCATAGCTCCAAGATTTTCCTTAGGTGGTAACAATGTTCATGACGCTTTTTTGAAAAAACTATAAGATTGTTGAGATACACCACAATAAACTTACCCATCACATCATGGAAAGACAAGTCCATAGCTCATTGGAACGTGGCACCAACATTGATCAGGCCAAAAGGCATTTTGCGATACGCAAAGGTACCCCATGGAGTTGTGTAAGTCGTCTTGTGCTAATCACTTGAATTTACTTCAATCTAGTTGTAACCAGAGAAACCATCCAGCATGGAGAGCATTTCAGATCTGGTCACGTTTTGTAGAACTTGGTCCATCACTGAAAGAGGATAATTATCCTTAAGTGGCAGTTGATTCAGATTTTTGAAATCCACACAAATACAGATCTCACAATTTTTCTTGCGAACGAGAACAATATTTGTTATCCATGTTGAATGATGGATAGGGAATATTATTCTGGGATTTAGCATTTTTTGAACTTTTGCAAGGATCGTTCTAGAAATCATTGGGTTGTATTGCCTTTGCTTTTGTTTATAAGGCAATGCTCCAACATTGAGAGGAATATCGTGTTGCACCTCCTTTGGCCGGAAGGATTTCAGATCTTCATATGAATATGCTAATACATCCATATACTCTTGTAACAACTGGGAAAACTATTTTCTTTCTTCGACCGTGCAACACTTACCGATGTTCACCATCTTAGGATCTGCTTCAGTTCCTAAGTTGATCTGTTCGACCTCATTAGATGAATCGGAGTCTGAGAGTTTCTTCTTGACATAGCATAGTGATCATGCTTATCAAAAAAGTTCTCTAGAGATACCAATCCCCTGGGAATTTTATTCCCTCTGAGCTACAGGAATTCTTCACCCATAACTAGATCCATATCAAAAAAAGATTCTTGATGCGGAGAATCACTTCCTTCAAAGTACAATTCATTGAATTTTTTTTCCTTTTCCAAAAAGGCAACAATTTGATGATCATCATTGAAAATATGCCAGTTCTCTAAATTATTAGGAACACTTGGGCGAAAAACCAACTCAATGGTATAGGTGGAACCTTGAAAGTCTTTATGTGGTACCATGAGTGTAGCTAAAATGGCTAAGGTGTCGACTCTATCGTTATATTCCCTTGGAACTGCAAATATCTCAAAAGCCTCGAACTCTTCAATGCAATCCCAAACAAGATTGCAATAATCCCCGAGTCTGTCATTTTTTGTCTAGTATAAATTTCTTACCTAGCATACTATCAACTCATAATCGCCTTGAGCATGGAGATTTTTGATACCTTTCTTTTGAGCAACTTGCATTCCTAATAACAGAGCTTCATATTCGACAATGCTATTAGTGTTGTCAAATTGTAATTTGAAAGAGAATGGAAAAATATTTCCTGTAGGGGAAATGAGAACCGTTCTTGCTACATAACTGGTGGAAGAACAACTACCATCGAACTCAAGCAACCAAACACCATTTGGGTCACCAAGACTGACAGCATTAAAATCTATAACCTCGTCATCTAATGAAGTTTCATGATCTGAGATAGACAAATCATCTGGTGATGACTCATTTTTTGTTGAAGAAGAATCATCGGTCTCCAACTCATTTCTTGTCGAAGACTCGCCAACCTCTTCTATTTGTAGATAATATGTTCCAACACCCGACGATTCAAATATAATTTGAACTCTTGGATCGTCAGATTGAGTTACTGAAAATTTTGACTCCCTTTCAGGAATCAACTTCTACGTCACGCCTTTAACTGCTATCCTAGCTTCAAATATTTCCATGTTTAGTTCACCTCCAACATCCTTACAGAAATTGCATCTAAGGAGAATCTTGTAGGATGTTGGCATGTCAGCTACTAGAATTGACATCTTTATTTTATTTTCAGGGTACGCAACAAATGCGTACTGTGCATCTTTGATCTAGTTGATCAAGGGTACTGGTTTGTTCTCCATGGAGAAACAACGGCTAAAGGTTTTGGTCAGATTCAAACCTAACGCAATAGCTACCTTGGCTGGCATCACATTATCTGATGCACCAAAATCTATAACACAGTTGCTTAATTTAAAGCCATTGACAAGCAAAGAAATAAAGAATGAATCAATACACCCATATGCAACTAGAGGGGTAGAAACAAGGTTGTTTTGTGGCATCTGAGGCTTTGGCTTCGAGGCAATAGGAACATCAGGAGGTGGATCTTGATTTGGGGTAATTCCTTTATCTTTAACGAATCTGACAAGCCTGTTAAATTGGTCGGGATTGGCTTTGAGGTACTCAGCCTTAGACATTTAGACCTTGGTTTTCTTGGAATGGCCAATAATGTCGAAAGCTTGGCAAGAATTTTGTAAAGTAGATGGAGTAACTTCACTGATTGGTTTAATAAAGGGCACACTAGTTTTTGGAACTAGGAGATTGGCTTTAGGAACAACGGGAACTGATGGAGGGGGACGAGGAGCACCTACTTGTGGGTTTGCCTTTATTGGTTGCCAAGGGAGAGGAGATCCTCTTTTGGCAATAGTAACTAGCGGATTCTCCTTTGTTGGTGGAGCAGCAGCTTGAGCTTGGTCAAGCTGATTTTGTTGATGCCACATAAAAACAACATATGTGTTCATCACTAGGTCCTCTTCATCAGTTTCGTATGCCATTTGCAAGTAGCCAATGTTGGAGTTGCTAGCTGATTCCATTTCTTCATCTTGGAAGAGATTAACACTTTCTTCCACAGGATAATCTAGTTGTGCATATTCATCTTGTTTAGCCTCATAGTATCCTGTGGCAATATTAGTAGGTGGATCTTCAGGTTCAAGTTTCCCTTGTGGTGCTAGAAGGTGGTTTTGATTCGTGTCTCCATCATAGTTGGGAAAAGTCCTCCTTGGGATGTCCTTGTAGGTATTTTTTTTGTTTGAAACTTTCTTTTTTAGAGCTAAGATTTCATTCGCCATCCTTTGGACCATGGGATCAACAAAGTTGGAACTAGCATTAGGAGCATTGGCATTAGATGCTAAAGATCCTGATGCTTGCATTCTTTTGTTGGTGTTGGTGCTCATCCTTATTTCTCCAGCAAGGATCATATCGTCTTCAAGACTGGTAACTAGTTGTTGAGTTGCTTCGACATTGGCAAGATTTTCCCTACGTAAGAAGAAACTTACTTTGGGGAGTTGTGTGTTGATGAAAAAGCACTTCAGATTATGATCCACCAGTCTTGTATCATTTGGGATCCACGACACCAACTTGTTGAACTTATCTACGAACTCACGCATGGGTTCATGAGCCTCTTTCCAAATGGTTATGAGTTGTGCCAACAAAGCATGTGCATCTTTAGCAAGTTTAAATCTTTCTTCGAACTTGGTGCGAAGAGTGGGCCAGTTGGTGAATGAAGCATTCAGAAGAGTATAGAACCATTCGGCAACAACCCCTTGGAGGGATTCAATAAACAATCTTATAGAAACATCTTCATGCTCTATGTCAAGAACACCGCAAACAATGCAAAAGAAAGAAATGTGTTTGTCAGGATGTTTTTCATCGCCTAGAAACTTCAATAGGTACTTTCTCAAAACACATGGAAGTTCATGAAGAGGTGTGGCCAAATGGAGGGGACCGAAAGAATTTCCCCACGGTCTTGGAGGTGGTGCAGCCATGACTTGTGCAACAAGAACTTGAATTGGATGCCTATGGTAAACAAAGAATTCACTCAGAAGAGGAGATTTGACATTTCTTGGAGGATAACTTGTTGTGCACTTCAACAATAACCTTACTTGTGGAGTAGGTGGAGAATTATGTTGCAACAAGTCTTCAAAAAGAAAATATGCTACTCCTTGAGCCCTCAGTCCTCACATATACCTTCTATCCACCAGAATGTAGATCTGAACAAGATAGAGATCAAGAACAACAATATACAAGAGAACAATAAGAAATTGGAAAACTTATAAACTTCAATCAAAAGTGTGAGGCTTTTAATTGCGTGTGTCGTTCCACAGCAGAGTCGCCAAAAAACTGTTGGGTGAAAATTATGAAATCACCTTTTCAATAGATTGCACAACCTAGATTTCAACCAGCTATGTGAGATATAATCT
>VDFB02281492.1:557544214-557558537 GCA_007258455.2 Sequoia sempervirens
ATTGTGGCAATATATTTTCAATCTCCTTCATGGCACTTCACAAGCCACTTTGTTGCTTCCACAAATTCTAGTCACTGGTGGATCAACATCAGTTGAGTCGGTTGGTCATACATGAGAAACATATGCGAGATTGGATAGGGGAATTCATCACCAGGGGAAAATTTATACTTGTAGAGATATACCAATTGAGGTATAACGCCCATGATCTTTGCCAAGGGATTCAGGGGTTTGGGCAATGTATGGTAGAAGTGAAACCAATGCATGAGATCATCATTTCAGACTTAAGGATGGCTAACGATTCAATCATTACATAAGGACATAAGAAGAAGATTTTTGTTTGGAAAGAACACCTCTTCAAAGTAAAAACCTATGAGAGAATATCTAAAGAATTGGCTAAATATAGACAAAAGGTTGTTGATGTCCTCAAGTTCATAAGCACATTTGCTTCACAAATCCCTTGTCAATATCATCATGATGATGGCACTTTCATTGATCTTGGTGAAGTGCAAACAGAGTTTCATAATCTCATATGTAGCAGTTTTAGCAATGATCTTGTTGCCAGCAAAATGAATCATGTTGTCGTGATGTCAGCAAAATTTGATAAAGCAATTGAAGAGGTGAAAGAATTTTTGAGTTTGATTGCAGAAGTGGAGATCCTGGAAAAACGGAATATTGCTCTGGATAGTATCAATGCTCCTGACAAAGAGGCAGTTACCAGCTTTTTGGAGGATATAGTTTCCCAAATTATCAATGAGTGAGTCATTTTTTTGGGCAGCAAAGATTTCCAAGAATAGAATTAAAAGCAACAGTTAACTCAATGCCTTTTTCGAGTTGGACTTGCTATTCTTATCTCATGCTTATCTATTCTTTGTGAAATAGGAAAAAATCAAAAGTATAGTTGGAACTTTCCCTGCCTTTTGTTTTCAGTAGGTGGTTAGTTAGTTGTCTTGTGTTAGTTTTAGAAATAACGTTTGCAAGTTGGCAAATCTAGTCAACTTAAAGCAAGGAGATTTTAGGGTTCCCTACTCCTTGTTTGTGTATAAATAAAGGCAATCTTGCCCATTATTTTCTTAACCGTTATTGTGATAACAAATTGTTGAAACTACTTTTGCCGCAACTTTGTTATTCAATGTTTGTTCACTTTGTGTAAGAGCAAGTTTGCAAGCCTGCCTTTGCTGCAAATTATTGTTCAATTAATATTCAATCTGTGTCAAGTGTAATCTGGTTTGATCACTAAATTGTAAGTCTGTCATTGCTACAAACCTACTGTCCCAGAAAGTGTAATTGTTGTTGGAAATTTGAGGAAGGAAATATCATGTCTGTATTGCTCTGATCTACTATCTCAAGTTCTTTCAATATTTTGTCTTATGTGTTTCACTCACATAATCTTTATTTCAGCTTACATTCTATAAGTACAATGAATCTTCAGGTGTGTTTTGGAAGTGAGTTTATTTAAGTTTTTGTGTTAAATCATTCCTTGTTTACTTCTAAGTCTCAAGCTCTAAATTTACTTGAGTTGTTAGAAGCGTCTTTAGTTTAGGCCTAGTAGTTGAAGTTCTGAAAAAGAGAAAACCTCAACTGCGACGCAAAGAGTTTTATAACCTTGTACTCTTAGCTAAGAACAAAAAGATTGGCAATAGTTTAGTTTTCTTTCTTTAAGCATCATCAACGAAGAGGGAGCTTCCCCTCCTAATTTGAAGAGCAGTTCAACTGTACATAGTTGTTCGTTTATTATCTACATTCTAGAGGTGCAAATTGAAACGACAACAAGTTGATATGATGGGGCATTTATGTGGGTGAAAATCTCTATTTTGTGTTCATCTTCTTGCATCCTAAGGTTGACTGATCTATAATTGAATTTCAAGTTTAAAGGTATCCTATTAAATTTCTTTATAATTGATCACATCCTAAGTTTCACACCAACATGCACCTTACAAGTCATACTAGGCATAATTGCATCACTACCCTTCAAAGGATATGTGCACGTGTAAACTGTTTGTTGCTCTATCTGATAAATTAAATACATGAATTAATAATGGAGATGACAATGCATACCGGATACATGATTAAAATATATCTTTATTTTCTCATGAAATTATTACAGAAGAAGACCAAAGATGGCCAACCAAAGATCAAAGTCAATCCGACTAGATCATACTACTTTCTTTGACAATACACAATGTATTTAAAGAACCCGACAATTGTCGAGAACACAACCGTCAACCAACTGATGCTTATAACTACCCAAAGACAAGAACCAATTAATACATAGTGGATAACCAATATTACCAAAGCATAATAATAGACATTGTACACTGACTACATAGACCAAATGTCGAAGCAATTCAAGATCAATGAAATTGTGTGCATTATCGAGTCAATCAGCACTGTGAGTCATCTCCCTTCCAACTATCCTTCTACTCTCAAGGTAGGTTGTAGGGACACCCCTTTAATAGCCGCCCAAGATGCAGTGGGATTGTCACTTGGCTCTCTTGATGTTGTATTCTCTAGAGGTGGCATATGTTTTCCTCACCGCTACCTGACTTGCCCACCATTTCAACCAAATAAATTATCCCTTAGCCATGCTCCTATGCTCTAAAGCCCACTTCTTGCATGACAAACAACGGCTTTGCTTCTTTAAACCTTCCCTAGCTGCTTTATTAGCATTAATTCCAACATTAGTTGCCCACTTCATATTGTTATTGAATGCCATTCTATTTGTGCTAGGATGGTTCAAGAAGTGTATAATTTTGATTGCTTCAGGGTCTACTTTTGAGCATTTTTTCATATGATCTGGCTTGTACAATAACTCCATCTAATTCAGATAATTTAAGAGCCCCATTGTATCTTTTTAATTCATCATTCGGACCATCAACAAAAATGTAGACTTGTCCAGATGTTGGGATACCATGAACCCACATGTGAAGTCGCCTAAAATTTCTGCTATAATCAGCAGACATGCATTTCTGATGTAAATTCCTCAACACTATGTAGTGGTCATCACTAACCTTTTCATCAAATGCATCAACGAGAAGGAAGATAAATTATACCAATCAAGGATGTTATGCTTGTAGCATCTTGAACATCCAAGTCACAATATGATGCCACCAATCATATACAATCCCTTCCACATATATTGATGCAAACTAAATTTTCTCCAAAACAGTCATCACATCCAAACATGTGGCTGAATGTTGCCTAGTCCGTTAAATCTGGGGATGTCCATTTATGGCAGACAGGATCCATTTTCCACTCTAGGACTGTTACTTCTTTCTTCTTGCCCATGTCCATCAGCTCTACTCATATCATAATCAGTCATATACTCTCTCCATAACCTTCTGATAGGGTCTTCATTAAAGTATCTTATCTCTCTTATTGGATTCCTGTCTTAGAGAAACCATTTTTTCTCAATAAAAGGCTCCCTTCAAGATCTAATTTGATAGCTATGCAATATTCCAGCCCTGCTGGAGGAGTGATGTGATGAAGGTTGCCTATTGACCATGTTGTACAGTAGGTTTTGCATGGTCTGGATCATTTTTCTAATAGCACCACTCATTGTTTATGTTTTCAACCAGAGGCTAGACTCTCTTCCATTACCTATTTGAAATTACTTTTATTGCATTTTGCCTAAGACCCCATTCTGGATTTGTTATAACTTCACATGCTGGCAGAATCACTGCTTCGGTACCACTATTATGAGAAAAACTAAAAATTTGGAAACTCACAATTTCAGAAATGAAAACTTTCCTGAAAAACTGAAATTTGATTTTAAAAATTTCAGAATAAAATCATCTTTTATGGCAGAAAATAGACATCGAAGCTCCAATCTGATTGCAATCTATAATCAGAAAATCCCAAGCTTTGCAGGTGAGCCACTCCTGGTTTTCAAGATAACTAATCTTCAATTGAGTTCAAACTCACATAATTTTATTTGAGATAATCATCCCCTTACAACAATATATTTTGCTATATTTATAGGCAAGGAAACCATCTCTAAAAACGACTAACCTTTGCTTCGCCATGAAGCAATCTAAAGTAACTTTATCTTTGTTTGATCACAAAGCAATCCAAAATTTCTATAAAAGTCTATCTACAGCCTTTGCATGGCTTTATTTGTTCTAATTGCTTAGAAAAACCAAAGTTTTATCTCTTAACAATGCAACTAATTAATCTAGAACAAAATCTGTCTTTATCCTTCATTTGCATGGATACATTTTCTCTAATATCCTTTATTTTTACTTTCTGTTTTGGTATAACCTTGTGTGGTGTGTCCATCTCATCACATAGGAAGAGCATAGTCTCTTGCTCACTCCAAAAAAACTTCAATACGGTCACCAATCCTATCATTAATATCTATTAACTTCTTTCCTTTCTCCAAATTACCTTTCTGATTGCTGGCGGCTTCATCCAACATTGACTTAAGGTTCAGACCTGCAAAACCTTTGATATGGAAAAACAGAATCAGCTAAGCAGATAGAAATAGACAGAACCCATCCAACAACTTGCTTTCATACTGATTCTCCTAAATACCTGGAATGATATTTGTGATGCCTTCCAAGAACCCAGCCTTCATGAAACATTTAACAGAACATAAGGACATGTACAAAAGAAAATTAACAAATGTCAACTCTGTCCAAGTAAAATCTTACCGGAATCCTCACATCAAGCTTTTCAAATCCATCAGCTGAGGTGATTTTAACCCGCAATGAACATGACCAGATTCCAGAAAGAGGTGCCCTTGCATCCTCAGAGGTAGGTTCCTGAAGCACATATGGAGTTATTACTTCCACATTGGTGTCCTGAGAGTCTTTCTGCCCTCTCTCATCAGTTTGCTGCTCAGATTTGTTTGTTGTCATTGAAGACAGAAAAGCAAATGCACTATCATCTGTTATCGAGCCTGTCATTTGATTCAAACCTGCAGACAAACTTAAACATTAGATATTAGAATAATGCCAGAGTACCATCTAGGTTCGTACAAAATGCACATGTTCTTTTGCATGTTAAAGGGAATGTTGGGAAGAATCTTGCACCATTGTTTGAAATAGTTGGAGGTTCATTTATATAATAGCGCTTCTCTTCTTCATAGTAATCATTAAATCCTATAACTTCTTTAATTTCCCCAAATGATGGTAGGCTTGCAGGGGGAGGAATGCGGCCACCTTTCAGGGCAAACAAAGCATCCTGCAACATTTTTTCATATATCCCTTCTTAATCAGCAATACAAACTGTCCAAAAGGAAAGTCCAAATATGCCTGTTCCCTGAACAGAGATGCACCATGTTTATTCTATGCAAAACATTTCATATCACACAATTGGAATTATCCTCTAATACTATTCAAATAGCATACAAAAGTAGAAATTTTCTCTTAAGGAAGAAACCCCTTATGCTGCTTCTAAATGGTTTAGATCTATTTGTAATATTTATTTTCCAAAAGACCTAGAGTATTTTAAGTTTATTGTGCACAACTTGTATACGGAAAAATTGTGTCATATCTAGAACCATAAATTATTAGTTGCATGCCAACAATAATGTACCATAAATATGAAAATGAAGTTATTGCAAAACCTTGGTAAACAAGGTTTAACGATCTGCTTTTATTAGGTAATATATAAGGAGGTCAAACATATAGGATTTTACTAAAAGAAAACTCTAATAAAAACTATTATGGGGCGCAAATACCTAACAGTAAACTTCAAATTCCCTCTTACATTGGTAATCAAGGTTTGAAGAACAAAGCATTTTTATAGTCTTGGGCAATCCATCCCTAGTAAGTCTAAACCTTTATAGACAACTATTTACTTTTGAAACTCCCAAATATCTTATGTGAATGACTAGTGTGGACATGAAGTACACAGACATTTCCCATTTATTTAAGGTACAATCCCATTTGTAACTGATAATAAATTGTGAGGTCATGTCTTCTGGCTCAAACATAAAACACTTGCTCTAAACTTAATCAAGACAAAAAAAATCCTATATCTGTGATTAATAAACTCTTAACTGTTCAATTTTCACTCAAAAGTTCAAGTTTACAGGTTCACTAACACTAGCTGAGACAGTCAATCCATTGAAGTGGACATGTTAGTGAAAAGCAGTCTTTTTCCATTTAAGAAAAAGTATATCAACCAGGAAGGCTATGCAATTCCGTTATTAAATCAAAGGTAAACTCATAACAATTTCCACAAAATTGGTGGCATAAAGTAGGAACAGCTCAATCATAAAGAAATCACACCAAATTTCAAGCAAATTTTATGAAATATTTACAAGTGGCAGATAAAACCATCAGTTGGATTGCACTAGAAGACCACATACATAGTCACTGAACTTATGACTCTTACCTTTATCTAGATTTATATTGCATAAGTTCTCTTATATCTCCCACACATGACAAAAGCCATTTACTAACCATATTAAACTATGCATAAACCTTGCAGTATAATGGATACAAACTAGCATATGAATGCATGTGCAATGCCCTACTCCATAGATAATGGCTCAAATCAAATTTTGTGCAATGCGCCATAAAATGCCATAAGAAATTTCTATGTTGTAACAGATATTAGCACAATACCTGCATTGCTCGAATGGATACCCCAAGCAAGGAAAGAGGATAACTAATGATTTTAAATCCAATCTCCTCTAGTTCAACTGGACTCAATATAGGTGTTTTCCCACCACCTTCAAGCATATTTACCTACAAAGAAAAATTCATCTGTCAAGAACAAAACCAACCAATGAGATATAATAAGTATCCCAAAGCCATCTCATAGTAAAATATAGTGGCTACCACAGAAGAAACAACATATAATCCTACAAATTCTTGATAATTGCCATGAAAAAAACCTTTTGCAATTTATTTGATTCCTTCCAATAAAGGAAAATGTATAATCTCATGACAGATTTAAATAAGCCATCAATATTGCTAACCATAAAAAGCAAAAAAACAATCTCGAGATTGACATCTGTTTTTTTGGTGGGTAAGATGAGATTTTTAGCCCAGCCATAAGAATGGAGGTCACAAGGGAGACCTTCTCCCTTCTATTTCAACATAGATCTAAACAGAGACTTAGAATCTGATGAGAGTCTAGCTCAAGTGGGTGGCCAACCACACACTAAGAGGCAGCAACCACACCTGGACAGACAACCACACACTTTGAGTGGCAACCATACCTAGGCAGCAAACCACACGCAAGGTGGCAACCACACCTAGACAACCCACCACACCCAAAAAGGCAATGACCACACTTAGGCAGCCAACCACACACTAGAGGTTGTGATCACACCACTCAAGCTAATTTTAGATGCTTGCCTTGGATTACAACTTACAATTAGAGGTGGCAACCATACCTAGGCAGCAAACCACACACAAGGCGGCAATCACACCCTAAGAGGCAATGACCACACCTAGGCGGCCAACCACACACTTAGAGGCCATGACCACACTACTCAAGCTAATATTAGATGCTTGCATTGGATTAAAACTTAGATAAATGCCTCAGAAGTCAAGATGTAAGTCCAAGAGTCACCACTTGAATAACCACCTTTAGATGTCTCTTTGGGGATTGGAACTTGGATCTCCACAGTGAGAATCCAATGCTTTAACCACTAGATCTGCAATCCCATTGACAGGAGACTGACACATTTAATATAAATGCATGCTCCACTTAAAAGATCTCATTAACACAGGTGATAAGAAATAATGAAAAAAGTATAGCCTGCTTGATTTAATGCAACTCACTATAGCTACAAAGTTAAACTTACCCATCAAATTCAGCTTGTATAAGATGTTGTGAACCATACACACCATTACATCAGCCAGATATCAGTGAATTCAATGTTCAAAATTGTTCATATTTACAGGATTGTCATTTTGATTCATAATCATCAATAGGTCGAACAATTCAAAAACTCAGCAAGTTGCTCAACAACTTTAAGTATTCGTGATTCAGTAAGACCGGCCAAGTCACCAGCTGGAAAACTCACCAATGAGTTTCAGGTGAGTACTTGCTGGGTAACTCACCCAAAAGTTAACGAATCTGTACTGAAAATTTGCCTGTCTGTGGGAAAAAACAGGCAGCAGGCAGAAAACATACAAAAGCTCTCATTTCTTTTCATTTTCTCATTTGCTGTTGTGTCATCGACTCTTTCAGCATTGCATCAATTTTTCAATGGTTGGTTAAAAGCAATAGGACTTAAAGACATTAGATTTCCACAGTCCATATTGATTAAGAATGCTTTTTTTCTGGATTTAACTGCATGAATTTCATTTGCATCAAGTTATCAACGTTTCGGAACACACTCCGTGATCCATCATCAGGATGAAGAGAGCTGAGAGAAAGAAATGGTAGATTACAGACCAAGCCAGGATAAAAAGAGATAGGAGAAGAGGAGAGGAGGCGCAAGATTTAAGAAGGGAGGTTGCACAAGATTTAAGAAGGGAGGTTGCACAAGATTCGAGCAGGAATTGGAGGACAAAAAAAGCAAAAACAAAAATATTAGAGGGAAATAGAGGGAAAGAATACCAAAAAGAAGAAAGATCAACAAGGGAAGAAAAATAAACTAAAAACAACACCAAAAATAAAACCACAAAAGAGAAATTATAACTATAATAAAGAAAACTAAAAACAAGAAAAAGAAACTAACTAATAAAAACAAAAGACAAAAACTTCAAAAGAAGACAAAGATAAAGACTAACAAAAAAATAAATTTTAAATTTTAAAGAGATGTAATTTTTAGATTTTAAGAATTACTTTTAGCTTCCTATTAAGTTTATATTGATTGAGTTTTTTAAGATAAAAAAGGTTTCTTAAGACTAGGAAAGTGAATCTTGCTTATTCTCTTGTTTTATGAATAAATATAATTGTGAGGTATTAATTAGAAATTTATTACAATTTTAATTACTTTATCTTTATTCTACAAAGGAAAAAGCTTAGACAATTCTCTTTATTTAGTTTTTGGGCTTATAATTCTTTACAAATGTTCAAAATTATTCATTTCTTATTATTCTTGTCAAAAGATAAACAAATTAAAAGAAACGAAAAGACATTTTAACTAAAAGAAAACCAAAATCGAAAGAAGATAAACAAAGCTAAAAATTGAAAATTCAATAAAATCTTTAATTAGATAGAAATAAAGAGAAACAAAAACTCTATTTAAATGAAAATCTAAGGACAAGAATAAAGGGAGATTCTTGTCACTAAGAGGAAAAAGAATAAATAAAGATAGAAAAGAAAACAAAGAGAAAAAACACAAAGTGAAACAAAGAAAGACTAAAACCTAAAGAGATATAAAATAAAGAAAAAGAAAAAAAGGGGAACCAAAGAACAATAAAAAACTAATTTTTATAATAAAAGGACAATTCAACAGATAAAGACAAGAAGAAAAAAAAATTTAAAAATATTAAAGAAATTCAAACCAACCAAACTAAAAATGCACCTTTAATATTTTGTCACTTTGGTATTTATAAAAGAGGTGCTTAGAGGGTTGAGGTAATACTGGAATTTTAAGAACAAGGGCTTCATTGCTGCTGAATTTTCATCAAAATTGGAGGAAAGGATTTTGGATACTACAGTTTGCAAGTAGATTCTCCATGTACTATCTCCTGAGGCAGAAGTTGTATGCACCAATGATAAGAGCCAAGGAGGATATTTCACTGCCTCTCCTAGAAGGCCTATTCTCTGATCCTCAATATATAACTTATAAGCCCTAGTTTCCCTATTGTGTCACCTTGCTTTAGTCTTAAAGATGTAGCTACTTTCTGTCTTGACCTTGCTCGGCACATTGATAACCTTTTGGTTATCTTGAGAGGTGGAAATTTGGAAATTTCTAGCCTGTTTATGCTGCCCTCAAAGGGAGGTGTTTTGAGGGCAGTACAACAGGATTTTGTTGAACCAGGTGTGAAGATTGTGGAGAAGGATGGCAGGGGTGTTGCTGCTCCATCTCCTATATGGCTGGAGTTGGATGATGTATGGCCCTCCTTTTTTGTTTCTCTTGTTTCTTCTTCCAGGCACTTTTATGTACTCTGATGGCATATATGTAGATCTTTTCAGAGTTTACCCTCTATGTAATAGGCTGTAATCTTTGATGTGGGCCCCTATAGAGCCCACAACTATATTAACTAGAAAACAATAGAAATTATTTACTAAATTCTTATCAATTGGCATTTCAAAATCTAATAATGACTACTAAGTAATGGTGTGGCATAGACTTGTCTTCCATTGTTTTATGATGTAATAAGAAACTAAAAGTATGGTATGATTCAAATTTTCAGTTGGAAGAAAAGTTGCCCGTATTCTTCTTTTTAACCAAGGTGAAATCGAACAGGATTCAAAAAACGGAGGTCATACCATTTTTGGAACATGTGGAGCAACATTACAGAAAGCTTTCATCTCCTCTCTCGAAGTTAATGCATCTATGAAAAGTACATCTGCCTTTGCATCAGCAAAAGCTTGTACCCTCCATAGTGATTCCTCCAGTGAAACAGCTTGACGAGCATCCGTCCGTGCTACAATAAGAATATCTGAAGAGCTTTCTTTCCTAGCATCCACAGCTGCTTTTATGCGCATAACAGCCTCCTCTCGAGAAACAACTTTCCTTCCCTGAGTATGGCCACAAGCTTTTGGAGAAACCTTCATTCAAATAGTTAGTCAGGCTGATGTATTTGAGTCAATGTAATGCACAAAATGTTTTTTTGAAAAATCAATTGACAGCAAACTTGCTTAAGTCTAATACATCCTAACTAATACAAGAAACTCCAAAACAAACAAATTTGAGCAATATGCACTCTCTACTATAGTATTTCATAAACAAGCCCACAACATGCAACTATAGATTGATACATATATTATTATATATGCATCCAGCATCATGATACTCTATTTCTCTGCAATATTTCCTCTAAAAATGATATGATGGTCACTAGGTCCTCTGATATAAGATAGCTTAATGCCATTCAAGCATCCAGATAAAGCTTTTTGCTCTCATTCCCATATTTAATCTTTCATAAGCATGCACACAGAATGCAACTATAGATTGATACATATGTTATTATATATATGCATGCAATATCATGATACTCTATTTTTCTGTGATATTTCCTCTAAAAATGATATAATGGTCACTAGGTCCTCTAATATATGATAGCTTAATGCCATTCAGGCATCCAATTAAAGATTTTTGCTCTCATTCCCATATTCTTGAAATGTAAATATTGAAAACCTGTCAAGGAAAATGATTATATGGATATCAACAAGTAACAAACAGCCGCCAACACAACTAATAATAAACATTTATAACAACCATCCATTCATGTCTCATCAATACAAGTGTATCTGAAAAAGAATAATAAGTTTTAAAGCTTTAAATCAAAAACAGAAATGAAAACTTGAAAAGTATAGGCCTATCATGAAAGTGTAGGGGCACGAATTTATAAAAATGTTGGCTTCTATATAAGAAGACTAAGAATTTGATGTCACACAATTTCTGACATATCCTCAAGTCCAAGTAAAAAAGATAGAACCATGTTTTTCCCTATGTGACAAGATCGTAAAGTTACAAATGCAGACAAAGAGTGTTTGAGATATTCATGGATAAACCAAACCAGAATAGATCCTCCATGAACAGAATTCTCTCCCATCTTCCCTTTTTGTCACAGATCATCAGTGATTCTCATCCGTTTGGGAGGGAGCAGGGGGGGAGGCTGTCAAAGACTGCTCCAGGGAGAAAGTCTTGTGTCAGCTCCCAGCAGAATATCTATTCTTATACTCAATGCCAAGGTAGATCACGAAAAAATGTAAGGATGAGGCTATTGCATGATGTCAAGGAAGTTGATCTGCTATATCATATTTGTGCTAACCAAACTACTATATTATAACATCTCCTCAAAACTCTAGATTATGTCATCAGCTAACTGGTGGACAAGGATGTATCGCAGTGTTCACTAATATATTTCATTTTCATAGAACATAAGGAGAATCTGAATGGACTGCCAGTTTTTTGAAGCAGATTGTGTTACATTTGAGTGAAATGGGATGGTTTACTCCCAAGTGTCATCAGAGTGGACTTTACAAGCACCCAACTTGCTTGTTCCCATATAGCTAGATTTTGTAATAGATGTGCAATGAATACATAAACAAATCTCTCCTGTCCTTCTGAGATAACTCTGGATTATTAAAAAAAAAGCATTAAGGCCTAAATGCATTGCAGATTATGGGCAGTAGCTTAAGGCAATTCATCCTTGACAAAATATGAAAGTGTACACTTGTAACTTCTTCTATATCCTAATGTCTAAAACAAGAATCACACCACTCACTAATACAATGCTTCTCGTATGCCCTGGCCATAGCAGACAATGGCCACCAAAAGAGGCTCAATGGGAATCCTCTGTCATATATCTTCTCACAACTGAGGATAACACATTTCCAGTCTTTGAAATGAATAAGAGAGATAAATCTCATTTTCTGTATGATCCCCAGATCCATTTTTCTGTATGATGATATGATCCCAGGACCCATGAACAAGTTGCAGCAGGGTGGTAGTTGTGAACCTGCCAATTGTGGCACAGTGGTGGTTTCACCCTGTCTTATGTGGTGGTATTAAAAAGTTGCAGCAGGGTGGTGGTTACAAATCCATCAATTGCAGCACACTCACAGTTGCAGAACTGCAATGGTAGTTTCACCATCTTATGTGAAACTCTGTAAAACTGATAATGATGAAGCTCAACACTCAGAATAACAATCAACCCACTTCCAATCAAGGCAGTTACCTTACCTTTTTGTCTTATTCCAAACATGTTCAGACATGATCAAACCCATTTCTGATGTCATGGTGACAAGTTCTTGCCACCCCAAATCTGTTTTTCCTTTTTATCACATTGACAGGTTCAATCTCAACTGAAGCCATCTTGTTTGCAGTAGTTACAGGCTTGATTTGGATTTATACGTTTGGTCCAGTCCAAATCCATCATTGAACGATTTGAGCAGGATTGTACTGACGCGCTTCCAAAGGCCATCACATTGTCAAACAAACTCTATGCTTCTGTTGGAAGCATAAGAAAGGTATTGAAGAGCTCTATCCATTGGTAAAGGTTGAATCAACTTTTGAGCTGAAATTGGCATTGTTTAAGAGCATCCAACATAATTCCTTATATTTCACTTATTTTGGCATATAAGAAATCAACAAAGATTTTTCATGGTTATACAAACCATAGAACTGAATGACAATTGAATTTAAATGAAAAATTTCTGATCAAGATCTATGTTAATTGTAGAGAATCAAGGATCACTATTACAAAATAACAAACATTCGTTACACAATCCATGAGGAAATACATTGACTCCTAAATAAATCTCCATTTGGCAAATGCATCAATTATTCTAGTGAAATTATTTTTCTCCTAAATAGTCCTAAATATAACATATATGCAATTGTAGTATGTTATCCATAACATCCATGGTCATTTAATATAGAAGTTAGAAACTAGTTTTTGTTCTGAATCGATGTTGTTGTATATTAATCAAGAGGAACGAGAGTTCCTTATATAGAATACAAGATACGATGTTTCTAAAAGAAACAATCGTTTACAAAGGACGAAGTTAGAAAAATCAAGAGATGACCATTAACGTCAAAAATAGAAAGATATTATTCTAATACCCTCCCTTAATGGTCATCATTCTAACTACCCAAAGAGAACAGAGAAGGGTACCCCCTTCTTCTCAGAACGTTGCTGCAACAAAAGACAAGAGCCTGCCACTGACTCTGCCACTTGAGATGAGTCTGCCACCAACCCTCCCAGAAACTGCAGAACTTCTGGAAATAACAACACCAACCGTCCAACCTGAAGTTGGAAACTGTCCCTCCCTATAACCAGAGACATACTGAGAACAGCTGCTACGATTTTGAGGAAAAATCGGCAAACCCTCAATCTTCTGCAGATGGACATGACCCCCAGAACAGACTGCAAGAAGCCAGATGTGCAGATGTTCGCCCCACTGCGACCAAAAAAATTGACTACACCAAACCACGATTTTTGAGGAAAAAATCGCCAAACCCAAGATTACAAATCATCGTTTTTTCAGAAAAAAAGGTAAAAACCAAAGAGCCCTCCCGAATGATAGAAACCCTGACAAGGGTATACAAGAGAAAAACTCTTAATTTTTTAGGACAAAATTATAAACACTCCCGAAACCCAGAAGACATTTTTTTTTTCTTTTATGGGACAAAAAAATATTTAAAAACCCAGAACATCAATTGTCGGCTTCAAAAACAGAGTGTTTGGAACCCTAGCCGCCAGAACAAAGCTGCACAAAAACCGAGGCACGGAAA
>VDFB02281492.1:557569801-557604877 GCA_007258455.2 Sequoia sempervirens
TTCCTTAGTTTCATTTTTGAGTGAGCTATGCATCTAGTTTTTGTTCTTATGTACTAGGCGGATGCAGCAATTGGTTACCTATGCATTTCGATGAGATGGAGCACTTACAATATAGACATTCTTGCATTCCTATTTTTGGAAGCAACCTTCCATTTTCACTTGACCAGTGTTCTTCAAAATATTGGTACCTGTATTTTCGACTTGTATCTTGCATGGTTGAGAAATGTCATTGAGGTCACTCATGCAAATTCATGTGCCATTTGTATCTTCGACTGTCAAATGTTTGCCTTTGTTTGCCATCTTATCATTATTCGAGTAGTGTCGTTGGGGTCACTCATACAGATTCTTGTCTTTTTGATCCTGATCATCATCTATTTTTAGAGGAGGTTCTTCATTTCAACACTATAGCAATTATCATTTGATAGTTGTCTACAGCTTTTTTGTGCTTCAACGATGTTCTTCATGTTCCTACTATTTTTGGGACATTGGTTTGGAAGCTTCTTAGTCCTTCAATCGCCTTTCTCTCTTTTGGAGAGGAGTTTTTCCCATGATGTTTTCTCCTTTTCTCTAGTTATGAGAGATTAGATTGTTTGTACATGGGTACTTCATTAGGCTTTGTTGCTAGAACCCATTCATTGATTCTTTGTTTTTATATGCATTTGTTTTTTAGATTTTTTTAGCTACTCCCTAAAGTTACACTTAAAGGGGGGTGTTAGAGTAATCAATTATTAGTTGATAATTAATTAAACTTTAATTAAATATTAGGCTAATTTCATTTTATGCACTTAAGCTAAACTTAAGAGTGTTTTTTTATTTTATTAGCTTGAACTATTATTAGATCATTATGCCTCATCACATAGGATGATGACACTTATCATGATCTAATCCCTTTCTCATTAAGTGTTTGCTCTTATAAGCACTCTCCTTCATTGTATTATGCAATTCAACAATTCTGTAAGCTTTTCTTTTTGAAGAAATAGCAAAATCATTGTCTGCAGCTCTCGTGCATGGAAGGTGTTCTTGTTTGTTGTTTGATCCTACTTTTGTGCGTGTTTTCACGATTTCAACATAGGCTTCTTGTCATCAAGGCAATAGATATAGTCTCATTAAGGATTCCTACCCTCACCTCAACTACATCTACTCTCTTCAATAGCCTTCGTGTCTAAGGAGTCACTTCAGCACTAGAGTTCTTCATTAAGTCAACACAACACTTCCGAGTAATAAAAGATGCAAAGGAATTATTGAGTACCTATTCTCTTAAATAAATCCTTCTCAATCCATGTTGAGTACCTAACCAAATTCATGGAAGAAATGATAAGAATGCTCTAAATAATTCTTCCACAAAATCAACTATAGTTACAACCACATGATATCTCCACAACATATTCTACCTAGCAACTTGACTTTGTCTATACAACCAAGCTTGCTATCTTCACTTCATAGAGTCATCACAATAAGTGATGACTCTCCTTCAATACCATGTCCATAGAATCCCAGCCACAAGACATCATGCACTCCTCAAATGGCTACTAGATCACCAACAATACTTTTGAACTTATCAATCTCCATCTACAATTCACTTTTCTTCTTGGGTCCAATTAGAAACTCAAGAAACTAATGATAGCTCAATGGATAGAATATTTTTAACATCCACGATGCCAAAGAAAGCCTATGGGACAGCAGACCCTACATTTTTTGCTTTGTGAAGTGCTGATTTTCTGCTATTCAATTTGAATGAACTTACCCATTTTCTCAACCAACTCCTCGTTGAAGAAATCTTGTAACAATACTGCTGTTAAATTACTTGCATAATTGACCCAGATGTCATTGCAAGCTTTACATTCCAAAATAAAGTGCTTTTATGATTCCACTGCCCCAGCTGTGCAATAGGCACAAACTCTCTTACCAAACCTCTTTTGGCTTTTTCCATCTACCCATTTCACACCAAAGACAACGTGAGTTAGTCCTTAACTGAGCTGTGAGAATTTTTGCTCTCCAAGCAATATTGGCTCCTAAATAGGCCTTTTGTAGATGGTTGGAAGTAGGTTTAATTCCTCAAGGTAATAATTCTTCTTTCTCCTTAACCCCCTTTCCCACATAGATTTGTGAAACTTATCTACAACAAATGTTTTTGTTTCTTTGCTAACATTAGGCCATGCATTCAAGTGAATGTGCCATATTCCCATTCACATGTTTTGCTTCATCCATGATTTGTAATGTCCTTTTTGAGGCGAGCATGAAGAAATAAGAAGAAAAAAGTAATATTTTATTATTTTGAATTTGGCGATCAAGGGGAAGAAAAAAATAATATTTAAATCTGATTTTGGTGCCTAAGTATTTTTTATATTTTTCTATGAGGCTGGGCGACCCTTTTGGGGGTTAAAAATTAAAATATATATATAAATATACATAATAATTAAATTTGAATTTTGGGGCCCAAATTAGGTTGGCCAGATTGTAGGGAAAAGGGAAAGTTTGATATAAATACAAGTTCATTGTGGAGGCTTTTTATCATCAACGGATTATCTCTACTTTTCTGATCTGCACTTTGGCAATATTCTAAGGACGAAAACCCTTATAAATATAGGAGTTGGACGAAAACCTAGCTTCTTCAATGGAGGACTTCATGATGGAGGTTCACATGGGCTTCAATGGTGATTCTTGCAAGATTCACACTCAGATTTTTGCATCAGCATAGGTGTTTAGTTTGGAGGGATGAATTGGGCAAGTTGGAAGGTATTCTTGAGATTTTCAAGGGTTGCAAACCCTATCAACAGGCCAGCACACCCCTTTGGTAGGGTTTTGGTGTCATTTTCATCATATATTTGCATTGTATTTTGCATTGGTGTGAGCTGGAGCTTTTCGCCCAGCTAGGGTTAGGATAGGAGGTCATTTTTATTGCATAATCTAGGGTTTCTTCATCAGCAAACTTCTGTATGTTGCTGGGCATGTTTGGAGCCCATTTCGTTATGTAATTGCATTATTAAATAAAAATGATTTGTAGCAGAAAAGTGGATGATTGAATATCAGAATTTTGGCACATGTTGGTGAATGTTTTGGTGGTCTATCATGTTGGTTTTCATACTTGTTCATGATCAAACAAATCTGCTATGAGTTTTGTTATTTTGGGATGAATGAATACTGCTGTTAATGCATGAATATATTCAGAAATTTATATCAGCGAACTAGGGTTTCAGCAGAAGTAAAAAAAAAATCAGAAAAATTAGGGCATCATTTTGTGTTATAAAAATCAGAAAATTGCACAAATATTGGTTGGGATATTTCATTTTTTCTCTCGCTCGAGACATCTTTAAAGACAACCTTGCCCATCTGCCCATCTCTTGCTGACAAACTCCAAGGAGGACTCTTGATCCATAACTCATTGTGTTTATAACCATAGTGGTCTATCAATTATGGATTTAAATATTGATACTTCTCTAGTATTAATACCCTGCCCTAATGGCTTCTACCCAACTTGTGAGATTAAATTTCATTAAAAAGATGACTCTTGATCCATAACTCATTGTGTTTATAACCCTACTGGTCTATCAATATTGGATTTAAATATTCAAACTTCTCTATACTCTTAATACCCTTCCCTAATAGCTTCTATCCAACTTGTGACATTATTAAATTGCTTTAAAAATAAATGTAAACAGCAATAATTAGAACATACAAAACAGAGCACATGAAAGAACAAACACATAACACCATACTTTCCCTAGAGAAAACTTGAAGAGAGAAAACTCCAGCAAGAAAATGCTCTTAGAACCTCATTCACTAGTTGATACTATTTACAGCAGTAATTCAAACATACAAAACAAAGCACATGCAAGAACAAACATGTAACACCATAAATTTCCCTAATATTGATACTTCTCTAGTATTAATACCCTGGGTGAAAAAATCCATCAACTTGTGATGCTCATTAAAAAGATCATTCATTAGATTGATGCCTTTTCAACACCATTGTGTACATGCTTTATGGCCATCAACACATCTATCAATACTTGGATTTCCAAAAATTATGCAAAAGTTTCTAATTTTCTTACACCCTTCAAAGCTTCTATCCAACTTGTGATCCCTATTTAATGCTTCTAATCCTAAAAAATTGCAATAATTAGATCACATGACCCTAGCACATATTGAACAGAACAAACACATAACACCATACTTTCCCTAGAGAAAACTTGAAGAGAGAAAACTCCAGCAAGAAAATGCTCTTAGAACCTCATTCACTAGTTGATACTATTTACAGCAGTAATTCAAACATACAAAACAAAGCACATGCAAGAACAAACATGTAACACCATAATTTCCCTAGAGAAGACTTGAAAGGGTGAAAAAATCCATCAAGAAAATGCTCCTAGCACCTCATTCACTAGTTGATGCTATTTTCATGGAAACACTACCAAATCTACAGCTTTATGGTTTTGTACATCAACACATATAACTACCTTATTCCCATAAATTATGCAAAAGTTGGAGAATTTTGTACATGCTAACCAAAGCTCACAACGAAGTGTTCAATCCCTTTTTATGTCCTTTTCCTTTCTAAAATTGTTGGGAAGATCACATGACCCTAGGAATATTGACAATTACCTGCAATGGCCATCCATGTAACTACCATTCTAGAATCCCAATTATTCACCTACCAATTCTATCAACCCTTGCTAAAGATCGCCAATAGTGCCTACCTCTCATGCACACCTACATCCAAGGCCCAACTTGGAAACAAATAGTTTCAGTTTTTCTCTACCAACCATTGCAACAATAGCATTTTATCTACTTGTCATTGTCCATGTAATGTCCCCAATTTTTGTAAGTCAACATTGTAATTAAATAATTGATTTTTAAGTTGTCAGAAAAGGTTAAATTTAAAAAAGACAAATTAATTATTTAATGGTGCAAAAGTAATTTAAGTTATAAAAAAGTTAAGTGAATTAATTAAGTTACTTTTTGATGAATTCTCAAAAGATGAAATTAGAAGTGAAAAGGAAAAAGAGGAG
Organism: Sequoia sempervirens; assembly: GCA_007258455.2. NCBI lineage: Eukaryota > Viridiplantae > Streptophyta > Pinopsida > Cupressales > Cupressaceae > Sequoia > Sequoia sempervirens. Next base: position 557,574,811 of record VDFB02281492.1, read on the forward strand.
AATTCAAGAAGACAGGAGGAGTTACGAAGTCGAATGAATAAAAGTTTTGAGGAGGCTTATTGCAGGCATGTTGGTTTTGATTTTGGAGAGCAGATATTTACTAGTTGAATAGAGTTCACCACAGCCTTTTGAAGGACGGAAACCCTCTGAAGAAAGATCAGCTCCAATGGTGAGTTTATCCACCCTGGCTGGTAATTGGCGGAATCATTAGATTTCGCATTGGGAGTTAACGGTTGAAGTTTTCGAAATTTGGGAAATCTTGTTCCAAGCCGAATTTTCGAATTTGTGTAAAAGCAGAGCTACAAGTTGGATAATTCAATATTATATCTGCAATTGGATTAAAGGTGATATTTTCAGATTGGTGAATGTTGATAGACATATATTATGTTTGATTTTTGAAATTGTTCCATTTAAAATACTGGTGTTTTGAAAACTAAGGACTCTAGGAGGATGAGTTAACTAAGTTGATATTCTATCAGCTAGTGCCCATTCCATATAAATCGTGGTTTTAAATTTAATGGGAATGTTAGAGTCAATTTAATTTGGAGATTGTTGGGAATTTTGTTAAGTGACTGGGAAAAAAAATGTGAGCGCAGCTCTAAGAAGCTAACCAAGAAGTTGACGTGGGGAAGAAGACAATATTTGGGAATGATTGAAATTCGTTCCTAGCCATAGTGATTTTAGCAAGGCCGAGACAGCTAAGGAGATTCTTATTGCACTTTATTGTGGACCACTTTCATATAACAGGTCTTCCTTTGGAGGCTCGAGTGAATGAATTTAACAAGTGAGAGTAAATTAAGCATAAGTATCAAATCAGACAAGAAAGGGGGAACTTTCACTAAGTTGAGCTGGTGATTAAAGAGGAATCGGGTTAAGAATTTAGTAGCCAAATGTATTAGCGGAACTTTTGTAAGAGACACTGATAATAAGAATGGTGAGAACTTCATCGCAGATTGATAATTGAAGCCTCTCTACTGCTACAATTCTCGGCCAGATTAAAGTGAAGGTTTTTATTTGGAGGCGGACACAAAGAATTGTAAAGTATTCATTACTTTGGAGTCGGGAAAATTATTCTCAGATTTCATTCAAAAATATATCATGGGAGCTTATGAAGGAGTCGTGTATAAGTGAATAACTTGTATGCCTTTGAAAAAAAACTTTGTGGAAGTTGGAAAGAATTGGTCAAGAAACTCAAGAGCCGTTATAGCATAGAAACTTAAGCATAACAGTGGAGTGTGGAGTTTTCGGGCATTTGAATTCAAGTCAATTAATTTGGAGGGATTGGGATTCCCATTAATCGCAGCAAGGAATGACAAGGGAAGGGTGGCGTCTATGATTTTAATGAATCGATAGCATAATAACAAGGCATGAGGATGAGTAAATATCCCTACAAAAGTTATAGGTGAATACATGAAAGAGTCATGGAAATTAAATATAAGAACCGGCTGCCCATAAATTAAGAAAATCGTCTGATTCTTTGAACCAACGTTTCAAATACTTTGGTCTGCCATATATTATACTCCAGAATCGTATGTAGTGTGTGTAACTTGGAGGTGGACAAAAAAGAACTGAAAGAATGGCAACGTTTCCAATCCACTTCCAAGATATCCCTTCAAAGAGACATTTTTTATATCATCATCAAGCCTTTAGTTTTGTATGGCCCAGAGGTTTGAAGGGCTAGCTTGAAATTCGTTGATTGGTCTGTACTGAGAGGGTCCAAACCCTCATGCTACAACGCACTATCAGTTCCAAGAGAACTATTCCTCAAAATATTGTCTAGGCTAAAATTGTTTCCCAACCATTATGTCTCGAGACTATCTTCTAGCTTACTTTCTACATATATAGACTCAAATCCATGGGAGATTCCCCTTGTGGTCATGACAAATATGAGAGGGTTGCTTCATTGGGCCCAATTTGATGCTATCATTGTTGGTACTTTTAGACTATCTTGCTCCTTTCCATTGGCATCTCTATTGACAAACTACCTCCTTTCATGTATTCATTGGATGCTCCTCCTCAATTCCTTCCTTCAAAGTATTCCATCATTAGAGTTGTTAGATGGGACATCTGCAAGTTGTAAATCCAAGTCACCAAGATTTTCCTTCCTATTCCACTCAAATTAAAGCTTTATTTTTACACTAAGCATTTCTTACAGGTGGAGAATGGTATTTTATGTCGTCCTCAATATCTCCAATGACATTGATCACATGACTTGAGGTTTCCCCTTGGCCAAATGAGGGTGGGTTTCCCCAACTACAAGTCAAGCCAAACCACCATGTTCCTCACCCTAACCAGATATGTTGGCTTTGCTCCCTCTAGGAGGTACAGACCAAGTAGCAATGCATCTTCAAATGCCCCATTTACTATGAGATCTGAGGGAGATACCATTGCCTCTACAAGGACTCAAGCAACAATCTCTCTATTTTCTTTAGATATCTAGATCGAGGATGTTTAGACCTTTATCTTCAAGAGGCCATCACCCTTTGACACACATAGTTCAAAAACTCGAACTCAGCAATTACTCAACCGACCCAAAAAATTTAAAAACTTGGGTAAAAACTTGGCAAATTTATTGAACATTAAAAAATACATTAATTTTTAAAAATATGCTTTAAAAACATGCATATTACTGAATTTATAAACCATATTACTGATTTCCCTCATATATAGATCAAAATTAAAGTTCAATACACTTCATAGACCAAAAAATGAGTTCAAAGTTTCAATATCAACAAAAATTACAAATCATAAATTTCTTCTACAACTAAAGCTCAAAATAGTCCATTGCCATTGTGTGGGTATAGTGGAAGTGGATGGTATAGTTGTGGTATCCTCAATAGGAGCCTCAAGAATAGGACCAATCGTGTATATGGTGAACTCACCCCTAATGACTCGCCAAACTCACCATCTAAAGTCTCATATGCTGCCACATTTGCTTGCCATCCGACTTCATCCCTCTTGAATCAACAAACTCATCAATAGTAAACAATGGTTCACATACTCAAGCTCAACAACCTCCTCTGAACATGGATCAATGTCATTGAAGTCAAACGCATGATATGTATCTTTCCCTTGTACCTTCATTCCATGCAGTCAAAGGATGTATTGCACAAACACAAGCTCGCTTAAGCACTTTTGAGTTAATTTGTTGCATTTGTTTTGTGTGAATGGCCTCAAAAACACTCTAATTGCACTCACAACCAAAAGTGCTAAAGGGTTAGGATAGAATGCAGATGGCAAGCTTTTAAAGATGTGGCACCAAAATCTTCCCATCACAAATCTACAAGGATGACATTTATAACTTCATAAGATATTAAGAATTTAAGTAAACTAAAAAATAAATTGTAAACTAATATTAAGCATATTTTTTATTACCTGGCTGCAAAGTGTCTCTCCTACAAATGCATAAAGTTGAAGAAAATAATGCCTCCTTTGTCCTCTTATAGTTCTTTAACTCATCGTGTACAAGATCTTGAAGGTTGTCATCAAAGATCAACTTCTCAATGCATGTGTTGAGACCAAGCATAACCTTTGCATCTGCTCCAAATGAAGGGGAGAAGAAAAACTGGGGTTCCAATAGTAGACAACAACATGAGTATGTTGGTGGAGCCCAATCAATAATGTGCCATATGGGTTCATATTTGCTTTTATTTGACCCATACGAGTGTTGAATGACTTCTTTGGTCCTATCCATGATCTCATATAGATATTCCATGGAGTTTTTGTCCCCATCCACCAACCACAAAACTCTAACCAATGCTTCTAATGCCTAAAACAAGAGTGAATGAAAAAGAAATTAGAAAAAAAAAAAAAAATTGATAGGTAAATATTAATTTCATTGATTTTCAAAAAACGATTTATAGTCCAAGCCTGTATACCAGGCAAATTTTCAATTGACACAACCCTCCCAGCCAAAAGGCGTTACATCCAAACACAGACACCCGGCACACCAGCCATGAGGACCCTCAACCAAAATGCACGAGTGCACAATCCACCATATACCCACCAAAGAGAACCAACACCCAAAACCACACGACCACCAGCATCAAAAAACTTGCTCCAACGCACTGGAACAGACGCACCTCGTCACGAACCAACGCCAACCACGCACAAAACAAAAACCAGGTGGCCAACGACAAAAACCAACATCCACCACCCCAGCGCAAAACACCACACAGGCAAGAGAGAGGCCACCATTTTTAATCCTTAGGGACAATACCTTCGACATCCAGGTAAGCACGAAATAACCCACGCCAATTCACACCTTCATCCAGCTCGAAGTAAAAATGGTGCTTGAGGAAGATGAGACCGCATCCTGCCCATCGACGATGCTTAATCAGCTTCTACCGCCTAATGTCAAGCAAGAATAGATACCACCTCACGCGAACCTCAGGCATGAACGCCCTATGCAAATCCCGCAGACGAGGCAGTCCAACACCTAGCCGAGCCACCACAAGTATGTCCTCTATGCCCTCAGTCAAGTTATCCCACACCATTCGACGCACCAACAACAAAGTTTTTGCTTTGCAAACCTCCAAATCAAGCAGCGCCGCCACAAACCTAGCAGCAATATCAGCATTTGTGCACCAACGTTCCGCAGAATCCATGAACTTCCAACCAAGCAAGAGCGCGGCCGCCGCAAGGACCAGAGGATCCCACACCTTGAAGACCGATTTCAGTCGCGTCTGGCTTATCCGGCCTAGAAGGCCCATAATTTTCTACCCGACCCCAGACTCAACGGCGTCTCCATCTAAACTCACCACACAATAGAGCCAAATGAGAATGAAGGCAAGGTTAAGCCCATAAAACATGTGTTTGGAAGGCCCAGGAAAAGAGGCACTGCCAAACACGTTCAGCACCCCCCATCACACCACAACACCGTCCTTTGGCAGTACACAAACAACCTACGGGAATTAATGCCTGCTGCCACTTCCCATATATATTGTGCCTATCAGGCCATGTGGCATCTAGGCTGGCCACCGATGCCATAATTCCCCACCTCCGCCCAACAACCACAAGAAGAAATTAGAAAATTAATTATATCAAAAAAAATTAAATTATAATCAGCAATTTGAAATATTAAAATATTACAAAAACAACTTGTAGCATTGTAGAAAAATAAAAGAAAATTTTGATCAAAAACTTACCTTGATGATCTCATCCAAAGTCTTGAAAAATGTATCATCAAAAATGGTCTTCATGACCCTCTTTGCTTCAACCTTCTTACAATGAGGACTCTCCAACCACCTTTCACTCACAAACATGCACTTAAGGTTGGGCAATGTAGTTGCTATACTCTGTAAGGTAAGGAAATTAATGGCAAAGCATGTGACTCCTAAATGCACAAGCTCCTTGCCATTAGTGTGCTCTTTCATAAGATTCAAGGCCCATGTGTGATTTTATATGTATTTGGTAATATTCTTTGCATCTTCCACTAAATTCTTCACCTAGCTTAATTTCCCTATGTCCTCAAGGAGAAGGTCAAGGCAATGGGCGCACACGAGCTCCAAAACAATGTAGGGTGCCTCACCTCTAGTAGTCTACCAACTACCACATATGCAGAGGTATTGTCGATAACTATTTGAATAACATTATCCACTCCTACTCCATCGCCACCTCATCCAACAAGTTACACAAGGTCTTGGCATTTTTTATTTCACTAGAGGCATCGACTGACTTCAAAAAGACCAATTGTTCTCATAAAGCCGCTAAAATGTAAATGAGTGTCCTATTACTAGCATATGTCCACCCATCAAATAATTTGTTGCATCTATTGATTTTCCAAATCCATTATTGTTCCTCTACTAGCTTCTATATTTTTTGGACCTCATTGTCCAATAATGGACCACTCAATTCATAACTGGCTGGAGCTCTGAACCCCTTACTTGCCATAGTCAATGTAGTAACCAACTCCTTCTAATAAGGACTTGAAGCAACATTAAAAGGAATACTATTGTAGTACTAAAAGTTGGCGCATACCAATTTTGCCTCATGATTCAGTTCCCCATTCCATAATAATCTATGTTCCACCATTCCAATGAAGGGGGATTGCACATATGAGTAATGATAATCATAACAATCACCAATCATATTGACATATGCATCATAGAATCGAGCTACCTAATTGATCCATGGACATAATTCAAATTCATGTCAAATAGTCAATATATGAATAATAAAATGCCCAAAAGGCTTTCACAAATGTCAATGCAAAGTCCAAGTGTCCAAAGGCAAAACATAGAAATAGAAAGTATGATGATTGCCACTACTCGGCATCTGCCAACACTTCAAAATCAGTATAGTCAGTGACTGTGAGGGGTTAGCTCAAATGGAACTCCAACCAATCCCTCCTGTCTCTCCTCCTCATCAATTTGATACACATCCATCGTAATGCTGGAGTCCTCTAGGATCCTGTCACTTGACCTTGTAAAATTGTAGAGTGAATAAAGTATGTTGAGTCTGCAGGAGTTGACCCATTGCACTAATTATGTTAGTCCTTTCCTCTTGTTGAATTCCTACTTTTTTTTGTTCTAAAAGTTGAAAGCAAAGAACTCTCTGCCTCCCATTGAATATATTTTTGCAAGGGCCCTCAAGCATTACTAGGTACATTTTGGGATTAAGAGCAAAGGCTGCCATATGAAGCGGGGTGTTCAATGTTCCACCGCCTTGTCACAATGGGCCTAATATACCCGAATTAGGATCTCAGAAATTGCATTTTTCCAAGCATGGAGTCAAAAGTTTCATTCTCTCCAAGACTTGCAAAGACATGGTGATATGGAGCAAACAAATCTGCATTTGAAAAAAGACAAGTTAGAACTTAGAAAATAAAAAAATATTAATAATAAAATCATATATATATATTTTTATAAAATCCAATCAATAACAAATTATTAATTAACAATTTTTTTACCTCACATTGGACCACCAATTAATCAAGAACTTCTCCCTTCTGCAGTGCTTGCCATAGCCCATCTATTCCACTCTGAATTAACAAAACTAACCATTCCCTTAACAAATTTAAGACCTTTTGAAAATGTCCTAAAGAGGGCAAGTGAGGTTGATGGTTGCCATCTGAATGTCTCTAGCATCTACAACCACCTGGTGCACCCAATCCTCTATGTCTTTCAATGCTTGTTCTGCCTTGTGCTTGTAGCACTCTGCTAATCTGCACACACGTGCTGAATCAGTAACCACCTGCACAACATTTCCCCAAATAAATGGAAATCTTGAGCATGCCTAAAAAGGGAAATAATATGAGAGTAATCCATGAATATAGTAGATGTAGCTAATTTATGTTCTCCAAATGTATGAGGTACCAATACATGTTTGAAGTAGGGAGAACGTGCTAATCATGGGCATAGAAAAATTTGGCTGGAAGAATCTGCTCTGTGCTTACATTTATATGGAAGACAACGAACCTAAATATTTTATTCATTAACAAGCCTATCCTATAACACTCCATTAAGTTTATATTTGGCTTCTATGTTAGACCAATGCATAATAGGTTCATATTTGGTTCTTTTTGAGGCTGCTATTTTTTCAATTATAAATTTTGTTTTCATTGTTTAATAGGTTCTTATTTGGCATATTTTTTGGTTCTATTTGACAAATTTTTTTCCATATCCGTTTTTTAAAAACTCAAAAAATATTCCCTTTTAAAGCGGCTTAGCATAATCTAGCTCCAATCTATAAATTTTAGTATTCAAATTTACTTGCTTTCAAGTTGTTATTTCCCATTAGTTGTTTCATTTTAGATGCTGCACTATTATTTTTTATCTGTTTTATTTTAGGATATTTCGCTTTCATTTCCATGATTTTCACATTCAAGAATCAATAGAATCCTAATTTCATGAAGTCATTTTGAGGAATACTCGGGCTATGCAATCTATATTTATATTGTGTATTTCTTAGTTGTTTCATTTTAGATGCTGCACTTTGTTTTATTTTAGGATATTTCGTTTCATTTCCTGATTTTCACATTCAAGAATCAATAGAATCCTAATTATGAAGTCTTTTGAGGAAACTCGGGCTATTTATTTATATTGACTGAGGCTGCACTTTGGTTGCTCCTATTGTGCTCCATTTTTGATAAATTACAATGTCTATAACTTGTGCTAGTTATTTATTCATTTATTTTTATCTATCCTTTTCTTCTCAAAACCCTTTTTTAATGTATTCTTATTTTGTATCTCTTGGTGTCTCACAGCATCTAAAGTTGAACAACGAAGACTGTTAATGAAATGGCGAAAGGTTAAAACTAAAACAAAACCCTCACGACGTTTGGAAAGTGGAACCTATTGAAGTTTCAAACCCTAAGTTTCATTCACAATTGTAGCCTAAACCCATGAAAAATTAAAATTAAATAACGGAATTGAAAATCGTGTCACATCAAATATTAAAGGTTTAGTTGGGTGAGTTAACTTGTGAATTACCCGTAATTTTGGCCAAGCATCCACAATTTTTTCAAACTAAATCACAAGATTTTGCAAAAATGCAGTGCCAAGTTTTACGATTTACTACAAGTCACTCAACGCGCATATTGACTTGCAATTACTCATGAGTCGCAAGTAATTGCAAGGTTTTTTAACCATGAGAGCCTCACATAAGGTCTCTTGGGATTTTGGAGCCTCCAAGTTGATCACCTCCCTCCAACACAGACAGGAGACTAGCAGCTCTAATGGCCTTTGGATAACACTACTTCTCTTATAGATGCAGAGACCTATGAGACGATGTCTCTAACAGCTGCCTTGACATGTTCCTCAGCATCTAGGTCCTATTTCTTCTCGACGGCACAATTCAACTTCTTCTTATCAACATAGATCTACTCTTCTTCAACCACCACCCCAACCATAAGGTCAGATGCACATTATGAGCTTTTTCACTAATACAAGGTTTACTTCAGCCTTGGATGTTAGATGTAATCCTAGAGGGAGTACCCTGCTTGACCCTCCCAACCCTCAGTACTCCCTAATGAGCATTATTAGATCTTGTATTGATTCCTTCACATTGATCAATGATAGCACCAATGACTTCACCATTTCTAGTCCAGACAGTGATACTTGATGATCTCCCATTTTCCTCAACATTTGCTCTTTGGAGTTCTCGTTCCCCTGTTCTTGGCTATATGTACTAGTTCCTTCACCACTTCTGTGGTGGTCCCTTGCTGTTTCATAATTGTTTGCTTTTGTTCTCTTCCTTTGTGGAGCCTTTCTAGGTTTCTCTTCCTAGAACTTTCTATCATTAACTGCTTTATGCTTGAGTCCCATTGACCTACTTTTGGTCACCAGTGGACATTAATATAATTTCCTTCTTTCTCCTCTGTATCTTTGTTGCAACTTTGCAAATTGGTTAGCTCAGATATGATGCAGCAAATTAAGAAGTGCATCGCAAGATTAGTTATTAATACAACTAATCCCTTTGAATGAAGAGATCTTACAAAACTCGTTAGATGCTACTCGAGTGACCACTGACTAGGCATCAAGCATATGATCATTAGTACAGAGATCAAGCAAATTGCAGAAGCATGAATGTTGGGAATCACAGCACCTTGGAAAAATCAAAATGATCACTCTAACATGGCCCATCCAAGCTTCTCCTCAATATGCAGTTCCTTCAAGTGATTAGAATACTGTATACATGCTATTCAGGTTGCACTCTTGTTTATAATCTTGATTCTTGACAAAATAATAGCACAGCTCAGGGTATATTGTGTCAAATGGATGAAATGAGCCTCTTCTGTGGTTTTCTGCGAGAGAAGTCATTATGGAGCTCATCATTTAAGTACAAAAGATTCTAGTATTAAGTCTACATTCTATAATCAAATGGTATTTGGCATGGATCTATTGATATAGGAAAAGTCCCTACCAAAAATTGCTTCTCCTTTTTCAATAATTTACACATAGAATGGAGGAAACCAGAACAGATGGTTTCAGGCATTCCACAAACTATAGTGATTAGAGACATAAAGCACAGAATGATGCTCTCCCTATTTCAAGCATTGCCAAGGAACATACACAACAAGTTATCAAATTTAAGAAACAAAGAAATTATATTATTTAAGGTTTAAAAATACAAAAAAGCATAGAAAAAGAACTCCCCAGAAGTTTAAAGCTACAGAGTAAGTTTTACAGCAAGATATAACAAAGAAAGAAGATGCGAAAATTGATGTAGAGCTAAGAATCCATTGAAAATTTGAATAAGGCATTTTGAAATATAGAGGGAGCATACACAAATTATGACCTCATCTTGTACAAATTAAAGCATTATTGGCAAGCTTCCAGATGGAATGTCAGACATCAGAAGTTAGACAGGTAGAAAGTATGGAGAGATTAAACAGAAAATCATACCTGATCTTCTAGCAGAATTCCTGCAAAACCTGCCCTCATATAACCTTTCACAGTTCTTTTAACATTCAAAATATTTCCATACCCAGTATCCCCATCTCCTATCACAGGAATAGATACAGCTCCTGTAATCTGGGACCCTTGATCTATCATTTCTCCATATGAAATGAGACCAACATCTGGCAAGGCCAATCGAGCAGCAGACACAGAAAATCCTGCAAATATATCCAACCAATATCCATAAAGTTTTCTCTGCATATAATGAAACGTCAAAATAATTAAAAGAATATATAATACTTTGCTTTCTCGTGTATTCTTAATATCTCAACCCCACCTGCCAGAATGGAACAAGGTTAAGAGAGTAAAATTAAAATAAAGAAGAAGAAATCGTGAAGCAAAAGTTTTTTGTTTTTAAGTTAAACTGAGGATGGCCAACATCATAGAAGACCCACATTCTAAAAAATTAACAAGGGTCCTAGTTCCTCAATAATTATGGAAAAATTAGAATAATTAATTTAATGTAAATTCATAATCACTAGGAGTGGAGTGACATGTCACGTATGAGGGCCGATATTCCTTTTATTTTTTAAATAGGGCACAGAGGAACAGAGACACTATATATATTACAAGTGTTAAGAAATGGCAGAAAACAGTTTTTTTTCATTTTGTTCGTTTTAAAAGCATTATAGGGTTCTACCACAGGAAACAGCACAAGATGGTAGGAAACACACCAGAAGAAAGCTGGAAATGCACAATGAGAATGCAGGAACATTCAGATGATCCATATGTGCCGTTGAATTTAGTTCTTCATTGTAGCAATGAGTGGCCTTTGGCCTTCATATTTTCACCAACAATTTCTTTCTTGAACAGTCATTATCTTCTTTGTTATCAATGACATTCTTGGACTTGCAAGAACCTTTGACATCAATGACAATTAATCTAACAATCTCCCCCTTTGTCATTGATGGCAACCTCTCATACAGATAATCTGTGAATATATAATGTTCCCCATTATTCTAAAGCTCCTCCTTTCTCTTCTTCTACCCCTTTGACATCAATGGCAAAGGAATCCTCAAAGTTGTAAGATAATGCAATGATGAGCTCCCCCTATATACCATCCCCCTAAATAATGCATTTCATCAATGACTAGATGAAGGCGTATCACTCCCAACTTCTGTCTAAGATACTTGAAAGTCTCGTTAGAAAGGGGCTTTGTGAAGATGTTTGCAATATGTTCTTGTGTAGCAATATACTCAATTTTAACCTGTTGATTTGCTACCAGCTCCCTTAAAATTTGATATTTGATCGGGATATGCTTTGTTCTGGAGTGCATTACAGGATTTTTTGAAATATTGATTGCACTGGTGTTATCACAAAATATAGATATTGGACGATTGTACTCTACCTTTCTCTTAATGTTTGTCTCATCCAAAGAACCTGAGTGCAACAAGATGCAGCTGCTATATATTCATCTTTTGTTGTGGATAGAGAGACTGAAGCCTATTTCTTACTCAACAAGGATACAAGACTGTTACCAAGAAAGAATGCTCCTCCACTTGTACTCTTTTTGTCATCAATACTACCAGCCCAATCTGCATCAATGCAAACAGAAATCTAGAAATCAAAATATATATTGCAGTTAAGTGAACTCAACATTCATCACCATTTCCTAGTTTACTCAACAGTTATAATGTCTACTTGACCATGTACTCCAATGAGATGGAAAGCCAACAATAGACACTTGGTGCTATTTTCTTAATGTTTTTGTTTATTTTTATTTTTTTGAGTGAATTGCTACCAAGGGGGTAGCTCCCTATATATTGATTCCAAAAAATAAAATTACATATCCATTTGTACATTCATGTGTTTCTACTTGGGCTTGTACACATAAAGTGTTCTACACCCACTAGACAACTCTAGCATGCATTCTACTTGTGCTAAAGAGAGTAAGAAGTTGCTCAAGTACATGAACTTAAGGAACGACTCCATGTTCTCCTTGTAAATGCATTCTCGATATGTCTCAATCGCCTCCACAAGTTTTATGTCCTTCCGCACTTTCATGCAATCAACAACATCGTAGAGGAGCCCATTCTTTAACAGTTTGTTGAAAGATGAGATAACAGAAATGGCCTCACGAGCTAATTCTAGTCTAAGATAACCGTTGGCCATAAGTTTGTTGATCATTTTCTTGCCCATTGCAAGGACGATCGTGGAAAGAAATACATCGATCAAAACTCTGTCATGAATATGACCCACGGTGAGTTTTTGAATTCCTATCACCTTTTTGATAGCTTCTTCAATAGAGGGGTACTCTATCTTGAATACTCTATGAAGTTGGGAAAAAAGCCCTTCCTAAGCACATGGGCAGATGCAATTGAGGATCTAAATGTGGGCCATTTTGCTTTCAACCCCCCTTGAGCCTTGATATATAGCAATTAGATCTTCTTGGCCAGTACCTCGCTTCTTTGGTGTTTCTTGTGATCATTCTAAAACCAAATCTAGTTGTTCTCAAGACAATCTTTGCTTTGTTTTCTTGGCTGCTCAGAGTCTACGATTAGTCATTTCCTTGTTCTATCACAGCAAAGCAATCTATACTGATAATCTTTTGTAACTCTCTCCAATCCTCAATTTTGTTCAATATTTTGGTCTTCTCTATTTGATCTATTGCATGATTGTACAAGTAGTCAACAGCACCATTCGCTTCTCTATATATATGTTTAAGTGTATACTCTCCAAATGCCTTCAGGTATGTGTGGATGTGGTCAATCCACATTGTGGATCTCTAGCTAGGCACCTTCTTTGATGCGACAGCACAAACCACAACTAATGAGTCCCCTTCGATATCGATATGGTTGAGTTTTTCACTCACACAAAGTTTGAGTCCTTCATGAAGGGGCACAAATTCAGCTTTGTTGTTGGAGCCATCTAGTAATTTGATAGAACCTATCTAGCATAAGTTTCCCATCTCATTCCTGATGATGAACCCTACACCCAAGGCCTTGGGATTGCCCCTTAAGGCATTGTCGAAGTTGAGCTTGAGTCTCCCATGTGGAGGCAGAGACCATTTGGCATACTTCCGCACAGACACATAAGAGACAAATCCACAATTGATGGACATTTTTAGATGTGGCCATAGTTTTTGTATGTTGTTATCCCACAAGGGAAAAATCTTCATCATTCAAGTTCTTGTGTTTTGGTGCTCAATTATGCCAATCTCGATTTTTCTTATTATGGTCTCGATAGAAGAAGGTCTTTCTTGGAATATTCACGCATTTCATTCCTTCCAAAGATGCCAAATGATCATTGTTGGTGTTTCTAACCATAGACCCACCCATAATGATCCTTGGTGTAGTTTCAGCCAGCATTGGAATAGTGCAAATAAGCGATTTGGAAGGGGGCCTTACCAACCTAACTTCATGCAAAATCTAGATCAGCAAGTTTGGGCAACTTCACATTGTAGGAGTAGATGATCAACAATTTCATCATAGACCAAGCCAATCTTCTGTAATCTATCACTCGTGAGGACACATTTATGTAGCACTACCCACATAAAAGCCCTAGCTTTGAATAGCACATTTGAACCCCAACATAAATCTTTTGGGAAAATTGCAGACATGATTTCCTTGTCTTGTATTTCATAGAAAAAGTATTTTCCCGAACACCATAATAATTCATCTTTTTTTGATAGTAAGAGCTTCCTTCATGATAGTTCACCCGTTAGGATGTCACATGTTTGCATAGCATATCAAATCTTTTCCATGAGAAATCCCGCCCAAGTTGGATATAGTATGTAATCGCTCACTTTGTCTCCATATATAGCAGTAGTTATTTGTATGCCATCATCAATGCTTGGGGTTTCAACCATGGGTTGTAGCCGTTCCATGAGTCGTACTAGAAAGATGCAAATGTTTCATTGTTGATCCTCCATGTGAGATGTTCAATTATAATCGAAACAGAAATTCTACATTTGTGATCTACATGGGGGATTGGCGATAGTTAAAATTGTGAAAACTGGTAAATCAAATGACTAAACCATTATTGCAGATGAATAACAAAACTAAGATATTGGAATTTGAATTCAATTGGGATTCTTTGAGATGTCTTTCACATTACATTGCATTGGCTTATAAAGCCTTACATTTTTCCCATACCAAACTAACTACCCAAACTCCTTTTCGAGAATAACTAACAACTTATAAATTCATTTAACTACTAAAATGTAATTATTTATTACTAAACTATAAACTAACTTATATACTCCGACATGGGTGGAACACTTTGATCATAGCAAAGAGACTCACCTTCACTAATCCTCCTCACTCACCTAGGAAACACTAGACTGACGCCATCAATGGATCTCTTGACTATAAAACTTGCAAAACATTTGTACAACATGTCATACAATGAGAGAACTTTCATTAGAAAGTCCACATCTACTTCAAGTGTGTCAAAATCCCTCCTCTAGAGTTGCACATGTCTCCTCTAAGAATCCACATTGTGAAATTACCAATAGTGAGCTCTATCTCAACGGCTAAAAATGAATTTTTAAGCAATAAATACAGAAGTGCACCAAGCATAAAATGTACATAAAACTGAAATACAAGCAAATCAAAGGCAAGTACAATACTATTGTGGATCTAGAAAATCATACAAAGAGATTGTATACAATCAACATACCCGGAAACCTCCAGAATGTGGATCATGCCAGGCAAGATATGCTGAAACTAAGTAATAGCAACACCTAGGCTCTGGATCTGCACGCAGAAACTAGAGAAATGATGTTGATAAGTATAGGCACCCACAATGGAGTCAAGAAATGACCCAAAAGGAAGGCGTTTTTGCCTTCTTCACACACCCCTTCCAGGTGAAGCATGCCTCCCAAAGCAAGTGTACGGCCTCTGAAAGATGTTGAAGCTTCTTTATTGAAAGTTGGAATACTGATGAAGATGGTGTCCAGATGAAAGAAGCCCTCTTCCTTATTGTAAACTAAATCTACTGAACAGAATAACTCAGATGTAGCACAGATGAACTCCTGTATGAAGCTCCCTCGGTAGCAACCATTCAACTGGTATTTCACAGTCTCACTATCACAGATCAATGAAGAATTATCGCTCTCCAAAGAAGAATTTCCTAAAACCCTTGTCCTCAAACAAAAAACCACATAAAAGATATAAAGATGCAATGTCAAATGATCAAAAAAGTAAGGTCGTCTTGCATCTTTTGCCTTATATCTCCAAAAGCACGACTTCCCAAAAAGATACGCCAAAATGCCTTTTAAATACATTTAAATGTATTTAATTCTATTCAATAGTTTTAATTTCACTTTACCAAGTGAGCGCACCTTTTAATTGACTTAAGTGATTTTAATTTTCACTCTATAACCTTAAGTCATCACTTTAATATATTTAAGTGGCATTCCTTTTTATAAAGTCAATTTGACTTTATAATAACCAATAAGTTAAATAATTAACTTAACCACAAAAATGTCATCAGAAGTTGGCGAACACTGAACTACAAGAACCCACCAAAATGGCCACTAACCCCCTAACCAGATCTTGTCAGCCTACAAGGGTCCAAGAAATAGGCTAACTCAACTGCTCCTGAAACTGACTAGAATGGGGACATTACACTCCGCCCTCCCCGAATTTGCTTGTCCTCAAGCAAACTCAAAGCTAGATGTTGTAGAATACTGTCACCCTCCCAAGTAGCACCTCTACCGGTAGATGATAACCCGCCTCTGAAGATGACAATCTAGAATGGCCTCAGGTACTAACATCAACTGCGGTGGTAAGTCTATAGTCACATGCTGTCCCAACGCCTTCTTGAGGCGAGACACATGGAACACATTGTGAACCTTAGTAACTCATAAGGGAACGGCCCATAGTAGTGTGGCTTGAGTTTCTCAATGCCCCTCTTCCTAAGAGTGGACTGCCTATAAGGTTGTAGCATTAGATACACCATGTCATCGATCTCAAACAATCGCTCAGATCAGCATACTACTTTTGTTGATTTTGAGCCTTCTGGATTTTCTCACGAAGTGCTCTCATGATGTCCTGGTTCTCCTATAACAAATCCCCAGCACTAGGTACTCTGCAGGCAATAAATCGAGGAAACTAGGAGCATCATAGCCATACAATGCTCTCATCTATATACTCATATGGTGAGTGGAATTGTAGCAATACTCACAAAGGTGTAAGCCTTCTGAGAAATGTAATTTCGTAGGTATCCCTCCATCAATGTCTTCCCATCATCTAGTGCTCGCTCTGTCGTCTGCCAGAAATTACCCATGCTGACAATACTCCGAGGCAACCCATTTCTTTCTCCAATCAATCTACGAATCCATTGCAAGCATCCTGGACATGATCTGACTAGGAAGGCTTTACTTTCCCGTCATCTTTGAACCTGAGGAATAGCATTACTACCAATAGCCATATGGCGCAATAGCTCAACGGGATCTACCAACAAAATGACCGATTCAGGTAGCAAGCATGCGGCCTTCGCTGTTCCTTGCTTGTTCATGTCGATTATCACTGCTCCTTGTTCATGGACATTCTTCCTCCATCTCTCCAAAGTGGTTTGTGCTCCTGGTGTAGTACGAGGTGCAAAGAAAGCATTAATGTTTCCTCCACCTGTGTTTGGGCCACGCGCTGTAGAAGGAGGTGTTGACCCTGATTCCCTCAAAAACTCACTTGCATCATCATCCTGACCTTGATTCCCTCTACTATTTGTAGAATTAGAACCTATTTCAACCCCGGTTCTTGCCTTTTTTGCCTTGTTCTCAGGAATCGCATGAAGAGCCAGTAGTGCCTGGTGTGTGACATCTGCAGGGCATCCAGGACAAGGATTGCTGTTATTCCCTGGCTCTTTTGCCAAGTGCCATTTGAAACGATAAATGCCCCCATTGATATCAGTTTTACACCAGTTGCATTTAACCTTCGTTGTACCCGAGACTGAAGTACAATGTGACCATGCAAAGTCTTTTTGACGTGGCATTATGATCAAATCTGCAATAAACATTTTTTATTCAGTCTACTTTGTGGACAGTTAGGAGAGAAGACAGAAAAAGAAAACCAATGCACCTAATGTATAAATTTTGACCTCTATTTATAATATTGATAAGTTAGAAGTTTAATCACTTTAAACTAATATCCCAATCAACTCTAAATTGAAATTGTACATGTTAAATGATGCAGTTAAGAATTTATTACAAAATTGAAATTGTGCATGTTAAACAAAGCATACAAGAAGATAACTAGAGTAATGCTAGCTCACCTTCTAAATATTCTTAAAATTATCTATAACTAAATTTTATTGAGATGATTTTTTTTAAAAATATGTAAAAAGAACTGAGATAACTTAATTCTAAAATACACAAATTGAAAAAAACAACAACACATAACTACTCATATGAAACTCAAAGGTTAGATATTTTGGGATCATTAAAGCACATTTAGATGTGCCTCCATTTAGATGTTGAATAAGGAGAGGTTCTTGAGGTCTTAAAAGATACAGATGCTTGACTGTAAGAATGAAAAATAAAATTTATAATATATAAGGATGCACTAGACATCATAGTCTTCATTTCATTACTGAAAGGGAGTGTTGGAATTAATGAAATTATTGACATATTCATTTCAATTCCGAGAATTTGTTGAAATAGAACTCTAGAAATTAGAAAATGATTTCAATTAAGTTTAAGTATAGATCCATTTTATTAGAATTTATTGAACTTTTTGTGAAGTAATACGGTAATTTTCTGATATTTCTAGTGTTGCAGGTTTGGGTAAAATCATGTTATCTCTCTAGAAAGGACCAGTGCTTATTTTTAAACAATTTCTTGACATATAGTTGGTTCTCATCTTATTATTTCTGCAAACTCAAAAATTGATTCACAGCCCTACTAATTATTATCTCTTGTATTAAGAATTACAATTACTTTTACTGTGTTTTGTGGCAGGGATTATACTTTATAGTAAAATGCAGTAAGAAAAAAATGCATTATAGTGGCAATGGCGACCTACCTGAGAGTCTGAGACGACTTTATGTTGAGAAAGAACCAAAACGCGCCCAGAAAAACGCGAATAGAAGAAGACTGCTCCAGAAATTCGCGTCAGTAAAAAATGCCCTCTTTTGAGTAGATTCAAACTCGAAAAACCTTCAGCCGCCTTCAGGTGTTTTCGCGCACATCAGAAACCCTCGACTCACACTTTAAAAAGGAGAAAACGCGATATATAAAAGCAAAAACGCGTCTTTTTTAGGGTTTTTTTTCAAACGCGATTTTTTCACGATTTTTTGCCGATTTTTGGTCGAAAAAAGCCCGATTTTTAGCCGATTTTCAACGATTTTTTGACTTGACTGCCCAAAAAATCGGCAAAGATTTTTTCAAAATCATTTGCACTTCTATGTTTCTAACCATAGACCCACCCATAATGATCCTTGGTGTAGTTTCAGCCAGCATTGGAATAGTGCAAATAAGCGATTTGGAAGGGGGCCTTACCAACCTAACTTCATGCAAAATCTAGATCAGCAAGTTTGGGCAACTTCACATTGTAGGAGTAGATGATCAACAATTTCATCATAGACCAAGCCAATCTTCTGTAATCTATCACTCGTGAGGACACATTTATGTAGCACTACCCACATAAAAGCCCTAGCTTTGAATAGCACATTTGAACCCCAACATAAATCTTTTGGGAAAATTGCAGACATGATTTCCTTGTCTTGTATTTCATAGAAAATCTTGGTTGAGTATTTTCCCGATTTGGCTCCACACCATAATAATTCATCTTTTTTTGATAGTAAGAGCTTCCTTCATGATAGTTCACCCGTTAGGATGTCACATGTTTGCATCGGTAGCATATCAAATCTTTTCCATGAGAAATCTATTATTCCGCCCAAGTTGGATATAGTATGTAATCGCTCACTTTGTCTCCATATATAGCAGTAGTTATTTGTATGCCATCATCAATGCTTGGGGTTTCAACCATGGGTTGTAGCCGTTCCATGAGTCGTACTAGAAAGATGCAAATGTTTCATTGTTGATCCTCCATGTGAGATGTTCAATTATAATCGAGTAACATTTCATCATGAAATTCTACATTTGTGATCTACATGGGGGATTGGCGATAGTTAAAATTGTGAAAACTGGTAAATCAAATGACTAAACCATTATTGCAGATGAATAACAAAACTAAGATATTGGAATTTGAATTCAATTGGGATTCTTTGAGATGTCTTTCACATTACATTGCATTGGCTTATAAAGCCTTACATTTTTCCCATACCAAACTAACTACCCAAACTCCTTTTCGAGAATAACTAACAACTAATAGCTATAAATTCATTTAACTACTAAAATGTAATTATTTATTACTAAACTATAAACTAACTTATATACTAAATAAAAAATGTAATAATCCGACATTCCCCCCTTATTACATCAATCCTAACAAAGGGTGGAACACTGCAAGAGTTGATCATAGCAACCCTTCTAGAGACTTTGATGAAGCACCTTCACTAATCCTCCTCACTCACCTAGGAAACACTAGACTGACGCCATCAATGGATCTCTTGACTATAAAACTTGCAAAACATTTGTACAACATGAGAGAACATAAAGTGTCTCCATCTTCCTTGCACAATGAGAGAACAACTTTCATTAGAAAGTCCACATCTACTTCAAGTGTGTCAAAATCCCTCCTCTAGAGTTGCACATGAGAGAACAACTCTCCTCTGAGAATCCACATTGTGAAGAGCCCAACTGGCTCAGCTCTATCTCAACGGCTAAAACTGTTTGTTTTTGTGTTTTGTTTGTTTTTGATGAATTTTTAAGCAATAAATACAGAAGTGCACCAAGCATAAAATGTACATAAAACTGAAATACAAGCAAATCAAAGGCAAGTACAATACTATTGTGGATCTAGAAAATCATACAAAGAGATTGTATACAATCAACATACCCGAAAACCTCCAGAATAATTAAATAAAGTGGATCTGTGCATGCCAGGCAAGATATGCTGAAACTAAGTAATAGCAACACCTAGGCTCTGGATCTGCTTTCTCCCACGCAGAAACTAGAGAAATGATGTTGATAAGTATAGGCACCCACAATGGAGTCAAGAAATGACCCAAAAGGAAGGCGTTTTTGCCTTCTTCACACACCCCTTCCAGGTGAAGCATGCCTCCCAAAGCAAGTGTACGGCCTCTGAAAGATGTTGAAGCTTCTTTATTGAAAGTTGGAATACTGATGAAGATGGTGTCCAGATGAAAGAAGCCCTCTTCCTTATTGTAAACTAAATCTACTGAACAGAATAACTCAGATGTAGCACAGATGAACTCCTGTATGAAGCTCCCTCGGTAGCAACCATTCAACTGGTATTTCACAGTCTCACTATCACAGATCAATGAAGAATTATCGCTCTCCAAAGAAGAATTTCCTGAAACCCTTGTCCTCAAACAAAAAACCACAGAAAAGATATAAAGATGCAATGTCAAATGATCAAAAAAGTAAGGTCGTCTTGCATCTTTTGCCTTATATCTCCAAAAGCACGACTTCCCAAAAAGATACGCCAAAATGCCTTTTAAATACATTTAAATGTATTTAATTCTATTCAATAGTTTTAATTTCACTTTACCAAGTGAGCGCACCTTTTAATTGACTTAAGTGATTTTAATTTTCACTCTATAACCTTAAGTCATCACTTTAATATATTTAAGTGGCATTCCTTTTTATAAAGTCAATTTGACTTTATAATAACCAATAAGTTAAATAATTAACTTAACCACAAAAATATTCATAACTCCCTCCAAACTCAATATTTCTCCGTGTCATCAGAAGTTGGCGAACACTGAACTACAAACACCTATACTAAATCCAATACTGAAGTGAAGGAGTGGGAATGATAATACCCACCAAAATGGCCACTAACCCCCTAACCAGATCTTGTCAGCCTACAAGGGTCCAAGAAATAGGCTAACTCAACTGCTCCTGAAACTGACTAGAATGGGGACATTACACTCCGCCCTCCCCGAATTTGCTTGTCCTCAAGCAAACTCAAAGCTAGATGTTGTAGAATACTGTCACCCTCCCAAGTAGCACCTCTACCGGTAGATCTCCCCACTTAACCAAATATTCCCTGATAACCCGCCTCTGAAGATGACGCTCTCTGTAATCTAGAATGGCCTCAGGTACTAACATCAACTTTCCCTCATCATCCAGCGGTGGTAAGTCTATAGAAAGAATCACATGCTGTCCCAACGCCTTCTTGAGGCGAGACACATGGAACACATTGTGAACCTTACTATCCACCAATAAATGTAACTCATAAGCCACCTCGCCAACACACCTAACAATCCTGAACGGCCCATAGTAGTGTGGCTTGAGTTTCTCAATGCCCCTCTTCCTAAGAGTGGACTGCCTATAAGGTTGTAGCATTAGATACACCATGTCATCGATCTCAAACAATCGCTCAACTCTCCTTTGATCAGCATACTACTTTTGTTGATTTTGAGCCTTCTGGATTTTCTCACGAAGTGCTCTCATGATGTCCTGGTTCTCCTATAACAAATCCCCAGCACTAGGTACTCTGCAATCACTCGGCAATAAATCGAGGAAACTAGGAGCATCATAGCCATACAATGCTCTGAAAGGTGTCATCTATATACTCATATGGTGAGTGGAATTGTAGCAATACTCACAAAGGTGTAACCACTTCACCCAAGCCTTCTGCTGCCCAGAAATGTAATTTCGTAGGTATCCCTCCACCCATTTGTTGACAATCTCAGTCTTCCCATCTGTCTATGGGTGGTAGCTAGTGCTCGGAGTAAGCTCTGTCCCACATAGTCTAAATAACTCCTGCCAGAAATTACCCACGAACCTACTATCTCTATCGCTGACAATACTCCGAGGCAACCCATGCAACCTAAACACCTCTCGAAAGAACAAATCCGCCACCTGTGTAGCTGAGTAGGTAGTAGTGATTAGGAAGAAATGTGCATACTTTGTCAATCAATCTACTACCACATAAATGTTGTCTCTCCCTTGAGCTTTCGGCAAGCCCGTAATGAAATCCATAGACAAGCATTCCCACTTCCTCTCAGGGATAGGAAGCGGCTGAAGCAACCCAGCACGGTATGTATGTTGCTTGTACTGTTGACAAACAGAGCACTCCCTAACATGCTGAAGAACATCTGACTTGAGACCCTTCCAAGTGAATCTCTCATGAACCTACCTGTAGGTCTTAAAGTACCTGAGATGACCAGCCATGGATGAATCGTGGAAGGTCCTCAACACCTTGTCCCTCATCTTTGAACCTGAGACTAAGAATATTCTCCCTTTGTAAATGATAAGATCATTCACAAGAGAGTACCTGCTATCCTGCATGGTCCCATAAATAATGCCAGAAGCCCACGGATTCTTGGCATACTCTGCTACAATCATGTGACTCCAATCCTCTGAAATCACTGCCATGGAGCTCAAATGTGGACGGCGAGAGAAGGCGTCGGCAACTACATTTTGTGTCCCTTTGACATAGGAGATGTCAAAATCATATGACTAAAGTTTGCTAACCCACTTTTGTTGTCTCTCATTCAGGTCTCGCTGCCCAAGGAAATGTTTCAAGCTGTTGTGATCAATTTTTACACAAAACTTGCTACCAACTAAGTACTGCCTGAACTTGGCCATAGCATGCACGATGGCCAACATTTCCTTATCATAAATGCTGAAGCTCCTCTCAGAACTCCTTAGCTTTCTACTCTCGAAAGCTATCGGATGACGGTCCTGCATAATCACTGCACCAATACCTTCTCCACTAGCATCACAATGAAGTTCAAAAGGTTTGGTGAAGTCTGGTAACACTAGAACTGGGCATGTCGTCATCAAATGTTTGAACTTCTCGAAACACTCCTGTGCTTGAGGTGTCCAAACGAATACTCCCTTCTTTGTCAAATCTGTAAGTGGTGCAACATGCCGCAAGAACCCACTAACAAACCGACAATAGAAGGCACATAAACCCACAAATCCCCTGAGCTAAGTCAAAGTCTTACGAGTAGGCCAATCAATGACGGAACGAACCTTATCAGGATCCATGCGAACTCCCTCTACGCTAATAATGTGACCCAAATACAAAAGTTTTTCCATGCCCAATACACATTTGGACTCCTTGGCGTACAAGGACTCCCTGTCAACTATACCTAACACAGTATCCAGGTGAACCAAGTGCTCCTCCCAAGACCTATTGTATACCATTATGTCGTCAAAGAAAACAAGGACAAATTTCCTCAACTGAGGATGGAAGACCCTGTTCATGGTGAACTGGAAAGTAGCTAGTGCGTTGGTTAAGCCAAAGGTCATAACCAAAAACTCAAAATGTCCACAATGATATCTAAATGCAGTCTACTCTACATCCTACTCTCTAACCCTGATCTGATGGTATCCTGTCCTCAAGTCAATCTTGGAGAAATAACAAGCTCCGTGAAGCTCATCTATCAACTCATCAATGCATGGGATGGGATCCTATTCTTTTGTTCAGTACACGGTAGTCAATGCACATTTTGAGTGTACCATCTTTCTTCTTCACCAAAACAACTGATGAAGCGAAAGGAGACTTACTCGACCTTATGTGTCCCATAGCTAAAAATTCCTTAATTGTTTTCTCAATTTCATCCTTCAAACACTTTGGGTGCCATAAGGTGTAATCATGACGGGCTTGGTGCCCTCCTCCAACTCAACAATGTGCTCAATGCCTCTATCAGGAGGTGTACCATGAGGAATGTCACTGAACACTTTTGCATGCTTAATTCTAAGCTCCTGAACATCGGGATGGTAAGGTGTTTTGTGCTACTCCTCATATGTAAGCATTAATTTACAATCAACTGCCCACTCTACCATGTCATGTCTAATCAACCTCTCCATTCTCCTAAGAGTAATAACCTTCAAGTTGCTGTCCTTGATGGCCTTAAGTACGTGATTTGTTCCATCAACCTTAAATTTCATTTCCATCTCTCTAAGGTTGAGTGTAAATTCACCTATTGCATGAAGCCACTTCATGCCAAGGACTACATCTGTGCCACCCATGTTAACCACATAGAAATCTGCTTTAAACTCATAGTTATTGAGTTTCATTGGCAAATCCGGAATCATTCTCTCACAATTGAGAGTGTACCCATCAGCGACTTTCACTCTAATACCTTCAAACTGTTGAGTTTGAATTCCTCTTTTCTCAACCAACCGTGCATCTATGAAATTATGTGTTGCACCTGTATCAAGTAAGGATATGACTCTTTGACCAGCCAAGAGTCCACGTAGTCTGAAGAAACCTTCTCTTTGCATATTAGACATGTGAGCTTCCTGTAACTCAATTTCTCCTTCATTTACTACCTCATTCTCGAAGTTCTCTGCCTCTGAACCCTCTAAATCAGCATGCTGGTCTGTCACATTAGTCATATCTTCTCCCTCAAAATACCACTCCATGTGCCTATTTTGACCTTTAGGCTTGAGGGGACAGTCATGGTTAAGATCATACGGGCCCTTGCAATAAAAGCAAAGCTTCTTCCTACGTAAATCATTGATCGTTTCTCGATCCAAAGGAGCTGCAAACTTTTTCTTTTGGTCTGAGTTTTCTGTTTTCTTTGGATCAGATCTGTTATCATTGTAGGATGAGGAGGGTTTGGAAGGGAACTTACTACGAGGTGCGGTAAGTTCCATGCTACGAGCTTTCCTCATAACCTCTTGCAAGGTAGGTGGATTGAATGCCTTGATCCATCCTTTCATAGGTTCAAATAGACCCTCTATGAATAGTATATCCAATCTCTTCTTAGATATGCCGGTTACCATGACCGAGAGCTTCTGAAACTCTCCAATATAGGATTCTAAACTACCCATCTGCTTCAGCTGAGCGAGATCTCTAAAGTATAACTCTGGATCTCGTTTGTCAAATCTCTCAACCAATCTATCTATGAACTCCTGATAAGTAGTGATCTTGTCATGTTGTAACGTAACCATGCCATGGTGCCACTAGTCATGGGCTACGCCATCCAAGTGTAGAGCTACGAACCTTATGGCATCCTCTTCTGCCATTGGACGTAATGTCAAGAAGGTATCTAGTTTACTCACCCAAGCTAGAGCTGTGACTCTGCCACCGCCATCAAAGTTGGTCAAGGTGAGTTTGTTTGTTTCCTGTCTTAGATCATGGTTCCTGTTTCTAGGCCTCCAATCTGTCCTGTTCCTGCCATGCTCTTTCTTCTAGATCATAAATCTATCAAAGTTAAGGTGATCCTTAACTCTCTGGGGAAAAGCATCCCACTCATCATGTAGTGTCACGATGTTATCAGCAAAATTCACGTTACCTCCGTCCTCAACCACATCCTCCTCATCAGGATCATTTCTAGCAAATGTTGGGTGAGTAGGCCTATCATATGTGCGTGTTGGAGTAACTGTCCTCCGTGGGGTTCCATGCACACTACCTTCCTCCTTCTGATCCTGTAACTGTCTCCTAGGAATGTTCAAGTGTTGAACAGCTGTACTCAGCTGCTGCAACACATTGGCTACCTATTCCTGTCCAGCAACAAGACCTCTCAAAATGTCCCTGGCTTCTTGATCCTCATTGTTACCAGGATTCATGTGTGGCTCACCATCATTTCTATCTCCCATGTTTTCCAATGGTATCTCTTTGAACTAATTATCAAAAGGAAACTCCTCAAATGGATTTCTCTGAATACCAGGTCTCCTGCGTGAGTAATACCTGTTATATCTACCCTAATAAGGCCGCATATGAATATTTAACCCTCCAAGCTGACAGGATTAAAGCTCTAATACCACTGTGAAGAACCCAACTGGCTCAGCTCTGTCTCAATGGCTAAAACTGTCTGTTTTTGTGTTTTGTTTGTTTTTGATGAATTTTTAAGCAATAAATACAGAAGTGCGCCAAGCATAAAATGTACATAAAACTGAAATACAAGCAAATCAAAGGCAACTACAATACTATTGCGGATCTGGTAAATCATACAAAGAGCTTGTATACAATCAACATACTCGGAAACCTCCCGAATAATTAAATAAAGTGGATCTGTGCATGCCAGGCAAGATATGCTGAAACTGAGTAATAGCAACGCCTAGGCTCTAGATCTGCTTTCTCCCACACAAAAACTAGAGAAATGATGTTGATAAGTATAGGCGCCCACAATGGAGTCAAGAAATGACCCAAAAGGAAGGCGTTTTTTCCTTCTTCTTCACACGCCCCTTCCAGGTGAAGCACGCCTCCGAAAGCAAGTGTACGGCCTCTGAAAGATGTTGAAGCTTCTTTATTGAAAGTTGGAATACTGATGAAGATGGCGTCCAGACAAAAGAAGCCCTCTTCCTTATTGAAAACTGAAATCTACTAAACAAAATAACTCAGATGTAGCACAGATGAACTCCTATATGAAGCTCCCTCAGTAGCAACCATTCAACTGGTATTTCACAGTCTCACAATCACAGATCAATGAAGAATTATCGCTCTCCAAAGAAGAATTTCTTGAAACCCTTGTCCTCAAACAAAAAACCACAGAAAAGATATAAAGATGCAATGTCAAATGATCAAAAAAGTGAGGTCGACTTGCATCTTTTGCCTTATATCTCCAAAAGCATGACTTCCCAAAAAGATACGCCAAAATGCCTTTTAAATACATTTAAATGTATTTAATTCTATTCAATAGTTTTAATTTCACTTTACCAAGTGAGCGCACCTTTTAATTGACTTAAGTGATTTTAATTTTCACTCTATAACCTTAAGTCATCACTTTAATATATTTAAGTGGCGTTCCTTTTTATAAAGTCACTTAACCACAAAAATATTCATAACTCCCTCCAAACTCAGTATTTCTTCGTGCCGTCAAAAGTTGGCGAACACTGAACTACAAACGCCTGTACTGAATCCAATACTAAAGTGAAGGAGTGGGAATGACAATACCCACCAAAACGGCCACTGACCCCCTAACCAGATCCTGTCAGCCTACAAGGGTCCAAGAAATAGGCTAACTCAACTACTCATAAAACTGACTAGAGTGGGGACATTACACATCTCCTCCAAGTGTGTCAATATCCCTCCTTTGTTGTACAAAACAACCTCAACCAAAAGTGAATACACCAACTGCACCCACAAGAAATGTCAACAAAAGCCAAGCCCCCCCTTGCTCCATGAAGGGACACAGATATGAAATGGTGCTTCTCATAGAATGTATCATCTATAAATGAAAAGCTAGCTCAAAATGATAAAATACCTCCAACCTCCATTGCCTTTAGCCTCCAATTGGACCCTTTATATCTTAATCACCAAATACAACATTAATGGCTCTGAATGCATCATTAGTAAATGCATAAAAGTGTATGTACATAGGGATGTCGGATTCAATCGATAATGCATCCATTACAATAACAAAATAATGTATTTGGGATGAAAATTCTCTTTGTCAAATGAGAAACTCCTACATAAGCCTAATTCCCCTTGTTTTGTCTTGTATGGAATCATTCCCCTAATTTTTCTCCTTATTTCAAAAAATCCCACTTTAGTGTTCTTCACATATGGTTTCCTTTCATTCCCCTAAATAAATCAAATGATACTTTTCAAAATGGAACTACAAAATAATATCTTAGGACAAATTCTCTTACTTAAATAAACTCAAGTCCTGAATTTCGTTACCTTCAAGAAAACTAACCATATGCCCTCAAAACATCGTCTACAATTACTCTTGAAACACATTATTACTCCAAAAACACCATCTCCCAAAATACAATCTTAAAAGTGCATTAAACTATTCACTTCACAATTGAAAATATAGATGCTTATTTTGCACTCTTCACTTTTTTAAAAAAAGTAATCTCCTAGCACGTACCTTGAACTCTCGAACAAATTATGGTGTGCACAAATTTCAAATCGCCAACATTGCAGAAATAGCAGTTAACCACCAATGGCCTTCAAGATCATTGGAATTATGCGCTAACATGCACTCCCACTCTATCTGCATCTCCTAAAATCATTAAAACTCCATGCTATGATGTCTTTTTCTCTATACACAGCCACTACAAGTATTCCACGAATCATCATTTTTGAATAGATGATAACTGCTGAAAAATCAATAAACCAACTACGCAGCAATTTTCCCTTACAATTCCTTCACATTCCAATACTTTTTTAAAAAATTTACCTTCAAACGCCAATACTTTCTTTAAAACTTCAACACATTTCTCTAGTGCATGGAGTTGCTATAGTTGATTTGATTATTCTCATGCCAAAAAACTTGAATAATAACTTCAAAATATTTCTGGATTTTATTGTCCTTATCAATTTTCCAGAACATTTTGAATTTTAAAATTTTGTTAAGAAATGTGAAAGATATTGCTATTTTACTAAGACTGTGTTTACATTAATATAAAAAATGCCATTTTAAATTTAAAACAATCTACCAACAAAAAAAATGGCACTGCACTACTCACAGGCATAAAAAGAATAAATGCTCTGATGTCTCCAACCAATATAAATATTTCTTTATTCCATCTACACAGGCACAAGATGAGAATGCTCTGATACCATGTGAAAACTGGTAAATCAAACGACTAAACCATTATTGGAGATGAATAACAAAACTAAGATATTGGAATTTGAATTCAATTAGGATTCTTCAATATGTTTTTCACATTACATTGCATTGGCTTATAAAGCCTTACATTTTCCCATACCAAACTAACTACCCAAACTCTCTTATGGGAATAACTAACAACTAACAGTTATAAACTCATTTAACTACAAAAATTTATTTATTTATTACTGAACTATAAACTAACCTATGTACTAAACAAAAGATGTAATAATCCAACAAAAATTCGCTTGGGGTCATCATTGTCTAGGTATTTCGCTTTGAGTATCTTGCCACTACACGTTAGGATTTTCAAACATTCTCCATGTTAGTTTTGCCCCTAGTGCAATGTTTTG
Organism: Sequoia sempervirens; assembly: GCA_007258455.2. Taxonomy (NCBI): domain Eukaryota; kingdom Viridiplantae; phylum Streptophyta; class Pinopsida; order Cupressales; family Cupressaceae; genus Sequoia; species Sequoia sempervirens. The sequence goes on from VDFB02281492.1 coordinate 557,604,119, forward strand.
GTTTTCTACGTCCTGGATGGCTGCACCACTTGAGGTTTTATCAAATTTAACCTTGTCCCCGTGCAATGAGTAGGATGCACTTCACCACATTTGATCCTTCCCACATAAACTTACACTGTAGTCTATTGAGCTTTTTTGCTGCCTTTGATGTCAGATCTATACATGACAACATGTATATTGGAATGGCCACAATGACAGCTTTGGTCATGGTTATCCTTCCAACAAGTGTAAGCCATCGAACCTTCCAGGATTCAGTCTTCTTTTTGCATTTATTTATGGTTTTTGACCATAGACTTGTCCTCACCACTCCACCAAAGAGGGGGATGCGAAGATATATAGTTGGGAGAAAGTCGACAGTGAATCCCAATGTGGAGGCAATCTTGCATTGTGCGGATCTTTTGGTGTTAGAGAATATATTTGGGATTTCTCATTATTAATTGGCTATCACAAACAGTTGATATAATCCACCAGTGTTTCCTTGATTACTTTTGTCTCCTGAATTGTGGGTACACCATATAAGTATGCATCATCGGTGAAGAGTTGGTAGGAGATGGTGGGGAGCCTTTGTGAAATTGTGATACCCTTCCAATGCCCAAGACTTTGTGAGCGATTCCCCGACTTAGCACATCAGCCATTAAGACATAGAGATAAGGGGACAGTGGATCCCCATGGCTGATGCCTCTTACCCCTTCAAAGAAACTACAAGGAGAACCATTGATGACTACAAAGAATCTTGTAGAGGAAATATAGGCATATGTC
>VDFB02281492.1:557604977-557616791 GCA_007258455.2 Sequoia sempervirens
CTCGACAATTTCACCAAGGAAAGGAACAAATTGTTACAGTTTGGTTGTCATTGATGTCAAAAGTTCTATAAAGAGTGTTGCAATATGGTTGTTTGGTACCAGAGTCTTTGAGAAATGCTCTTCATTTCTTTGTTGATGTTGTCTTTCTCCTTTAGTTTGAAGGATAGCTTTCTATTGTGTCAAGGCATGTTTGATCCATGTTTCAAATCATTTGAGTTACCAGAAAGGTGTTTTTGAGAGTGGTAGATTGAAGACTATGTTGATTCTATGATAATTTTCTTCGAGGTTTAAAGGTTGGGTGTACATATATTTGCATTTGAAGATATGGTTGTGTGGATTAGAAGTTAAGTTCATTGAGATGTGAAGGTGTTATATCCAAATTTTCATTTCAACAATCCTTCTACAGAGAAAGTTAGAAGTGACAAAGTATTAGATTGTGTTAGGGCAATGAAAAGTGATTTAGAAGAATTATTGGAATGCTTTGCATTCCACCGCATGTGAATTTTTAGTCAACTAGTTTTGAGGACATACTCAATGATGCCTAAAGTATGTTATATTGAAGTTTCTAGTGATCTAGTTCTCTGCAAGTTGAGTGTCAAAGTGATATAGTTGGTTCCAAAAGCTTAATTTTCATCAAAACAAGTGTTTGAATACTTGTGCCAGCAAGTTTAGTTGTATGAGCTTGTGTGGACACTCCACATGTCCCATAGTGTATAAGGTATGAAGTGCATGAAGATATTTCTTGCTTCCAGTACTGGATAGGTGTTTCAAGTCATTTTGTGAAGTTATGCTTATTGTTGAGGTTGACTAAGGTATTTTGATGGTGTGCGCCACTAGTTCAAGTTTGAGAAAAGCTTAAGGAGTGATTGAAGGTGTTGTATGGGTCATGCCAACTCATCTTGAAGAAATGAAAATAGTGTTTTATCATTCTTTTGTACCACCAATGGATGTGAAGGCTGACATGCTGCATGTTACATGTTTTTTTGTCTATGTCTAACCTAATTTGTATTTGTAAAGCATGTGGATTATGTCTATAGAGGATCAAAGATGTTGGGACCAAGTTAAGCATATGTTAGGATTTTCAAGGAATTTCTCTTCCTATTGTTGCATGTAGTGTTTTGGGTCTTGCCCTATACTCATTTCATGTTGTTTTTTATCCCTAGCTAACTTATAGATGTAATGTATTTGTTTTTGTAGGATGACATGAGAAATGTAATATCATGTATAGATTGTAAACCCAACTGATCTAGGGTGTGGCATGATGATGATTGTATAAGTGAATGAAAGAGAATGAGCAGTTGTGGTAGATTATGTAAGGTTTCATTTTGATCATGTATCCCTATTATAGAAGGCATGTGAAGAATTTTGCATAACTTTTCACTAGAGGCAATGAGCCGAAGGCAATAACTTCTTAATTGTTGAAGCAATGAGCTAGTAGACAACTGAGAAGACATTTGGAGAGTTTACAAAGTATAATTACAATCATGAAAAGAGGGTGATCTTAATTGTTAGGTTTAGGTAGTGGAAGGACTGTCATTCTATAATCATTCCTGAGTGTGTGCCTAGATCAGGGAGTTGTAGCTTCCTTGGGTGTAACCCTAAAACTGTAATCAGGGAGTTGTAGCTTCCTTAGGTTGTAGCCCTAAAATAAAGTTATAAATGTTATACATTTTGTGAGGATAGATTAGGATAGTAGCTCTTAATAGCTTTCTTAACCATGGATTTTCCCTTGGGTTTTCACCATATATCTAATGTTGTGTTATGCATTTTATTCATCTTTCATATTCTTGTTTATGTGCTAGAGTTTAAAGTATCTATTTTTTCTAGAAGGTTTGATATTTTATAGAATACCAATTCACCTCCCTCTCAATATTCTGGTGTGTATAATAATTGGTATTAGAGCCAAGTTCATTAGAAGAAGTCTAACAGCTTGAGGAAGATCTGAGATGGCACAAGAAGGGTCTCACGAGGTACCTAGGTTTGATGGAACAAATTTTTCCTTTTGGCAATTTGGGATGGAAAACTATTTGACCTCTTTAGGGTTTGGCCTTAAGAAATTAGTCAAGGATGGTTATACTATTCCTACTACTTCTCCAACTAATTTGACAGAGGTTAAGGCCTATGAGAATAATGGAAAGGCTAATAATGTTATCTTGAGTGTGCTAGTAGACTATGAACTTGTAAAATTAATGCACTGCAAGTTATCAAAGGAGGTCTAGTAAAATATTAGTGGAATCTATGGAGGCATTAAATTAAAACAATCCAAGTTGTATATCTACAAAGGCAAGTTTGAGAACCTAAAAATGTTAGAGGATGAAGATATTATAGGATATTTACTTTGGGAGATTATGTGGTCAATGCAATTATAGGACATGGTGAAGAACCAGTGGTGGTTAAAAAGGTATTGAGATCTCTTCCTAAAGCTTATAATCCTAAAGTATCTTCCATTAATGGAGCTAGAGATTTAGACAAATATTCTAAGGATCAATTATATGGTGCTCTCATTGCCTATGAAATGAGAGATTTTGAAAAAGAAGATCCAAAGAAGGAAGAATCTTTTAAAGTAAATAAGAAGGAGAAGTATGAAGCATCTAATTAGAGTAGTGACAGTGATGAAGAAGAAGCAAACTTTGAAAGGAAGTTGAAGAGGGGTACCAAAAAGTACAAAGGTAAGCTACCTTTCAAATATTTTAAGTGTGGAGAGATTGGCCATTTTTCTTCTAAATGTCCCTTAAAAGATTCTAAAAAAGAGAAATAAAAATTCTACAAGAAACACATTTTAAAAGAGTCTATACTCCAAGGAAGATTCTTGCTCTTTAGAGGATGAGGAATCCAATGGTACAGATAATGAGGATGAATTCTTGTTCATTGTTTCTATGAAGACTGAAGATGAAACTAAATATTCAAGGTTTGTGTGGAATGTTTTTCATGTAAAAGATGAGGCAAACTCCTGGGTGATTGACAGTGGTTGTTATAGCCACATGATAGGGGATAGGATCAAGTTTATCAAGCTTGTGAAATGGAATGGAGGCATAGTCAACCTTTGAGAAGATACTTCAATAAATATCTATGGAAAAGGTACAATAATTATTGATGGGAAGCACAAGAAATTTTTTTTTCTCTATGTTGAAGGTCTCAAGCACAATATTCTTAGTGTGAGTCAGTTGTACAACAAAGTATACAATATTATATTCAATGGAATAAGATGTGAAATTAGAAAAGGAAAGTCTAGAAAATTTGTGGTAGGAGGATCAAGGACTAATGGTGATATATACATTCTAAAGGTTGTCAATGGGAGAAGTTGTCTTCTAGGACAAAAAAGTGAATGTTGGATTTGGTATAGGAGAATGGGACACATCAATTTTGACAACCTTGTGAAGATCAATTCATCACACGTGGTAAGAGATATGCCCAAATAGTCAAGCTAGTAAGTAATTTATGCAAGGAATGTTAGTTTGGAAAGCCAAAAAGGATAAGATTCAACTCTAAAGAGTATTATTCTTCTAGACCATTGGAGATAATTCATACTAATTTGAGGAGATCTATTAGAAAAAAGAGTCTTTAAGGAGAAAGGTATTTCATGCCCTTTATTGATGTTTTCACTAGGATGACGTGGGTTACATTCTTAAAAGATAAATCTAAAGTTTTTAGTAGATTCAAGATTTTCAAATCAATGGTTGAGAACATGAAGTGAATTCTAAAATCAAGTGTTTGAGATATGATAGAGGAGGTGAGTTCACATCAAATAAGTTTAATGATTTTTGTGAAGAATGTGGAATAAAGAGGGCATCTATCTTCTACTAGAACTCCTTGATAGAATGGGGTAGTGGAAAGAAAGAATAGGACTATTCAAGAGATGGCAAGGACTATGTTGAAGAAAGTAAATCTATCTAATGCTTATTAGAAAGAGGAATTTCATACTAGGGTCTATATTCTCAATAGAGTATTATTAAGGGTAAATAACTTACTAAGACCCCATATGAGTTATGGCATGGAGGAATAGCAACTTTCAAGTATTTTAGAATATTTGGAAGAAAATGTTACAAAAGAAGAGATGAAGATTTTTTGGAGAAGTTTGATTCAAGAGCTAATGAAAGTATTTTTCTTGGATAATCAACTTAGAGTAAAGGATATAGGTGCTACAACAAAAAACTAGGAAAGATAGTTGAAAGTACAAATGTTAAGGTTGATGAAGATTTACTAAGAACCCATATGAGTTATGCCATGGAGGAATAGCAACTGTCAAGTATTTTAGAATATTTGGAGGAAAATTTTACATAAGAAGAGATGATTTTTTGTTGAAGTTTGATACAAGAGTTGATGAGAGTATTTTTCTTGGATAATCAACTTAGAGTAAAGGATATAGGTGATACAAAAAAAGACTGGGAAATATAGTTGAAAGTACAAATGTTAAGGTTGATGAAGATTGACCTCCCTGCTTAGAAGAAGAAGAAGAAGTTGAAGAAAAAGAAGAAACGATAGAAAAGCATAGTAAGACTCCTCCAAGTATGAACAACAAAAGAATCATTTAGAAGATCAAATCATTAGAGATAATAATGAAGGAGTACATATCAAGAGAAAGCTTGCAAGGAAAAATGAACAAGTAAAATTTTATTTAGTATCAAAGATAAAACCAAAAAAATTTGTTGATGTTAGCAAGAATGAAGGATGGATACAAGAAATTAAAGAGGAATTAAATTAGAATGATAAAAAATACACTTGGGAACTGGTTCCAAGGCCCACAGACAAGAATGTGATAGGAACAAAGTGAGTATTCAAGAATAATTTGGATGAAGATGGAGAAGTTGTAAGAAACTTGAAGCAAGACTTATATGTAAAAACTATTCACAGGTAGAAGGAATTGATTTTAAGGATACATTTTCTCTGGTAGCAAGAATGGAAGCAATCAAAATGTTTCTTTCCTTTTTAGTCCATAATGACTTCAAAGTATATTAGATGGATGTCAAATCAACTTTTTTGAATGGAGATTTGGACGAAGTCTAGACATAGATTAGCCAGATGGATTCCAGTTATCAAAAGACCCAAGAATGGTGTGCAAACGAAAAAATGCATTGTATGATCTCAAACAAGTTCCTAGGGCTTGGTATGCAAGGTTGGAAAAGTACTTGCTTTAGTTAGGTTTCAAGAAAGGTACTATAGAGAGTAATCTTTACTTCAAGATTGAGGATGAAATAATTTTGATAGTTGTTGTATATGATGATATAATCTTTGGTGGAAATGATGAAATGTGCAAGAAGTTTGTTGAAGAAATGCAAAAGGAATTTGAAATTTCTATGATAGGTGAGTTATCCTTCATTCTTGGTCATCAAATTACTTAGCGAGATGATGGTTTATATATTTATTAAGAAAATTATGTCAAAGAGATGTTGAAGAAGTTTGGTATGGAAGATTGTAAACCTGTGAGTAATCCTATGGTAACTCGTTATCATTTGAGAAGAAATGATGAGTCTCCTTTGGTTGATCAGACTCTATATAGATCTTTGACTGGAATCCTATTGTACTTGTATAGGAGTGAATTTTCTCCCCTCTCGTAAATTCCCCCTTTAGAACCCCTACTTTATAAAAATCAAACCCAACTAAGAAATTCCACATCACCTATCTGCAATGGATCCACTTGGTGCTTGTCTTTTGTGTCAGTGGGGGAATTTCTATCGAGGACATGTATGCGGCTTGTAGACGTCTATGCAGCATGCTTCCATCCCTAACAGATTCCTACCTCTGGAATCCATAGAGATGTTACGTTCTCCATTGGCAACAAAGTGTAATACCTCTGTGCCTTCCTATCGACCCAAGAACAACTCCTTCCCTCCTAAATCCTCTTCAAATTCCTATTTTTCAATACAATTCTAGATTCTACACATTAGTTTGATCTCTTTAGCAATTCTTAAGCATCTTCATGATCACACATGTTGGTTTGATCTTTCTCTTGAGCTCCTACACATCTTCTCCACTCCTTGTTGCACTCTTTCCACCCTTGGAGTTGTGACTTGGTGTCTGTGAGACTGCTTCTTTGTTGTTGTGATAGAGTAGATCTTACCAAGCTTACATCCTCCTCTATGTTCTTGAGGGAACCTTGATCAAGAGAAGGTGATATTGTTTCTTGATTTATGTAGCATAGTGTTATTGCTATTTTTCAACTTTCTTTCCATTGTACTCTTTATCACATTTCTATCAATCTATTTGGTTGTCCGTGGAGGTGGAAACACCAAAGCAAGGGTTTGACTATGAAAAACCCCTATACAGCTAAAAATTTTCTCTCTTCTGTTGTGTGTAGGAATGTGTTCATGTGGAGCTTGCTGGAAAATGGACTCTTAGATTTAAATTCATCATATTTACTTTCATCTCCTTTGCATTCTTTCTAGATGTGTGCGTTCATTTTGTCTTTATCATTCTATTTGTGTGAGTGGTCAGGTATAAAATAAATTCAAGCATATCAATGAGGCATTGATCGAAAGCCGAAGGAAAACAACATAAGCAAATTGTTACTGCAACTTCCCCGAAATCATCTTATCTCTCTCTAACTCCAGCGTTTTGTTGTTTCCAATGGCTCTCAGATCAGTAGATCAAGCTCAACAAAATGAACAGCTGAAGAATGAGATTTGAAAATGCACACTATGCTAAATGCAAGGCTATGCTAAGATGATAATATCGCTGTGATGCTGAAAATGATGTGAATGCATAAGCGTATATGTTCGTCGTGTATATGCTTGTATCCGTGTGTAACCAATGCATGGATTTGTACTAGTATTTATAGAGTCTTAGAAAGGATTTGATTGGCTGACATGTTTTAACGCCCTGGATTAAGCTTGTTCGAATGGATGGTGGAATATTTTCGTAAGTGGAGAGGGAGATAGAAGGTTTCCCTTTTCCTTCAATTTTCATCATTGAGATCCGAAGGGAATTTGTCGTTTCGAAGAATGAGTTTAGAATGAGTTAGAATTAAATAAAATAAATTTATTTAATTTGTAAGTGAAGATAGATATAGAAACTCTCATAATTAAATAAATTATATTTAATTATGTTTTAAAAATGAATTTAGAGTGTAATTAAATATTTTAAAAATATTTAATTATTTATGGAGTGAGAAGAAAATATTAAATTAAATATTTAATATTTAATTTGATTATGGGATGAAGAGAATATTCCATTATTTGAATATTCAAATATTCAAACTTTAGAATGATATGATAATTAAAATAAATAATCGTATTTATTTAATTCAATTAAGAGGAATGTGGGAAATGATAATTAATTAAATAAAGTTATTTATTTAATTAATGTAGAAGAATCATAAGAATGAACAATATAAATAAATAATTAAATTTATTAATATGTAGATGACTTTAGGAGAATTAATTAAATAATTTATATTTAATTAATTAACAAGCTTAATCATGACCATTTTTAGATGCATACATTTTGCCCCTCTTTGAAGTGATGTGTGAAACGCATTGCTTCAAAGAAAAATAAGATTTTTGCCCCTGATATGCTTTCGATGTTGCTGCTGATGATGCCCCCTCGGGAGGCAAATCACGGATGATAGAGAGTGATTTAGTTCTCGACAAATGATGGAAAAGAAATGTCCCATTTTGAAAATAAAGTCAAAAGGCAGCAAACTTACCTTTGTTTGACCTTTAAAAGGTAAAAAAGTTGAAAAAGACAAGTCATTTGCACTTTTTGACTTTGTGAATACTGTAGCTTTGAGAGTGACCTTGCGACATGGAGATTCCCTATCATCGCCACCGATTCGAGAGATCTCGCCGATACCAGAGGCCAGCTGCGTATGGACCACCGGTGAGTCGATCTAACTGCTTGTGCTTTCAAATTTTTATGTTTTTGAATCAAAATTTACTATTTTTCTGTGGATTTTGGGTTTGAAAATGATGTTTTAGCACTTTCGATGATTTTTTTGGCGCTTAGGGTAAAAACAATAGCGCATATAGGCTAGATTTGAAATAGTTAGCGTCAAACCAGTTTAGCACATTTGATGAAAACAATAGCGCATATAGGGTGTCATTCAAAAATTTAGGAGTATGGCTCATATAGGAAAAACAGTAGCGCATATAGGAAAAAGCGCATCGAGCAAAAATAGTGGCGCATACAAGGAAATCGCGCATCTAGTGATTAAAGTAGCGCTTAGGTTGATTAAAGTAGCGCATATAGGGAAAGCGCGCATAGGGGATCTGTTTGAGCACATATAGCAAAAAGAACGGCGCATATGGGTTTTAGCGCATAGAGACCACAGAGTAGCGCATATGGGTTTTAGCGCATAGAGGCCACAAAGTAGCGCATATAGTGAAAATAGGCCGAATGTATGATTTGATGATAGTAAAGTGAAAATGATGATGAATATTGCTTCCTTAGTCAACAAATAGTGAAATTGTCGTGTCATCATGTTGATATGGATAAAAATGATAGAATGATCTGATGATTGATTTATAACTTGGCTTCCTAGAGTAGAAATCAAAGAGTAATTGTCTGATAATTTTTTTTCAAAAACAAAGAGTAGATTGAACGGATAACTTTGCTTCTCATAAATGAAAAACAAAGAGTAATTGTCAGATAAATGATTGATATGACTTATGATAAATTTGCGTTCTACGATAGAAAATAAATAGTAATTGATGGTAGAGCAGATTGATATGATATCTAGATAGATAGATTGTGTATTGGTTTGTCTGATGGGATTGATTGTGTGATATAGGTCATTGCTATGGTCTACGGTGATCCCCGAGTCAACATGATATGGAGTCGATATGATTTCCTTGATATACGGGTCGATAGATATGAGTCTAATTGATGTTGGTTGATTGAGATTGAATGATTGGTATGATTCTGATTGATTATCCTTGTGATGAAAATAAGAGGTTTTCAAAAACCTCCAGATTAGAGAGCGGCACTCAACAGGGTGGGATAGGATACCCGAGTTGACACATTGTATTAACGATAGTATATGGTTTTGGGAATCCTTGTTGGCTATGCCGCCGATTCGGGTCAACAGAGGATTGTTGACGGCACTGGTAGAGCGATGGCATTCAGAGCACAACATTTTTCATATGCCGATTGGTGAGGTGACTGTGACTCTGGAGGATGTGTACAGGATTTTGGGTATCCCAGTGGTTGGTGCCCTTGTGTACTATGATCACAAGGAGCTCGGGGGTACAAATGCTTTGAGGAGGGTGTATGGTGATGGACAGATAGCTGGGTACTGGGTACCATGGGCTGACTTTCGAGGATATCCAGCCTTGCTTGTAGTTTTGGGTGCGTTCATTGGAGGTATCCTTTGTCCGGATCGCCGGGCAAAGGGATTATCAGTGGGATGGGGCAGGATTATCGAGAAGATGTTGCTACAGCCGCGGAGATATGCATGGGGGAGTTGTATGTTAGCGCATCTATATCATGATTTGCATCAGGTGGTGTACAGGGGTGCTTCCAGTTTGTCATGTGGTGTGACGTTGTTGCAGATCTAGGCATGGGAGCATCTTGCTGTGACGAGACCGGCGTGCCCCAGAGTTAGGCCTCCAGGTAGGCCCTATGTATATACGTATGCTATGTTCCTTACCCAGCCCAAGCTGGGCAAGGTGGATTACTGGAGATGACTTCTAGATGATATGGATGCAGTGGTATGGTGACCATATCTTGATTGTGAGCCATGGGATACAGATGATATAAAGATGCCATTTGTATGCATTCCTTAGTTTCTGATAAGGAGGACTCCTTTTATTCTTGAGAGGTTTCTGGCATTGCGAGTGTAGAGACAGTTTGGATTTACCCAGGGGCTGCCACAGGGGGTTGTACACTATGCCTAGAGCAGAGATGAGGCTGGATGGGGGCCATGTATTTCCTATCAAACAGCATATACAGAGTTTCGGTCATTAGCGCCCGATGCATGGGATGACAGGCAAGACATTGTTGATGTCGGTATGTCTGATGAGTATTCTCTATATTACCACACACATCCCTTTCCACGGTTTACCAGTCCTGATGAGCCAGCACCCATTCTGGTAGTACCACAGCCAGGGGCAGTGAGATAGGAGGAGGGGGCAGGTGGAGAGCAGGGCGCAGTTGGAGGAGAGGAGGTGGAGAGCAAAGAGGAGGAGGAGAGTTCCGATGGAGATGATGGAGATGATGGCGGGGATGAGGGACAAGTGTTGGGGAGGTCGAGGCTGGATATTCTGAGGGGTGTCCAAATCATGCGGTGGCCGAGGATAGGGATTGGGCGACGGACAATGATCCAGATGGGATCCTCATCTCAGTAGGGGCAGATAGCTACTCTTCAGGCCCAGGTGCAGACACTGCAAGGATAGTAGGGACAGTTACAGAGTCAGTTGACGCAGTCACAGGGATTTATTGTATAGCTACAAGCACAGCTGGCACAAGCATAGGCACAGGCACCTGCCCCAAACCCACAGTTAGCCCAGGTGATGATAGAGAGAGATGCATTCATACGGAGGGCAGTGGAGGCCGAGGGTGTTGCTCAGAGGCTCATGGGCACGGTAGAGAGTGCCTCATTGCGAGATGCCATTGCAGAGGGCATGGAGATGGCGAGGGAGGCCAAGTATTACAGAGTTAGGTATGAGGAGTTGTGTCCTCCCGAGCGCAGAGAGCCATTTCCCCGATCTCGCAGCAGGACTAGGAGCAGATCACAGACACATACATAGAGCATGGGAGTGACTGGGCCTCGATGAGATCCAGACGCAGGTACCAGTGGCAGGCCACCTCCTTCCGGACCAGCTCCATCAGGGGCATCGACCGGCTAGTAGATACGTTTCACACGTGTGTATCATTTTTGATGAGTGATGATATGCAGCGGCGATGATTGTTTTTTATGATGTGATGTGCATTTTTGAGATGATAATGTGATATGCATTTATTTCTGTGTTATGGATTTTGGTATGTATTTGAATGATTTGAGGACTAACATGATATGCAGGATGATTCGATATGATGTTTTTATTATGATGATGATGATTTGATGATGTGTACTAATGATGTCATGCAGGTGGATGACTTATGATGTATGTATGGAAATGTTTATTTTTGGATTTTTCAATGCAGGTAAATGATGATAATATGATGAAAAATGAATGTTGTGTTCATGATATGCATTATGAATTTGTATGATAAAATGATATGATATGATGTAAAATGATATGAATATTGATAGGAAGTGAGATTAGTAAAATAGTGATGAGATGTATGATAAAATGATATGTGATGAAAATATAATGATTTGTAATTAAAATGAACGGATAAATGAAATGAATAATAATGGATTTATAATGATAATGAAATGATATGATAAGATAATGATAAGAAAATGAAATGACTGATAACGATATGATACGATAAGATAATGATACTGTGATGAAATGATAATGAAAAGAATATGAATGATAATGATAATGAAAATGAATGAAATGATAATAATGATAATGAAAATGAATGAAATGATGATAATGAGAATGAAAATGAATGAAATGATGAAATGACAATAATATGATAATGATAATGCAAGGATGAGATGATAATGAAAATAATATGAATGATAATGATAATGAAAATGAATGAAATGATGAAATTGACAATGAAATTGACAATGAAACTAACATGAATGATAATGATAATGAAAATGAATGAAATGATAATAATGATAATGAAAATGAATGAAATGATGATAATGATAATAATATGAATGATAATGATAATGAAAATGAATGAAATGATAATAATGATAATGAAAATGAATGAAATGATGATATGACTATAATATGATATGAATGATAATGATAA
>VDFB02281492.1:557616891-557633093 GCA_007258455.2 Sequoia sempervirens
AGGCAAGTCTGGTATTCTGATCACCCAGTTAAGGGGAGAGCATAGACCTATTGCCACAGACAAAGCAAACAAATGTTCTTTTTTAACCCCAAATCACAATGATCTAATCTAAGTGAAGATATTGCTTCACAAAAAAAATTTTGTTCAATTTTAACTGCAAGATCATTGTGTGGTGACTATCCTAGATTGCTTCATTTTATTCCAGATGTGGCTATCCTAGGATTGCTTCATTTTAAAAATCCAAAAAAAAAAAAAAAGAATTTTGTCTGCGGAAGGCGTCAGACTCAGAATTATGTATTTGTGTTACACTCCATATGCACCAGAACAAAAATTATATGTGCCGAAACAGATGATATATGCACCGAAACATAAGGTATATGCGCCGAAACAGATCTGATATATGCGCCGAAATAGAAGGTATATGCGCCGAAACAAAAAGTATATGCGCCACAGGAAAGATTCTAAATGCGCTAAAACAGTTACTATATGCGCTAGAAAAGTTACTATATGTGCTAGAACAGTTACTATATGCGCTACAGAATCCTGCAAAACAAAAGAGTCAAAAACCTCGTATGCGACGCAGAAAATGTTGAATGCGCTTAAACGCCAAATATTTCTGAAAGTTAACTCCAGAATGTAGAAACTGTCAAAAAAAACTCGCAAAGAATGTTAAAATCGTGGGTTCGAGCCCCATGGTGGGCACCATTTTATTTGTGTGTGAAAATTGGATCAATTATAAATAAATTCAAACACATATCAATAAGACATTAAATCAAGAAAACTGAAAAGGAAAACAAAATAAGCAAACTGTTACTGCAACTTCCCCGAAATCGTCTTATCTCTCTCTAACTCCAGTGTTTTGTTGTTTCCAATGGCTCTCAGATCAGCAGATCAAGCTCAACAAAAATGAATGTACTGAAGAACTAGTAACTGAAAATGCAATAATCTATTCTAAATGCAAGGCTATGCTAAGATGATAGTATCACGGATGTCAAATGATGTGAAAGTTCTGCATAAAATATATGTCTGTCGTAGCATAAGTAGTATTTTGTGTAACCAATGCATGGATTTGTACCAGTATTTATAGTCTTAGAAAGGATTCGATTGGCTGACATGTTTTAATAGCCCGGATTAAGCTTGTTCGAATGGATGGTGGAAGATTTTCGTAAGTGGAGAGGGATATAGAAGGTTTCCCTTTTCCTTCAATTTTCATCATTGAGATCCGAAGGGAATTTTCCATTTCGAAGAATGAGTTTAGAATGAGTTAGAATTCAACAAAAATAAACTTATTTAATTCCAGGCGAAGATAGATATAGAAACTCCCTTACAATTTTAAATAAATTGCATTTTAACTATGTTTTCAGTATGAATTTAGATGCAAATTAAACATTTTAAAGATATTTAATTCATTTTATGATGAGAAGAAATATTAAAATTAAATATTTACATTTAATTTGATTATGGGATGAAGAGAGTTCCTTACCATTTTGAATATTCAACATTCAAACTTTAGAATGATATGATAATTAAAATAAACAATCATTTACTTAATTTAATTAAGAGGAATGTGGGAATACAATTCACCTAACAGTGCTATTTATTTCAATTTAATGTAAAGAACAAGAATGAACAATTTTATGTTTGTGCCACTAAACTCATTTATATGTAGATGACTTTAGGAGAATTAATTAAATAATTTATATTTAATTAATGTAGAAGAATTATAAGAATGAACAATATAAATAAATAATTAAATTTATTTATATGTAGATGACTTTAGGAGAATTAATTAAATAACTTATATTTAATTAATTAACAAGCTTAATCATGACCATTTTTAGATGCATACAATTACAGTATGTGTTTATGTATTGTATCTTTATCATATTGATATTAGTCAGAAGTATTTAGCACTTTCAATTTACATATGTCTATTAGTCTAAGTTTGTCTCCAAATTGACTAACATAGGTTTCATTGGTGTTTCATATTTAGTTCGCAAATATAAATATAATATGTGCAGGATCAACTATAAAGTCAATCATTTTGTATCTTCATTTTGATTGTTCGAAAAACTCCTCTTTGCTATAGTTTATGTTAAGTATTAATTAAGGTTATGATAGAAGTATCAAATTCCTCTGAATTACCAATTGGAAATAGAAACCAAGAATGGTTAGACTTAGAAATAGAACATTTTCATTTCCATCCCTTATCTTATCTAGGTCAGATCAAAGCTAATAACCTATCCTCAATCAATTTGGGTGTTACCATTCGCAACCCCACTCAATTCAACCATTTATCACTAGAGTATGCATGAACAATTCATTGCAAAACAAATTAGAGTGTACTTCATGTTGGCAACACAAGGGAAGACAACTGAGAGGGGGGTGAATTAGTTGTCACATAATTTCAAACTTATTCAACTTATTAACCTTATTCTCATATCTGATCAATAACCATGAAAACATAAATCAACAACACATTAGAAAAATACATAACACCAAGATTTTTACGTGGAAATCCTGTGAGGGGAAAAAACACGATGGAAGTCAATCCACAAGATTATACCCTATTAAAAGTATAAGGAAATATGAATGGGGAATGCACATGCATTCAGGAACACTGCCTATAGCTCATTGTTCAATTACAGAAGGAAGACACATTGTCTTACAGAAAGATTCTAATTACATCCATCAGATTTGAACTGAGAAAAATAGCATTTGCTAATGCTTGATTACAGTTTCAGCTAAGCTCATGAACACTTCTTCACTCTTCTACACTCTTCTCTGCCTTCATATGATCTGATCAATATTTGCACATAGGACTCACACACTTCACACTTCACACTCAGACACTTCCACTCATACACTCATGCTTCCAAAATGATAAAATAATTGCTTATATATATCCACAAAAAGGAATTACATCACTACAAGTCAGCTCCAACAAAAGAATAAAAAAATATAAACAGTCGGCCCAAATCAATAAAGATTATTCATAATCAAACTAAGGCAGCCAGCAAATACAGTGAAGACCCAAAATACACCTCAAACAACAAACTACCAATTAATTACCTCAAGATCCACAATGTAAGCAAACACCTTTGTCGCCAAGGTCACAAAAACATGAACACTGCAGAGAAAATATCTGATTACTTAGCACAACAATCAATGCAGACAGTAACACAGAGGAAGCATGATCTAAACATCCACAAACATCATGAATCACCATAGAAGATTCTCAGAACAATTTAACCCATTGTAGAAGAACTTCATTCAGAACACCCTACTAAAGTAACAAAAAAAGTTCTGCCTTAAATACAAAATTTCAGCCATTTGATCAAATCTCCCTTTCAAAAGCATCCCTGTAAACTTGACATTTTGGATAAAATAGATACATGTTTATTTTAGGGGTCCAAAAACCTCTCAATAAGAAATTTAACTCACCGGGACACTAACTTCACTTTGCCTGCCCAAACTAAAACACTTTTAGCTTAAATTTCCTCAATATCCTCACATATGGAAAGAACTTCTATTTTGCATTAATGGTGAAAGGACATCAATGACAAACACATATTAGCAACACAACCACAACATCCAACAATCTCCCCCTTTGGCATTGATGGCAACACATGATGTGAAAAACACCATCAATGCAACTACACTTACTCTTCTCTCCTCAACTCATTCACACAATGATTTTTCACATTACTCTTCTCCCCCTTTGACATCAATGGAAAAGATCTCTTCTATACAAGCTTTGAACCACATATATGAACATTTGAACATCTGACTACTCCCCCTAAGTAGCAGCCACCACAACATCAATCTGGATCAAAATATGACCATGAAATACACAGATTGATGCAAGTCAATGCATCTTAGTTCTAATTAGGAGGGGTAATCACCCCTAACTTCCCTCTAAGATACTCAAAATTATCCTTAGGGAATGGATTGGTAAAGATGTTTGCAATCTGCTCCTTAGTAGGCACATACTCCAATCTGACTTCCTTTTCACTCACTTTCTCCCTCAAAAAGTGAAACTTGATAGATATATGCTTGGTCTTTGAATGCAGCACCATATTTTTAGAAATGTTAATAGCACTTGAGTTATCACAGAATATAACAATAGGCTCATCATACACAAATCTAATATCCTTCAACATCTGCTTCATCCATAATACTTGAGTACAATTATTAGCAATGACAATGTATTATGCCTCTGGAGTAGATAAAGAAATAGCATTATGTTTCTTACTTAACAATGAAATCAACTTCTTGCCCAAGAAAAATGATCCACCACTAGTAATTTTCCTATCATTCACATCTCCTTCCCAATCAACATCAGTAAAGGCACTCAAGGTAAGATCATCATCTTTAGGATACCACAGGCCAAAATCAACTGTCCCCTTCAAGTATCTGAAAATCGTCTTCACAACAGTCACATGAGATTCTTTAGGATCAACTTGAAAGCTTGCAACAATACATACAACATTCATGATATCAGGCCTAGTTTGAGTCAAGTAAAGCAATCCACCAATCATTGATCTATATCTAGTATGATTTTCCTTCAGAGAATCATCATTTGTTGTCAACTTGCATCCGGTCACCATGGGTGTACCAACTGGCTTTGAGTCTTCCATACCAAATTTCTTCAACAATTATTTCACATACTTGGACTGAGATATAAAGATCCCTTTGTCTAACTAAGTAATTTGCAATCCCAAAAAGAATTTCATCTCTCTAATCATTGACATCTCAAACTCATTCTGTATCTCATCAGCAAACTTCATGCACAAGCTATCATCTCCTCCAGAAATGATATCATCAACAAAGAATTCCACAATCAAATTTTTATTATGATCAATCTTGAAATACATATTACTATCAGTAGTACGTTTCTTAAATCCAAGCTTCAACAAGTACTTGTCCAATCTGGCATAACATGCTCTAGGGGCTTGCTTGAGTCCATACAATGCTTTCTTCAATCGAAAAACCATATCTCCCTAATCAGTCAACTGAAATCCATTTGGTTGTTCAACATACACCTCTTCTTCAAACTTTCCATTTAGAAAAGTTGACTTGACATCCATCTAATAAACCTTGTAGTCTTTGTAAGCATCATAAGCAAGAAAAAATCTCATAGCTTCAATCCTAGCAACATGGGAAAAGGTTTCTTCAAAATCAGTACCTTCCATATGTGAATATCCCTTACACACCAGTCTCGCTTTGTTTCTAACTACCTCACCTTGCTCATTCAATTTGTTTCTAAAGACCCATTTAGTTCCAATTGCATTCTTATCCTTAGGTCTGGGAACAAGAATTCATGTATCATTCTTTTCAATTTGTTGTAGTTTTGCTTTCATTGCTTCAACCCAATGTTCATCTTTTCATGCTTCATTCACATTGTTAGGTTTAGTCTTTGAAATTAAACAGTATTCTTCTGGAATTATTCTCCTAGTCTGAACACCTTTTTTCTTATCACCTATGATCTGATCTTCTGAATGATTGAATCTTACATACCTCAGAGTCTTGGGGCGTTCTTGAATTTCAGGCTCTTTTGATCTCTCTTTTGCACTTTCACCAGTTTCTCCTTCCTCTTGATCTTCTTGGTTCACCAAAATGATTTGAACTTGATTTGAAGTCTGAACTTGCTTTCCTTTGTTTGTACTGTCATTTTGATCATCAGAATCATATCCATTGTGTTCTGATGGTGTATGTCTTCTACTAACCTTGATATCGTGAATTTCTTTCAACCCATTTTCTTCAATCTCTTATTGTAACACTCTGTGGCCTCATATTAGTAGAATGGTCTCAAAGAAAACCTCATCACTCTTAGCATGTAACTCTACATTCTATCTCTTTTGATATAACATTTGCTTCCAAAGATCTTGAAATATCTAACAGTAGGCTTATGACCAGTCCATAGCTCAAAAGAGGTCTTACCAGTATCACCTTTGATTTGTACCTGGTTAAGTGTGTACATAGTAGTACTCAAAACTTCTCTCCAGTAGATATAAGGTACATTTCCTTCCAACATCATAGTTCTGGCAGCATCTAGAACTGTTTTGTTCTTCCTTTCCACAACTCCATTTTGCTGAGGGGTCTGAGGTGTAGATAATTGTCTCTTTATCCCATGTTCTTCACAAAAAGAATTAAATTCACCGGAAGTGAATTCACCACCTCTATCTGATCTCATACATTTAATCTTCAGACCTGTCTCTATCTCAACTCTAGCCTTAAACATCTTGAACTTTTCCAGATCTTCAGATTTCTCCCTTAAGAAAGTAACCCACATCATTCTTGAATAATCATCAATAAGAAACATGAAGTACCTGTAACCTTGTAAACTTCTGACTCTAGAAGGACCACACATATCAGTATGCACAAGCTCCAAAAATCCATTTGAATTATGTTGTTTACTCCAAAATGAAATTCTAGTTTTCTTTCCTAATTGACATTCCTTGCATATGGCATTAGTAGGTTTCATCAACTTAGGAAGATCTCTCACAGCGTTAGTAGAAATTATCTTGACAATATTATCAAAGTTAGTTAACATGACACATTCTCCTATGCCACAACTAACTTTTCAACAGCTTTGGAACGTCAAAGCAGCACTATTATGCGGGGTGAAAAATATTACCTTTGTTTTGTGCACGATGCAATCACATTTCGAATTTCCCAATGTTTTCACTTTCCATCCTTGAGTACATCCTTATCAACCATCATCAACACTTAAAGATTATGCTTCAAACCTTTCACATCTGGGACATCATCAATGTGTATGCCATGATGCATCCTCTTCCATGGATCTGCACTAGCTTTGTCATCATAAATATCCCTTTACCACCATCATAATTTTTCCAAGCTCACAGAACTTGCCGCTTTATCTCATGTCATATGATGAGAGCAACCACTATCAATTACCCATTCATCTTTCTCTTCAACTCGAGCAGCTAGGGCTTTCTCCACATTTGTACAACTAGCAGATCCAATAGACACAAGATTATTTTCCTTGATAGCAATAAATACAAATTCATCTTCACTTGCATTCCCTTTATCAGATTCATCATCTACCACACCTTCATCAACAACATAATAATACTTCTTTTGAAATTTAGGCTTGTTAGGTCTTGGCTTAGGAACTCTTTCAGGACACCTTGATGCAAAATGACCTATCTTATTGCAAGAGAAACATTTAATAGTCAACTTCCCTTTATACTTACCTTGTCCTTTGGCTTCTCTTTTCACAATCAGTGCTTCAAGATCTTCTAGCTCTCTTTCTTCTTCATTGATCTGTTTCATTTCATCCTCATACTTGAATGTCTTTCTTGATGAATTTTCACCTGGATCATATCTTTGTTTATCTCTTCCAGAAGTAGTGGCCTTGAATGCAGATTCTACCTTAGGAAGTGCATCACCAAATTCACTCAACTCAAAAGCAGTAAGCGTACCAATCAACATATCTCTGGTAACATTTGTCACAGTCCAAAGCTCTTCAATAGCACTAGCTTTGACTTTGTAGGAAGTAGGCAAGGATCTAAGCACTCTAGCAATAATCTTTGATTCGTCCAACTATCCACTAGTACATCTGATACCACACACAAGTTCATTCACTCTTTGCATGAAAGTAGTAATGTTCATCATCACCCATTCTCAACAATTCATATTTCCCTTTTAGACTTTGTAGCTTAGCAATCTTCACATTAGCATCACCTTCATACAAAGTTTCCAACTTTTTCCATATCTCATAAGCAGTCTTCAAATCCATCACATTTGTCATCTCAGTATCAGTCAAAGCACTCAACAATGCCTCCTTAGCCCTAATATTATACTCAATATCCCTAATCTTAGCAGTAGTAGTAGGACCATTTTGAGGAATAACAGACCTATGGCTTGTAATAAACCAGTAGGCTTCACCAATGTATCTCAAATGGCAATCCATTCGAGTCTTCGACAAGGAATAATTTGTTCCATCAAATCTAGGACTATCCTTGCAGAATTAAGCCATGGATCCTCAACCTATTAAAAATTCTTGAGAATGCTGCTCTAATACCAATTGTTGGCAACTGAGAGACAAGCTGGAAATTAGTCGATTTGTTGCATAATAATTTCAAACTTATTCAAACTTATTAACCTTATTCTCATATTTGATCAATAACCATGACGTAAATGAACAACACATCAAAACACACATAACCAAAGAGATTTTTATAGCATGAGGAAAAACCACGATGGAAGTGGTCCACAAAGATTATACCACATTAAAGTGCAGAAGTATGAATGGGGAATGCACATGCATTCAGGGCACTTCCTTGAGCTTTCTTCCACTCAGTACAGAAGGAAGACACATTGTCTTACAAAAATATTATGATTACATCCATCAGATTTGAACTGAGAAAAATAGCATCTGCTAATGCCTGATTACAGTTTCGGTTAAGCTCATGAACACTTCTTCACTATTCTACACTCTGCTCTGCCCTCATATGATCTAATCAATATTCACACATAGGACTCACACACTTCACACTTAGACACTTCCACTCAGCACATAAGCACTTCCAAAGGCTGATAAAACAATGCAACATATATATCGCAGCAAGGAATTACATGCTTCTATGAGTCGACTCCAGCAAAGAATAAAGAATATAAGCGGTTTGCCAAATCAATAGAAGATTTGACTATGCGAATCAACCAAGGTCCAGCCATAACGCCAATTGAAGACCAAAATAGCATCCCTCATACATGAACCCGCTTCAATTGGTACTCGAAGATCCCACAATCGCTTCTAAACTGCTTAGCCGACCAGGAACGCGAAAAACGCCGTACACAAGAGAATTTTTGGATTGAGCACAGCGATCAATGCGGATGTGCAACATAGATGAAATGATAGAAACATCCAAAACATCCACTTAAGATCACCCAAAAACATCGGAACAAATGAACCAAATCCACATGAAATCTTCATTTGAACACCATGAGTAAAAAAGCTGTGAGGAATACCAAATCTTCTGCGGATCTTTGGCTTCGATGTGGATAAACTAGATATACTCAACAGAAACCAGCACAGTCCACAGCCTTTGAACAACAAGCGTCTTGAACTCACCGATAGGCCGAACTTCAACTTCACCACTAACAACACAGCACTTTTGTGGAATTTCCTCATTATCCTATAAACTGTATACAACTTCTAATGCATTAATGCCAATAGTGTTGACATCAATGACAACCACATGTGACAAGCACAACCCACAACATCCAACGCCGGGGTTTTTGTGACATTCCTAGTACCAATTCATGCAATATTGCATCATCCCCTCTCTATGATAGTCGCTAATGAGCTCAAACCAACATATCCCTTCAGGATAACCGCAGTCATAGTGACTTGATGAGTAACCTTTGATCTTGACGACTATCCATTTACTGCCCTTACTCAAGCAAGTTTATGGCTGTCATAATGTGACATCCTTTATTTTTGATGTATGTGATGACAAAAAAATTGTGTTATTGCTGATAGTTCTATGAGTTTAAATATCAAGATCTAGGTGTGATGATTGTCCTTTTGTACAATTATGAGATCATGTGGATTTTATGATGTCTCAATAACCTTATGACTATCATTTTGACTTATGTCGACTGTTGGACATGTATCATTTTTACATGTTATTGATCTACTGGAATATTTGACTCACTTAGTTTAGTTATATATGATGATGATCTTATTAGTATTGACTTGTCAATTTATATATATTGAAAGTGGTCAATGATTTTTGGATGGATATATTACGTATGATGATTTTAATTTACTGCTCAGGATGGATGTTGTCAAATTCAATTAAATTATAGATATTTGACTCACTTGTTTTAATTATAGATGATGATCATGTTATAATAATTATCTTGTTGTGCGAACCCTTTTCCTAATACCTGCAAAACAACATGAGTAAACAAGTTAAACAAGGAATTGCAAGCTAAAACAATGATTCCCCATGAAATCCATTTACAACCTTCAAAATAGGAAAGAAAACAATGAAGAACAAAATGAAACAAAGAAATAACTTGAATCCTAATTTAAATGTGCAAATTCATGATCCCATGGGGGAATTGGTGCCAATTTGATGTGAAAATTGGCCCTTTCCCAATTCCTATGATGAAATCTTGATATGTTGAAGATGATATTGATCCACTTTGATGAAAGATGAGAACTCCAAGCCAAATCTGCAAAAATCCTAGCTAAAAATTCAATGATGGATGGAAATGGCTAAATATTTGTATGGTAACTTTGGATTATGGATGATCAGTAGGGATATGAGCTCTTTATTTATAGAATTCCAAGATGGATGAATGTTCAAATTTGACCAATGTGGGACTAACATTCATCCAATGATATGATGCCATTGTCAAGCTATGAATGGATGATGATGGATGTTATTGCAAGATTTTGCAGGTTTGTGCACCAATAAATACAATATTTTGAAATTCAAATTTTATTTGAAATGACATACAAGAGGGAAGGGAAAATGTAATAAATTCCACTTGGCTCAAGACAAAGGACATGTAAGATGAAGTTATTGCCTTGTTGGATGTACATGTTGACTTGGAATTTTGAATTCAAATTGAGAGAATATTCCAATTCTTACCTTGGAAAATAGGGATTTGTAATGGAATTTAAATCTATTTTGGGTGTCAGCTGCATTATCGAGATGTGGTTTGAATGGGTGAAATTAATCAAAGGGTTAATTGAATTTGATGATGTGACTTATTTGATTTAGATTTATGGATTTATTTAAATCAGATAAGAGAGGAATATGATAAGAGACTAATTAAATAAATATTTTAATTTACTTAATCAAAAGGGATGGTGTTAGATTAAATCAAATAATGTTTTAATTAATTTAATTTAATGGATAGACTTTAGGAATTTAATCAAATAAATTGATTTAGTAAAATAGGGATAGTGAATCATATGGATTCTAATTTAATTAATAAAAGATGACTTGGTTGGGATAATTTATTATCAAAAGCGAATAGCCAATGGAGTATCGAATAGAAATTTGGTGGTCATCTCGTTAGGTACCGAGATGATTCAAAAGAAAAATGATATTAGTGATGAGATGATACAATATCAATAAGCCTCTTTATCTACACTATTGCCTTTAATCGCCTGGGTTAAATAGACAAATTATAGTCTATAATCATATGGAAGGTTATTTAAGAACTGATATATTTAACTAATTAAATTAGAATAAAACATAATGCAGTGTAAAATGGAGATGAAACAAGAAGAATTTTTAGAAACAAAAAAGGAAGCAACAATGGAAATAAACTGAGGAAAACGGAGAAGTAATCTTGGAAGCAAAACTTGGCGTTATCTAGGAAGCAAAAATAGAAGCAATTTAGGTAGCAAACAAAGAAGTAATAATGGAATAAATTTTAGAAGCAATAGAAGATGCAATAATAGAAGCCATATTAGAAGCAAAAAAAACACAAAAAAATGGAAGCAAAGCTAGATGCAACAAGCGACGTTATATCGGAAGAAAAATTGGAAGCAAAACTGGAAGCAAAATTGCAAGCCAAACCAGAAGCAAACCTTGAAGCAAAACCATAAGCAAAACTGGAAGAAAACCTAGAAGCAACACTTGAAGCAAACCTGGAAGCAACACTGGAAGAAAAATTGGAAGAAAACCTAGAAGAAACACAAGAAGCAAACCTAGAATCAAACCTAGAAGCAACACTAGAAGCAAAATTGGAAGCAAACCTAGAAGCAACCCAAGAAGCAAAATTGAAAGCCAAACTGGAAGCTTCAAAAGTTGGCGCTAAATCTGGCGCTAAATTCGGCACCAAAGTGAAATGCAGTTTGGCTCCAAGTTTTGTGCCAACAAAAGTGTCCAATTCATGAACTCAAAATGCACTAAATTTCAGCGCTATTTTAGGCACTAATTTCCTATTTTGTTATAGTGTAGGGTGGGTGAAAACATTTTTGGAAGTAGAGATTTACAATGGACTAATATTTTGCAATAAGGTAGCTTGAATGCACGAGTTTTAGCAAGAGTAGAATAAACAGTGAGTAAGAATGGAAGAATGAGTGATGTATTTATAATTCACTTGTGAGGTGAGTGTATTAAATGTTGCAGCCATTTTCTCATCTTCTCGTGTTTTTTTTCTCATTATTTTCCTATAGCTCTTTTTTCCCAACGAGTTATGTCCTATATTTGGTATATGAAAAGACTATAGTACATTATGTTCTAACTTGATTAGTTGGGATAGGTTATTCTAGTTATATAATAGTCTTCTTTGATCCCTTGTTTTATTTTGTTAGGTTAGGTTGAGGAAATTGAAATTCACACTCGAGCCTACCCAATATTTATGGATAATGAAACCTAAATATGAAAGTTGTAATTGCCTTATCATGATTGGTCCTTCTATGGATTATTTCTTTTTTGGCCCCATGTTTATACCTTAGGTAGATTTTTTGTTTTGCAAAGATTTCTAGTTTCTGATGTAGTGACTTTGTTGACTTCTTATATTGGGATATGTCCATTGGATGTCTAGCTAGTGGTTGTATGTTGGGTTTTTCCATTTACGATGTCTTTCTTGTGTTTGTGGTAGTTTGCAGAGGTCTAATTGGCTTCTTGTGTACCATAATGCTCTTCAAAACCCATATTCCCTCCAAGAAGTTAATTCATGTTCTCCTTGCATCCATGCATCTAGAACTTCTTCACTATCGATATTGTCATTGTCACTGTCAAGTTCAATTTATTCAGAGCTATTGGGGTCTTATTTTTCTTCTATGGTAGGTAGTTTTGAGATATAATAGATATTTCTTAGACCTTCCCCCTCTCTGTCTTGTTCAATTTCTTCTACATATGTTTTTTCTTCCCTTTCTCCTAGTGGAATATGGACTATCTTATTGTCATCTACTAAGGATATCTCTTCCTTTCTTGAGTATACTATCCCATTAGAATTGACAAAACATCTCAGTCCTAGCAATGCTCTAAAAGTCTTGAGTGGTTCCTTCATCTCAATGCCATCAAAATCAATGATTTTTTTCAGTCCTTTGATGTTTATTTCCACATTCTTCCATGTGTTCTAAAGTCTCCATGCCACAACCATCTGCCAAACTGATGTCCATTGGTGTTTTAATTAAGTTGGGTCTACCCAACATCTCCCAAGTTGTTGCTGAAATAATTTTTAGGTCCCCACCTAGATCAACCATCACATGTTTGAATTTAGTGTTATTAAGGTGTGTTGTGATTAATAAAGGGCCATTCTTCTAGTTTCATTCTTTTGTGATTTGATGGACTTGTTGTCTCTATTTGTTCCAATATTTTCCTAGATGTTTAAGTTTGACTAGGAGATCCTTTTGTTGGGCTAGAGAAGCTAAATTCTTCAGCATCATTACTTCTTCCTTTGAAAAAAGGTTATGGCATCCTTTTGTTGTTGTATAGTTTTTGTTTGGATCTGTCTACTATCTTATCATGTTATTTTTTTCTTGGGTGGAAGTAATTATGTTCCTCTTCTTTCGGGTCTGATTCTTCACTTATTCAATTTCTATGTGTTTATTCTTTTTGGTATTAATCCCTTATCTAGTCAATATTGTAATATTATTCTTCTTAGTTCTAGATTTCTTCTTTTTCTTAATTTGTAATTGTTGTTCTTTGCTAAAATATTATTCATTCGATGTATTAGATGACCAGTTATCCATTATTTGACAACTTTAACTCCTTGTAGTGGTATTCTTCTGATTACTCTAGCTCCTTTATGGTCTTGTAAGTTGTCACTTTTGGCTCGTGTGTTGTGTTTGATAATATTGTTGTGCTTTATCACATCTGAATATGGCATGAGAATCATCTCCACAAAATGGACATTTCCTTCTTTTTAATTCGACACTTTTTAGCATAATGACCTATCTTTATGCAATTATACCATGTGGCATCACTTCTCTGGTGATTATTTCTACCACATCCTCTTCCTCCTTTATAGTTTTATTGTCTATTATCTCCCATGTAATCTTGTGGTAGGTTATTCTATAATTTATAAGCATTTCTATTATCTCTCCAAGGTGGTTGTCTGTAACCTACATCATATAAAGGGCCTTCCGCAAGTCCCTTAATATATGTCATTTTTTGTCTATGTTTGTGTCACATTTGTAGTTCATAAGGAATCTTGGATTAGGATGACTTGTATTATGGATTTAGAATTGGTTTGCAAAAAATCCTCAATAAGGTGACTATACCATTCATGGAAATTTTTATAATATATTGTATTTCTTTTAGCTAGTATTGTTTTTAATTCTACATGTAATACGACTACAACTCTTTCTCCTTGGACTTTAGGGTATTCATTCCAGAGATGACCTCTTGAACAATATGTGCAACAATTTTTTTTACCTTTCTTTGCTTCTCCTCTAGGTAAAATTCCATTTTGTATTGTTAGTTGTCCCACTGCTAATTGTAATTTCTCAAGGTTCTCTTTGATGCCATCTTTCTAAGGTTTGTGTCATGTTTGAGCTTCTATGTGGTATGTCATTGTGATCAATTTTATATAGGTATTAAATATTCCTCCAGCTAAGGTTGCTCTTATATCTTTTTGTAATTTGGAGATGAACCATTCAATCTTTTTTCTCTCTATTAGTGGTTCCTCCAATTTGCGACAAACTTCCTTAAATATTTTTTCATAGGTCTTCACTGATTCTTCCTCTACTTGCACTAGGTCCCTCATTTTTCTAACACTCTCTGTAGGGATATTTGGAGTGTCAAAAATTTCCAAGAATTCTTGTTTTACTTCATTCCAACTTCTCCCATGCTTCGGGTAGGTCCTTTTGTACCAGTATAATACATCCTTCCTTAGTGAAGATACAAAGTCTAATAACTTTGGTTTTTCCTCATCAATGTACTATCTTTCCCATAGAGATTCTAACAAGAATATGTGTTCCACAACTTCGGTTGTATCTCTTCCAAATATGAGGATTTTGATTGATGATTCCATATTATTTTTTCTTCTTTCTATTTTGAGTTTTCGGATTTGTGGGCTATTCTTTTCCTTCTTTTCTTTCTTTAATTTTCTAATGATAAGGGGATTTTTCTCTCTACCCTTATCTCTTGCTAACTTTATTCCAAAGTACTCTTTCCCAAGTATCTCTTCTCAATCTACTTATTTTCCTTCTTTCTCTTGTCTTTTTACTTTATGATATCTCTTCTTTAAAAATTCTTATACTCTTATATGGCTTAGGAGATAGTTCCTAGTCAAGGGGTGTGAATACTCAAGATATCATTTCACTCTCTTATTTGTTAGTGATATTTTATTTGTTCATGAACATAATTATTTACCCAAATTTAGTTGATTTCTTTAATTTTATTTATTTCTTCTTTCTTAAGTTTCCTTATACTTCTATTGACTAATTCTTCTAAATATTCCTTATACTTCTATTGCCTAATTCTTTCAAGAGTATTCCTTGGCGTATAATTCTTTACAATGAATTCCTTGACAAAATAATTCCTTGTTGAAAATGTCATTTTCCAAAATGATGTATTCTTTCAACAAGAATTCCTTGGTAAAAATTTCTTTCAAAAAGATCCTTTGGTGAAAGAATCTGAAAATTTTCCTTTCAAAAAGGAGAATTCCTTCCAAAGGATTCCTTCAAAAAAAATCTTTCAAAAGGATTCCTTGATGATAGAATCACTTGCAAAAAATATCACTTCTTTCAAAAGGAGTTTCCTTTCAAAAGGGTTTCTTAGTGTCTTGATATCTTATGAAAAGATCCTGAATGAAAGAACCTCTTTGTGAAAGCCTTCTTTTCAAAAGGATTACTTGGTGTCTCATGCTTGTGTCTTGTGTCTGATATTTGACATATTGTGCCTTGGTGTCTAGATGTCTTATATCTTGGCATCTAGCTTGGGGGCAACCTGACTAGACTTGTCTTTTCTATGACTATCCTGCAACGCAATTTGTAGCAACCACATATCTAATTAGAGTGTCTTATTGTGTCTTATAATGGTGTCTACTTGTTTTCACTTTTTTTCCTAACATGTTTATCTAGAGTTGACATGGTTTTGGTGAGATTGCAGCTTGATTTGCAAGATCGAAAACTTGTGTCCTCTTTGCATTATGGTGAAGCTCGCTCTACATCAGGTATATCGGATCAAAGGACTAACTCCTCTATATTTTGGTATATTCTTTGCAATCTATTTCTAATTTATCTCACA
>VDFB02281492.1:557633193-557656486 GCA_007258455.2 Sequoia sempervirens
AGGTACATGTGCCATGCCACGATATGGATTCTAGTGTTTGGCTATAACATGGAAACCATAAAAATACAATTCACAATATGCTGCCTAGATATGACCCACGATGGTGGAACAATATACCTCTATCCTTGCAGCAAGGAGAACCCTTTGTCATCACACCAAAGCAACTAAGTTTTTTAATCTTTCCTGCAATATGCACGATCCATTATGCAGCACATTTTAAGCCATAATGTATTTTAAAATCAACGCAGGAATCACTAGAACTATTATTAATAAACGAAGAAAATCAGACCTTAAACTCCAAAAACCCAATTCTGAATTAAAAAACAGGTCCAAATTGTATAATATCAGCAGTAAGAAAACTGGTTAATAAATGCATAAAGAGAAAATGCATTTCAATGACTGAGAAAGTTGATTATTTCATTATCTTTGATGTTTATTTATACAAGAAAAACAAGGCTGCTATAGACTTTTGTCAAATATGCGCATGCCATCGTCACTAGGCAGAAGGTTGCTTTCAAACTTGAATCATACTGATAACATGGCATAAAACATGCTGACACGGACTGCTCTCACAGAATGTACTCTGCAAACGTGAGTTAATGACAGGGTGTGGATTCACATACTTGGAAAATACAATCATTATTATTCCAAGACTCCCCAAAAGATTATTTGATTTTCTGCACCTCAATGTATTTCTAAATTTTTTAGGGTATTCTTGCTTAGTGGTTTGTTGAATCTCCACCATTTGTCCATTACAAAAACAAATCTACTTCTCTATCTTGAATCTTCTCCTTGTACTGTTATATGTTGAGTTCTTGCATGAAAATGTAGATTTAATTTCTACAAAAAAAGCAAGCAGGCTCTTTTTTTTGCGTGCCAATTCCCTCTAAAATTCTTCCAAGCCATATATCCTTGCATATGAGCCGGTTGTAGCTTTATATTTAGCTTCTGTAGAAGATAATGCAACTGTGGCTTGTTTTTCCTGCTCCTCAAAGTGTAACCTGACATAGGCCTTGTATTATCGACAATACTTAACCAGCCTATATTTGTTTAACTCGCAACCCTCAAATTTGTACATTTGCCATGCTCAATTTGGTGGTGCACAGGACCTTTTCCAAATTTGTTTGAATTCTTTTAGGAATGACCATATACTGAGTGTCTGTTCCAACAGCGTTTAGTCTCTTGATAGTGAAATAGATAAGATGGTCAATTGATTGAACTATGGTATGTAGTTCCTGGGACTGGACATTTACCATTAAATTCACATTAGCATTAGGAGTTGGCATAAGCTTGCATCAAACATTCAAGCATATTAAAACTTTATTACACATCATCAACATATTTGCTTTTACATAAAGAACTTAATCTATTTTCCCCCAAACCTCACTGCCAAAAGAATAAAGCATTAGATCCATCACATTGAATACTTGAAATAAATCCTATTTAAAGTCTTCCATCAATTCTTCATTATTATCTGTAATCATCGAAATATAGAGAAACAATTCCAATCCCATTATTGTCATTACTCTTTTAAAAATTAGCACCTGATATATTTCCATCAATCCACTTATTTCTGAAATACTAACCAATTACTGTATCACAAGCTCTATGTGTGCATTTTAACCTACAAAATACCCTTTTTCAATTTGCAAACCATATTTTTCTTTATCTTCAACAAGGAATTCATTTGATTGCTCTAGTTATGCTTCCTTAAGTTTCAAATTTGGAAAAGCATATTTACTATATAATTTGTATACAATTCTGAATTAAACCAGCAGCCATTATTTATTTCGGCAAGAGATGCCAAAAGTTTCTTCCTAATCATTTCCCTCTTTTGTGTAAAACATATACCAACAAACTATCTTTTATATTTGTCTGTACCTGCATTTTCCTTGTACTTTTCTTTGTATATCTATTAGCATTGTATGGCACTTTTATCTAATTTTATAGATATGTCAAGGTTCTTTTACCATCCCTGTATCCAGCATTATCTTCTATGGATATGTAATGGCTATATCTGATATACATATCCCCAAACATGTCATATCTGAATAACCCTGAACCACGTTGTATCTGAATATGGCCCAACCATAACAGAAGGGAAATAGCCATATCCAATTTAATTTATTTTTGTTAAGACAAGGCTGTGATTTCTGAGCCAAACATAAAAGAACAAAATAAAAAATAAACCCTGAAAGATAGTATAGAGGGAAAAACCCCAACAGTGTGTGCACATACTGAAATAGGGGTGAGGATGATCAAACAAGTCATACAACTGCTCAAAGGTGATCCAACTTGATAGAGTCTATCTAGGTTCGCTGGCATATGCCCCTACTAATCAAGACTAGGCTTTACTCCAATTGACCTCTACATACAACAAATAAAATTCACACTAGTCTAATTGCATTATTTCAAAATAAAGGGCTATTCTATGGGATACATCAAATCTGGTAACTAGGAATAGAAATTTGTTGAACGATGAAAAACAAGCAAATCTCATTTATACTAGACTGAAAAAATGAAACTTTCTCCTTGGTACTCTACCAAGAAGTAGTACAACAAGACTCTACTTTGGTCCATGGAAGTAAATAGTTAGCTGATAGACAAGAAGAAAAAAAAAAAGATGAAGGAATACATATCCAGAAGAATGAAGAGGCACTTCACAAGTGCAAAGAGCCCAGCTACAAGATTCCACTCAAAGAAAAAAAGGTTGAGCTGAATAGGGAAATGAGATCACAAGAGCATCAATATAAGTGTTTCTCATTCCAATTTGGCAGCATAGAGGTGCAAAAATCATGAGCTATGAAATAATGAGGGATGTGGATCAGTATATAGGAAAGGGAAAGGTTAAATAGCTGTTTTAGGGCCATTGGAGGAGCTCAGCGGTTGACTTAAATAATCATTGTGACGTTTTGCAGCAGTACCACCAGTTTTGAAAAATCTAAATGTGGGTTTTTTCGGTGTGGCACAAGCCCTATGCCCATGGACAATCTGAAACTGGGTGAAATGAAGATCTAGACTGTCTTAAGGCATGATGAGATATTGCATTTTCACTTCTTGGTTGATTTTGATTAACTAGGGTCACTAACATTAGTAGTAAAATCATCAAGAGGTTTGCAGTATTACATTTGCCCCAGATGTACTAGTCAATTCCAACAAAGGACAAAGGTTGGGAAGTACCTAGAGAATAAATGCAATACCAAGGGAAGAGGGAGTCCTACTTGCACTAACCTATGATGAATGGTAGTGAAGATATCACGCACAACTCCTACATAGAAGTGAGAGGTTCAACAATCCAATGTCTACAAAAAAATACAAGTATAACATCCTCAAAGAAACAATTGATATTGAAAGTAAATAAAACCATAAAAGATGACATTTGTACATGCACTTACCTAGGCCGAAAGAGACAAACTATTGCATCACTAGTGAAGGAAAGGAAACACTCACAGCCCAAGCTGATCCAAGATGGTGCTCATCAAAGTATCCACTTGGGCGTTCTCTAATCAAGGAATGTGGGTGATTTGGAAGTAACAAAGCAAGAGAGGAGGCAACAAACTTCATGATAGAGGAAGCCACTTTGAGACTATGTACCTCTCATACACCAAAGAGCTGAGAAACCACTAGGAACAAATCTGTATACTACTGCATATAGAAGACTCCTAACTCAAGAATTTGTCAAAGCAACAACAATCGTGTGCTACTTTGTGGAGTTGTTGGTCTTGCTAGTTGAAAAGTAATAAATTGTGGCAAATTCATTGCCTCAAGAGTCATCGATAGTCCACGCATAGGTCATTGAACCTCAGTTACCTCTACTACCACTGTCAATGTAAATCACCACTGAATAGAAAAACACACAAACAAGGTGAAGCGGCTTAGGAGGAAGGATTATCTCCAACAGGAAAAATGAAAGCACTGCAAAAGAGTCCAACAACCTAGGACAAATGCTAAGACTAGGACCAACAAACAAGTTGAGGTGTGAACATTGACCCATTTTATAGATCACAACTACCTAATTGGGTGGACCTGATAGGGACAGGGTTGGATTTAGTAAATCACTGACTCAATGCTCCGGGTCTCACCTTTGATAACCCCTTGGTGTCACTCTCTCCACCACACTACCTATAGGTCCCCAATGCTGACTAGGGACCCCTGATACTACTGGCCAACCCTGCTATCATTTTCAAATGCATTACCAAGCCAAACTTGGTGCTCTTCCTCTCTTACTCTCCCTAGCCCTTAATCCTTTTAAAGACTAGTTAACCTCCAATGCTTCCTAACTTGTTTGCAGGGGTGTGCATAGGCTTTCATGGCTTCAAAACTATCTAGGAAAGGTTCTTGAACAATCACCATTTACCATTTCTCCATCGCTTTCACAAAAACCCTACTCTAGGGTTTTGGAAGGGCTACTAGCCTTGAGCCCCTTTTAGGCTTCTTCACCCTAGAAATTCGGTTGGTACTCTCCTACAAAGTTTTGTGCCAAACTTTCTTCTGACACCCTGGTTCAATTTCCAAGCTCTAAAAGATTTTTAGAGTTTAGGACCCTCTATGTCCGTACACAGGCAGAACTCAGTTTTCACACAAAAACTAGGGTTTCCTAGACCATTTTCTTGGTCTGTTTGCTTCTTCCAATCTCCAAATGAGCAGATAACGACTCTGCCTTCTTGCCCAACCTTTGTGAAGACTCCTGCAACCACTACACACTTTTCTTTAATACACATTCATCACCCCTGCCATGTTAGGACTGTGCATCTCACTGTTTTTTCCCAACCGGGCATAGTCTGCTCGCTTAGGAATAGACTCCTTGCATGCTTCTTGAACTCCCACAGACTCCTACTGCTAACATATGTACAGTCATGGAGTTTAGCCTTGTTTCCAACAAGCCCATACTTCTTGGTACGGTGAGGAAACAGTCTAAAACTCCATTTTTTCCAATTTTACCAGTCAAAACAGCAACAAAAGAAAACATAGAATTTACAAGGATAATGGAAAGCAATTAGCAAAACAACTACTGTGCCAACAATGCTTCAAGTGACTACATTACATGCTTATTCAAAACAACAAGAAACCTTGCTCAATTCATCTAAATGCTGTTCCAGGAACAAAACAGAAAAAACAGAAAGTTCACACCCAAAAATCACTGTTTCTTGTTCTTAATCAAATTCACAAACTACAAAATGCTTCCAACTTCACTTCCAGGTCGAGGTTTACTTTTTAAAGGTTCAAAAAGTAGTTGCTTTTCCCTTTGGTCGGACTTAACCACCATCAAAGGCCAAAATTGCTTAAAAGCAACATTTTGGCTTTATTTTCCCAATTCAAGTGATTCCTAAAGAAAACACATTGTGTAACTCATACCATCTACCCTATACTACTGAGCAATCTACATCATAACACCTTATAACACCACAAACTCAAAACTTGATGGTCAACATGACCTTAAAGCATTAAAACACAAAAACCTTCCTAAATCTTCAAATTTTGCCAGGTGTTTCATCATGCTTCCTAGGTGCTCCTGCACCATTCTCCCCCTCTCAGCTCAAACACTAAGGAATGGAAGGAGAGATCAATGATAAGTCAATGCCAAGCTTTTCAAATTGATCTTCTTGTACCCATGTAGCCTCTGAGTCAGGTTTGTTCTTCCACTTGATAAGGTGCTCCATGTACACTTTGTTTCTTGTAGATTTTTGCACTCTTGACTCCAAGATCTGCTCTACCTGAAGCTTATCTTGTTGAGGAAAGTTCACATTACTGATGTCCTTAAAGATTTCCTTGCTGTTCTGTCCCTCATCATGAACTGATCCCTTGTACTTGATCAAATCAGCAACATTGAAAACTGGAGAGATGCCCAAATCTGATGGTAATTCCACCTTATATGCATTCTTGCCATAGTTGGCCAACACCTTGCATGGACCCACTCTCTTCATTTGTAACTTGGTTGACATCCCCTTCTGCAACCTTAACTTGTTAAGGTGGACCATAACATAGTCCCCTACTTGAAACTGCACATCTTTCCTTGACAGATCAACTTTCTCCTTCAACTTGTGGGTTGCTGCTGTGACTATGTGCTTGACCTGCTCCTGGATCTCCTTCATGGTCTAACTGAAGTCTTCTGCATGTCCACTCCTATGCTCCATAGATCCAAGGTCTCTGAGCTCACAAATGCCTCTTGGGTGCATCCCATACACAACCTCAAAAGGACTTTTCCCTGTAGTTCTATTGACACTGTCATTATAAGCATATTCAGCTTGGGAGATAACCATATCCCATGTCTGTCCATACTCCTTAGTTAGACACCTTAGAAGATTACCTAACACTCTGTTAACCACCTCTGTTTGACCATCGGTCTGAGGATGGTAAGCTGATCCAAATGACAGATTTGTACCCAATCTGCTCCATAGAGTCTTCCAAAAGTGACTCATGAACTTCACATCTCTGTCAGAAACTATGCTTAAAGGTAAGCCATGGATCCTTACAACCTCCCTGAAGAAAAGGTGTGCTATGTAGCTTGCATCATGAGTAGTTTTGCAGGGAATAAAGTGACTCATCTTACTAAATCTGTCTACCACAACATAAACACTGTCAAAACCAGTTTTGGTCTTAGGAAGACCTACCACAAAATCCATGCTCACACACTCCCATGGTCTGTTAGGAATGGGCAGGGGCTGATACAAACCAGCATTGCTAGCTCCTCCTTTGGCTTTCATGCAAACTA
Source organism: Sequoia sempervirens (assembly GCA_007258455.2). Classification (NCBI taxonomy): domain Eukaryota; kingdom Viridiplantae; phylum Streptophyta; class Pinopsida; order Cupressales; family Cupressaceae; genus Sequoia; species Sequoia sempervirens. Next base: position 557,639,906 of record VDFB02281492.1, read on the forward strand.
CACACTGCTCCACATATCTTCTAACATCCCTCGGCAACTTGGGCCAATAGTAAAACCTTTGCACTAATTCCAATGTTTTGTTGATGCCAAAATGACCACTAAGACTGCCATTATGCTTCTCTTGAATCAGATTTTCCCTCATTGACCCTCTTGGAACACACAACTGATTACCCATAAATAACAATCCATTTTGCAATGTATACTCAGCATATTGGCTATGAAAATGATTCTCAAAATCATAACATACCTTGTAAGCTTCTGAGAAGTCTTCATCTTCACCATAGAGGTCTTTGAAACTCTCTAATCCAATGCTCTTCAGCTGTATCTCTTGGACTGTCAACAACCTTCTGCTTAATGCATCTGCCACCTTGTTCATTTGCCCTTTCTTGTGCTTGATGGTAAAAGTAAAAGCTTGGATGTATTCCATCCATTTCAAATGCCTATTACTTAGTTTTTCTTGGGTGTTGATATAACTAAGTGCCTGGTTATCTGTGAAGACCACAAACTCTTTGGGTAACAAATAATGCCTCCACTTCCTAAGGGACTGCACTAAAGCATATAACTCAAGATCATAGGTAGAGTACTTTTGCTTGGCTTCATTGAGCTTTTCACTAAAGAAGGCTATAGGCCTACCTTCTTGACTAAGTACTCCTCCTACTGCTACTCCACTTGCATCACACTCAACTGTGAACAACTTGTCAAAACTAGGCAATAACAGAATTGGTTGAGTTGCCACTTCTTGTTTCAGTTTTTCAAACCCTTTATTAGCCTCTTGAGTCCACTTAAACTTTGTTTTCATACCACCCTTGATTGTATCTAGTACTGGTGCACATATACCACTAAAATTCCTTATGAATTTTCTATAGAATTGAGCCAAACCATGAAAACTTCTTACCTCTGTTGCTGTGGTTGGTGTGGGCCAGTTTAGTATGGCTTCCACCTTGCTTGGATCCATCTTCAACATTCCTTGGGATACTACAAACCCCAAATACACAAGCTCTTGCTTGAAGAACTCACACTTCTCAAGGTTGATTGCCAACTTCTCCTCTTGCAACCTTTTAAGAACCATCTCCACATGCTTCAAGTGTTCTTATGCTGTCTTACTGAAAATCAGTATGTCATCAAGATAGACTACCACAAAAATCCCTGTGAAATCCTTAAGCACTTCATTCATTAGTCTCATGAACGTGCTAGGGGCATTTGAGAGGCCAAATGGCATCACTTTCCACTCATATAACCCATCATTTGTCTTAAAAGCTGTCTTCCATTCATCTCCATCTTTAATTCTGATTTGATGGTAGCCACTCTTGAGGTCCAACTTGGTGTAATACTGTGCTCCTCCAAGGCAATCCATCAAGTCTTCTATTCTAGGAATAGGGAACCTATACCTAATTGTGATTCTATTTATTGCTCTAGAATCAGTACAAAGTCTCCACTTACCTCCTTTCTTAGTTGCTAAAACCACTGGCACTGCACAAGGGCTAATGCTCTTTTGAATCAATCCTTGATCCAATAATTCTTGCACTTGCCTAGCTACCTCTAGGTTTTGATCTGGTGTGAGTTTGTATGCTGCTTTGTTAGGTAATGAGGCTCCAGGTATGAAGTCAATTTGATGACTTATTGCTCTCTTTGGTGGTAAAGTTGCTGGTGTACCATCACTAACTATGCTCTTGTACTTATCAAGCAACCTTTGGACTGCTTCTGGTAAGACTATCCTTTCAGCCTTTTCCTCCTCTTTGGGCTGCATCATGATCACATATCCTTCATTCCCTTAGTGTAGATCCTTAAGGAACTCTTTACCACTGCTCAGCATGATATTTGGTACCTTTGACTGTCCCTCATCTTCTTCTAATAGTGACTGCAATTTGAAGGTTCTTCCATCCTTCTTGAATGAGATGGTGTTCTCTTTCCCATCATAAATGGCACTTCTGTCATATTGCCATGGTCTGCCCAATAGTAGATGACATGCATCCATGGGTAATACATCACAAACCAGCTTGTCTTTATAGCCTCCAATTGAAAATTCCACCGTTACTTGCTCATTAACTAAAACACTCTGCCCTTTATTCAGCCATGTGACCTTGTAGGGGTTAGTATGAGGTACCTTCTGCAATTTCAGCTTAGTTACTACCTCCTCTGAGATTATATTATCTATAGAACCAAAATCTACAATGACCTTGCATACTTTACCAAGTATTTGCACCTTACTCTAAAAAGAGCTCTTCTTTGCTTAGGTTCCTCCTTGACTGGTTGTCTGATCAGCACTCTGTTAAACATCAGACTCTCTCCAATTTCAGATTCTATATGATTGATCTCAGTTGCCTTAGGACTCATGGTGTCCTCTTGTGCATAGGCCACTCTCTTTTCATTGCTTGAAGAAGAAGCTTTCTCCGGGCATCTATAAGCAGGGTGGCCTAGTTGGTTGCAATGGTAACACTTCATTGCTTGAAGAAGAAACTCTCTTTTCATTGCTTGAAGAAGAAGCTTTCTCCGGGCATCTATAAGCAGGGTGGCCTAGTTGGTTGCAATGGTAACACTTCATACTTGCAAAATAAGAGTTGCTCCTGCCTGCTCCTCTTCCTCTGTTTGAACCTCCTTGAGGTCCTCTTCCTCTGTTAAATCCTCCTCTTGAAGATGTTTCACCTCCATGCTCAGTGAGTTTTGATTCTCCTTGGTTTCTTTGGTCACTACCTCTTCCTTGGTAGCCACCACGCTGTCCTCTTTGATCTCTTTGATCCCTGCCTTTGCCTCTGCCCCTAGAAGCCTGATCTTGCTTCCTCTTGGTCCTTTCTTCAATCTTGATAGCCAATTGATAACATTGGTGTACTGTCTTGGGACTTAGTAAGGCCATTTCCTCTTGGATATTCCACTTCAAACCATTGAGATACCTAGCCACTTTGAGGCTCTCCTCCTCTGTCACATTAGACCTCATACAAAGCTTTTGAAACTCCTCAGTGTAAGTGTTTACATCTTGGTCTTTCTGCCTTAGACTTTGCCTCTTCTTGTGCAATTGGATCTCATAGTCATCTGGCATGTAGGCTTCTTTCACTTTAGCAACCATTCCTTTCCAAGTTGATATGGGCTGTTTGCCTTCTTTCTCCCTTTCAGTCTGAATAAACTTCCACCATGTCAAGGCTGATCCTCTCAATCTTGACTTAGCAACCTTCACCTTCTGAGCTTCAGTGACTCCATCACACTCAAAGTGGTTCTCCATGCCTTCTATCCAGTCCATGACTAGGTCAGGTTCCATCTTTCCACTAAATAGTGGTATGCCTTCAAGTGCTTTTCCACTCAAGGCTTTCAATGCCTTCAAGAAAGGCTCCTCCTTCAAAATAGGGTCAGGTACAGGGGTCTTATCCTCCTCTGCTATCTCTTCTTCTTTTGGAATTCTTCCCTCAAACTGTGCACTCCTCACTGCTGCCTCAAGTTGGGCTATTCTTTCCCTCAACTGCTTATTGTCTTCTTCTTGCTCTTCAACCATCTTAGCCAGTTCTGCATTGGTCACCATGGTGGAAGAATCACTTGACTCAATGTCTAACATGCAAGATTTCTTTCCCAAATCTTTCACTTGCTCTGATACCAATCTGATAGGGACAGGGTTGGATTTAGTAAATCACTGACTCAATGCTCCGGGTCTCACCTTTGATAACCCCTTGGTGTCACTCTCTCCACCACACTACCTATAGGTCCCCAATGCTGACTAGGGACCCCTAATACTACTGGCCAACCCTGCTATCATTTTCAAATGCATTACCAAGCCAAACTTGGTGCTCTTCCTCTCTTACTCTCCCTAGCCCTTAATCCTTTTAAAGACTAGTTAACCTCCAATGCTTCCTAACTTGTTTGCAGGGGTGTGCATAGGCTTTCATGGCTTCAAAACTATCTAGGAAAGGTTCTTGAACAATCACCATTTACCATTTCTCCATCGCTTTCACAAAAACCCTACTCTAGGGTTTTGGAAGGGCTACTAGCCTTGAGCCCCTTTTAGGCCTCTTCACCCTAGAAATTCGATTGGTACTCCTCTCCTACAAAGTTTTGTGCCAAACTTTCTTCTGACACCCTGGTTCAATTTCCAAGCTCTAAAAGATTTTTAGAGTTTAGGACCCTCTATGTCCGTACACAGGCAGAACTCAGTTTTCACAAAAACTAGGGTTTCCTAGACCATTTTCTTGGTCTGTTTGCTTCTTCCAATCTCCAAATGAGCAGATAATGACTCTGCCTTCTTGCCCAACCTTTGTGAAGACTCTTGCAACCACTACACACTTTGCTTTAATACACATTCATCACCCCTGCCATGTTAGGACTGTGCATCTCACTGTCTTTTCCCAACTGGGCATAGTCTGCTCGCCTAGGAATAGACTCCTTGCATGCTTCTTGAACTCCCACAGACTCCTACTGCTAACATATGTACAGTCATGGAGTTTAGCCTTGTTTCCAACAAGCCCATACTTCTTGGTACGGTGAGGAAACATTCTAAAACTCCATTTTTTCCAATTTTACCAGTCAAAACAGCAACAAAAGAAAACACAGAATTTACAAGGATAATGGAAAGCAATTAGCAAAACAACTACTGTGCCAACAATGCTTCAAGTGACTACATTACATGCTTATTCAAAACAACAAGAAGCCTTGCTCAATTCATCTAAATGCTGTTCCAGGAACAAAACAGAAAAAACAGAAAGTTCACACCCAAAAATCATGGTTTCTTGTTCTTAATCAAATTCACAAACTACAAAATGCTTCCAACTTCACTTCCAGGTCGAGGTTTACTTTTTAAAGGTTCAAAAAGTAGTTGCTTTTCCCTTTGGTCGGACTTAACCACCATCAAAGGCCAAAATTGCTTAAAAGCAACATTTTGGCTTTATTTTCCCAATTCAAGTGATTCCTAAAGAAAACACATTGTGTAACTCATACCATCTACCCTATACTACTGAGCAATCTACATCATAACACCTTATAACACCACAAACTCAAAACTTGATGGTCAACATGACCTTAAAGCATTAAAACACAAAAACCTTCCTAAATCTTCAAATTTTGCCAGGTGTTTCATCATGCTTCCTAGGTGCTCCTGCACCACTTCGGTCCCTAAAAACTTGTGGAATCATTAAGTGTAGTAATTTGTTCCCCACTTCGCCTTACTTGGAAATTGACTTATCAAGCCAATCAACCAAGTTTCGTCAACAATTCTACAAGTCTACCTCGCCTTTTGAAGAACTGCAATATGTTCCAGTTCTTCTAATACTCTTGGAGAAAATCCTCAACTAAAGCAGCAAGATTTGTTCTTCCTCATCCAACATTGAGAGCTCAAATAAACAAAGTTTGTCAACATTTAGAGTGAATAGATTAATGTAAGGTGGCAAATCAAGATGAAAAACATTTTTTCCTACTTGCTCAAAATGAGAAATGGTCCATAACTCAAAGATTTCAATGCTCTAGCTTTGTCTTTGGACTCTTTCTTTATCCAAGTATAACCATACACCATCCACCTTGAACTTATGCTCAACATGGTGTTGATCATCTCTTCTCTTGTACTTGTCTGAATTCTATTTTAGTTTCTCTTGCACTTAAAGATGTATTTGTCAAATGCATTCAATGAACTATTCAACCTTTGAGTCTTCATTTTCTCCATCCTTATGTGGTTATCCCTTAACAACATCTAGGAGACTAGGAGGTAGGTAGTGAAACAATGTCATGAATGGTGACAATTGGTAGAAACATGTATTGCCCAGTTGTAGGAGTGTTGTAAGTAAGCAAGCCTCTCATCCCATGCCTATGGATGCCTCTAATTATATCCTCTTAGTAGTTGTACCAACATTCTATTAACCACTTTCATTTTCCCATCCATTTGGGGATGGAAAGTGATGGACCTTTTGAAATGGATGTCCATATTTTTCCACAAGGCACACCAAAAATTTTCTAAAAACCTTGAATCCTTGTATGATACAATACTCTCGAGCAAACCAAAATAAACCCAAACATTTGTAAAAAACAACTCAGCTGCATCCTTACTTTTGTCCTTTTGCATGGAACAAGAACACACATTTTGTATTGTTGTTGTTGCCACCAACATTCAAACCCCCATTGGGCCATTATGCTTGTGGGCTTTGTGCCCCTGTTGGTCAACTAAACTCACAATTTGGACCACTTGCATTAATGCAGGGGATGAGGTTTCCTGTTCATGACCTCAACTCACTCAAGCCAGCCTAAAATTCCCACAATTTATCAATCACAAGAAAAAAAACACACATTTTGCTAAAACCAATCAACCAACACAAAGAGATAGTCATGCCCCTTCTGTTAGTTTTTATGATCAGATTTGCATGCACAGAAATTAATTTAAAATCACAACACAATACACAGCAGATACCCTGGGAAAACCCTCCTCTTGAGGGAGAAAAACCCAGCCAATAATATCTCTTATATTATTGAGTCAATAAAGAAGTCTCCTTTTACAATTTAGGCCAATATGAGAGCCTAATACATGCACAACAGTCTGATGCAACAAACTGAAACAAATTGATGAAGAGCACAGCCTGCAATATGATAAACACCTTCTTCAATGGTAAACTCGACTGCCTCAAGAGAACTCGTACATACAGAAATGATATCGAACTTAACTTCATTATTAATGAATGAAACTCAACAAGAATATATACATGTATGAAGGAGAGACGTGTCTCTTCAAGTAGCAAGTCGGCCTTGATAAGTAATATAACATTTGATAATCAAGGAGTCGGCCACCAATAAAATAAAGTCTCTTCATAAAGAATCGTGCCTAAGGGAATGAGGTTGGCCTCATTAACTCTTCATTAAATGATGACTCTTCAATAATCATAAGCTCGTGCCTCTTGATACATATAAATTAAATAGCCTCTTAGCTATTATTTAATTTATCAAATGAAGTAAAGGAGAAGCTGGAAGAAATACGACTGAAGTTGCTTTTAATCATCAACACTCCCTCTCAGCTAGGGAGGATTACTTCCAGCTGCATAAGACAAATCACCTCATCGTGATGTCTACCACTATGGCTACAACCATAAGTGAAAGAGAAGAATATCACCTCATCATGATATCAGATATCACCTCAACATGATATCAACCATAATGGCCACAACCATACTATGGTGTGTACAAGTGTTCATCACTTGCGTGATGTTGTCACCTCAACATGACTTTCACCATGGCTCTCCCAGAGGGTGAAACACAAGTACAAGATGTGTCATGGAGTCACACACATGACATCCACCATGACTCTCTCAGAAGGTGGAAACAAGGGCTTTCACCTCAAATCTCAAAGAGAAATGCATTAACAAGGGATTTCACCTCGAACTTCTCTCACAGAGAAGAACTCATTAATCAAGGAATTTCACCTCAAACTTCTCACGCAGAGAATAACTCATTAAATAAGGGATTTCGCCTCGAACTTCTCTCGCAAAGAAGAACTCGTTAACAGGCTCACTGATACTAAGACTCTTTCTCAGTTAAGGCTGGATTCTCCACCATACCAAGCTTATCTCAAAAGTACACAAACTTGATTCTGGAGAGAGGCTTGGTGAGAATGTCAGCCGTCTGCTCATCAGTGTTGATGTACCTCAACTGTATAGCATTCCTCAATACCATATCTCTGATATAATGGTATTTAATCTCAACATGCTTGGTTCTGTCATGAAACACAGGATTGACAGAAGGCTTCATGCAACTCTGGTTATCACAATGAATGATAGTAGGCTCCATTGATTGTCCAAACAATCCTGCAAGGAGCTTACGAAGCCACACTGCTTCCCGAGCTGCCATACAAGCTGCAATATACTCTGCCTCTGCTGAACTCAACGCCACAGATGACTGCTTCCTGCTGTACCAGGATGTCATAGCAGAACCTAAACTGAAGCAACAACCAGAGGTGCTTTTCCGATCTGAGACATACCCTGCCCAATCAGAATCAGTATGACCATGCAGCTCCAAGTCTGCATCTGAAGAATATCTCAACCCATATCCAACTGTACCACGCAAGTATCTCAGGATATGTTTAGCTGCAACAAGATGTATCTGTCTCGGTTCACACATGAACTGACTAAGTGCACTCACAGTATAACAGATGTCTGGTCTAGTGTTAACTAGATACATCAAGGACCCAATCAACTATCTGTACATAGTATGATCCACCAGATCTAAACTAGCTGCAGCCCCTTTTAACTTCTGCAAATTTGGACTCCATCAGTGTAGACATGGATTCACAATCCAACAATGAACTCTTCAGGATGTCCAAAAGATCTCAATAGGCCTCTACCATACTTCTAAACCAAGGAAGTACATCTTCAGGTTCAGTAGGCTCCCTCTGAATCTTCAAGTACTTGCATCAACCTTCTGACCTCTTCATCCAGGATTGCCTGCAATGCTTGCCTTAGAGCACACCTCTGAAATTGAAAAGAGTTCAAGATTGTCCTCCTCAACCTCAACCCAAATCACTCTATTCTGAATAGGTTTGCGGAGCTACCAATGCCAAATACAGATAGATTATCTTGTACAATTCTATTCTCAGCAGCTGAAAAGGTCTTCCAAGGACTTTATCATTGGCCTTGCAACGCTGCAACCTTCACTTCTTCTCAGTGAGTCACAAAACTCCCTCTTGATCCCTGCCTCAGAGATTGCAAAGAAGACTTCTAGAAGTGAACTCCCTCTAGCCACCAACTCAGTCCCATGGCTGCAAGTTATGACTCCATGCTTGATCATTTCTTTGGTCAGCATGACTTCCTCACAAGATGCCTTGAGCTTTTCATCACTAAGCAATCTCTCATCACCTTCTTGCTCCTGGAACTGTCCTGAAAGCATTAGAGAGAGATTACAACAGTTTACAACTATCCAAAGAAATATCAAGGCTAGAATCATACAAGGTTTACTATTCCAAGTTATAGCAAGAATACAGAATAATTTATGAACAATATTAAATCATGAATAAATAAATAAATCAACCTGAAAGAGAAATATATCAAAAAAACAAACTGAAGGGATAAAGAACTTATCTTTATTGAATTTTGATATAACTCTTTCTTCCATCTTTTGCTCCTCTCGAGAGTGCTAAGCTCAACACAATCAAAAGACAATTTGAACAGCTACAGATTTCTTGAATGCATTATGCAGTTAGCATGTAGAACCAACTCTCTCCAAGAGTTCAAGGCTCTATCCCAGTGCATGCATTAGAGAATGATATCGATGTGACCAACTAATCACCATCGAAATTTCAATTCTTCTTTTATTTCAGAAATCTTCATGAAATAAATTGCAATAAATGAAATCTTCAAAGGATCTTATGCTAGGAACACAATCCAAGAGAAACCACTATCTCTCTTTACTAATTACAAGATCCAACTAAATGATATAACTCAGCAAACAAAGAATACTTATCTCTAAATATTTTGATGGATGCAGTTAATGATCACAGTAAGATACACTGCTCTTGTGCTTAGATTTGTCCACAACCTTCATGGTTTGAACACAGGCCCCTGGCAAGGTTAATTTGAACATGGCCTTGACCGTTTACGGTGCACTTTGTTTCCAACTGCAATCCACCAGATTATGCAACATGCTTACTAGCATCACCCAGAGTGTTAGAGATAAATAAGGTCATCACTTATAACCTTTATCAGATCTACACAGGCTTAGCAGACTGAGTTTCACAAAAAAAAAAAAAAATATAAACAACAACAAAGAAACAAATACTTATCTCTTGCTAGATTTGAATTCCTTGCAATCCATCAAAAGATCATTACTGATCTTGCACTTAAGGTCAGAGATAGACTTCATAAACTCTTCATTCTAGAAGTCTCAAGGTTGAGACCTAGTATGACCACACCAATTTCTCAGGATTACATCAACCTTCCAATGACACACAGATCAACTGATCATCGCCCTTAGCAGTCACGGGTCAAGGTAACTTTTCCTTAATGCCAGAAATGTATCCAGGGACAACAAGATGATCTAGTGCTAACAAAATAATATTTGAGCTCAGAAGACGTGAAACGGATAGAAGGCCAAGAACAATACAGGTTCATTCCTTCACTGTATCAACATACTCAATATTCTCAATATTCAGCGATATACTTGATAACTCCCTACAAATCGATTACATGAAATGATGACGCCAATGAGATCTCCTAACAGCAGGTTAAGTAATCACAAGGCTCTGAGATCGCAAGCTGTATTCAGGAAGAGAAGTTCGCACTAAGAATGGATAGACAAAAGCCATTGAACTCCTATTGGGCTGTCGGCTCAATAAAACCTGCCTCTTGCAATCTATATCCTTCTGTAGATGATTTGCTGCTTCTAAATAATCAATGAAATGATGGGATGCCACTGACCCTTTCGACACTATGTTGGATTTTTATGATCAATTTGCATGCGAAATTAATTTAAAAAGCAACACAATATTAGGAGATACCACGGGAAAACCCTCTCTTGAGGGAGAAAACCAACCAATATGCCCATATTATTGAGTCAATGAGAGAGAGATACTCCTTTTACAATTTAGGCCAATACTTGAGAGAGCCCCACAATACATGCACAACAGTCTAATGCAACAGACTGAAACAAATTGATGAAGAGCACAGCCTCCAATATGATAAACACCTTCTTCAATAGTAAACTCAACTGCCTCAAGAGAACTTGCACATACAGAAATGATATCGAACTTAACTTCATTATTAATGATTGAAACTCAACAAGTATATATACATGTATGAAGGAGAGACGTGTCTCTTCAAGTAGCAAGTCGGCCTTGATAAGTAATATAACATTTGATAATCAAGGAATTGGCCACCAATAAAATAAAGTCTCTTCATAAAGAATCATGCCTAAGGAAATGAGGTTGGCCTCATTAACTCTTCATTAAATGATGACTCTTCAATAATCATAAGCTCATGCCTCTTGATACATATAAATTAAATAGCCTCTTAGCTATTATTTAATTTATCAAATGAAGTAAAGGAGAAGCTGGAAGAAATACGACTGAAGCTGCTTTTAATCATCAACACCTTCTTGGATAACCCTCCTATAATGTCCATAGAAATATTTTCCCATGGACAAGAAGTTACAAGTAGTGATTGATATAGCCCCAACATCCAGTTATAAGGTTTATTCACACCACAATTTGCAACTCCTTATGAATTTTGAGATATCTACTTGCATATATGGCCAATAAACATACCATAGGCCAGAGATGGCCTTGGTGACCCCAAAATATCCATCACTTTGGAGGTATGAGCCTTCCTCGAGAAGAGCAACCTCCTTTCCTTGGGCACACACAATTTCCCCATTTTGAAGAGCAAACTTTCTTAGATATGAAAAATCAATTTAAGATGCAAATTCATCAATTCTAGCTTTCTTTGATTTCTTTCACAAGTCTCCAAAGTCCTCATCATGTTTGCAGTCTGCTACATATACCTCTTTTGGAAAGGGTTCAAGTAGAGAGTGTGCATGCTGCTGTCAACCGTGGTAGTTTAGAAAACACATCAGTAAGTGTATTTGTAACATCACTCTTGTATTCAATGACCAAGTGGAATTGTTACAAAAGCCCATCCATTGGTAATGGCATGCTTCTTGTATCTTTGGTTGTGCTTGCAAATACTGGAGTTGTCGGTGGTCCATGTGGAAAATCATCTCCTTTTGTCATGTCCCCGAACTAGTAACATTGAAATAAGTGATATTGGAAAACAAGTAAATAAAATAAATATTTAAAATACAGATATATCATTACTACTTAATATTATTATTATTATAATGACCATCAATCATATTACAATTATAATTATCAAAAAGATAATAATTGTAATTATAAAATATGAATCAGTTAACAATTTGAATATCACAAATAAATATTAAAATATATATTTAAAATTAAATATAAAACACAAACATAAATAATATTGATCGTTAATTCTCCATCGGGCTATTTTCACCGCTATCGACATTATTCATTGAAGATTCTAATACGTCATCGATTATCGATAGCCAGGGAAATTCACATTATCAGGGACATTACAGTCGGAGGATCAATAAGACATATCGGGTTTGGTTCTAAAGATTACCGCCACTACAATATCTTGGTCAATATTATCGGGATTCATCTTCTGGCTCCACAACATATCGTGAAATACAATATATCAGGACTAAGAACGTCTTCTGGCGCTACAGTATCAATGACAGGAAGTCGACTAAACTCATCGAAAGTCTTTTGTCCCAATTCTGTGATTTACTCTTCAATTAATAGCAATGCATATACTTATGCAGCTATCATCTCTGAAGAATAGCTATTGGATCAAGTGCACTAAGAGGAGGTTGTTCGGGCCTTATCATCTATTGCCCCGACTAATGAGAAGAAGAATCGAATGGAAAGGACGATCATGCAGCTAGAAGCAGCGAACTTATTTAAGGGAAATCGGTGATAGAGTAAGGAGATCGCAATAACTAATGAGGCAGCAATTAAAGAAACAATGATTATATTTAGCAATAATCAATCATAACTAAAAGTCATGATCGTTGGATGGTCATCACAATCCAAAGAGGTGTGTCTCTTATGGGTGAGACATAGACATACAAAATGGTATTGAGAAGTGAAGGGAAGGCATCAAAATGAGGTCTACTTGATACATATTATACAGCAGATCCATATACCCCAAGGAGCCACGTACAGCCATATAAGATACATGAATAACGTACAGCCATATAAGATACATGAATAACTTACCAAATCAGAAATAGAAACAAAGTAATCACTTGGGAGTAAGGTGAAAATCAGAGACAGTCATCTAAGTTGAAGTATCTCAATTTCAGTTGCAAAAACTTGAAGAAACCATTCAGATATTACTACCCTATTAATGCCATAGTCTTAAACATATTTTACAGCAGGAGTTTAGAGGGATTCAGTAGGAACAGCGGTTACCTTTTCCTATCAATCTGCACTCTTGAATCAACTTACCACTTTATATTCATCTTCAGGGAATCAGAAAATAGGTGATTCCTGTTGAATATTAATCAGAATCGCCTATAAGAATTTTGGTAATCTGCAACCAGAAATAATCAGATTGGTCCAAAGGCTGAGACTTATCTTGTTTGAAGCCTTTAAGTGGTGAGTTACAATCCCAACTACCTTAAGCTTGTGATTCTAGGACCTCCTTGCATAAGAACAATCCCCATACCATAGTAGCTTGCATCCATTTCCACCTCAAATGGTTGTTACAAATTAGGCAATGCTAGTATGGGTGCATGGCCTATTTTGTGCTTCAACTCCTCAAACATTTTTTGCTGCACTTTACCCCATTTAAATTCTTTACCATAGTTTGTGATAGCATGAAAAGGTGCTGCTATGCACAAGAAGAACTCAATTAACTTTCTGAAGTATTGGATTGCCACAATGAAGCTCTTTGTTGTAGTGACATTTCATGGTTTAGGCCACTTCATCATGGCTTCCAAATTTGCTGGTTCTATGCATATCACTCCATCTCCAACCACATGTCCAAGACAGAGCAGTGATTGTTGTGCAAATTCGCACTTCTTGAGATTCACTAATATCTTGTTCTACCTTAGACTTTCAACACTTTTCTTAGGTGCTCATAATAGGTCCTAATGAAAACCAGTATCTTGTCCAAGTAAACAATAACACAATCATCAATAAGTGGTCTCAATACCTCATTCATAAGCCTTATGAAAGTTGTTGGTTCATTGCATAATCCGAATGAAAGCAATAGCCCCTCAAAGAGACCTTATCTAGTCTTGAATGCTGTTTTCCATGTCATCCCCATTGATTCTGACCCAACTTGAGATCCAATTTTGTAAAATATTTAGCTTGTTGCCACTAATCTAAAAGATCATCAAGCAAGGGTAATAGATCCTATTCTTGATTATTATCTTGTTTGGCACTCTATAGCCCATGCACATGTGCCATTTTTCATCCTTTTTTGGTACCGCGACTATGGTAGAACCATATGGAGTTGCTGGGTCTGATCACTCCATGTTCTGACAATTATTTCAGATGACTGTTAACTTCATTTTCCTTCAAAATACATGGACAGGAGAGGCCTATATTAGGAAGCAAACAATAGGGTAGCAATTCTATCTCATGCTCAATCGCCCTATGGGGAGGCAGTCCCTTTGGCTCTTCAAAGAGCTCACTAAAGTGACGTATCAGCTGTTCCATAGCCTTCTTCTCTTTGCAGGTACATAACCCATTTATGGTCTTTACCTCAGCCACTCACTTTTCTTGCTTAACCTGCAACATTAGCAATTCAAATTTGCCCCTAGCATTAATCAAACACCTTGCTTGATCTGCAATTACCACAGAAACTTTGGTCTGTAAGAGATGGCATCTCTCTCATAGAGATAGTGTTTCAAAACACCACATCACAAACATCCAATAGAATGACATCAACAATCATCTCATCCTTGAAGTCTATAGAAAGTCCAAAATTGATCACACATTGAACATTGACTGAGATTTCTACAACTTGTTTCAGATAACCCAGAGAATATGGACTTGGGTATTTCTCAGTTTGCTATCGAAGCTCATAAACTCGAGATTGAGATAATCAAGAATCAAATAGTGCATCTACCTCTCACTCCTTGAGCTTTAGGTTGATGTGAAAGAGCTTAGTCACCCAATTCTCATCTTGAGCTTCACTTCTACCCAGATGGTGCCTTTCCTCATGGTGGCACATGACAAACGTACATCTAAATCAAAGATGCACTCTATCATCTTCATCTTCTTGCTACAAGAAACATTCTTGCTCTTTTTATACTTCTTAAAAGAGTGCAGCTACATCAAAGGTGCACCCTAACTTATTTACATTATCGCTACATGAAGCATTTGTGTTCTTTTTGTACATCTTAAAAGGGTGCAACTCTAGATTGAGATTCTAACAAGCCTCTTCATTCTGTCCTTTGTCACGATGTTTGCAAAAACGCTTTTCTTTATCCCTATCTCCTTGGTCTTCACAGTGTGTTAGGATTCTTTTTGCCCTTCCACTTGCCTTTCCCTTTGCTTGAGTATTCATTTTGCTGCTTTTCCTTCCTCCCCTGTTGTTTTTGCTGATAAGAGGAGGTTTTCTTGTCATCCATCTCAAAATTTTGAGGTTCAACAATCAAAATATCCTTTCTAAAGTGCCCAAACAGCCCTCATGTGTACTTCATCAGCACCTCCCTATCCATCACATCCTTGCCAAGCTGAACTGCTTTCTTACAAAACTCATTTTTGTACTTTTGGAGCCTTTGGCCTTGTCTTTGAAGGCATAAGTGCCATTGTATGGATCTGTCCTCCTCATAACATAGGGAGTTAAACTATTTCCCCAACAAGTCTTTAAAATCCTCCCATTTGGAGATCGGTGAGACTTTTCTCAAATGCAATGAGGTACCATGAGTTTTGTACCAACTGGAAAGTTTCAAATGTGCAAAAGAGACTTGCTGCTGTGAATTTATCTTGTGCAAACCAAAATAGACCTACATTTCTCCAATCCATTGGTCCAATTTATTTGCATTAACCTCACCATCAAAAGGTTGGGTATCAATTTTTTGCCTCTGCCTTGGAGAGGCATTGTTTCCACCTGAAGATCTCTCTCATTGTTAAAAATTAATCTTCTTGGACTGCTCCCCTTGTTTTTGTTCCTTTTCTATACCAAGCTTCTGAGTTATAGCTTGAAGAACTCTCTCAAGCAAGTCAATTTTGTGCATAGACCTAAAGATTCTTGAAACATCCCTTCCAACTTTCTGAACCTTTTTTCTCCATCATCCATATGTCTGGCTCCTTCCCTAGCCATTCTTCTTTGTGCTCTATTCCACTCCCTACTACCAGTCTCAAGCTCAAATGAACGCAAATCTCCACTTCCACTCAACCTAGTAAAGGTCATAACCCTAAAATTTCACCAAACTAAAAAGCAATGCCAATAGGTAATTCTAACCTGGTCTAATACTACTTGATCCATAAACTAAGAGAGATTCCCCTTAACGACTCATCAGATATCTAAGATTGTATCCCTTCTTAACCACCTCAAGAAACAATTTTAAAGTGTAAATCCAAACACTAACACAATTCAAACATCTTTTGCACTATCAAAATCGTCAGAAAACATGAATATTGTTATAGAAACATAAATATTGTTATAGAAACATAAAGAAAGGACATAGCAATGAGGTTACCCTAGAGAAACCCTAAAAAAGGAAAAACTCTAGCAAGAGGGAGCATTTTTTCTCCTCAATTCACAACATGTCAACACAACCCCTCATCATGTTTTCACAACTTGTAAGACCTTACAATGGTGTCTGCAACCTCCAAAACCCTACTCCACAATGGAAAAACCTACCAAATGAGCTTACAATAAGGATAACAAGAGAGCCAATCCTTGCACAAGGTGAAGAATAGTGTTAATTGGTCTCCAATAGCCTCCAGTGGCACCAAAAGACATTTCCCATGCTTAGAAGTCAAATTGAACCATCCAAAACCCTTCACATTCCATGCTCTATTTACACAATGATAAACTTGCTACTTGCTCCAAGAGGTGATTTCAAAAACATGGTAGAGATGATTTCACTACTTTC
>VDFB02281492.1:557656586-557840467 GCA_007258455.2 Sequoia sempervirens
CTTAATTAATCCTCACAAATTTATACATATAAAATTCAAGTATCATAGATATTCAAATGTTAAAAAACACCATGAAATGAAGACTGAAGGAGCCACAACACAGTATTTATGAGTGGAGAAAAAACCACTATAAAAATTTACTTCATTAAACCTCATTGGCAGATCAAAATCTTATTGGTTACATTCAATGTCTCAGTGACATTGTACAACTTACAGACACTATATAAACATAATACTCCTATTTTCATATACTTATACTATTTTCCCCTTCCTTAATTGCAGTCCTTTTGGAAGGGAAGGGACCTCCTATAGGGGCTTGACTCATTTAATCCCCTTGAAAATCCACATATTTATCGCCGCTATTGGATTTGGCTCCTCCAAACTCTTCCTCACTAGTATTCACCTTCGACTTCTCCAATTTGGAGTTGTAGCCTAAAAATAAGGTTTCAAAATTTGCACATCAAAAACTCAGAAAATTCAATATTACAAGAGAAAATCTGTCATTATCTCTCTACATGGTGTTGTTTTATTAAGATAGCATGTTATTGAATAATTGATCTAATAGTTGATTTTTGTATGAATGCAAGTATTCTTGTATATTCCACACCTTGTAAATTTTCCACAGGTTATAAATAAAGGGAAACCTCCCCTGATGATTTTCACAAAAAGTATAGGATGTTGCACTTACATGAAGTATGTCCACTGGGTTGAAAGCTTTTGTGACCTTCCCTTGTGACATGTTCATTTCCATGACACTCAACCCTCCATGTAATGTTATCAAATTTCTGGAACAACCTCATACCAATTAGAAGGCTAATTTGAATCATCAATGATAAAATAATAATAACAATAAATAAAGAGCTTGCCACCAAAATGATCATTAATCAGGAAGAGAAAAAAATCTAAGACTAAATTTTAGTACTAGAGGTTGATAAGTTCTCAACTAATATGCCATCTGGAAAACACTGCCAAAAAAATCAGGGCGAGGTTAGTCAACTGTATCTTTCACAACATCAGTTACAATAGCAGTTACAAGTACTAAGAACAAAAGCCCTGTCATAGACTCAGATCAAGAATTTCAATTTATCAGTAACTTTCCTAAATCAACTAAAATAGAAAACCATTTATACAAAGACAAAATGCAAAGCAAATAAGAATGTTACCTAGAATAGCATGGTGTAACTCATTAACATTTCTGTGAAAAAAAATAGTAGATACAAATTACAATGGATGGTACAACTACTGCAAGTATCTGATAATAGTTAACACCCTTCTTGAGCACTTGATCTGTTTGTAACCTAAGATGATTCACTATGCTTTGGCTATCTTCTTGTTATATTCCAATAACTAGAGAATATATGTAGAATGTACAGCCTTGGTGTTAACATAGACCCAAAAATCAACTTCTAATACCATCTACAATCTACACTTTCAAGTTGTAAAATTGGAACTACGTTCAAGTTGATCACTCTCTTTGAGACTAATACTAGTCATTTTTGTAGCTGTTGGAACACATCAAAATTAAATAAATCAACTGAAAAAAGAGTAGAACAACAACCTAACACAAGTTTGGATCAATAACACCCTAATAACTAGTGTAATTAGGGTACCTACAACCATTGATAGGTCCAAGATACTTAAAATCATTGATGTAAGTGTATCGAAATATTTTGGTAACTCCCTCACATGTAATGGTACATTCCAATCATCGATGTGGAAGATCTCAGTTGTTGTGTTTTGATATCATGTTAAATTATGGTATATGGATTGCAATATTGCAGGATATGCACAAAATGGATTTGTTGAAAAGGCTTTAGAGACTTTCAAGAAAATGCAATTGGCAGGTGTAAAGGTAGATTCCACAACCTTTTCCAGCATACTCCTTGCCTATAATAAAACTCATCAAATGGATTATTCTTAGCATCATAAAATTGAAAAAAAATGATTGACCTGAAGTAAAGAAAACAATTAAATAGCACAAAGTGAATGAGACGCAAAGAATTGTTACGATTAACATTTCACTTGGAAATTGGAATTGTCATGTTGCTTTCACAATAGAGCAACATGTGATAAGGGGTTCTCCTCATAAAAGCTTCAAACTCATCCATTCATGAAAGAATCTCAAAGCATTTCCCACAAATCACTACAAAAGATACATGGTGAATCCTTACCATAAATCATGGATTTTTTGTTTTAGTAATGGACCATTTTTTTCTCAAGGCCACACCATTTTGTTGGAGACTGTAAGGAGTTGTGGATTCCTCTTGGCCAATTGAGAGTATGCTCCCATTTGAATTGAGACTAACCACCATAGTTTACAATATCAAATGGACCACCACCTTTGTTCTCTCTAGGAGAGGAGACCAAGCAGAATTTTTTTAGTGTCATGTATACCATGAAATCCATGGGAGGCACCAATTATTATATCATAGTTACCAAACTCATACTTAACATGGACATTTGGCTCAACCTCAAACTCAACATGGAAACTCAACACTAACTCAAAATTTTGAAAAAATCATGATATATAGAGATTTTTTAAGGCACATATTTTCCTATACGTTCCTCCCTAAATTAATTTTAAAAATTATAAAAACCAAATCAATTGCAAGCTAATTTGAGTACAGAATGCCTAAAAGAGATGCCATCTCATGGAATACAATGATTGTGGGATATGCAAAAATCCATCTCATGAAATACGATGATTGTGGGATATGCAAAAAATGGATTTGCTAAAAAGGCTTTAGAAACTTTCAAGCAAATGCAATTAGCAGGTCGCTGCAAGTGTGAAGCCAAATTCCACGACCTATGCCAGCATCCTCCCTGCCTATGCCAAAATGGGAGCTTTGGAGCAAGGTTTGAACATCCATTAAAGCATAATAGATGGGGAATTTATGTCAGATATTATGGTTGGAACTGCTTTGTTATACATTAAAGAAAAATGTGGAAATGTACACAAAGCACACAAACTCTTTGATTGGATGCTTCAAAGAGATGTCATATCGTGGAATGCAATAGTTGTAGGATATGTCCAAAATGGATTTTTTGAAAAGGATTTAAAAACTTTCAAGCAAATGCAATTAGTAGGTGTGAAGCCAAATTCCATGGCCTATGCCAACATCAAATTTTAGGGCCTATGCCAACATCCTCCCTCCCTGTGCCAAAATGGGAGCTTTGGAGTAGGGTTTGAACATCCATCAAGCATAATGGATGGGGGATTTCTATTAGATATTATGGTTGGAAATGCTCCACTAGACATAAATGCAAAATGTGGAAATGTACACAAGGCACACAAACTCTTTGATGGAATGCCTCAAAGAGATGTCATCTTGTGGAATGCAATAGTTGCAAGATATGCACAAAATGGATTTGTTGAAAAGGCTTAAAAAACTTTCACAAAAATGTAATTGGCAAGTGTAAAGCCAAATTCTACAACCTTTGCTAGAACAGGAGATCATTAGCGAGAATGATAAACATTGGCTGGACTCAATGCATTGTCCCCTCGATGCTCCGATAGTACTTAGGTGCAAAATTCATTGGGAAGAGAATTTAATATCGGCGGGAGTTGGCTCAATGTCTCCCCAATACAACGATATGCATCAATCTCCATCGTGGACACTATGATTTGTCGATGGGAGTCATTGGTAAGTTCCTCTGATGGGTTGAAAGGATAAGTCGCAATGGAAAGGTAAAAATCCATTGGCTAAAGAAACACCTATTAGTGAAACAAAGGAGCCAGTCCCACCGATAGCCCGAAAATAATGAAAACAGTAAAGGTGTGGAAGCATTGAAGAGAATCCAATATCGACGGGAGTAATGTTGAAGTCTCACCAACTGCCCAACAACACTTGAATCGGAGAAAACTTCACATCTGATTGCAATTATTGTTGGATATGCACAAAATGGATTTGTTGAAAACACTTTAGAAACTTTCAAGCAAATGCAGTTGGCAAGTATAAAGCCAAATTCCACAACCTTTGCCAACATCTTTCCTGCCTATTCCAAAATGGGGGCTTTGGAGAAGGGTATGAACATCCATCAAAGCATAAATAATAGAGGAATTTTTTTAGATGTTGTAGTTGCAACTGCCCTAGTAGACATGTATGCAAAATGTGGAAGCATAGACAAGACATGTGAATTATTTGATAGAATGCCTGAAAGAGATGCCATCTCATGGAATACGATGATTGTGGGATATGCACAAAATGGATTTGTTGAAAAGGATTTAGAAACTTTCAAGCAAATGCAATTATCAAGTGAGAAGCCAAATTCCACAACCTATGCCAGCATCCTCCTTGCCTGTGCCAAAATGGGAGCTTTGGAGCAGGATATGAACATCCATCAGAGCATAATAGATGGGGGATTTTTGTCAAATATTATGGTTGGAAATGATTCGTTAGACATACATGCAAATTGTGGAAATGTACACAAGGCACGTGAACTCTTTCATGGAATGCCTCAGAGATGTCATCTTACGAAATTTCAAAGAGATGAATTTGTATATGCTTTAGTGGGAGACAAAGCTAAATTGAACAAGCAGGGATACAAAGAGGTCTCCTCTTTTATCATTTATGCATTTCAACATATGAAAACACATTTCATGGTGTTCTTAATTAGATTCCTTTAGGTGATAAAAGATCATCTAGAGGGAATTTTTCCATATGATAATAGTCTTCTAGAAATACTTAAGTCGGTAATATAGTTCTAGTTTCATAATCAACACAGACAAAACATTTATATAAGCATGTTGTACAATAGTGTATAATAAGAAAATAGGACTACTAATGTGAGATGAATATGTCATAAACTTGATGCATCATCAAATAACCTAAGAAACGGTACACCTTAGACAAGTGCAACGTACCCAATTCACCAAAGTATAGCACACCAAGTTTGCAAGGATATTTTTTTAATCAATCTACTTAGAAAAAAATAACTTGCAAGGTATTGTTGAACAGTTGAACTTACTACTTGAAAAAATAAGAAAACTAAAATGTATTAAATAACAAACCACTTGCAAGACATGCCTATATGTAAGAAAAACCCATAATCAAATTGTACTAAAAGTAAATAAGTCTACTCTGACTATCAAATTGAGGAAATTGTATGTCCAACTTCAAATGACTTGAGAAACAGAAGCACATGTGATTTCATTAATGCTAAGGTAAAATACAATAAACAAATCTACATACCATCCACTCCAAAAATTAAGCAAATCCATTAGGATCAAATTATCTTAAACCAAATCAATTTCAATAGAATACATATGAAAAAGTTCTACACAAAGAGATGAAATGTATATGGTCCAAAAAAGGCATCTTTCAAACTTGCAGGGATAGATGAAGGAAAAAAGAACATCCCAATATTCAATGTTGGAGTTGCTTGATCCAACTCCAAATGCATTTTTATGTCATCATGTAGTTCTTCCATTTCCTTTACGGTAAGACCTTGTTTAGGCCATAACAAGGTTAATGAATACCAAGCAACTCATTAATTAAATTCTTTACAATAAATAGAACATTATAAAACCATTGTAATATGGTTCAACTCTTCAAACATGTTTTATCACCATAACCGTCCAGACAAAGAGACATCAAACAAATAATGGTAGGGTGTAAAAAAAAAATCAAAAATCAAACTGCCTTAACATTTTAAATTTATATACCATTTACTCAATTTTCACCTCCCATTTAACTTTTAAACTTTGAACAATGAAAGAGATTGCACCCTGATTCCTAACTACACATAACACCATATTTTACACACTTACAATTCTCAATATGTTATATTTCCTTTCAGTTGTCACCCCAGGTATGATCTAAAAAAATCAGAAAATACATAGAGATTTCCACTAAAACTGATTTCTTTATAATCTTCATTAGCATGGTGTAAATAAACATACAAGGATGAGACTATACTGGTTGGAGCATTGAAGGGTGTCAAAGATGCCATCTCATGGAATGCGATGATTGTGGGATATGTACAAAATGGATTTGTTGAAAAGGCTTTAGAAACTTTCAAGCAAATGCAATTATCAGGTGTGAAGCCAAATTCCACAACCTATGCCAGCATCCTCCCTACCTGTGCCAAAATGGGAGCTTTGGAGCAGGGTATGAACATCCATCAGAGCATAATAGATGGGGGATTTTTGTCATATATTATGGTTGGAAATGCTTTGTTAGACATGTATACAAAATTTGGAAACGTACACAAGGCACGTGAACTCTTTCATGGAATGCCTCAAAGAGATGTCATCTCATGGAATGCAATAATTGCAGGATATGCACAAAATGGATTTTGCAAGGATGCTCTCAAAATATTTGCTGGTATAAAGTTTTTGTAAATCTGATTACTTAAAACTGAGATAGGAGATAGGTAAACCCACATTCCAACATGCTCACCTGTTGAAAATGGCTGCCAACATCAAAAAGATACCTACTCTAGTCTTATTTGAATTTTTCTATAAAAGATGCTTAGCGTCTGGTAACTAAATGCTTTATAATTGAGTAATATAAACTCAAATAGATACTTTCTAATCAATGAAATTTATTGATGTAGACAAGGTGGAGAAACTCGCAATCAGACCAAAAATGATCAGACTTCAACAAGACATCAACCCTTGAAATCACAATCACCCAATCTGCCCTTAAGACACCAATAGAGGCTACTAGCCTTCGAAGTGTAACAAATTGAGACATATTTTAGAAAAGGTCATCCAATAGCCAATAAAGCATCAAAGTAGACTTGTTTCAGTTCCCAAATCACTGTCCTAAAATATCACCAAGGGTTCCTTTACAACAACACAGAGATTCAATAGGCTGTCCTACCCAAAAGGCTACTAAATTAGCCTATTTTCCAAAGGAGGTACCACAGAAATTTATGAGGAACTCAATCTAACAATGGGGCAGCACTTTTCACATGTCCAAACCCCAAATTCCACTAGTGGTTCTCTTCTGTACGGCCTCTAGGTTCCTTATTCCTCAAACCTTCATTTTTATGCTAAAACATAGGGTTTATTAAAAATATGATGCCCAGGCTTCTTCAAATCCCACCAACTGATCAAACACATTATTATACACCCCCTCATGCTCAAAAGTTCATAAAACCACCAGTCCTAATAGCCCATAGTCATATTCACCATTCGAGCCTTCATTTTCTTACCACTTTACAAAGAAATTACTCCAGGCATCAAGCCCACACACCCACCAGGAGTCCCCTCTGCCCTAAATTATGGCCATAACATTGGAAACCACTAAAAAATTCCCATCCCACCGAGATATAGAAGCAACAACAAGTGGATGGGGTCTAAAACAACATTTAGACTGTCAAAACCCTATGACAGGGTAAATAGACCTGCAACCACAAAAATGAGAAAAACTAGCACTCCACTAAGTATTAGGCATTCAAAATGCTTGAAGAATGATGTTAATACATGCCCCTACAAATAAAAAAATAATTTACAAGCAAAGTCCTTTTGTACGAATTGTATCACAGTAACAAATGGAGAGAAAACAAAGAAATATGAATATTACAATGCTGAGAACAATGAATTGTTGATTGATTTCTTCAAGAGAGACTTTACATCGGTGCATCCCAAATATTTTAAAGGTTTACCAACTGTCTTTAACTTCCTACACCCACTAAACTACCTTTCAAACCATTGTGACCGTTGGTCTTTTCCTTTACAAGTATTTTTGCACTAATAACATCATTACAATTTAGGAAGCAACCTTACATAATTTGACATCCCTTATATGTTACCCCTCCAAAAGACTCACATACACAAAATAATGGTCTTTATGACCTTATTTAACATACTAAGACCTCACTCACCAAAATCCTCTAAAACTCATGATTACATATGTTCTTTACATTATGGAGCAATTTGACATATTTCACTATTGTTTCCCAAGATGACTCTTCCAAACACCTATTAGGACTAAGTTAAGCCTAAATACATTAAAGAGTGGTATTAATGACCTTATTTAGCATAATAAACTCAAAATGTAATAAATTCCTAAAGCCTACTTAAAATCATCATCCATTTTAATGGTGCCCCTGCACCAGTTATTGAAGTGAAGCTTATACCAAAAATAAAATGATCTTTATATTGCCTCATATATTCAAACTGTATAATGAGAGTGCAGCTAACTCTACAGTGAGGATGATAAGTAAAATATACCTAACAACAGCCATAAAACCACTAAGAAACAAAGTTGGTCTCTGCAAGAACAAAACATGTTTACATACGCATCAAATGAATTCTAATTTTTGACACATTTTTAAAGTCCAATAATAAAAATATTAGGAATACACATGTTGTTATCAAGTTTGGTCGCCTTAACGCTTATTTTGGAACTAAGGTTAGTCAAATAAAAGATACCATAGATGAGGGGTCCAAGAATATTATGGAAGACCTCCTAAGTTTTCTTCATGCACATAAATCTCCTTCAAGGATAAATGGTTTACCACCTTATTTGCAAGAGCAGTGCTTCCATTTTATCTCAACATTGATTTTTGAGATTGAAGAACATCTTGCACATCTTTCAGAAACTCTCTATCAAGAAATGAAAAATGAGGAGATGCCAGAAAAAATGAATGAGACACTAGAACTGACAATTATAGTGGAAACGACACTTTTCTTAGGAATGCTTTTAGTTGCTCTCAGTTTTCATTCAACTTCCCTTCCACTAGTTCTTGGCTCATCTCAACTCTAGTTTGTCGAGAACAAAGCTTCAGTTTCAGGGAAAGGATCTTCGACTTTCAGATATTCCAGTACTGATTTTGATTACCCTCTTCTAGACAGTTCTAGAAGAAAAATACTAATGAGGGGTCGGTTTGAAGCCTGAATCATAGGATAAAAATAATAGCACCAAATTGAATAAACTGAGAAGAACTATGCACAATCTTTGTATCAAAGCTAAGAGGTATCACTTCCAATGTATGACAAGGTAGTGTCATGGGCTCTTCCAATGTATGACAAGTATAGAACTTGATGGTTTTTTCTTCCAACCTTAGTTGCAAGCTTTAATTTTCATCAACTCCAGACTCTTTGAGGGATCCTCCCCTCACACAACTATTTGTACTTGTTTTAGGATTAACATTTTGGGCTTACCCCACTCATCCACTATACACAAGACATTGTAAGCTAAATACGATAGTTACATTCAAAGCAACAATGACAACTTAACACCTATTATAATATTAGTTCTCAGTGTTCCTAGTGTTCCACCATTCCATCACAATGGGCCCATTATACTCCTCATGCAATCTCAAGTTAGGATCCTTAATGTGAATTGTTTGTTTTATTTGTCCAAGCATGTTAAATGTTTCAAAAATCTCTTCAAGACTACGAGATTTAATATATCTAATGACCTACATAACAAGTGAGATAAAGAAACAAACATATCTAAAACAATATCAATAAAACATAAGATTCAAATGATAGAGAGAATACTATTACGAAAAACAAAAATAATTTACAAGTTACAAACATTAATAAATTGATAATTTAATAATAAAATCAGAAATTCTTTGAGTTAATGAAGCACAAAATGATTGATTGCATGAATGAAATGATTTATTGTAGAATGTACACAAAATGGATTTTGCAAGGAACCTCTCAAAATCTTTGAATTAATGAACCACTCTGGAACACATCCTAGCATTCTATTTTCAATGGAATCATGGAGGTTATTTAAACTTTTACACCCTTTTATGTTCAAGTGTTGTAGTTGATAGGTTGCCAATGAATCAGGGAGGCTATTTAAATCTATACACCCTACCATGTTCAAGTGGTGTAGTTGTGACAGGTTTCCAATGGAATCAAGGAGCTTATTTAAACGTCCACACCCTTCTATGTTCAAGTGTTGCAGCTGTGACAGGTTGCCAAACGAATCAGGGGGCTTATTTAAATGTCCAGACCCTTCTATGTTCAAGTGTTGCAGCTATGACAGGTTGCTAATGGAATCAAGGAGGTTATTTAATTAGTGAGCTTATTTAAATGTCCACACCCTTCTATGTTCAAGTGTTGTGTTGCAATTGTGATAGGTTGCTAATGAAATCAAGGAGGTTATTTAAACTATGACAATATTTTATTTTTAAGTGCTATAGTTGTGATTGATTATCAACAAAATCAAGGAGGTTATTTAAACCTTTAAAACTTCCTATTATATTCAAGTGTTGCAGCTGTGAGAGGTTGACAATGGAATTGGGGAGGTTATTTAAACCTCTGCAACTTTCTATTTTCAAGTGTTGCAGATGTGACAGGTTGCCAATGGAATCAGGAAGGTTATTTAAACCTCTACAGTCTTTTATGTTCAAGTGTTGCAGTTGTGATAGGTTGCCAATAGAATCAGGGGGGTTATTTAAACTCTTACACATTTCTATGTTCAAGTGCTACAGTTGTGACATGTTGCCAATGGAGTGAGGGAGGTTATTTAAATCTATACACCCTACCATGTTCAAGTGTTGCAGTTGTGACAGGTTGCCAATGGGATCAGGAAGGTTATTTAAATGTTCACACCCTTCTATGTTCAAGGTTGCAGTTGTGATAGGTTGCCAATGGAATCAAGGAGGTTATTTAAACCATGACAATATTTTAGTTTTGAATGTTGCAACTGCAATAGATTGTCAATAGAATCAAGGAGGTTATTTAAACCTTTGAAACTTCCTATTATGTTCAAGTGCTACATTTGTGATAGGTTGATAATGGAATCAAGGAGGTTATTTAAACCTCTACAACTTACTATTTTCAAGTACTGCAGACGTGACAGGTTGGCAGTAGAATAAGCAAGGTTATTTAAACCTCTACAATCTTCTATGATCAAGTGTTGCAGCTGCGACAGGTTGCCAATAGAATCAAGGAGGTTATTTAAATGTTTACACCCTTCTATGCTCAAGTGTTGCAGTTGTGACAGCTTTCCAATGGAATCAGGAAGCTTATTTAAACCTCCACACTCTATTATATTCAAGTGTTGCAGCTATGATAGGTTGTCAATGGAATCAATAACCCTACTCTTACAAAGCAATGAGTTTCTTGCTAATCCTATAACGAAATTTCTTGTTCTTTGAGTTTTAGATACAAGAGCAAGTGATATTTATTAATTACATAACTCTCTTAATAATGATGTAGGCTAGTTGATTGTGTACAACAATTCCTGAAACATTTTCAAAAGAAAAAGACTTACGATGTGGCATCTATATTTTGTATAACTTTAGAAGCCTTTCTCTTATCATATTTGTCTCTTGTTACAAGGAAACGAAGTAGACAAAAAAATCAGGATATATTGAAAACCATCAAAAAATCACTTCAATGACATAAATAAATAGAAAATATAATATAAAAATTATCTAAATATGATGCAGAGCACAAAGGAAGAAATCAATTATCTCATTCTTATTTGATAAAACTCAAAGCATATTCTTGATTGTCCTTGTAATTAAGGCACATTTTCCTTCACAAGGCTCAAACACTCAAAATTGTAAATCAGAGTTCAAATACCTTAACCAACTCACAAACCACCTTAATCAGCCTTATCTCATCCAAAAACAACAAACACAAAATCTACCTTTCAATTCTTATCAATTTATTATGGCTGTCCTCACTTATGCATTCATGGCACCAAAAGTCATAAAGCTAAAAACTTTAGTGTTCAAACCACAAACAATCATCCCATGACCTGAGAGACCTCCATTAAAGTTGAAATTACCAATATCAAACACTTCTCAAGACCCCAAACACTAACCACTCACTTGAATTATACTTTCTTCATAAATTGATTGCAAGCTTGTAGGTCTGCCAACTTTATCAGTCAAAACTTTGTCCCAAACTGTACATCAAAACCCTAAACATTTGAATATATTTTATGCTTACCAAAAATATATCCAACATTCGGTATTAATTCATTCACAACTTATACTTCAAGTCTTGCTATTTCAGTCGGTAATTAGGCCTAATTAGGCCATGGTAAAAATAGGGTTTATTATATTTGCTATCTCCAACCCTAAAATTTCACGATCAATGCTTTGAAAAAGTCAAGATTGATCTGTTAAAGCTTAATTAATCAACAAATTTCATTTTCCAAAGGTCTTTTATCGAACCCTAGGTTGTGTTTTCCTTCACTGCCCTGTTTCAGACTATATACTCAGAAATTACAGTCAAGAATTCAATCTATAACGCCTCAAATCTTATAACCTTGAACCAAAACCATTTGAATTTGAGATTTTATATATAGAAGAATAGTGACACCAAAAACCAGATGATTTGGCCAATAGAATAAAGAGAAACAAAATTGACTTAATTCACTGTTAACCCTAGTAAGGGTTTTAGACTATTAAGAGAGAAATGTTGATATCTAACTCAAAATATCACCAAAATGCATGAAAACAAGTCCATTAGGAAGGTGATTGAACCTCTTAACATTTACAAAAACTTAGGCACACGTAAGTGGCCATACAAATCCGTACACCTACAGAAAACAATGATTTTCTGAAGAAATATGCTGAAAAATAGAGCTTTTATTCATTCCAACTCAGATATACAATCACCCACACATAAAAATGCATAGAAAAACCTTTTTTAAAGGAATTCCAAACTGTTTCTTTGGTTTCTAACTGATTTCTAACTATCAAATGACTTTTCATCCTCCTAAGTTTTCCTTAATTTTGCAATTTTACAACTTTTATGACAACCTTTTTGCACTTTTCACACTCTTTGGACCTAATAAACACCAAGTAAACTCATAATGACCTAAATATGCATAAAATAACTTATTTAACCTTATTACAAGGTCAAGACACCAAACTTGATCATTCTTTCAAGAATTTACATGATGAAAACATGGTTTGCAATGGTGCTCCTGCACCAAAATATTATCTTGACCAGAATAAAGTAATTATCAATGTGCCCTTTAAATATAAATGTACCTTCTCGACACTTAGGTACATATTTTGCAAGTCGGTATTTTTGGAGTAGCACTAATATATCAGTAATGTGGACACAAAAGCTTAAAAATGCTAAAATTAAGTAAATATAAAATGAGACAATTTTAAAAAGTAAAGATTTGCACCTGCAAATGGATTTTTACATGATAGATAGTGAGATCTTGAACACCCATAACCCTAAGTACACCCTTAGGTTTGGCTCCTATGAAACATCAATAGTTGAGTATTACAATACAACGCAAAGAAGTTGGCAAGCTGGAATATGCAGTTCATAAGTCAAATGAAGACATTATACATTGTACTCTATAAACAACTAGATAGTAACCATTAACTACCTACCATTATCTTCAACATTAAGCGCATAATGTGAAACCTTGAGAAACTACAAGCCAAAAATCAAATGAGAGAAAAAGAGACCACACACAAATTGAGACCACAATTTTCAGAAACCATGTGAGAAATAGGAGGAAGATACTAAACAAATTTGACCAATGGATCTCAATTGACATGATCTTGTTTGGTAGATATAATCTTAAGTTTTTAGAAGCATCATTTGATGTTTTTTATGCCAGTATACAAACTATGCTTGAAAACTCAAGAAAATACAAACCAAAAAGAAAATGAGACAAAAAGAGACTATACACAAACTAAGACTATAACTTTCAGTAACCTTGAGAATTAGAAGGAAGATAATAAACAAAGTTGACCAATGAATCTCAATTGATATGATCTAGTCTCCTAGATATAATCTTTCTAAGCACCATTTGATGTTTCTTATGCTAGTACTTAAATTATGCACATCTTAATAAATATATGTGACACATAGTCTCACATCAATAGTTACCCTATTTTTCTATGTATGAATATCTTTGTAAAACTTTAAACTTCCTTTGTTTATTGTAAATTGTATATATTTTGATTAGATTCAACCCAAAATTCAGGTCCACAGATATTAATAAAAAAAGGGTTTCTTAAAGAATTTCCAAAAGAAATTAAAGAGTTGATTGAAGAGGGGGACAATCCTAGGAGGTAGACAATTCCCCCTAGAACCTCTCCTCACATTCAAGCCTAAGGAATTTTTGGTAGTAAAATTGGTAAACGTGAGCTTGGCTCTAAGACTTGTGTTATGAGTGAGGAATTTTGGAGAGCCCATAAGTAGAGAAGTAATGAACTCCAACATATAAGTGTGCAAGGTGAATTCAATAATAAAATCATTGAGTTATTCATTTGAAGAAGAATTAGGGGACAAGAAACATATAAGTTATACCATTTTCTTCAATGAAGAAAATGTTTTCCAATCATATGTTTCTTTTAATAAGGAATACTACATGATTATTTTATGGAGAATGTTAAGTCTAAGAAAAATGTGCAATATAGCCAGAGTTGGAGCCTCTACAAAGTGCAACTATATATCAAAAACTAACCTCCATGCCAATATAAGGATTTGGCATATAACTACAAATCACTCAACCATTAACTAACCAAACCAGGCCCTTATATACTGAAATTGGCCAAAGTACCAAGGTCATTTAGACAAAAAATATCTCTTAACAGATTGTAACCTAACTTGCCTATTCGAGTTTGAGTACAAGTTTGGGATTCAAGTTTGCTACAAGATGGAGTTTTTTTTCCCCAAGTTTGACTTATCAATTAAATTTAGTGCCCAAGTTAGAATAAGGGAGAAAAAAAGTCAAAATTCAAAAATACAATGCATAGGTGCATGCCTCTTATTGGGAACTAAGTAATTTTTAAAAGGAAAGCATGTCTAGTGTAAATGATCCTGAAGATACCTTTCACCCATTAAATTTTCATTAAAATAGGCAAGCCCATAAAATATTAAAATACCCTTCCTCTATTACTAACCTGGAGCAGGGATTTGAAGCATGCGCAACCACCCTCCGCTTCTTGGGATTTGAAGGCCTCTGTAACACAAACAACACTTGTTCAACATACCTACAAGCAAAAAAATATAGGAAAAACACTCACAACAAAACTTACATTGACAATACTTGGAGAATTGTTTAAAATTGCTTATAAGGTACAACATTTAATGCCCTCAGAGCTACAAGAGATTACTTCATCTTGTTTTTCTATGAATGGTTATACTTCCTTACTTACATGAAGTTTCCATTAACTCTCATTTTGATTATCTGATTCAATAGAGGCTAGAGAGTGTTGATCAAATATGGTCCAATTAAGATTAGGAGAGACATTCCCCTCCTATTAAATTTTTGAGTACCTTTCCTGCATTCAAAATGTATGCTATATAATATATTTTCTTTCCCATTTTGATATCCCAATAGTTTTTTCTGTTTTACATCAACATTTTGTACTTGATGTTTAATATTTGCTTATTTTTAAACAAAATGTCAAAATACAATTTCATCCCAAATAGTTATGATCTAGATGCATGATCCTACACCACAATATTTGTAAACAGTAGTGAATTGATTTTAAATGATTATGTTTTCTACATGCAGTGTTGTTGTAATGACGAAAGCTCTGTCTAATGCTAAAGGGGAGAAATAGATATTGGCTCTTTTTCAGGACATTGCAAGCTACCTACTTCTTACTTGTGGTGTCGTATACGTTATTGGAGTTTGCATTCAGTTCCCACTTATGCAAATTTGTATTGACAGTTAAGCTATTGCTACGATGTAAGTATATTTTGCTACTGCTTACAACTTCATTGGGATTTTGAATGTGACAGGGACTACTGTGTTGTGTGTCTTCTTCAATCCAAAATCAGGCGCTTTCACTTCTCCATTTTGGTGAGCATTCAAAATAAGGTAAGGTTTTAGAGTATGTTTATTAAAATTAAAATTATGGCCATTTTAGCGGGCTATACGACTCATTTCTCCATTTTGGCAGGCATTGAAAATAAGGTCTCGAGGAAGGTTTTAGAGTATGTCTATTAAAATGAAAATTATGGCCATTTTAATAATGAGCACATTTTGACATGTTAAATATATATATATATATATATATATATATATATATATATATTACTAGCAATTGCACCTTGGTGTGCAATAGGTACCCCAAAGAGGTATGAAAGGTCAATTAGAGAAAATTTTGGTGTATTTTTTCAGACATATGTGTAGTACATGAGGTCAATTGGTAGGTCATTTAGCAAATGATGTTTATGTAACAAAGGTCTCAATTAGCATTCACTCAATAAATATATATTTTAAATATAATTTTTCATTAGACAAAATTATATATTTGTAATAGTAAATTTATTACAGGAGTTCAGTTTATTTTTTCTCTATCCACCTCTTTGTATCTTATCTATATCTCCCTCTCCATTTTATGTCTGAGTAAGGGTTCAATTAGGGTTAGGTTTTATTATAAACATTGGGGTTAGGGTTATAGTTGGGGTTCAAATAGGAGTACAATCAAAGTTACAACTCAATTAGGGTTATGATCCAACTATGGTTTCAACTCAATTAACGTTACAATACAATTAGGGTTAGGGGTCAATTAGGACTTTAGTTAGGGTTTAATTAGGGTTAGGTATATATTTCAATTAGGGTTACTATTAGGGTTAGGGTTAGGATATAATTTTGGTTAGGGGTAGGGTTAGGGTTAGGGTTGAATTAGGTTTAGGATTAAATTAGGGTTAAGGTTATAATTCAATTAGGGTTACTATTCACTTAAGGTTACAATTAGGGTTAATTAGGTTTTGGGTTACTGTTCTACAATTAAGCTTGCGCTTCGGGTTACAATTGAGTTTCATATAAGGTTATGATCAAGATTATTATGATTGGGGTGCAATTAGGCGTTAATTAACATTAGGGTTACGTTACAATTAGGGTTTAATTAAGATTGAATTATG
Source organism: Sequoia sempervirens (assembly GCA_007258455.2). NCBI lineage: Eukaryota > Viridiplantae > Streptophyta > Pinopsida > Cupressales > Cupressaceae > Sequoia > Sequoia sempervirens. The sequence continues at coordinate 557,673,370 of VDFB02281492.1, forward strand.
GTTATGACTAGGATTCAATTATTCTTATCATGATTAGGGTTAGAAAAGGGTTAATGTTCAATTAGATTTTATTATGATAAATGTTAGGATTCAATTAGGGTTAGGGTTCAAATAGTATTAGACATGAATTAAAGTCACAATTAGAATTTGAGTTCAATTAGGGTTAGAGATAGGATTAGATTTAGGGTTCAATTAGGGTTAGCAATATTCAATCAAGGTTTAATTAGGGTTAGAGTGCAATTTGGTTTAGGATTTAATTAGGGTTAGCATATTACATTAGCATTCTACAATTAGGGTTAGAATTAGGATAAAGCTTAGGGTTAAAGTTCAATTAGGGTTATGATCAGGGTTACGTTTAATCTTAAGATTAAAATTCAATTAGGGTAGGGTTTAATTAGGGTTCTAGGATAAATATTGGGGTCAGCATTAGGGTTAAAGTTAATTAGGTTTAGGGTTCTAAAATAAATCTCAGAGTTAGCATTAGGGTTAAGGGTCAATTAGGGTTTGGGTTTAGTTAGGGTTAGGGTTCAAATAGGATTATACTTAGAATTTAATCAGGGTTAGGTATATAGTTCAATTAGGTTTACTATTAGGGTTAGTGTACAATTTGGGTTAGGGGTAGGGTTAGGTCGGTTAGGGTTGAATTAGGTTTATGATTAATTAATTAGGGTTAAGGTTACAATTCAACTAGGGTTAGTGCTCACTTAAGGTTACGTCGATTAGTGTTAGATTTAGGGTTTCTTCAATTAGGGTTAGGGTTTTGTTAGGGTTAGGGTTAGATTTTAAGTAGGGTTAGGGTTAGGATATAACTAAGGTCCAATTTGGATTAGGGCTTAATAGTAATTCCAACCCTACCCTTAACACTAACCAAAGCCTTATTCCTAACCTAAAACCTATTATAATGATAATCCAAACCCTAACCCTAACCATAATTCCACCCCTAACCCTAACATAATTCTCACACTAAAATGAAAATTATGGCCAAGATTTTAATAATGAGCACATTTATTTAGTCATTTTTATTTGTCTGATATTAGTCATTTATTTAGTCATTTTTATTTGTCTGATATTAGTCATTTATTTAGTCATTTTTATTTGTCTGATATTAGTCATTTATTTAGTCATTTAGTTGTGATTTTACCCAATGACCAAATTAGTCATTTATTTTCAAGATACTACTAGTGTTAGTCATGTGACTAAAATTTTTAGTCACGTAGTCATTTATTTGCCAAATTCTACTAGTGCTTTGTGTAATGTTGTTTATAAGATCATTGCAAGGCCAATTGTTGAGTGATTAAAGCCTTGGCTGGTTAATCTTATCTCAAAGGAGTAGGGGAGTTTTTTGGCAAGTAGACATATTCAGGATGGGGTGGTGATCGCGGCAGAGGCTATCCACTCCATGTAGGTCTCGAAAGAGAAGACTATGTTTGTCAAACTGGATATGGCTAAGGCTTATGATCATGTCAGATGGTCCTTTCTTTGCAATATTTTGGTTTCTTTTGGTTTTGTTGAGGATTGGATTAATTTGGTAATGAGTTGTGTCACGTCGATGTCGTATTTTATGTTGATTAATGGTGTACCCTCTTCCTTGTTTAGTGCTTCTAGGGGCCTTATACAGGGTGACCCCTTGTCTCCATGTCTCTTTATTATCATGGCTAAGGGTTTGGGCAGACTCCTTAAAGCCTTTTAGAGTAGGGGGTTGATTCAGGGTTGGTCTTGGGGAGGTGGTTTGGCTCCATAGACACATCTACAATTTTTGGATGATACTACCCTTATGGGGATGGCAAGAATCAAAGAAGCAGGTAATTTTAGGCTAGCTTTGGATGTTATTCTTGTTGCTTTGGGTCAGAAGATTAATTAAGGGAAGTCTTCTATCTTTTTCTTCAATACTCCTCCACTCATTCAAACTCATATTTCACACATTCTCATATTTCAGGTTGGTAATCTTCCTTTTGTGTATTTGGGAGTTCCCCTCTCTGTGTCCCCTCTGTCGAGAAGGAATTGGCAGCTCATTCTGGACAAGTTTAGGGGTTATGTCAATCACTGGACCTGTCGATGGTTGTCCTTTGTTGGGAAGATTATGATCCTTAAGGTTGTGGTCCAAGTGCCTCCTCTTTATAGGTGTATGGTTCAAGTTGCTCCTATGATCTTTATAAGTGATCTTGATGCTCTCTCTAGGAAACTTCTTTGGGTTGGGAGTTTGGATTCCAAGAAGTGGAGTTTGGTTAAGTGGGACTCTATTTGTAGGCCTATCCAATATGGAGGATTGGGTCTTCTCCAAACTTGGACCATGACTGGTTAGGCTTTGGCAGCTAAGCTTTATTGGTGTTGGTGTACTAGTCAAGATCAAATTTGGGCTAAAATCCTCAAGGTCAAGTATTTGTGAGGTGCTACAGAGATGGACATTCCTCACTACCTTTTGGAGGGTAAGGGATCTATAATCTGGGATACTCTTAAAAAAGGTGCTAGTTTGATCAAGCATGGGCTCTTTTGGATTTGCCACAAGGGGGCTGATGCCCTTTTTTGGCTTGATTCCTAGGATGGCTTTCCCACTTTATTCACTTCTCATCCCCATCTTTGAAATTTTGGCTCTATTAATTTTCTAGATGCTGGATGGAAAAAGGTTAGTGATTTTAAAGCCATCGAGAAGTTGGGACAAGGGGAGATCTTCAAATGGAAAGGATGTCACCTCTAGCCTCCTAGGGGTTCAGATGTGGATCGTGCTAAGCGGGGAAAGATTTTAGCTGAGATACCTTGCAGTTCTCTTTAGCAAAGGGATGTTTTGGCTTGGGCCCTGGATCCTAAATGGGTCTATTATGTGGCAACAATGTACTGTGATTTGGACAGAAGGAAGTATGGGGAGGTCGAAATCCCTTGGTGGAAATATGTATGGAATAAGTTTGTGCGGCCCAAATAAAATTTCTTCCTTTGGTTAGTGGCTCAGGATAGATGTATTACTTGGGAAAATCTCCTCATGAAGATGGTTTTTTAGGGGCCGTCCATTTTTTTTCTATGTGGTGCAATAATGAGGAGTCTTCATCACATCTTTTCTTCCAATGTTCTTTCTCTAGGGCTATTTGGAATCTCTGGTGGGCGGTTTGGAGGAACCCCTGTGTGCATGCTTTATCCTTGGCTGAGTTTTGGAGGTCTTTGGGGAGACCCCCTGCTACTTCTTTCCCTCTCTAGATGATGTGGGTTGAGGGCCCCTCATGCATTCTATGGAAAATTTGGCTGGAGCGAAACTGTAGGATCTTCCAAGATAAAAGGTTGGTGGCTGCCCAAGTTTGGCAACGTATTCTCAGTATTCTTTAGGAGACTATTTTTTCTAAGTGTGAGGTTGAGGCCCCCTGAATGCTAAGGAGGCTAAGGTGTTTCAGGATCTGGGTTTAAGTGGTCTTAGTTTGAAGAAGGCTTGTTCCATTGGAAGAAGACGCTCCAAAAGGAAAATTTAGCGTGAAGGTAGATGGTATCCACCTCTTGTTGGGACCTTGAAAATTAATACAGATGGTTCTTCTTAAGGTAATCCTGGTTATGTTGGTGTAGGTTGGGTAGGGAGGGATGATTATGGGGTTTCCCTCTTATTTTTCTCCACGTATCATGGTTTCCAGACTAATAATTTCATGGAGGCACTGGCTATTCTTGTAGCGCTAGAAAAATCTTGTGCCCTCGGCTGGGGCAGGATCATTTGTGAATCTAATTCATAAATTGTGATTAATTTATTAAATAGGTAGAACATTGATGGGGTGAGCTGGAAATTGTCTTCTATTGTGTAGCAAATTCACCAACTGTGTAGTATGATAGAGATGGTGTATTTTGTTCATATTCCTAGGGAATAGAACAATGTTGTTGATTGCTTGGCTAAATGGGCTTCTGAGTTTAGAGATGATTGGAAGGTGGATGAGTGGGAGCAGCTTCCTAGTGAATGTGCTCATAAACTACAAAGTTTGATCCATGACGATATGGGAGGTCTGTGATTGGGTTTTAGTTTTTTTGGAGGGTTGGTATGTTGTTCTCTAGTTTATGGTGGCTAATTGTGCCCGATTGCCACTTTTTGTTATTTCCATCTGGTTGTATTATGTTACTTTCTCTGATTGAATAAATTTTTACCCTTTTATTTCAAAGCATAACTAGAAGTAAAATAATTAAATTAGCAATCAAAGTCAACCTATGAATCACACATAAATTGAGAGTTTAATTATAACAATATTACCCTCTTATTTTGTATATTCTACAAAGGGTGCACATAAATTAAGAAAAAAGAAAAAATGGATAAACATTGAGCTTGATAGAATAATCTATGTATAGAAATTTGAGCAAAAGTATGATAAATTGAGTATAAAAAATCTAAAAAGTGTGCTAAGAGAAGCATACTAGTATACTTGCTTTGTGTATCATCATTGTGTATTTTTTAGAGAAATATGAAAGATGCACCCACTTTTTCTCAAAATTAAAGAAATGATGAATGCATATACACTACAAAAATAAATAACCTTGTATCCAAGTGACAAGATCAACTAAAAAGCATAGAGAGGAATATAGAAAATATATAATGTATAGTAAATTAGATAAGTGAAGAGAATACCCAATAAATTCATCACCATCAAATGTGTCTCCCTCAATGTGCTCAAAATATTATCACATAAATCTATGGTCCTCATGGGACATTATATTATAATTTCATGTCTTTCATATCCTTTCTCTTGAGATACATTAGAGAGTAGTTGTCCATATTCATTTTGTTTAGTATCCTAGTGTGTAACATCAACTTATGGTATGTTACTATCATCAAAATTAATGTACTCATCATCACTAATATTTGAATAATCATTGTGATTTATTTCCTTTTGATAATACTCATCATGTGGAGGTACCAAAGATGTGTGCACATGGTTAATGACTATCGTCTAATTGTATCACATTTTTGTTTGTAAGATCTAAAATTTTAATTTTCTATGTGATGCACCAATATGTGGTGTGTCCATATATGTGGTGATAGTCGCAAAGCCATTTATATTTGAAATTTGGTGTAACTCCTTAATATGTATCCATTATATTAGTAGGAGACAAAATAATGAGTTTTTGTTACAAAAGAACATGACATTTGGAGGCTTCTCCAATCTATTGAACTCTCTAAATGATTTTGATAGGTGTGCATGATGATCTTTAGTATAGTTGAAATTAGATTCATCCTCATTGCCCCCATTTTCAAAATTTGATATTATTGGTAACTCATGGGAATGAAGTTGAGCGATGATGTAAAAATAATGTTACAATAAAGCATTCTCACATTTACATACACAAGAACATTATTATAAATATGAATGATAAGAACTATTGAACACTTTTTATTTGAACCATGGAAGTAAACCTTTGATTTAATGAAAATTTGAAGATCATTTTATGGTAATGTGAAACTCATGATTGCAACTATAATTTAAAATATTAATACATAGTCCTTGATTGTTTCATGCTCCTCTTGTTTGTATTGTGTTATTTGAACTAGTTCTTTTAGGATTAATATTTTAGAGAAGATTTTCAATGAAATCATTTTCTATATCCAAAGAATAATTAAGGGAAGCATGATATCAATATTAAAACCAAATGTGTTCATAGTCACTCAAGCTCCAATGAAAACAATCTAGTAAAAAACTTATCAACATGAAAACAATTCAAGAAAGTAGTTTTTAAGGATGTTATACAAGATAGTGGGTCACTTATCCCATCGTAAATTGTAAAACAAGGTATCATAAATATATTTTGTGAAGGATACATATTTTTTTTATATGGTAAAGGATTATGTAATATTTTACTATTTAATTCTTATTTGGAAATATTTGTGAATTATTAACATAACTCTCCATATGATGCAACTTATTCAAAATGATACTCAATTGGTGTGAATGATTGATAGAAATATCACCATCAATGTGTCTAATAACCTTATGTTTATACATATCATGTGTAGTGGTGGAGGGTGTAAAATATTGATCATGAAGTGTTTGCACATTATCCTTCGATAAACCTAGTAAAACTTGTAAGAGATCTACATGTTCTTCACGTTCTTTATATGTGTTTATACCATTTGTTTGTTTAGTGTGATATGTGGGGGAGAAAATATGATAATGAGTTGTTTTGTAATTGTTTAAAGATACATTATAGGAAAGCATGAAATGATCCAAAGAAAAGTTCCTATGGGCATCTAGAAGTGTTGTATATTCGTGATGCATAAAAAATTCCATGGAATATCCTATGAAAGGGCCAGTATAAGGTGAAAGGTGAGAATCATGAGATAAATATACTCTAGAGAGAAAATATAATCTAAGAAAACACATGAAAAAATATAAAATGATGTATAATAATCATTACATGAATCAAACCATTAATTTTATTTGTACCAATCAATGTATCTCCAAATTGAAATGAAGTAGAGTATGGAATAAGCTTCTTCCACTAAGCTATGAGAGGAGGCATGTACAAAAAATTGAACTAATCATATAGTTACAAGGAGATAAACACAAAAATGATATACTATATAACATACTGATTTAGTCAAAAAAACATTTTTGCGAGAATAATCCCACTCTAAAGAAAATCAATGTATTATTTAGTAATCAAAAGTTACAATACACTTGCAAATTTTAATCCTTTAGAAGAGTATCACCAACAAGAGATCTAGAGCAATTCTAGAACCATAACATTACCCAAAAATCTCACTATCAAACTTCATCTAAGCTACACGTAACAAATAGGAGAAACAATACATGAAAGTATCAAATGGTAATTAAGAAACCATTAGCTAAAACCACCCAAAGTATGGTGCTCAAATCCCTCGTGAAAATCCATTACCCAAATCCCAGATGATTCCATAAGCTGAAAATAGCATCACCTGTCATAAGTTCATCATAATCCGCTCACCAACTTGGGTGCTCCATTTTGGCTTCATTATATCTAATAAAACATATAAGTGAATGTCAAACATACACATTAATATTCCTTCGCTCCTCATAAGATAAAACATCAAAAATCATAAAAACCTAGGGACATAGAATATCATGAGATGTAGAAAGATTCATATCATCACTAAGTAAAACAACATCATGAGTAATGAATGTAGTTGAAAAATGATTATATAAAGCATCATCCCTAGATGTACCATGTGCATATAGGGCTACATCATAATGTATAAGGAGATGGGAAGAAAATATGGCTAGAAGGGTAGAAAAGGAATCTGTAATGAAAATTTAGCAATGAGAGTTTACAACGATGAATCCAAACCCTAACCAAATATAATCAGATTTAAAATAAAAGATGAAAGTAGTTAGAAATATCATATCTACAATATCAAGGTAGAAGGATACAACCTTAGGGGTGTAGGAAATTCCAAATTCACCAAAATGCAGAGGAAATAATAGAATCTCTATGGGTTATCTGGGCTAATACATGCAATAACAAAGCAATAAATCAACTAAGATAAAGGAGCTAAGTTTAGACACGTATCTAGATTTGGAACTGAAACAAAAATAAAATGTATATCTTAATGATGATGAGAGGTTTCTTTAATTGTGATAGTGGATTGATGCCCAAAAATCTAAGATTAGATTTGAAAATAGACAAATATGTATTGTGAAATCTATGAATATGTGAAGACCTAGAGCAAGACCATAGATATGACCCTAAGCCTCCTAAATTTAGCCTTGAATCTAAACTTACATCCCTAAACCTTTTGTGTTACCTCAAACTTCGACAAATGAGGGATTCAGTACCTCCAAAAGTTGTTTGTTTGTAACTTACCTACCAATAGAAAACCTAACATGTTAAGAAGCATTTTAGAGGCATCTAACTAGGGTGTGGAAGTGTGCTAACTTCCCCCTTGTATCTTGATCGAGTTTTGTTGATCAATTCAAATATTTTATAATAAAGTAAGACATGCCAAACAACATATGAATATTTTACAATAATATAATACAAACATAAGGCTCAAGGAAGATAGTTGAAAGGGAAAAGTATGAGTGTAGTACTTTTGAGCATAGAGAAAATTCTTCATTGGCTTGAAAAAGTGCATTATAATTTATATCAAAAGAAACACATGAAATTGTCAACACAATCAAACAATTGATAGGTATTAAAAGGTGTAAGGTGTGTGGTGCTCTTCTCACAAAGCACGTTTAACACTCCAAAAATGGGTTAAAACACACTGTAATTTTCCTTTTAAATTGCAAACCGCTTGAGAGAGAAAACACGTGGAAAACTTGTACTTTCGAAGCTTAGTATTTTAAAAATAAGTAGGTATTGTAACCATTTTTTTGGATTGGCTTTTTAGGTTGTGGGTGTGTTAGTGTGGAGTATTTTTATGGAGTTGTTGGTTTTATAAATTATTTGGTTTTAGACGTATTAAAAAATTTATTTACTATATTATGAAATTATAATATTTTGTGTGTCTGAAATAAATAATTTTAATAGATTTTTTTTAAAAGTTATATTGTATGTAATTTGAAAAGGAGGATAAAATTTCTTTTACATAAGGTATTAGGGTAAAATAAGTAGTATAGATATTTTAAATATATTTTTTAAAAAGATATCAAGAGATATTGATGTAATTGTAATGGTGGTGAAATTGTATACCCATACATCTTTAACATATTATCCCTTAAGGGGTTATCCTTATACACATATTTTTAGAATATATTGACATGAAAATTAAACTCTAGAACTCTAAACCATAACCTCTAAAGGTAGAACCCTATGCCTTGATTCTTGAACCTTTAAGAATGAATCTTAATGTCAATCCATTTAATAAATAACTAAATTTGAACATTAAATGATAAGAATTATATAGATGATAAAATCTCAATGTTTAAGTATTAAATGTTGAACCCTTGAAGTTGAAAGTTGGTACTCAAATGTGAACTCTAAACCTAAAACATGAACTTTAAACCCTCAACCCTAAATTTTGAACCCTTGACCTTCACCCTTGAACACTAAATTGTGAACTTTAGCACTAAACCATGTACACAAATAATTAAATTTGAATCCTAAATAGGAACCAATAAATCCCAATGCAAAGCATTAAATTTTAAATCTCCTAACCTTGAATGTGAACCCTAAACCCTAAATGTTGAACCTTATCTTTTGATATTTAAAACCTAAACACTAAAGCTTGATGTTAAACCATATTCATAGATAATTGAATTTGAACACTAAATGATGACTAAAAGCAAGAAAATGAAATGAGGAAATGATAGAAAGATGAAACATGTAAACTAAACCTTTAACCTCAGTGACCTTGATCCTTGGATTGAGCTAAATTGGAATGCACCCTCTCCCACTTGATTTACTCCTTTGGATGGATGATGAATGGTAGAATGTGGTTGCTTATGGTAGCAACATGATGTTATGAGAAAATTGGATTGGATAGAAGATAGGACAAGATGTAGTTAGGATGATAGAAGATAATAAAAATGAGAGCGAAGGCCTTCATTTATAGATTTTTTATGGTAAAAATGGAGGGTCAAGATGCAATATGAGATGGAGGGTTGAGATTGAGCTAGAGGATTGATGGATTAGTGTTATGACAAGTGTTGCAAGGAGGCTTAGGAAAGTGACATGTGTCATCAGAAAGAGGGTTAGGTGTGCTCACACATGCCTGAGGGCTCATGATTGTGACAAGTGAGAGAGATAGGGTGACTACCATATGAGATGTGTAAGAGGTAGGGTGGATTCACATGTGTGAGAGATATGCTCACATGTGTGTGATAAAGGGGTAAGGTAGGTAGGTTAGGACACTTGTCAAATGATGGAAAATTAGATCTCAATCCATGTTGATGGAACCAATGGTTAAGATTGAGTGAAAAAGAATTGAGGGTGAGGTGGAATTAAATACTAGGAAAACTAGTAATGAAGGTTAATTAGCCTAACTCAATTAATTAAGTAGGTATTAACTAATTGGTTTAGTTGGAGGATTTGGGAGATAAGGTTAGAGTTAATTAAATAAATATAAATTTATTTAATTAACGGTGTGGGATAAAGATAATAATAGATTAAATAAAAATATATATTTATTTAATTAGCTAAGATGGGGTAAAGTCGAGTGCGGTCAAGTATGGGAAAAGTAAGTGTCTACAAAAACTATTCAAATGTTCTACAATTGAGTCTTTGTCAATCATCTTATATGTGTTGCATAAACGGTTGGTGTTGCACCAAAAGATCGACCTGTTAATGCCTAATACAACTGCCAAAGTTAATGAATCCACGAGAGGTGGTTAAACCATGTCACAACCCTGAGCGCTGCACTGCACAACACAAGGAGACCAAGGGCGCACACCTTGCAACAATCCCCCCCAGTGCAAGTGAGGGGTTCAAACCTATGACCCAGGATCTAATATGAATTGTTGCACAAATGATTATTGTTACACCAAAGGATCAACTTGTTAGTGCCTATTACAACCACCAGAGTTAATGAATCCACGAAAGGGAATTAAACCATGTCACGAACCCGAGCGCTATGTTGCACAACACAAAGAGACCAAGGGCACACACCTTGCAACAATATGAATATAATTTTTTTAGAAATAAATTATTAATGAGGCTCTTAGTTTGATATATTTCTCCTATTCTACTCCATAATTTATATAGAGTAGACTCACAAGAAACATTCAATAAAATAGAACTAGATAAAAATAAATGAGTAGTACCAAAATCTTTTTTTATCTACTTTTACCCATTCTTATTTTGATAGACTTGGTTTTTTGGCATTTTTCATGGTAATACATTGATCAAAAATCTTAATGGCATATGTTGTGTGGGATGTCTAAGTTTCTTTTCCATGGTTCCTCAAGTCAAACGAAATAATAAACAATAATTAAAATATTAAAATTAGTATACGTAGTCCTAGGATTGCAAGGTTGATATCACCAATCTTAATAAGCCAAATATTTAAGTGAAACTCAGTGCCCACTGATTTTTATTCACAAGATAAATTTTAATGCCCCTAAATCCTTCATTTCAAATGCACCAAAAACTAAGTTTAAGCTCCCTAATCATCACCTTGCAATTACCAATTAACATGTAATCAATATATAATATAATAATTAGAATATTATAATCAATACTTTAATATAAACATAGTGATCATCTTCACTTATGACAAACCCAATTTTAATGTAAAAGTATCAAAATTCTAATACCCCATTATAGGTGATTGTTTCAAACCATAGAATGATTAGTTTAACCTGGAAATCAAATTTTCTTTTTTTTACCTCAAACCCATTTGGATATTGTATGTAAATTTATTCTTCAAGATGTTTCATGCAAGAAAAAAGTCCTAACATCCATTTTCTCTACTTCAAACTCACAACCAACAACAATAAAAATTAGGAGTCTAATGTGTCGATGATCTAAGCTGTAGGTCCCAAATCCCTAAATTTGGATATTCTCTTAGATGCAAGGGGTGTCTAACATGGGAAGAATACAACAAAGTCCATATTTAGGTTGGCCAACTGAGGACCAATTACTAAGGTAGGTAAGACTTGCTTCACTTTTAGTTTTGCAAGACCAAGGAGGTTTCCCTAAGGTGCTAAATTAAATGACACTATAAGGATTCAATAATGACTTTGCTACAAACCATACCCACTACATAGTGTGCCCCTATTTTGGTTGTCACAATGCACCTATGTGTTGGTTTGAAAATAGAAGGCTATAAACCTATTTACAATAGAAAAGGCTTACCAAGTAGAGTGTTTTAAAATATGAATATAACAACCCCTATTGCTATTATGTGCTTATTTATGGAAGTTGGAAAGATAACACAACTAAAAATGTGCATAATTTTTAATTTGTTCAAAATGTATTGAAGTGATGGAATGGGGAACAAATTATAGATTGATGGCTAAATCTAGTTGGGCACAAAGTATGGATTTTATCAAAATATGTAATAACTAAAATCAAATAGGATACCTTGACCAAGATATACCCAAAGACAATATTTATTCAAATGTATAAATAATACAATTTGTAGAAATTTATAAGAGTTTACTTAATAATATAGTAATAAACCTATGTATTTATTTATTGATTCTAAGAAAATACATTAAAAAATATTTGAAATGATTTTATGGCCTTCCTTCTAGCCAATTGATCAAGAACCCATCAAGACAATGCAAAGGGAGCTTTTGAAGATACTCAAACAATGCCAAATTTGCTAGCTACAATCATTCTTCAAAGTTACAACGATTCTATTATAGATTTTGAACATACCCACATCAATACAACCTCAAAATACTACTACCTAGAATTGGAAAAATGAAACCCTCAAGCTTCCTACAATATTTTCTTCTTATTGGTTATATTACTGCTCCTTTTTCCCTCCTCCCTTCCCTTTGGAAAATCTCAAAAATATGTCTTTCAATGCCATCAAGAGATCTTGGGGAAAGAACCATAGTCGTCTATAATTATGCATGCCTCCCATGTTTTCTTGGACCACCTTCACATGGCCATACACTTGAAACCATTTCCTTAACATTAGCAACCATATGCTTTTGCACACCATTCATGTCTGAGAGGGTCCCGTAGGTATTAGGAGGCATCTAAGAGTCCTCATCTGTCAAATCTCATCCATTTTGAGACCATTAATGACATCTTAAATCATGCAAGGAGGTAGGTATGGATTTTATTTTGAATGGTGGAGTTTAGATACCTTGCATTCCAAAGGTGAAAGAGGGGGGAAATACCCCAAAGGTCTAATAGGGATGTTAGGATGAGAAACTTTAAAACTAAAATTTGCAAAGTAATTTTTTTGGGGGAAAATTTGGTAGTTGAGGAAAGGATGCATGGATGACCAAACCTAGAATCCTAAAGTTTAAGGAAAAGGAGATTAGAGGGGGAAATTGGACTTGAAGGGAAAGACGTGCTAGGGATGATAGGTCCAATAGGGATGCTAGGATGAGAAACTTTGAAACTGAAATTTGTAAAGTGGAATTTTGGGGGGAAAAGTTAGTGGTTGAGGAAAGGATGCATGGATGACCAAACCTAGAATCCTCAAATTCAAGGAAAAGGGGTGTAGAGGGGATAAGAGGAATTTGAGGAAAAGGTATGCTAGTGATGACAAGTTTGGTAGGGATGTTAGGATGTGGAACATAAACCTTGATGTTTGGTGAAAAACTCATGTTCAATTAAAAATAGAAAATAATAATAATCAAATTAAATATATTCAAAATTATACTTTTTTGAAAGATTACTCTATGGACAATGATCTTGTAATAACCTCATATCATGTTGATTTCATTTGTTAGTGCAATCCAAGGTTTGAAATTTTTTTTTTTGAGGAAAATCTAAGCACCAAGGAAGAAAATTCTATCCAAGGGCCTTCATTCGAAGGACCTTTGAACAAAGGTGTTTGTCAAATTTTTCTCTTCAATAACATATATTTCTAGTTTCCCACAAGTAAGACACTATTGTGGGTTTATCCATATACAAAAAGTAAAATAACAACCTTTTAAAATAACAATTGGCATGATGTGTATAAATATCATTGATCGAAGGGTAAAATGTGTGGGAAACTTAGATAGGTTCATACTATAACGAGAAAATGAAGTATTTTCATTTGTCCTCTAATGAAAAATGATATTGGGTCAAGTCAATCTACTCAAAAAAGGCTCAACCGTGTATTTTAGACTACTATATAATGATTGGATACTAATAATGTGTTCAATTCGTATGCACATAAGTAAAATAACAAATGGTAGACATACACTTATGTTTTCCCCTATTTTACTCCTAATCATTGATCTTTCATCAATCAATGTGAATTTTTTATCAAAGAAAAATGGTCAAACTCTTTAAGCAAAGAGACAAGGGTTCACATCTCAAAAAAAAGAAACAAGGTTGAAAACATTAATCGAAGCTACCATTAATACCAACTCATGTGCATACTAAAATGTCATGTAATAAAGGTAAAGAATCCAACCCTAATTTCTCTTCACCCTTCTATCAAATTATCAAGAGCAAGAAGCTAAACTAAATAACATGGGTGCCTAATCAAGCTACCATTTTTAAACTAGAACATTTTAGAAGCCAAATTCATGGGTAAGTGCACATAGAGCCTTCTATATATTTGAATTGTAGTTTTAAAAGAAGGATAAATTTATTGTTGTCAAAGAAAATTGAAAGATAAGTTGTGTACAGGACATGAAGGCATCCATTTTTTAACTTTTAAGCTAGCTTATGCAAATGTTAGTGCATTGCATTTAACTAGTTGTAATCTTTAGGGAGTATTAAACCCCTAAACCCATTCATGTGCCTGAAACTAAGATATCAATCTCACATTTTTGCTCAAAACCATAGTCTAGTAGAATTATCCATTCTAAGAATTCCAAAATGACCCCTAAAAGAGGTAAAAACCAAGATCTTTAGAGGTCACCCCATAGGAAAGAAAGTACAAAAGAGTTATTGCTAAGGAGATTTTGCAAAGGATTTTTTCAAGGATTCCAAAAGAAATATCAAATATTCAATCACTCAAATGTCAAGGGAAAACTATTCAAGATATTTTCTACAAGGGGCTCAAACCACATCTACTATGAGATACTTGGGTCTTTGAACTAGCCGAAATTGTAGTACCTAACTATTTCCCTACACCAAAGACTATTGAATGGACATGTAATTGCCATGATGTGAACACTTATACTATGAAAGATGCATCTAAACAATATATTTTCATTCTTAACAAAGCAATGTAATTCAAAGGATTTACAACTAACACATGAAGCTAGAATGTCATTGGACTTATAGAGGCTATCATTTCCATACAAAAAGGATAAGTATATTTACAAAGGAGTAAAATTGCTTTATTACACAATCAAGAGTGACCCAAAAGGAATTTATTCTTGATAAGGAAGTGGGCTAATTGAATCAAGCAAGTTTGTTTCATGTTTTCAATAAACATACCAAGGATATTGTCAAGTCATAGGATAGGATGTCAGAAACTTGGTATAGCCTATATTAGTAGTATTTATTGTGGGTAATCAAAGTCCACATCAAAACACATTTTTTAAACATGTAGAGTTCTTGGTCCATTATATTCATACTAAACCAAGTGAATTTAAGAAGTATACTACAAAAAGATTCAAAAAATACTTAATTTTATGGTATATTTTCTTGCATACCATGACAAAGCACTGGTCTCAAAAATTAGAAATTAGCTTTAAATCTCAAAATCTCTCCAAAGGTCAATTCTATGCAATTATTGACCCCTCATATGGATAGGCATAAAAATTATGCCTCGCATGTGATGTTTGAAAATAGTCTTGCCAGTACATTGTTGACAAAACTATGGGCTGGTGAGCCTAGATTGACTAGTGATATAAAGGAATTAATCAAATCTTATTGTAGGAAGCCAAAGGAGGATTGAAATATAATTAGGGGGATTATTTCTTCTTTAACCAATTCACCATATGCAAAATGTTTGGAGTAACTAAAGCATGATATGAGTTCCCACACATAATGCCTCCAAGGATAGCTTTCCTAGAAGTGATGAGGTGGGTACATTCAACAAATAAATTAAGATCATAAGTAGTGAAGCATTCATCCTTCCTTAGTGGTGTTCAAATATTTTACCTTTGAAAGTAGAAGTTCTCATGAGATTGTCAATAACTAAATGGACAACATAGATATACTTTCTACTAAGTGGAGACTATATGACCCAAAAAAAATTATTGATACATTGTTAGAAGGTAAACTAGAGTGGTATTTTAGCATGATTTCAATGAGAAAGAAGATCTAATCAAAAGATATAGTGATTAATTTGAGATTAAGGTTAGATAAAAGGCATGATTGAGAGCATAGCTACTTGAAATAAAGAAATGACTACTTGACCCTAATTATCCAAGTGCTCTCCCACATATCAAAAAGATCCACTTTATAAGATGGAAGAGTTTATGAAGGATGTAGAGAAATATGTCAACATGCCAAATAAGCATGATATTTCACAAGGCATAGCAAAAGAAATGGTTGGGTCAAAAAATGATCCTACTATGCAAATATTAAAAGTTGGGCCACTTAAAATCCCATCTCCAACTATACCAATGGAAATACCTACCACCCTTAAGGATTGATCCACCAACACTACCACTTGACCCTTCTCATATAGTTGAATATTCAAAAATTGAAGTGGTAGAAAGTGTGCCTCCCAAGGGAAAGGAGATAATCCAAACTCAATCTCCCTAGAAGAATAAAGGAAAAGAATTGGCAACCGTTGGTTCCAATATACCATTAGAGTAAGATGTTGTTGAGGTTGATATGATTATGTTAGACTAAATCCTTGTGAAGAGTTTCTAGAAGATAACCAATTGATAAAGAATCTTGAATATGAGTGGTTTGCTTTCATGGTCAAAATCAACAAGAATCAAGCACTAAAAAGACAAGCAACATTAATAATTGAGGATTATCCAAACACTACAAAAGAGTAGATGTGCTTCTTATAGACAAATTTTGACATAAAAAAATAATGAGGGAAGAATATTGGTCAAGGCTAATGGATGTATGCATTTATTACCTAGGTAAGATATTGTTGAAGTCATGGTTCTTGACCAAATAGTAAGAAGAGAAGGCGACAAAGTTGTATTCAATGCACTAGAGGATGCAACATGATGCATTTCAAGAGTTTCCTTCAATCCTAAAATGAATACATTAGTCATTTAGGTTATCACTCTTTCTCATGACAAACCTCAAATTAACTATGTTCCACATTAATTAGCAAGCATATTACTAGTGAAAGTGGTTCAAGTTTTAGCTCTTGAAGCATCGACATTGGTAATTCACACTATACAATTTAGTCAAGGAACTACAAAAAAGTTGCAAAAGAATTATAATCAGAGAAGAAAAATCTTAAGTTAGAAAGGAACTAATGAAGTAAAAAATAGCTAAAGAAAAATCAAAGAAATAAATTAAAGTTCTCACATGAAACCTCTCTTCCCTAACACCAATTCCTAAGTTGCCAACTCCTATTTAATAAATATCAAGCTAGAAGGAATAATATAGGAATTGGAATCATTGCTACAATATACTAAGAAAGTAAGATGCTCAAGTAGAAATAAGAGCTACAAAGGAAAAACTAATCGAAATCATCTCCATGCTCTTTTATTTTAAAACTCAAAATATTTTCTAGTGACGTAGCTTTTATCAACACCAAGTACACTAAAACTAATGGTTTTGATAGGATTGCCACAACTATTGATGTGTATAATCATTCTTATACTATTACATGCATTTGATAAAATTAGACATTCTTCATAGAGAAAATTTGATTAATTTCAAGTTTTAATTGAATCAAAGATTCCAAATGTAAGAGATTGTAAGAATAATTTTGAAGTGTTGAAGACATGAAAAGAATAGCTTAGGTGTTACCCTGTAAAGAACCGGACCAAATTTTTTCAATTCTCAAATTACAATCAGCAATGCAACACACCCGTTAGGGTTAGATAAATCAAACCAGCAGTTACAATATAACTCTTTGCCAAGAATGCACCCTCAATCTCAATAAGAGAGAGGCTGTCATATGGCAAGAGGATCGTCAGTACATTAATCAGAACTGCAACTGGAAGTAACTCTAACCAAGAATGTGCTTTCAAACCCGGAGTGGGAATGGAGCTACCATAGGGCGGAGATGTGCGATATTACAATGCAAATCAAAGTAAATAGGCGGTAAGCCAGCCTCTTCCACTTATTCAGTGGGCAATTACAAACATGATAAGCAAAACTGAGAGAAATGCTGACAGTACTACTGTTCAGCTTACAATGAGAAGTAGAATGCCTGCAAGATCAAGGATTTAAGCTCTACAAGTTGCTGCCATAATAAAGATGTCATCCACTAGGTCAATAATGAATTCCTAACACCCGTCCTTCGCTAATATGCAATTTTCTCAAGTTTGATCTGACAGACCAGCAACATGAATTACAGAACCAGCAATACATAAACTCAATGAAAAGCTCACAACTCACTCATTTCTCACTCAAATTACATGAAAACTGATGCAAAATACTCTTAAAATGATGGTGCCTAGTTTAGTTATGAGAAAGGGCAGCAAAAAGTGGCTATTAATTAATGGCACGGATCCCAAAGCACTCCAGAAAGGGCGCCCTACAAGGAATGACGAATTTTCTTTATAAAATCATAAGCTTCATATTAAAATCTGCAAATATTCATGGAGGATCACTTCCAACAGAGAAAACCAATGAGACAATACCCAGAACAACTCTTTTTGTATTTTTTGATTTATGAGTGAAACTATAGATTCAGCCCTGTTATCAGCAACTCCAGAAAATGACATAAAATGCAATAAACTGAACTACATAAGTAAACCCAAACTACAAATGCAAACCTCACTACAAAATGTCACTCAAACAAGCAAACCTCTCCACTAGGTGCTATCTCTCAAGCACGAAGTCGAGCCAAGGCTAGGAGGCATTCATTCCTCGAAGCAATCCTGTTACCATTTCGGCAGCATAACAATATAGAAGTCATAAGATACTAAAATGAAGGCCCAAGGCTTCCTTATATAATTTTGAGAAGACCCTCCAGAAGCTTCTAGAAAAGAAACCCTAATTTTCAAATTTGAATTGTCTTCTTTTCCCTCCAATTTGGGCGCCCCCTTTCTCAAGGTTTAATTTTACTTTATTTTAAAATCTTCACTCCATAAAATGGGCGTCCCTTTTCTCCAAGTAATACTTTGAACTTTAATATATAATAATTCACCTCAATGAGGCGTCCACCCATAAAGACCACCTTTTAAAACAACTTAAAGTTCAATCACTAGGCTAAGGGGGGGTCAACAGTAAAATATAACATTAAAATATGACTTTATTTAAATAATTTGACTTATCTCTCCAAATGCGCCCCAAAGCCAAAAATGAACAAGCCAACTGAACTGACTGAAGAAGAAAGCCAACTGCACTGGAAACTGCATGATCACTGCCAAAAATAGAATTTACTAAAAATAGTAAATTCGGAAAGTCGCTCGGATCAAACTGCATGCGACACCATTGCGAAGCTTTCTGAAAACCCAAAAAGAATCTGCACTCCAAAATCCCAAACTCCGAGATGTAGCCGTCATAACTTACTAAAAATAGTAAGTTCAGAAAGGTTGCCCGACGCAGTTGCAAGTCGTACCTCTGCAAAGCTCTCTGAAAACCTAGAAGGAATCCAGAATCCAAACAACCAAACTCCAACAAGCAAAACCCTGAATCATCAAGAGAACCCATCAAACAGCCGGAAACCCTAATTCTGCCACTGACCAGCCGACAGCACACTGGGAATAGGCTACCAATCACTGAAAAGTGAAGTGCTAAAAACGGGGACATTACATACCCTCCCTTTTCATCACTTAATCCAAGATGAATATATAAATTCTATCATTGTTAGTATAGGTCTGAAACAGTAAACAATATGAACAAAATGTTAGATGTCAAGTGGGAAAACAATATGAACAAGACAAATATATTATTAAATGCTGATTGTCTAGATGATCAAGAACAAGATCATTGGGTTGACATGCATGCATAAAATTTGTTTCTTTTATCAATTCATTCTGTCAAGAATTGTCATATCAGCTCAAAACGGAAATATTTTGCCACAATAGATATTGAGTTAGTTTTCAATTGATTTTTAATGATCAAGAACAAGATCATTGGGTTGACATGCATGCATAAAATTTGTATCTTTTACCAATTCAATTCATTTTTTTCCGTAAAGATGTTGGAGTAATTTTCATTTGATTTTTAACAAGATACACAAGAGTTAAATCCCATCACTTTAGAAAAGAGAAAGAATTTTTGTTTTATAGTTGTAAACATAAATGATAACCACATTTCATAATTGTAAGGCATATTGGGCAGGTGTCAATCATCCATACGAACTGAGCATTGTCCTTCTGCTATGAATATCAGTTAACTCTTATGTATTAAAGGTCTCTTTTTTTTATGGAACTTCTATGTTGTTCAATCTAGGCTTAAGTTTTAGGGAGTCATGTTGTAAAATCATTTTTATAGAGTTTTATACTTGAAAGCCAAGATTATAATTTTTTATTTAACATCAATAAAAAAAACATTTTGTTTACAGTTCTCCACTATCAACACAATGTTTTAAGAGATTTATATATTCATTAAGAGCATACTCATTTTGTTATTATAGTTAATACATCTTCCATCGCATTAGAAGTTAAAGTCTTTTAATATAACATATGGAATGTTGTGAATTAATAGACGGATGTCTAAGAGTCTATATGGGCATGATCTATCTCATTTATTTCACTTTACTCTGTATTTTTTACTACTTTTCCCTGCAAAGAATGCACCAGTCCTAATGCAGTGATTGATCAAATCTTTTAAATCAAGTGTTTTTTGTTGTAATTTGTGGTGTCTATCTTTTGATTGTTATCAAGATTGTAAAGAGCCAACACAAAAGGATCGTTTTAGAATTATTTAGCATACTCTTGTAGGTTAATAATTTACAAATCTGTGTAAAGACCTCTAACTGTAATAAAAACAAAGATTATCATTAAGAGGTGTCAGTCACAAACAGATTGGATTACTCGTGTTGTTTAAGGTTTAATCTTTATTTACAACATGTTAGAAACATTTCTGCCTTGTGAAATTTTAAGGGAAAACTCTCCCAAATTCAACATAGCTTAAAATGTAGAGAAGATTGTACCTACTCCTATTAATTACTCAACCTACTTGTGTTTTGATTATAAAACGTCATTTGATCATTAAGCCTAACTCTTTACCCCAAGGCTAGTACATACAAATTGTTGAAAAAAACCTTAGCTAGTACATACAAATTGTTGAAGATTTTGAAGATAACCTTAGCTAGTACATACAAATTGTTGAAAAAAAAAACCTTCAGAAGTAACCAAAAAATCTGTTAAACAATATTCCTTTGGAGATCAACTACACTAAAAATCATTCCATTTTTAACTGCAAGGGTAGAAAATATAAAATTAGAATTTGTTAGTAACTTCCATTTTTGTCCATAATTCAGCAATCTTGATCTCCTTCACAAAATGGAGAGCTTATGACAGACTAGTTAGTGAATTCCCTAGATATGTAACTATTCAGCTAAGCAAGAATGAAAGTCTGCATGCAATTTGGTACATATCACATCAAATTCCAACCAGTTCACCGATCAGTAAACTTTTTATTACTAAGTCTCATCTTGATTATTGGATAGACCAAGCAATAATGGTTTGATGCATAAATAATGAGATGCAGTTGCAAGAGACCACTGGAATGCAAAAATCTCAGATTGATATTTTCACTAGGATTGAAATTACATTGTCACCTTAGAGAATCACTTACACTAAACAAAGGACTTGATTTCACTTGACATCATAAGCTGCCTATAGATGAGTTCTACTTCCAAGGAATTTCTTTTTTTTTTTAATCCCAATTTGTTTTTGACTGTTTTTCTGCTGATGTTTTGGTTTCTTTATGCTTAACTCTCCTGATGCTTTCCATTCACATGATCCTTATTTCTGTTTAATTTGTTATTGTCAAAATGCTTCTTCCCTAGATTCGGGCATTATTTTTGCAAATTATTCTTTTTTGCTTGTACATCCCCAATCATTTCTTTGGCTATAGAAGGAAGCCATTTTTCACCCCTTTGCTGCTTTAATAATGCAACTCTCTCTTCCTCTTTCCTTGCTGCTATCTGCGCTGCACATTCTTTTGCTTCTAATCTGGCTAATGCCTTTCTTCTTTTCTTCTCTGCTTCAGCTAAAATCATGGTCCCATCAACAGCAACAGATTGTAGCTGAAACTTGAACTGGTATATGACCACAGATATAATTACAAATGAGCTAAATGAAAATTGTTACGACCAAACAATATCATAATCCAGTTTCTAGCTTTCAGACTTCAAAGATTATGAATGATTAAACTTGACAACGAGGTTAGTATAGAATCAAATACCTCTATAGATTTCTCATTAATCTCTTGTCTAGGAGGAATTCTTGGTTTCTTTCTAGGGATAAACACTGGAAGCCTCTCTACTGCCAATGAAAATTGAAACGAGTAAATACAAAACATCAGAAAAATAAAACATCTAACCACGGGCAGAAAAAATGACATCTTGTAATGCAAATTATCTTTATGCACCAAATTTACTGTTTCTTATTTAGGAGACAAGAAAGCAATGTCTAATTATAAACACTTGCCCTCTTTTAAGTTTACCTAACACTTAAAATAAGCACATTCTATGTCTTCATTTGCATACCATCAGGTTTGAGAGTTATGCCAAGTGGTGCTCGCCTAAACAGACGGATATCATCATCAGCATCAATCATTGGACTGTCAACCACATGTGGTTGCAATTCTGAACTAGGGATTATGGTTAGAGTCTTGTCTAAGTAATTATGAAGGAGATCTTGAGCCTGATATCAAAGCAGAAATCTTGAGTGAGTAAAATCCAATAAGAATTTCCAAATACATTGCATCCAATTAAATCAGGAACCTTCTGTAGAATGTATTAGACAACATGTGTTTTTTCTCAGTTCCTCTGGACTGAGTAGATATAGTGTGTGCATAAAATCATTTACAAGCAAGAATTCATATCATATGCAATAAAATAAAAACTCAGTGAATGATCACCACTTCACCATTTCTCCATCACAGAAGATCTAAGTATGCCACAACAATACGTTAAGAGTCCCCATCTAATAAACTTGATTCCAAAAAGATTATAGTGTTACAATTTACTTATTCAGGAAATGGAAAAGGATCGACAGATATAGCCAGAGATAATTTTATGGAAATAATGTGCTACATGCAGAAAAATTCAAAGATGCCTGAAAATTTCAGGATTAACCCATGATATATGAAGCAACAAGAATTGATAAAAGTAATAAACAATGTCACGTCTATAACTAGCTCAATGTCAAAGGTGATGATTACTTTTACTTTGATTTAGCAAGGAAAAGGAAGAAATGTTTTATTATCGGAAGTTTCATTTTGGAAATTTAAATATAAAAGCACGTGTATTTAATAAATAGTATAAGCTTTTTATAGAAAGCAGGACTTCTTAAAATTGACATCCCCATAAATTCTCCAGTAGCAGCATTTGAAATCCAGAACTTTATTGTTCAGTCTTGCATCCTTTATGCAAACAGAACTAGTGGAATTCATTATATTACTCAAGTTTGTTCAACAACACCCTTACCATATACCAGCATCAGTTGATGAGTACAGTATATCTCAAGCAAGATGATACAGAGTGTGCTGCTTTCTGAAACGCCAACTTCTATATAATGCACATTATGCAGAGAAGTCTTAATATTGGAGGAAGTCCCTAAAATAACTTTGAAAAACATAGACTCAATATATGTCCTTGGTTTTATGTGAATCGAGTCAAGATATAAAAATAACTCTTATGAATTAGACAAGAAGCTGATGCAAGTTGGTCAAGACAGCTATGATTTGTTCAAGTCAATTCATAGATATAAATTTTGTAATGATATAGAATAAATCTAATGTCAACCTGAGAAACAGACAAAATTAGGAACAACTTTGGATTTTCGCAAACCACGGGCTTATCCTTCTAGCAAACATGAAACCTTTAGTAGATGTCTTTCTGGCCAGTATATTTATTATTCCTCTTCTCATGTATCAGCTGCTATTGGATATTTCTTGGTAGCATCCTTGATTGTGAATCTTATGTGTAGATGGTAAGAAGAAAATTGGAGTTTGTCTATTACCAAAGGAAATTTACTGTATCTACCACTAAAGGGTTGATAATTGAAGAAGTGGATTGGGACAGAATCCCCTTAAGACAGTCACTCTGCCAGTTGGAGTTTTTTGGTAATGTCCCAAACCAAAACAATAATGCAAATCTGATTCTTAACCTTCCAAAAACATTTATTATTTGAATAACAACACCATCAGCCCAACAGCAATGGCAAATCGGATCAATACAGTGTGGCTGGAATCCATGTCCAATGAAGCTCAGATACGAACTTTGTATGAGATCATCCTCTGAAATCACTAAGGTTTTCATGCTAGGATTCCCACACTTACACAAGTGCTCAAAACAAATTCTGAAAGGAATTTCATTAATTGTAGATGATACCCCTTGAATGAACATGTTCACCCCTTTATATCCATCACAACAACAATGGGTCGGCCACAATGTAATATCACAACTCCAAATTTGAACAATGATTATGGGCTGGAAAAAGTCAAACTTTTGAAAGTTATGGCACCAAAACCAATCATTAATGACAGCATAATATGTGTTGGGGCATTTTAGAGAGAATCAAAACAAAGGCAAGAATATCAGGGATCGGGGGTCAGAGATACCACAGCTTGGGGCACTAGGGGTGGAGCAATGGGCATGCCAGTAAAGATAGATCTGAAAGTTGGACAAATACAAAAGAAGGGCAGAGGAAGGATGAAAAGCATGACAAGACAAATAGGTCTAAAAGTCCAACGGGGACCAAGGAAAGGTTGGACAAACAAAAAAGCATGCCTGGATGAGGAACTCCAGAACTCTAATGATTGACAAACACTTAGAAGACTGAGCATGCCTTCAAACTTAGAGACTTTGGGGATCTTATACGAACACTGGGGGAAAGAATATGCACACAAAATGGGACCAGGGGAGATGTGGAATGTAGGAAATGGGCAATTTGGTCCATAACCTAGATTATTACAAAAAGGAAACGTGACATTTTTATCTAGTGTTTGTAGTCTTTAACTATGATGTGTCAGAAAGCTTAGTATTTTCTCTACATGAGTCCCCTTCATGTGTTAGATTTTCCGATACTGTAAAGTGACTTGAAAATGCAAAATAGAAAAATTTATAAAAAATCTTGAAATTTTCAAAACCCAAAATATTGTAGTTTAACCAGTCCTACTTCTTGACAGATCCTCTTAACTTCTTGGGGTAGACACTTATCACATGGCTTATCAAATTCTCCCCCAAATCATTTGATTTTCCATTTTTAGACAATTCATTTCCTACCAAAAAATAGCTATAAAGGAATTGTCATCCACATGTAAAAATCATACTGTTGCAGCTTCCCATCTCTTCTCAAAGATTGCTAGCTTTTTGTCAAAAACAGCAATCGCCATCCACATGTTAAAATCTATGATTTGTAGCTTCAATCTTTTCTCAAAGATTGCTAGCCTTTGGTAAATAACTCCCATTTTCAAATTTGATCATTGCTTTCATTCTTCTTTACTTTAGTTCATTGCTTTCATAACACATATCCAGTCAATAATGTATTCAAACCACGGGACTATAACATGAACTTTGCGCATTCAGTAATAATTTTCTTTAGATTATTTAGATGGGGAAAACTTTAGGGACCCCCACCTGAAAGGCATAACAGAAATACAAAATATAAATATAGATAGGCATTGAATAGAGCCCAAACAATAGAACTAAAACAAAAAGGAGGCATTAATAAAGGACCACTGAAGCTACTAACCACAAGAGACCACCACTGCTAACACATTTTAACACCACCCTACAACCAACAATAGGAGCGAAAATAAGTCTCCAAAGCCAGAAAACATTGCAACTAGGAACACCTACAAAAAATCTCCTAACAAGTAAAACCAAACTAGACAACCTCCCAGCACACTACTCCAAACTACTCTACATCATCCCCACTAGCCATTACCTCTGCTCCAAGTGTTGATGTTTAGCAGCATCGGGCCTCTTACTTCCAGCCACGACTTGTATCAAAGCATAAATTAAATGTAGCCTAAACGGCTATTTAATTCATTGGAGGCATCACTAGTGAAGAGGCACTTCACTTGAGAAAAATAAATAATATTTAATTATTGCTAATCGAATTTGTATGAGGCCGACTTCATTGAATCGCCACCTTTGCATGAGTTACAATCTTTCATTCATGGGCCAACTTTGTGATATGAGAAGACACAGCTTATGGAGCCTATCCCTTCGACTTGTATATATATAAGTTGCTGTTTAGTTGATCGATATCATATTCATTCATAGTTCGATTTCATAGAAGTGCGAGTTTATTCAAGAGCAGATTGAAGTCTTCTAAGAAGGCCGAATTTATCATCAAGGAAGATCAATATTATTATCAAGAGGTTACATCAAGGTTGGTGCTGATATTTGGCCTTGTAATTGGCCACATTGTAAAGAGACTTGCTGATTATTATTCAATATATAAGTGATATATTGTTGCTGGGTTTTTCTCCCTCAAGTTGGAGGGTTTTCCCAGGGTATATGCTGCGTCAATTTGTTTAAAATTGCTCTATATCTGCTTATTTAATTTCTGATCCTAAAACTAACACCAAGCACATATTTGCTTTTAGTTTTAACAGTTGGGTCAAGAAACTAAAAACGGATGCCAAGAATAACCTCTACTCTTTGCCTCAAACAGTGCACCGATTTTCCACAAAATACCAGAATTGTGTGGTCACTAGTGACCTTTAGGCACTCTCTACAATGAGTAACCACCAAACCCAACATGACCTTGCCCATATCTAAGCAATAGGCTCATAATACATAAACCTCCCTCAATAGACCATTCGACAATTTATCTGCAACTCTAGAATTCATATTAGCTTGCCTGTTGGGGCCTTCCCCTAACTTCTTCCCTTTACTTTCCAATTCCACAAAGGATCCTAGGAGCAGCATCCCCTTGAATTGTTTCAGATGCAACAGGTGAAGCAACCACACCCTATGCATAGCATCTAGGACACAGAGAACCAATTTCAATATGAAATCTTGTCTAATCATGGCCTTAGACCAAGGAGGCCCATGCAATCCCGATCCATTCTCACCAAGAACAACTTTGATGAAACCTACTACAGTTGGGGCCTTACGACTAGAAATGGAGGAAAGCTTGCTATTAGAGATAATACCTTTGCACTATGGATCCCTCAGATGCTAAGAAATCCCTTTAGGAGCCATGCCACCACCTTTCCAACCAAGACCCAACAAACACCACTCACAACACTAGCCTACCAACCACCCTACCACAAGCCACCAAATATACAACAACATAGTACCTATGTAATGCTCAAATAAATTCTTTGCACATCCCATGTTAATGGAGATCTCCACACCTTACAAAGAAAATCATTCGCATGGATAAATTACAAAACTTCATATAATGACAACACACTCTTTCAATTAAAGCATCGTGTGGGCATAATTAATGATGGATTAAATGGAAAAGAAGCATCTAACCCCTCTAAAGACGAAAAAATGTGACTATATAGTGCAATTATGGGATCCTGATCCACACCAAAATTAGCTAAAAAAAAATTCTAGCAGAATTAACTTTTCACTTGTAGTGTTGGTATCTAATTTTACCAAACTTAGATCCCAGAGCTAATGCTTCTTCTGCATAACACCAAAGATGCCAATTAGGGTATGAGTTGTTTTTTAATGCATTGATTACAATCAAGGAGTCCCCTTCCACAATTAAACTTTGCACTCCTTTAGTAGTTGCCACTGCCATTCCAACCACCAATCCTTCTTGTTCTACTTTATTATCAAGGAAACCTGCACCTACATTGCCCAAATTGTTGCAAGATGTGCCATCAAAATTTTATTTTACAAAATATTTAGGGGGCAGGGGTGTCCCAAACCTTGTTCTTCTCATTAGAACAATTGGAGACCCCATTATTTCTCTCACTTTTGAAGTGTCTTACCCCTTGAACAAGTGTGCATTCGGTGATATTTTATGGAATTCATCCACATGTAAAATTCAGTGTTATAGCTTCCTATCTCTTCTCAAAGATTGCTAGCTTTTTGTCAAAAAGCCCTTGAACAAGTGTGCATTTGGTGATATTTAATGGAATTCATCCACATGTAAAATTCAGTGTTATAGCTTCCTATCTCTTCTCAAAGATTGCTAGCTTTTTGTGAAACAAAAAATGTTGCATCTGCATGTTAAATCAAAGTGTTGTCACTTTGAATCTCTTCTCAGATATTGTGAGCCTTTTGTAAATAACTCCCATTTTCAATTTTCTAAATTGAAACATAATCTGTATCCATCACTTTCATTCTTCTTTGCTTCAATTTAATGCTTTCATAATACATAATCCAGTCAATATAATGTGTTCATACCGAGGGATTAACAACATGAACCATGTGCATTAAGTGATATTTAGCAGCATTCATATCTTTTAACAAATATAATCTTGATTATCCTTTGGAAAACAGCAATAAAGCTTTGGTTTGGATCATTAGTTTTCCTTGGATCCAAGATTAGAGGCATAGTTTGTAGACTCGGCCAAAAAAATCCCCAAGTATTTTTTACTTTAATTTGCCAAGTTTTTTGGCCATTTTTTGACATAACTTGTCAAGTTTTTGGCCATTTGCACCATGCCAGCAATGCATCAAAAACATAGAAAAAAATGTGGATTAAACACACCAAAAATGTTGTTTTCTTGGCTTTAAAAGCATTATGTTTTGCCTTTTAAAAAATTATGAAAATGGTGTGCACCATGAAGGTCTGTGTGGTTTTGAAGGTCTTCGTTTGAGCCTGGTGTTGAGGGCCCCACCCCTCAACCTTGCCTTGTATCACAATAGGGAATGCATTGGGGGCATTGGCCCCAAACCCCCACAAGGGGCACTGCCCCTCGACCCCACTAGGGGTGTTGTCCCTAGACCCCCACCAAACTCATGTGATACATTTTGTGGCTGTATTTTGCATAAAAATTATGTTTTTTTTGAAAAAAAATTGATGCATTTTGTAGCTGTATTTTGCATAAAAATTACGTTTTTTCGAAAAAAATTCGATACATTTTGTAGCTGTATTTTGCATAAAAATTATGTTTTTTCGAAAAAAAATTGATACATTTTGTAGCTGTATTTTGCATAAAAATTATGTTTTTTTCAAAAATTTAAGTGTCTTTTAAGTTTCCAAATTTTGCCAAGTTTTTGCCGAGTTGGAATTTTTTGGCTTGCCAAGTACTCTCTGAGTCCAAGTCTAGAAACAATGCTTAGAGGCACTCTATATGTTTTCTCACCACATATGAAATGAGCTCCAGAGGTGAGGTACATGTGCCATGCCACGATATGGATTCTAGTGTTTGGCTATAACATGGAAACCATAAAAATACAATTCACAATATGCTGCCTAGATATGACCCACGATGGTGGAACAATATACCTCTATCCTTGCAGCAAGGAGAACCCTTTGTCATCACACCAAAGCAACTAAGTTTTTTAATCTTTCCTGCAATATGCACGATCCATTATGCAGCACATTTTAAGCCATAATGTATTTTAAAATCAACGCAGGAATCACTAGAACTATTATTAATAAACGAAGAAAATCAGACCTTAAACTCCAAAAACCCAATTCTGAATTAAAAAACAGGTCCAAATTGTATAATATCAGCAGTAAGAAAACTGGTTAATAAATGCATAAAGAGAAAATGCATTTCAATGACTGAGAAAGTTGATTATTTCATTATCTTTGATGTTTATTTATACAAGAAAAACAAGGCTGCTATAGACTTTTGTCAAATATGCGCATGCCATCGTCACTAGGCAGAAGGTTGCTTTCAAACTTGAATCATACTGATAACATGGCATAAAACATGCTGACACGGACTGCTCTCACAGAATGTACTCTGCAAACGTGAGTTAATGACAGGGTGTGGATTCACATACTTGGAAAATACAATCATTATTATTCCAAGACTCCCCAAAAGATTATTTGATTTTCTGCACCTCAATGTATTTCTAAATTTTTTAGGGTATTCTTGCTTAGTGGTTTGTTGAATCTCCACCATTTGTCCATTACAAAAACAAATCTACTTCTCTATCTTGAATCTTCTCCTTGTACTGTTATATGTTGAGTTCTTGCATGAAAATGTAGATTTAATTTCTACAAAAAAAGCAAGCAGGCTCTTTTTTTTGCGTGCCAATTCCCTCTAAAATTCTTCCAAGCCATATATCCTTGCATATGAGCCGGTTGTAGCTTTATATTTAGCTTCTGTAGAAGATAATGCAACTGTGGCTTGTTTTTCCTGCTCCTCAAAGTGTAACCTGACATAGGCCTTGTATTATCGACAATACTTAACCAGCCTATATTTGTTTAACTCGCAACCCTCAAATTTGTACATTTGCCATGCTCAATTTGGTGGTGCACAGGACCTTTTCCAAATTTGTTTGAATTCTTTTAGGAATGACCATATACTGAGTGTCTGTTCCAACAGCGTTTAGTCTCTTGATAGTGAAATAGATAAGATGGTCAATTGATTGAACTATGGTATGTAGTTCCTGGGACTGGACATTTACCATTAAATTCACATTAGCATTAGGAGTTGGCATAAGCTTGCATCAAACATTCAAGCATATTAAAACTTTATTACACATCATCAACATATTTGCTTTTACATAAAGAACTTAATCTATTTTCCCCCAAACCTCACTGCCAAAAGAATAAAGCATTAGATCCATCACATTGAATACTTGAAATAAATCCTATTTAAAGTCTTCCATCAATTCTTCATTATTATCTGTAATCATCGAAATATAGAGAAACAATTCCAATCCCATTATTGTCATTACTCTTTTAAAAATTAGCACCTGATATATTTCCATCAATCCACTTATTTCTGAAATACTAACCAATTACTGTATCACAAGCTCTATGTGTGCATTTTAACCTACAAAATACCCTTTTTCAATTTGCAAACCATATTTTTCTTTATCTTCAACAAGGAATTCATTTGATTGCTCTAGTTATGCTTCCTTAAGTTTCAAATTTGGAAAAGCATATTTACTATATAATTTGTATACAATTCTGAATTAAACCAGCAGCCATTATTTATTTCGGCAAGAGATGCCAAAAGTTTCTTCCTAATCATTTCCCTCTTTTGTGTAAAACATATACCAACAAACTATCTTTTATATTTGTCTGTACCTGCATTTTCCTTGTACTTTTCTTTGTATATCTATTAGCATTGTATGGCACTTTTATCTAATTTTATAGATATGTCAAGGTTCTTTTACCATCCCTGTATCCAGCATTATCTTCTATGGATATGTAATGGCTATATCTGATATACATATCCCCAAACATGTCATATCTGAATAACCCTGAACCACGTTGTATCTGAATATGGCCCAACCATAACAGAAGGGAAATAGCCATATCCAATTTAATTTATTTTTGTTAAGACAAGGCTGTGATTTCTGAGCCAAACATAAAAGAACAAAATAAAAAATAAACCCTGAAAGATAGTATAGAGGGAAAAACCCCAACAGTGTGTGCACATACTGAAATAGGGGTGAGGATGATCAAACAAGTCATACAACTGCTCAAAGGTGATCCAACTTGATAGAGTCTATCTAGGTTCGCTGGCATATGCCCCTACTAATCAAGACTAGGCTTTACTCCAATTGACCTCTACATACAACAAATAAAATTCACACTAGTCTAATTGCATTATTTCAAAATAAAGGGCTATTCTATGGGATACATCAAATCTGGTAACTAGGAATAGAAATTTGTTGAACGATGAAAAACAAGCAAATCTCATTTATACTAGACTGAAAAAATGAAACTTTCTCCTTGGTACTCTACCAAGAAGTAGTACAACAAGACTCTACTTTGGTCCATGGAAGTAAATAGTTAGCTGATAGACAAGAAGAAAAAAAAAAAGATGAAGGAATACATATCCAGAAGAATGAAGAGGCACTTCACAAGTGCAAAGAGCCCAGCTACAAGATTCCACTCAAAGAAAAAAAGGTTGAGCTGAATAGGGAAATGAGATCACAAGAGCATCAATATAAGTGTTTCTCATTCCAATTTGGCAGCATAGAGGTGCAAAAATCATGAGCTATGAAATAATGAGGGATGTGGATCAGTATATAGGAAAGGGAAAGGTTAAATAGCTGTTTTAGGGCCATTGGAGGAGCTCAGCGGTTGACTTAAATAATCATTGTGACGTTTTGCAGCAGTACCACCAGTTTTGAAAAATCTAAATGTGGGTTTTTTCGGTGTGGCACAAGCCCTATGCCCATGGACAATCTGAAACTGGGTGAAATGAAGATCTAGACTGTCTTAAGGCATGATGAGATATTGCATTTTCACTTCTTGGTTGATTTTGATTAACTAGGGTCACTAACATTAGTAGTAAAATCATCAAGAGGTTTGCAGTATTACATTTGCCCCAGATGTACTAGTCAATTCCAACAAAGGACAAAGGTTGGGAAGTACCTAGAGAATAAATGCAATACCAAGGGAAGAGGGAGTCCTACTTGCACTAACCTATGATGAATGGTAGTGAAGATATCACGCACAACTCCTACATAGAAGTGAGAGGTTCAACAATCCAATGTCTACAAAAAAATACAAGTATAACATCCTCAAAGAAACAATTGATATTGAAAGTAAATAAAACCATAAAAGATGACATTTGTACATGCACTTACCTAGGCCGAAAGAGACAAACTATTGCATCACTAGTGAAGGAAAGGAAACACTCACAGCCCAAGCTGATCCAAGATGGTGCTCATCAAAGTATCCACTTGGGCGTTCTCTAATCAAGGAATGTGGGTGATTTGGAAGTAACAAAGCAAGAGAGGAGGCAACAAACTTCATGATAGAGGAAGCCACTTTGAGACTATGTACCTCTCATACACCAAAGAGCTGAGAAACCACTAGGAACAAATCTGTATACTACTGCATATAGAAGACTCCTAACTCAAGAATTTGTCAAA
The DNA here is from genome assembly GCA_007258455.2 of Sequoia sempervirens. NCBI lineage: Eukaryota > Viridiplantae > Streptophyta > Pinopsida > Cupressales > Cupressaceae > Sequoia > Sequoia sempervirens. The sequence continues at coordinate 557,706,080 of VDFB02281492.1, forward strand.
GCAACAACAATCGTGTGCTACTTTGTGGAGTTGTTGGTCTTGCTAGTTGAAAAGTAATAAATTGTGGCAAATTCATTGCCTCAAGAGTCATCGATAGTCCACGCATAGGTCATTGAACCTCAGTTACCTCTACTACCACTGTCAATGTAAATCACCACTGAATAGAAAAACACACAAACAAGGTGAAGCAGCTTAGGAGGAAGGATTATCTCCAACAGGAAAAATGAAAGCACTGCAAAAGAGTCCAACAACCTAGGACAAATGCTAAGACTAGGGCCAACAAACAAGTTGAGGTGTGAACATTGACCCATTTTATAGATCACAACTACCTAATTGGGTGGACCTGATAGGGACAGGGTTGGATTTAGTAAATCACTGACTCAATGCTCCGGGTCTCACCTTTGATAACCCCTTGGTGTCACTCTCTCCACCACACTACCTATAGGTCCCCAATGCTGACTAGGGACCCCTGATACTACTGGCCAACCCTGCTATCATTTTCAAATGCATTACCAAGCCAAACTTGGTGCTCTTCCTCTCTTACTCTCCCTAGCCCTTAATCCTTTTAAAGACTAGTTAACCTCCAATGCTTCCTAACTTGTTTGCAGGGGTGTGCATAGGCTTTCATGGCTTCAAAACTATCTAGGAAAGGTTCTTGAACAATCACCATTTACCATTTCTCCATCGCTTTCACAAAAACCCTACTCTAGGGTTTTGGAAGGGCTACTAGCCTTGAGCCCCTTTTAGGCTTCTTCACCCTAGAAATTCGGTTGGTACTCTCCTACAAAGTTTTGTGCCAAACTTTCTTCTGACACCCTGGTTCAATTTCCAAGCTCTAAAAGATTTTTAGAGTTTAGGACCCTCTATGTCCGTACACAGGCAGAACTCAGTTTTCACACAAAAACTAGGGTTTCCTAGACCATTTTCTTGGTCTGTTTGCTTCTTCCAATCTCCAAATGAGCAGATAACGACTCTGCCTTCTTGCCCAACCTTTGTGAAGACTCCTGCAACCACTACACACTTTTCTTTAATACACATTCATCACCCCTGCCATGTTAGGACTGTGCATCTCACTGTTTTTTCCCAACCGGGCATAGTCTGCTCGCTTAGGAATAGACTCCTTGCATGCTTCTTGAACTCCCACAGACTCCTACTGCTAACATATGTACAGTCATGGAGTTTAGCCTTGTTTCCAACAAGCCCATACTTCTTGGTACGGTGAGGAAACAGTCTAAAACTCCATTTTTTCCAATTTTACCAGTCAAAACAGCAACAAAAGAAAACATAGAATTTACAAGGATAATGGAAAGCAATTAGCAAAACAACTACTGTGCCAACAATGCTTCAAGTGACTACATTACATGCTTATTCAAAACAACAAGAAACCTTGCTCAATTCATCTAAATGCTGTTCCAGGAACAAAACAGAAAAAACAGAAAGTTCACACCCAAAAATCACTGTTTCTTGTTCTTAATCAAATTCACAAACTACAAAATGCTTCCAACTTCACTTCCAGGTCGAGGTTTACTTTTTAAAGGTTCAAAAAGTAGTTGCTTTTCCCTTTGGTCGGACTTAACCACCATCAAAGGCCAAAATTGCTTAAAAGCAACATTTTGGCTTTATTTTCCCAATTCAAGTGATTCCTAAAGAAAACACATTGTGTAACTCATACCATCTACCCTATACTACTGAGCAATCTACATCATAACACCTTATAACACCACAAACTCAAAACTTGATGGTCAACATGACCTTAAAGCATTAAAACACAAAAACCTTCCTAAATCTTCAAATTTTGCCAGGTGTTTCATCATGCTTCCTAGGTGCTCCTGCACCATTCTCCCCCTCTCAGCTCAAACACTAAGGAATGGAAGGAGAGATCAATGATAAGTCAATGCCAAGCTTTTCAAATTGATCTTCTTGTACCCATGTAGCCTCTGAGTCAGGTTTGTTCTTCCACTTGATAAGGTGCTCCATGTACACTTTGTTTCTTGTAGATTTTTGCACTCTTGACTCCAAGATCTGCTCTACCTGAAGCTTATCTTGTTGAGGAAAGTTCACATTACTGATGTCCTTAAAGATTTCCTTGCTGTTCTGTCCCTCATCATGAACTGATCCCTTGTACTTGATCAAATCAGCAACATTGAAAACTGGAGAGATGCCCAAATCTGATGGTAATTCCACCTTATATGCATTCTTGCCATAGTTGGCCAACACCTTGCATGGACCCACTCTCTTCATTTGTAACTTGGTTGACATCCCCTTCTGCAACCTTAACTTGTTAAGGTGGACCATAACATAGTCCCCTACTTGAAACTGCACATCTTTCCTTGACAGATCAACTTTCTCCTTCAACTTGTGGGTTGCTGCTGTGACTATGTGCTTGACCTGCTCCTGGATCTCCTTCATGGTCTAACTGAAGTCTTCTGCATGTCCACTCCTATGCTCCATAGATCCAAGGTCTCTGAGCTCACAAATGCCTCTTGGGTGCATCCCATACACAACCTCAAAAGGACTTTTCCCTGTAGTTCTATTGACACTGTCATTATAAGCATATTCAGCTTGGGAGATAACCATATCCCATGTCTGTCCATACTCCTTAGTTAGACACCTTAGAAGATTACCTAACACTCTGTTAACCACCTCTGTTTGACCATCGGTCTGAGGATGGTAAGCTGATCCAAATGACAGATTTGTACCCAATCTGCTCCATAGAGTCTTCCAAAAGTGACTCATGAACTTCACATCTCTGTCAGAAACTATGCTTAAAGGTAAGCCATGGATCCTTACAACCTCCCTGAAGAAAAGGTGTGCTATGTAGCTTGCATCATGAGTAGTTTTGCAGGGAATAAAGTGACTCATCTTACTAAATCTGTCTACCACAACATAAACACTGTCAAAACCAGTTTTGGTCTTAGGAAGACCTACCACAAAATCCATGCTCACACACTCCCATGGTCTGTTAGGAATGGGCAGGGGCTGATACAAACCAGCATTGCTAGCTCCTCCTTTGGCTTTCATGCAAACTACACACTGCTCCACATATCTTCTAACATCCCTCGGCAACTTGGGCCAATAGTAAAACCTTTGCACTAATTCCAATGTTTTGTTGATGCCAAAATGACCACTAAGACTGCCATTATGCTTCTCTTGAATCAGATTTTCCCTCATTGACCCTCTTGGAACACACAACTGATTACCCATAAATAACAATCCATTTTGCAATGTATACTCAGCATATTGGCTATGAAAATGATTCTCAAAATCATAACATACCTTGTAAGCTTCTGAGAAGTCTTCATCTTCACCATAGAGGTCTTTGAAACTCTCTAATCCAATGCTCTTCAGCTGTATCTCTTGGACTGTCAACAACCTTCTGCTTAATGCATCTGCCACCTTGTTCATTTGCCCTTTCTTGTGCTTGATGGTAAAAGTAAAAGCTTGGATGTATTCCATCCATTTCAAATGCCTATTACTTAGTTTTTCTTGGGTGTTGATATAACTAAGTGCCTGGTTATCTGTGAAGACCACAAACTCTTTGGGTAACAAATAATGCCTCCACTTCCTAAGGGACTGCACTAAAGCATATAACTCAAGATCATAGGTAGAGTACTTTTGCTTGGCTTCATTGAGCTTTTCACTAAAGAAGGCTATAGGCCTACCTTCTTGACTAAGTACTCCTCCTACTGCTACTCCACTTGCATCACACTCAACTGTGAACAACTTGTCAAAACTAGGCAATAACAGAATTGGTTGAGTTGCCACTTCTTGTTTCAGTTTTTCAAACCCTTTATTAGCCTCTTGAGTCCACTTAAACTTTGTTTTCATACCACCCTTGATTGTATCTAGTACTGGTGCACATATACCACTAAAATTCCTTATGAATTTTCTATAGAATTGAGCCAAACCATGAAAACTTCTTACCTCTGTTGCTGTGGTTGGTGTGGGCCAGTTTAGTATGGCTTCCACCTTGCTTGGATCCATCTTCAACATTCCTTGGGATACTACAAACCCCAAATACACAAGCTCTTGCTTGAAGAACTCACACTTCTCAAGGTTGATTGCCAACTTCTCCTCTTGCAACCTTTTAAGAACCATCTCCACATGCTTCAAGTGTTCTTATGCTGTCTTACTGAAAATCAGTATGTCATCAAGATAGACTACCACAAAAATCCCTGTGAAATCCTTAAGCACTTCATTCATTAGTCTCATGAACGTGCTAGGGGCATTTGAGAGGCCAAATGGCATCACTTTCCACTCATATAACCCATCATTTGTCTTAAAAGCTGTCTTCCATTCATCTCCATCTTTAATTCTGATTTGATGGTAGCCACTCTTGAGGTCCAACTTGGTGTAATACTGTGCTCCTCCAAGGCAATCCATCAAGTCTTCTATTCTAGGAATAGGGAACCTATACCTAATTGTGATTCTATTTATTGCTCTAGAATCAGTACAAAGTCTCCACTTACCTCCTTTCTTAGTTGCTAAAACCACTGGCACTGCACAAGGGCTAATGCTCTTTTGAATCAATCCTTGATCCAATAATTCTTGCACTTGCCTAGCTACCTCTAGGTTTTGATCTGGTGTGAGTTTGTATGCTGCTTTGTTAGGTAATGAGGCTCCAGGTATGAAGTCAATTTGATGACTTATTGCTCTCTTTGGTGGTAAAGTTGCTGGTGTACCATCACTAACTATGCTCTTGTACTTATCAAGCAACCTTTGGACTGCTTCTGGTAAGACTATCCTTTCAGCCTTTTCCTCCTCTTTGGGCTGCATCATGATCACATATCCTTCATTCCCTTAGTGTAGATCCTTAAGGAACTCTTTACCACTGCTCAGCATGATATTTGGTACCTTTGACTGTCCCTCATCTTCTTCTAATAGTGACTGCAATTTGAAGGTTCTTCCATCCTTCTTGAATGAGATGGTGTTCTCTTTCCCATCATAAATGGCACTTCTGTCATATTGCCATGGTCTGCCCAATAGTAGATGACATGCATCCATGGGTAATACATCACAAACCAGCTTGTCTTTATAGCCTCCAATTGAAAATTCCACCGTTACTTGCTCATTAACTAAAACACTCTGCCCTTTATTCAGCCATGTGACCTTGTAGGGGTTAGTATGAGGTACCTTCTGCAATTTCAGCTTAGTTACTACCTCCTCTGAGATTATATTATCTATAGAACCAAAATCTACAATGACCTTGCATACTTTACCAAGTATTTGCACCTTACTCTAAAAAGAGCTCTTCTTTGCTTAGGTTCCTCCTTGACTGGTTGTCTGATCAGCACTCTGTTAAACATCAGACTCTCTCCAATTTCAGATTCTATATGATTGATCTCAGTTGCCTTAGGACTCATGGTGTCCTCTTGTGCATAGGCCACTCTCTTTTCATTACTTGATGAGGAAGCTTTCTTTGGGCATCTATAAGTAGGGTGACCTAGTTGGTTGAAATGGTAACACTTCATACTTGAAAAATAAGAGTTGCTTCTGCCTGCTCCTCTTCCTCTATTTGAACCTCCTTGATGTCCTCTTCCTCTGTTAAATCCTCCTCTTGAAGTTGTTTCACCTCCATGCTCTGTGAGTTTTGACTCCCCTTGGTTTCTTTGGTCACTACCTCTTCCTTGGTAGCCACCACGTTGTCCTCTTTAATCTCTTTGATCCCTGCCTTTTCCTTTACCCCTAGAAGCCTGATCTTGCTTCCTCTTGGTCCTTTCTTCAATCTTGATAGCCAATTGATAACATTGGTGTACTTTCTTGGGACTTAGTAAGGCCATTTCCTCTTGGATATTCCGCTTCAAACCATTGAGATACCTAGCCACTTTGAGGCTCTCATCCTCTATCACATTAGATTTCAAGCAAAGCTTTTGAAACTCTTTGGTGTAAGTGTTTACATCTTGGTCCTTCTGCCTTATAATTTTCCTCTTCTTGTGAAGTTGGATCTCATAATCATCTGGCATATAGGCTTCCTTTACCTTAGCAACCATTCCTTTCCAAGTTGAGATGGGTTGTTTGCCTTCTTTCTCCCTTTCAGTTTGAACAAACTTCCACCATGTCAAGGCTGATCCTCTCAATCTTGACTTAGCAACCTTCACCTTCTGAGCTTCAATAACTCCATCACACTCAAACTGATTCTCCATGCCTTCTATCCAATCCGTGACTAGGTTTGCTTCCATCTTTCCACTAAAAAGTGGTATACCTTCAAGTGCTTTTCCACTCAAGGCTTTCAATGCCTTTACGAAAGGCTCCTCCTTCAAAACAAGGTCAGGTTCAGGGTTCTTATCTTCCTCTGCAACCTCTTCTTCTTTTGGAATTCTTCCCTCAAATTGTGCACTCCTCACTGCTGCCTCAAGTTGGGCTATTCTTTCCCTCAACTACTTGTTGTCTTCTTCTTGCTCTTCAACCATCTTAGCTAGTTTTACATTGGTCACCATGGTGGAAGAATCACTTGACTCAATGTCTGACATGCAAGATTTCTTTCCCAAATCTTTAGCTTGCTCTAATACCAATCTGATAGGGACAGGGTTGGATTGAGTCAATCACTGACTCAATGCTCCAGGTCTCACCTTTGATAACCCCTTGGTGTCACTCTCTCCACCACACTACCTATAGGTCCCCAATGCTGACTAGGTACCCCTGCTACTTTTGGCCAACCCTGCTATCATTTCCAAATGCATTACCAAGCCTAACTTGGTGCTCTTCCTCTCTTACTCTTCCTAGCCCTTAATCCTTTTAAAGACTAGTTAACCTCCAATGCTTCCTAACTTGTTTGCAGGGGTGTGTGCTACCTATCATGGCTTCAAAAACCAACTTCCATAGGTGCTTTAACAATCACCATTTACTATTTCTCCATCGCTTTCACAAAAACCCTATTCTAGGGTTTAGGAAGGGCTACTAGCCTTGAGCCCCTTTTAGGCCTCTTCACCCTAGAAAACAGGTCAATACTCCTCCCCTTCAAAGTTTTGTGCCAAACTTTCTTCTGACACCCTGGTTCAATTTCCAAGCTCTAAAAGATTTTTAGGGTTTAGGACCCTCTCTGTCCGTACACAGGCAGAACTCAGTTTTCACAAAAACTAGGGTTTCCTAGACCATTTTCTTGGTTTGTTTGCTTCTTCCAACCTCCAAATGAGCATATAAAGACTCTTCCTTCTTTCCCAACCTTTTTGAATACTCCTGCAACCACTACACACTTTTCTTTAATACACATTCATCACCCTTGCCACGTTAGACTGTGCATCTCACTGTCTTTTTCCAACTGGGCATAGTCTGCTCGCCTAGGAATAGACTCCTTGCATGCTTCTTGAACTCCCATAGACTCCTACTACTAACATATGTATAGTCATGGAGTTTATCCTTATTTCCAACAAGCCCATACTTCTTGGTACGGTGAGGAAACAGTCTAAAACTCCATTTTTTCCAGTTTTACCAGTCAAAACAGCAACAAAAGCAAACACAGAATTTACAAGGATAATGGAAAGCGATTAGAAAAACTATTGTGCCAACAATGCTTCAAGTGACCACATTACATGCTTATTCAAAACAACAAGAAGCCTTGCTCAATTCATCTAAATGTTGTTCCAGGAACAAAACAGAAAAAAAACAAAAAATTCACACCCAAAAATCACTGTTTCTTGTTCTTAATCAAATTCACAAACTACAAAAATGCTTCCAACCTCACTTCCAGGTCGAGGTTTACCTTTTAAAGGTTCAAAAAGTAGTTTCTTTTCCCTTTGGTCAGACTTAACCACCATCAAAGGCCAAAATTGCTTAAAAGCAACATTTTGGCTTTATTTTCCCAATTCAAGTGGTTCCTAAAGAAAACACATTGTCTAACTCATACCATCTACCCTATACTACTGAGCAACCTACATCATAACACCTTATAACACCACAAACTCAAAACTTGATGGTCAACATGATCTTAAAGCATTAAAACACAAAAACCTTCCTAAATCTTCAAATTTTGCTAGGTGTTTCATCGTGCTTCCTAGGTGCTCCTGCACCATTCTCCCCCTCTCAGCTCAAACACTAAGGAATGGAAGGAGAGAGAAATGATAATTCAATGCCAAGATTTTTAAATTGATCTTCTTGTACCCATGTAGCCTCTGAGTCAGGTTTGTTCTTCCACTTGATAAGGTGCTCCATGTACACTTTGTTCCTTGTAGATTTTTGCACTCTTGACTCCAAGATCTGCTCTGCCTAAAGCTTATCTTATTGAGGACAGTTCACATTACTGATGTCCTTGAATATTTCCTTTCTATTTTGTCCCTCATCATTAACTGATCCCTTGTACTTGATCAAATCAGCAACATTGAAAATTGGAGAGATGCCCAAATCTGATGGTAATTTCACCTTATAGGCATTCTTGCCATATTTGGCCAACACCTTGCATGGACCCACTCTCTTCATTTGTAACTTGGTTGACATCCCCTTCTGCAACCTTGAATTTTTAAGGTGGACCATAACATAGTCCCCTGCTTGAAACTGCACATCTTTCCTTGACAGATCAACTTTCTCCTTCAACTTGTGGGTTGTTGTTGTGACTGTGTGCTTGACCTGCTCCTGGATCTCCTTCATGGTCTGAATGAAGTCTTCTACATGTCCACTCCTATGCTTCATAGATCCAATGTCTCTGAGCTCACAAATGCCTCTTGGGTGCATCCCATAAACAACATCAAAAGGACTTTTCCCTGTAGTTCTATTGACATTGTCATTATAAGCATATTCAGCTTGGGAGATAACCATATCCCATGTCTATCCATACTCCTTGGTTAGACACCTTAGAAGATTACCTAACACTCTGTTAACCACCTCTGTTTGACCATCAGTCTGAGGATGGTAAGCTGATCCAAATGACAGATTTGTACCCAATCTGCTCCATAGAGTCTTCCAAAAGTGACTCATGAACTTCACATCTCTGTTAGAAACTATGCTTAAAGGTAATCCATGGATCCTTACAACCTCCCTGAAGAAAAGGTGTGCTATGTAGCTTGCATCATGAGTAGTTTTGTAGGGAATAAAGTGACTCATCTTACTAAATCTGTCTACCACAACATAAACACTGTCAAAACCAGTTTTGGTCTTAGGAAGACCTACCACAAAATCCATGCTCACACACTCCCATGGTCTGTTAGGAATGGGCAGGGGCTGATACAAACCAGCATTGCTAGCTCCTCCTTTGGCTTTCATGCAAACTACACACTGCTCCACATATCTTCTAACATCCCTCGGCAACTTGGGCCAATAGTAAAACCTTTGCACTAATTCCAATGTTTTGTTGATGCCAAAATGACCACTAAGACTGCCATTATGCTTCTCTTGAATCAGATTTTCCCTCATTGACCCTCTTGGAACACACAACTGATTACCCATAAATAACAATCCATTTTGCAATGTATACTTCGTATAGTGGCTATGAAAATGATTCTCAAATCCAAGGAACATACCTTGTAAACCACGAGAAGTCTTCATCTTCACCATAGAGGTCTTTGAAACTCTCTAATCCAATGCTCTTTAGTTGTATCTCACAGTACTGCTCCGGCGATTCTTACCTTAATGCATCTGCCACCTTGAACATTTAATCCTTTCTTGTGGCCAATGGTGATGAAGGCTTGGATGCTTGTTATTACATTTCAAATGTCTATTACTCGGCTTCTCTTGGGTGTTAATGTAACTAAGTGCCTGGTTATCAGTGAAGACCACAAACTCTTTGGGCAACAAATAATGCCTCCACTTCCTAAGGGACTACACTAAAGCATATAATTCTAGATCATAGGTGGAGTATTTTTGCTTGGCTTCATTGAGCTTTTCACTAAAGAAGGCTATAGGCCTACCTTCTTGACTAAGTACTCCTCCTACTACTACTCCACTTGCATCACACTCAACTGTGAACAACTTGTCAAAACTAGGCAATAACAGAATTGGTTGAGTTGCCACTTCTTGTTTCAATTTTTCAAACCCTTTATTAGCCTCTTGAGTCCACTTAAACTTTGTTTTCATACCACCCTTGATTGTATCTAGTACTGGTGCACATATACCACTAAAATTCCTTATGAATTTTCTATAGAACTGAGCTAAACCATGAAAACTTCTTACCTCTATTGTTGTGGTTGGTGTGGGCGAGTTTAGGATGGCTTCCACCTTGCTTGGATCCATCTTCAATGTTCCTTGGGATACTACAAACCCCAAATACACAAGCTCTTTCTTGAAGAACTCACACTTCTCCAGGTTGATTGCCAACTTCTCCTCTTGCAACCTTTTAAGAACCATCTCCACATGCTTCAAGTGTTCTTCTGCTGTCTTATTGAAAATCAGTATGTCATCAAGATAGACTACCACAAAAATCCCTTTGAAATCCTTAAGCACTTCATTCATTAGTCTCATGAATGTGCTAGGGGAATTTGAGAGGCCAAATGGCTTCACTTTCCACTCATATAACCCATCATTTGTCTTAAAATTTGTCTTCCACTCATCTCCATCCTTAATTCTGATTTGATGGTAGCCACTCTTGAGGTCCAACTTGGTGTAATACTGTGCTCCTCCAAGGAAATCCATCAAGTCTTCTATTCTAGGAATAGGGAACCTATACCTAATTGTGATTATATTTATTGCTCTAGAATCAGTACAAAGTCTCCACTTAAATCCTTTCTTAGTTGCTAAAACCACTAGCACTGCACAAGGGCTGATGCTCTTTTGAATCAATCCTTGATCCAATAATTCTTGCACTTGCCTAGCTACCCGTAGGTTTTGATCTAGTGTGAGTTTGTATGCTGCCTTGTTAGGTAATGAGGCTCTAGGTATGAAGTCAATTTGATGACTTATTGCTCTCTTTGGTGGTAAAGTTGCTGGTGTACCATCACTAACTATGCTCTTGTACTTATCAAGCAACTTTTGGACTGCTTCTGGTAAGATTGTCCTTTTAGCCTTTTCCTCCTCTTTAGGCTGCATCATGATCACATATCCTTCATTCCCTTGGTGTATATCCTTAAGGAACTCTTTACCACTGCTCAACATGATGTTAGGTACCTTTGATTGTCCCTCATCTTCTTCTGACAGTGACTACAGTTTGAAGGTTCTTCCATCCTTCTTGAATGAGATGGTGTTCTCTTTCCCATCATAAATGGCACTTCTATCATATTTCCATGGTCTGCCCAATAGAATATGACATGCATCCATGGGTAATACATCACAAACCAGCTTGTCTTTATAGCCTCCAATTGAAAATTCCACTGTTACTTGCTCATTAACCAAAACACTTTTCCCTTTATTCAGCCATGTGACCTTGTAGGGATTGGTATGAGGTACCTTCTGTAATTTCAGCTTAGTTACTGCCTCCTCTGAGATTATATTATCTGTAGAACCAGAATCTACAATGACCTTACATACTTTACCAAGTATTTTTCACCTTACTCTAAAAGGAGCTCTTCTTTTCTTAGGTTCCTCCTTGACTGGTTGTCCGATCAACAATCTGTTAAATATCAGACTCTCTCCAATTTCAGATTCTATATGACTGATCTCAATTTCCTTAGGACTCATGGTGTCCTCTTGTGCATAAGCCACTCTCTTTTCATTACTTGATGAGGAAGCTTTCTTTGGGCATCTATAAGTAGGGTGACCTAGTTGGTTGAAATGGTAACACTTCATACTTGAAAAATAAGAGTTGCTTCTGCCTGCTCCTCTTCCTCTATTTGAACCTCCTTGATGTCCTCTTCCTCTGTTAAATCCTCCTCTTGAAGTTGTTTCACCTCCATGCTCTGTGAGTTTTGACTCCCCTTGGTTTCTTTGGTCACTACCTCTTCCTTGGTAGCCACCACGTTGTCCTCTTTAATCTCTTTGATCCCTGCCTTTTCCTTTACCCCTAGAAGCCTGATCTTGCTTCCTCTTGGTCCTTTCTTCAATCTTGATAGCCAATTGATAACATTGGTGTACTTTCTTGGGACTTAGTAAGGCCATTTCCTCTTGGATATTCCGCTTCAAACCATTGAGATACCTAGCCACTTTGAGGCTCTCATCCTCTATCACATTAGATTTCAAGCAAAGCTTTTGAAACTCTTTGGTGTAAGTGTTTACATCTTGGTCCTTCTGCCTTATAATTTTCCTCTTCTTGTGAAGTTGGATCTCATAATCATCTGGCATATAGGCTTCCTTTACCTTAGCAACCATTCCTTTCCAAGTTGAGATGGGTTGTTTGCCTTCTTTCTCCCTTTCAGTTTGAACAAACTTCCACCATGTCAAGGCTGATCCTCTCAATCTTGACTTAGCAACCTTCACCTTCTGAGCTTCAATAACTCCATCACACTCAAACTGATTCTCCATGCCTTCTATCCAATCCGTGACTAGGTTTGCTTCCATCTTTCCACTAAAAAGTGGTATACCTTCAAGTGCTTTTCCACTCAAGGCTTTCAATGCCTTTACGAAAGGCTCCTCCTTCAAAACAAGGTCAGGTTCAGGGTTCTTATCTTCCTCTGCAACCTCTTCTTCTTTTGGAATTCTTCCCTCAAATTGTGCACTCCTCACTGCTGCCTCAAGTTGGGCTATTCTTTCCCTCAACTACTTGTTGTCTTCTTCTTGCTCTTCAACCATCTTAGCTAGTTTTACATTGGTCACCATGGTGGAAGAATCACTTGACTCAATGTCTGACATGCAAGATTTCTTTCCCAAATCTTTAGCTTGCTCTAATACCAATCTGATAGGGACAGGGTTGGATTGAGTCAATCACTGACTCAATGCTCCAGGTCTCACCTTTGATAACCCCTTGGTGTCACTCTCTCCACCACACTACCTATAGGTCCCCAATGCTGACTAGGTACCCCTGCTACTTTTGGCCAACCCTGCTATCATTTCCAAATGCATTACCAAGCCTAACTTGGTGCTCTTCCTCTCTTACTCTTCCTAGCCCTTAATCCTTTTAAAGACTAGTTAACCTCCAATGCTTCCTAACTTGTTTGCAGGGGTGTGTGCTACCTATCATGGCTTCAAAAACCAACTTCCATAGGTGCTTTAACAATCACCATTTACTATTTCTCCATCGCTTTCACAAAAACCCTATTCTAGGGTTTAGGAAGGGCTACTAGCCTTGAGCCCCTTTTAGGCCTCTTCACCCTAGAAAACAGGTCAATACTCCTCCCCTTCAAAGTTTTGTGCCAAACTTTCTTCTGACACCCTGGTTCAATTTCCAAGCTCTAAAAGATTTTTAGGGTTTAGGACCCTCTCTGTCCGTACACAGGCAGAACTCAGTTTTCACAAAAACTAGGGTTTCCTAGACCATTTTCTTGGTTTGTTTGCTTCTTCCAACCTCCAAATGAGCATATAAAGACTCTTCCTTCTTTCCCAACCTTTTTGAATACTCCTGCAACCACTACACACTTTTCTTTAATACACATTCATCACCCTTGCCACGTTAGACTGTGCATCTCACTGTCTTTTTCCAACTGGGCATAGTCTGCTCGCCTAGGAATAGACTCCTTGCATGCTTCTTGAACTCCCATAGACTCCTACTACTAACATATGTATAGTCATGGAGTTTATCCTTATTTCCAACAAGCCCATACTTCTTGGTACGGTGAGGAAACAGTCTAAAACTCCATTTTTTCCAGTTTTACCAGTCAAAACAGCAACAAAAGCAAACACAGAATTTACAAGGATAATGGAAAGCGATTAGAAAAACTATTGTGCCAACAATGCTTCAAGTGACCACATTACATGCTTATTCAAAACAACAAGAAGCCTTGCTCAATTCATCTAAATGTTGTTCCAGGAACAAAACAGAAAAAAAACAAAAAATTCACACCCAAAAATCACTGTTTCTTGTTCTTAATCAAATTCACAAACTACAAAAATACTTCCAACCTTACTTCTAGGTCGAGGTTTACCTTTTAAAGGTTCAAAAAGTAGTTTCTTTTCCCTTTGGTCGGACTTAACCACCATCAAAGGCCAAAATTGCTTAAAAGCAACATTTTGGCTTTATTTTCCCAATTCAAGTGATTCCTAAAGAAAAAACATTGTAACTCATACCATCTACCCTGTACTACTGAGCAACCTACATCATAACACCTTATAACACCACAAACTCAAAACTTGATGGTCAACATGATCTTAAAGCATTAAAACACAAAAACCTTCCTAAATCTTCAAATTTTGCTAGGTGTTTCATCATGCTTTCTAGGTGCTCCTGCACCACTATGCTTCTTGTCTCACCTCAAACCTTAAAAGTGAATGAGTCATGAGAGAGGCATTTATTATCTTAATTATTCTGAGAGTTTTTCATTAATTCTTTTTAAGTTATCACTTACGTAAACCCTAAGTGAGTTACCCTGGCACCCCTCTGTGTGTCGGACCCCCACATAGAGCCACTCTCCTATCGACAACACACATGGTACAAAACCACAATTCAATGGGTAAAGTAGAAAAGACAAACTCTCCAATCCAAGGAGGAAACAAATAACAAAACCCACTCCAAACACTTGGAGGCAACAAAGCACATAATCCACTCCTTCCAAAGGAGGCACATACCACAAAGCCACTCCTAATCCAAGGGAGGCACAAACCATCCCTGTTTGTTTAAAGTGGGTAAAACAACAGGTTAAAACTATACGCATTTTCCAAGGCAATACACAAATCAAACCACCACATAAAACATCCCAACCTGGAATAACTCCTCTGGAAGACTTACTAGACAAATGACTCAATTGCCGAACATCGAAAATGGACGAAACATCATTTAGAAAGCATTTCAGACATCCTAATAAACTAATGTTAGGATTTCTTAAATCCAAGTCAAACAGCGACATAGTGCATGAATTCAATTAAATAGTTAACATTATTTGCACAAACTCAATAGTACATCAAATCACATTGACAACTTTAAGGAATTTAAATCAATAATTTAATTTTGTTTTCTCCAATTGCACATATTAATAAAAATCAACTTTATAAAATAAAACATTTACTAAACAATCAATTTTATTTCGATCATTTATTTTAAAGTAACCAACTCAGAATCAATATACTTAAATATGAGTATATGTTAAACATACCTATCTAATCGTATAGAATTCCATATACATTTTTTAAGTATACAAATATCATTTAAAAAATTAAAAATTAAAATCAAATTACATTCCCAATCATTTAAAATATATAATATATACATATTATATATATAATTTACAGATATTATATATAATAATATATATATAATGTATATATTAAATAAATAATTTAAAAAAAAAACATAATATGAATATATATTATATATATATGTAATAATTAAATATTATATATATATAATATATATATATTATATAATATACACATTAAATAAAATAAATGAAATTTTTTCATTATATAAAAAAAAATGAACTTCTAAAAGGCCGCAGCCTTTCCAAAGCAAGGGACGTAGCCCCTACTATGGAGAAGGCTGCGCAGCCTTCCCTTATGGGGACGCTGCCTGTGGGGGCAGCGTTGGGCGCTGCCTCCACAACTAGCGCCTCCATATGGGGGCGGTTATGGGGCAGCCCCCACTCCCCAAAAACCCACGTGTTTTTTAATATAAAATTTTTCAATAAAAAAAAATCTTTTTAATCTCCCCTGTTCTAGTAATATCAGGCAGAAATTTTAACAAAAAAAAAAAAAAATTGTATAAAAAAATTTCAATAAACACTTCCAGCCAGCATATAAATTTTATATGCAAACTACATGTGCATATATATATTTCATTTCACAGTTTAAATTGTGCAAATTTTTCCCACAAACAAAATACCTAACAAGAGAATTTGCAAGCATAAATTCTTAATTTCAAAATCAAACTGGAAATTTCTTTTGTTCATCTCCCACTTTTCTATTGTTGAATCTTTTCTGTTGTTTCATTTTCCATTTCTACAAGAATCTATCTTTTTCCTCAAGATGTTAACAGAGGTTTTTTTCAAGTTTTGAAACAAGTTGACATGGGTTTTGCTTCCAAACCAAACAAAGTTTAAATCTTTTCCAATAGCATATACAAATTTGAAAAATCTTTCAAAATAAAAACTAAATGCATAGAAAGAAACATGGTTTTTTCTCCAAAGCTTGAAAGATTATCAATGGAGTCT
Organism: Sequoia sempervirens; assembly: GCA_007258455.2. Taxonomy (NCBI): domain Eukaryota; kingdom Viridiplantae; phylum Streptophyta; class Pinopsida; order Cupressales; family Cupressaceae; genus Sequoia; species Sequoia sempervirens. The sequence goes on from VDFB02281492.1 coordinate 557,722,171, forward strand.
TAAATCCTTCTTCTAATTCCAACTCCTCCAAGGAATCCAAAATTGCTTCTTCAAATCCAAAGTAAAAACCATAGCCAATCTTTTCTCCACCAAATTGAAAGTTAAAAATTAAAATGAAATTGTATTTGCTCACATAGAGTTCCCCAAATTTAGTCAAACCCCTAAAATATCCCATCAACCAAATTTATTGCAAAATTGGAGATATTTTGTTTATTTGAAAATTTAAAACTAAAATTCTTTTCAACATGGCTTTATTATTTATTTTAAAATTTATATTCCAAATGCATTTAAATGCTTTTAAACATTTTCAAAAATCATTCAACTTTAAAATTTTCTTTTCAAAACAACTTTAACACTTATCCAAAAAGAATTTAATAATTACAATTCCAAAATGAATAACTTGATTTATTTCAACATAATTAATTTAATTAATCAATAAAATAAATATAATCCAATATTAGATCATTTTATTAATTAAATTAAATTAATGAATAAATTAAATAACATTTATAACATTGTAACCAGATAATTTAATAAACAACTTAAATACATAAAGCCATTTGTCTACCTTTTTCACTTGCAATTTAAATGAAAACAAGGGGAGATGAATAACAAAGAAGCAACTTAACTCCGCTAAAACCCGACGACACACTATGACTAGGGTGATGACTTGGCATAAAAAACCTAGCAACTATCTCCCAATCAAATACCATTGGCCAATGGACATGCTCAAACCTGTGAAATCAGGTGGAGTCGATGTCCTATACCTGTCAACCTGCGAACAAAGAATACATCGAACATGCATACATGTAAAATATGATCAAACACACTGTGAAGAGGAAATCTTAGAATCATAGGGTGCTCACAAGCGAGTGATAGAATCTCGTCCCCTTCACCAATACAGACTTACTAACTAATGATTCTAACATTAATAATATAATCAAAAGCATAAAGCATCATTATTTAAATATTTACTAAGCTAATTCAAAACATACCATAATGATAACATTAGAGTAAAATTCTATCACATCAAAATATAACATTCACATCGCTTTATAGTTCGTGATGAAATAGAACCAAGTACCAAGGTCAAAACATAAACAAAAACAACACAACAAGGAAGAACACTGCCAAACAAAAGAGCCAAAATGTGTTGGAAATATATGCCTCAATCCCACAGGCTAAAACCTCTAAGAGAGCCAAGTCAGTATGACATGCTTTGTGTTTGGCCAACTAGCAATTGAAACATTGCTGAACAATTCTGGTCACTGTGACCTTGCTTCAATCATGCCGAATGTATCTATCGTTGTGACATTATGATCGTTGTGACAATTTATATCTCACTCCGCCCGAGTTGATCTCTTGCCGACGGGTCAGTGTCAAGTGGTGGTCGAGGAGACTCATGGCGATTGGAGTCTTCAGGGTAACACAGAGGCTTCGCTATGAACTCTTAGTGATGAAGGAAAGTCTCACCGATAGTATACACTCGGAGTAACATATGGTGGCTCGATATGAAGTCTTACCGATATGAATATCTCTGGCTGATAGGCCACTCTTATCGGATATCGCGGAGACTCTGGGCGACAAGTGGAGGCATCGGGGTAACACTAAGGGTTCGCTAAGAACTCTTAGAGATGTAGAGAAGTCATGTCGACTATTGTTTGGTGCTCAGTATGACTTAAGATTTTGGAGTGACGTCTCAGTGATAGCGATAAGTCTTGGCGATAGATGAATACTTTGGGTAACTTGTGAACCTCGGTATGATCTCCTGGCGAAAGCGACAAGTCTTATGAACTGTTGAACGTTTTGGTATAACATAAAGGCTCAGTATGATCTCTCAGCAAAAGTGATAGGTCTTGGCGATAGTGATACAAGTGTTGATCATCGGTATGAGGTCTTGGCAACATGGTGAAGTCTTCGCGATAGCTTTCTGGACTCGGTGTAACCTCTTGCCGATAGTATGGACTCTTGGTGATATCGAATGTTGACTTTGTGGCATCAGGGAGACACAGTTAGTGTCTCACCGACATGCCAACACAGGGTGAATGCCTTTGACCGAGTGAAGATTATCCTACATGGCTTATATTCGACCAATCAGAGAAGCTGAATGGGAACTGCTAGCAATTGGAATGTTGCTGTCGTTACTGAGAGGAAGATCGATAGACCATGGGCATCATGGATATACTCAGGAATTGCAGATTGTGATTAGTTCGATGGTTGCATGAACAGTTGGATGTATAGTTCGATGAATGATCAGTGTGAATTCTATTCTAAGTGTATTGTAACTTGAGTGTTTTGTGTTGGTGTAATTAATTATTAATTACACATTTGCATAAGTTCACTTAGGCTTTATTTAATTCCTAAGTTATAGATTCTTATCTTTATATTTTGAGCTATCTTATTGCTCAAGATAAGATTAGGGTTATGCATCTTTTCTTTTATAAAGAAAATCATTATCATGTAATTATTGAATTCTCGAATAATATTATGTTGCACATTATTTTGCAACCTCTCTGCTTTTTCTAATTTTATCTTCTATGGAAGGTCTTTTCGGTTTTGAAAATCTGATTTTGGTTTCTAACATGGTATCAAAGCCTCGATTTGCAGCCCCTTCTTAGCCTTTTTGGAGGAACACAGTGCAGAGCTCATTCGAGGTCCCTCAAGGGTTTCAATCCTTAAGCATCTTTATGCAGTGTCTTGGATCAGATCAGGGTTTTCCATTGGATTCAGAGCACTGGAAAAAGTCAGAAATGGCTTTTATTTCATTTATTTTCATCACCGTTTGCCAGATCTACGAGGGTTTCAAGCTCGGTGATTTATCTGATAGATCTAGGGGTCGCCTGATTTTCATAGCACTTTGGGCCCAAACAACCTTGCCATTGGATTTGCAGTGCCCAAAAACCCCTATTTCCATATAAAATTTGTCCAGTTTGGGAAAAATCATCTGAAGAGGAAAAAAAATTTACTTGAGGGCCGTACGGACCCCAGGCACACTTCATGATGCACAAAAATTGAAAAAAAATTCAAAAAATATTAAAAAAATCAACAAAAAATCAATGGAAGTGGTACTTCCATTTTAAATTTGCACTGCCACTCGGTGGCCACCAGGCAGCCACTGCCGCCCGTATTCGCCACTAGCCCACTGCTCTTTCCCTTCAGCCCTAGTGGGCTTAAATCGCCAGCCGGCGGTTCTATGGGCAACCAGCACCCATGCACCAGCCCCCACCGGGCTTTTAGCCCCCACCCTGGTCACATGGGTGACCAAGGGCCGCGACAAAGCCCCCTAGCCGCCAAACCCCTGGTCTGCCTGGGTGGACCAGGGGCTCTTTTTTTTGGCCCCTTAGGGCTGTACATGGCCAAATTAGACATTTTTGGACAACTTTCATGGGAACAGACGTATCTTGGGCATACGGTGTTCTTTTTTTGCAAACGAGATATTGTCGGAAAGCTGTTTTGATAATCTATGCAATGGTGTAGGTGTGATTTTCTGGTTTTTCTTTTTTGATTCCTTTTTCAGCCTCAAAAGTCATATGTTTCCATTTTCACTCCGAGAAGCATATCTTTTGACTCGCTTATCCATTTTTCATGATTTTCGTGGCATCAGAAAGATGATTTTGGCCTCTATGCAGATTTGAGGTCATTTATAGAAAATGTATAACTTATTTTATGCATGCATTCATTTTTGTTTCATGCACTAGGTTTGTATTTTCGATTATGTTTTTGTAGTTTTGCATTATCTCCTTCTGCAATCATTGGGTATTGTAATAAAAAATTGATATAAAGTTCCATTAAGGGGGGTTCTTGCACCCATCTATTGTATTGGTGACAACTTGCATGAGTTTTTCTGGTTTCCTGTTGTTTTCTTTAGCTTACTTTTTGCTTCGCTGGACACATCTTTAGTTTGCATCGGTTCACACTTCACATTGGGATTTTATGGTTCTTGATCTGCATTGGTTTAGATCTTTCTCATTTGAGGGCCATGTTTTTATGGTTAATGTTCCAGAATCTTGATGGTACTCATCCTAGGGGCAGTTTTAGTTTCAGTTTGGCATTGGCTTCAAGAGACACAACTTCCAGATTTGTCATCATTATGGGTCCTTTCATCCTTTCATCTATTGTTGCTTATAGATTCTAGGGTTGACCTAGTATGTGAGTTTCCAGTGTTCCTTGGCATCGGGTCTGATTTTTCATTTGTGATTTCGATATGGTATTTTGCAAATAGAAGTATATTTCCTTGCTTGCCGGATTTGGGGTTCCAGTGTTGCTTCTTCAGAGTTCTTCCAGTGATTCTTCACAGTAGTTCATCTCATTGAGGGGGGGTTTTTCCCGCTAGGTTTTCTCTCTCTTTACATTTTTACATGAGTACCTGATCAGGCCTTGTTGTTGGGACTCATATTTGCATAATAATTTGCTTCTCCCTAAGTTGCACTTATGGGGGGTGTTGGTGTAATTAATTATTAATTACACATTTGCATAAGTTTACTTAGGCTTTATTTAATTCCTAAGTTATATGTTCTCATATTTATCTTTTGAGCTATCTTGTTGTTGAAGATAAGATTAGGGTTATGCATCTTTTCTTTTATAAAGAAAATCATTATCATTGAATTATTGAATTCTCGAATAATAATATTTGCACATCTTCTTGCAAATCTCTGCTTTTTCTAATTTTCTCTTCCGTGGAAGGTCTTTTCGGTTTGCAAATCTGATCTTGGTTTCTAACATTTTGTAGCAAGGTTGATCATTGTGAAAGTTGTTGTAATTTGACATCAGAGAGTCCAGCCTGTACTCTGTATGTAATTTCATTACTGTAATACAAAGGGGTTTTTCTTGGTGTCGTGGGTTTTTCTCCCGTAAGGGTTTTCCCACGTATATCTGGTGTTCATATGTGTATGTTTAATTCTTTGTTTCTATTATCTCTTTCAAGTGCATCTTAATTGGACTGTAATTGTAAAATTGAAAATTATCTTTGCATTATTTCCTGAGGTTTTGACGTTAGGAGAGTTGCTTCCGCACTTAGCTTTCCTTACAAGTGGTATCAGAGCCTGGCCAGCTGTGTTATCCTTATGGGTACGTTGGGTTTTTTGTGTCATTTCTGTTCAGTGGGAGTCTTGTAGAATTTTTTCAAATTTGAATTATAGATTGAGATGTCTAGCACATCAAGAAAGATTGAAATAGAGAAATTCAATGGAAGCAATTTTAAGTTGTGGAAACTTAAAATGGAAGATCTATTGGTTGATCATGATCTTTGGATTGTTGTGTCTAGAACAAAGCCTACAGGCATGAAGCAAGAAGATTGGGACCTTGCAGATAGAAAGTCTAAGGGGCTGATAAGGCTTTGTTTGGAAGACTCTGTTCTTCTGAATGTGCATGAAGAGAATATTGCATCTTCCTTGTGGAAGAGACTGGCATCTATTTATTAGGGGAAGTCCTTGGTGAATAAACTGTTCCTGAGGAAGAAGTTGTACACTTTGAGAATGCAAGAAGGAGGGTCTATGGCTAATCATTTGAACATATTCAACATAGTGATTGCACAGTTAACATCTATTGGTGTAAAGATTGATGAAGAGGATCGTTGTATGCTTTTATTCTATTCTTTTCCAGATTCATGGGATCACCTGGTGATGGCTATTGGGAGTACAACAACCAATTTCAAGATGGAAGATGTTGTTGCTTCTTTGTTATTAGAAGAGATGAGGAGGAAATCTTCTGAGGTGGCGAAGGAGGATCTTACTATTAGAGGTAGATCGAAAGATAAAGGCAAGAAGAAGGACAAGAAGTCCAAATCGAAATCAGAGGGGAGATCAAAGTCTCCTGGAAAGAAGTCCAAGGTGAAGTGTTGGAATTGTGGGCAACCTGGTCATGTCTGAAAGGATTGTAAAGAGGAGAACAAGAAGAATAATAAGTATTATTCTGACAATGATTCTTCTCAGAGTGATGCAGATGCTTTCATTGCAGCCTTGGCTACGCAGGCATCAGATGATGTCTGGCTGATTGATTCTGGAGCATCTTTCCACATGACATCTCATAGAGACTGGTTCACGAATTATGAAAAATACGATGGTGGAAAGGTGTATTTGGAAAGTAATTCTTCATTGGAAATAGTCAGCCGTGGAAGAGTCAGAATTCAATTCCTTGATGGAAGAGTGAAGGGAATTAATAATGTAATGCATATACCAGGTCTAGCTCGAAACTTACTCTCTGTTAGTATGCTAAATGATATTGGAGTGCAACTCACGTTCTCTGGAAATGGCTGCAAGATGACTAGAGGCTCTATGGTGCTAGCAAGAGGTTCTCGTGTTGGTACCTTGTACAAGCTAGATGCGCATGCTATTCAATGTAACAGTGTCTTTGAAAAGTCACAGAAAGCTACTCATGGAGGAAAAGAGGGAAATGTTCCTAATTGTGTAAACTCTATGGAAGTTAAACTTCTAGCAGAAAAGACTATTCTCTGGCATCATAGACTAGGCCACATTGGTGAGAAAGGTTTAAAAACCTTGAAGAATAAAAACCTGGTTGAGGGGCTTGAAGATTGTAACCTCGAATTTGAATTTTGTGAACATTGTATATATGGTAAACAACACTGTGTTTCATTTTATTCCAGTCCTCATAAATCTTCTAGTTTGCTAGATTATATTCATTCTGATGCATTTGGTCTAGTGAATGTTCCTTCTTTGCCTAAGTCAAGGTACTATGTATCGTTCATTGATGATTATTCGAGAAGAAAATTTGTTTTTTTTGAAAAGTAAATTAGAAGTGTTTAGTCGGTTTAAGGAATTTAAGAACCTTGTAGAAAATCAGACTGGAAGAAAAATAAAATGTTTAAGGACTGATAATGGCAGTGAATTTTTTTCTAATGATTTTGAGAGGTATTGTAAAGACCATGGGATTAAAAGACATAAGACTACACCTTATACTCCATAGCAAAATGGAGTTGCAGAAAGGTTCAATAGGATAGTGATGGAGAGAGCACAAAGTATGCTGCGTAGTGCTAGCTTGGAGGAGAAGTTTTGGGCTGAGGCAGTTGCTACAGCATGTTACTTGATAAATCGTTCTCCAAATTCTGCTCTTGTTGAGAAAACACCTTTGGAAGTGTGGTATGGTGAGAAGCCCTCTTTAAGACATATTCATGTTTTTGGCTATGAGGTATATGCTCATGTGTCATATGAGAAAAGATCTAAATTGGAGAACAAGGCTGTCAAATGAATTTTTATTTGTTATAGTGCTAGCATAAAAGGATACAAGCTTTGGAATCCTGATACAAAGAAGGTTTTGTACAATAAAAGTGTTATATTTCATGAGTTGAAGCCTTCTACCTTGGATCTGCAGTCAAAGGAAAAGTCTAAAAACAAAAAGAATGTAGTTGAAATTCCTCCAACACCAGATAAAGAGGAATTGAAAATTCAAAATGTACCTGAAACTGAGGAGAGCTCAAGCAGTTCTAAAAGTTTTGAAGAAGAAGAAGAACCTCAGCCTCAGCAAGTGAGGAGATCAACTCATGAAAGAAAGCAACCTGATAGGTATGGGTTCTCTTTGATAGATTCTACTTGTGCCTATGCTTTAATTTCTAGCATTGATGAGCCTAGGACTATGAAAGAGGCATTTAGAATGTCTGATTTAGACTCTTGGTTGGAAGCCATGAATGAATAAATGGCATCATTAGAAAAGAATGATACCTAGAGTTTGGTGCCATTGCCTAAAGGCAGAAAAGTTGTTGGCTGCAAATGGGTATTTAAAAAGAAGATTGGTCTAGATGGTAGTGTGGAAAAATATAAGGCGAGGTTGGTTGCAAAGGGTTATTCCAGGTAGAGGGAATTGATTATGGAGAAAAAATTTCTCCTGTAGCTAAGTGACATCTATTAGATTTCTTTTGTCACTTGGTAGTGTATGACTTAGAGGTCGAATAGATGGATGTGAAGACAACATTTCTTCATGGTGATCTTGAAGAAGAGATTTATATGTCCCAGCCTAAGCACTTTGGGGAAAAAGGTAAAGAAATATTGGTTTGCAAGTTGAATAAATCTATGTATGGGTTAAAACAGTCTCCTAAAATGTGGTACCAGAAGTTTGATACTTTTGTATTGTATTTGGGATTTGTAAGATCAAAATATGTTCATTGTGTGTATTACAAAGCTGAAAGTGATCAAGTTCTTATTATTGCTCTCTATGTTGATGATATGATGTTCATAGGCAATAGTAAGTTGATGATTTTTTATCTTAAGTCTCAGTTGTCTGCTAAGTTTGAAATGAAAGATCTTGGTGTAGAAAGGTATATTCTAGGGATGGAGATAACCAGGGATAGGAATAGTAGAAAACTTTGGCTCAGTCAGAGTAAGTATATCAAGACTGTTCTAGAGAGATTTTGTATGAATGACTGCAAGCAGCTAGTTGTTCCAGTTTTGCAAGGAACAAAGCTATCTATTGAAGACTGTCCAAAATCTCCTACTGAGATGGAGGACATGACCAGTGTACCCTATGCTAGTGTGGTTGGAAGTCTTATGTATGCAATGGTCTGTACGAGGCCAGACATTGCCCAAGCAATGGGAGTACTTAGTCAGTTTATGGCTAATCCCGAAGGGACACATTGGGATGTTGTGAAAAGAGTATTCAAATATTTGAAGGGAACTTCAAAATATACTTTGTGTTACCATGGTAATTTGGTTGAATCACAAAGGACTCTCAGCATTCGAGGTTATGTGGATTCTGATTGGGCAAGGGACATTGACAACAGAAGATCCACTAGTGGATATACTTTCATGTTGAATGGTGGTGCAGTGAGTTGGATGAGTAAGAGGCGGGCTATAGTCGCTTTGTCCACTACAAAGGCTAAATACATGGCAACTACACATGCTTGTAAAGAAGTAGTTTGGTTAAAAAATTTGTGTTCTAACATTAGTTTTGATGCAGGGAAAATAACTATTTTTTGTGATAGTCAGAGTGTAATTTGTCTAGTAAAGAATCCTACTTTCCATGCCAGGATGAAACATATTGATGTTTAGTATCACTTTGTATGAGATATGGTGGAGGATGGAAACGTCTCATTAGAAAAAGTGGATACTCTAGAAAATGTTGCAGATGCATTGATGAAGCCAGTGAGCATAGACAAGTTCAGGTGGTGTGCCAGTTCGATGGGCCTTAGTTCCCATGATTTTTAGTAGTTTTGTTGTGCTCTGGAGGTGCCTATGTCATCTTCGTCAAGTGGGAGATTGTTGGAAATATATGCCTCAATCCCACAAGCTAAAACCTCTAAGAGAGCCAAGTCGGTGTGACATGCTTTGTGTCTGGCCGACTAGCAGTTGAAACCTTGGTGAACAGTTCTGGTCACTGTGACCTTGCTTCAGTCATGCCGAATGTATCTATTGTTGTGACATTATGATCGCTATGAAAATTTATATCTCACTCCACCCGAGTTCATCTCTTGCTGACAGGTCAGTGTCAAGTGGTGGTCGGGGAGACTCATGGCGATTGGAGTCTTTAGGGTAACACGGAGGCTTCGCTATGAACTCTCAGTGATGAAGGAAAGTCTCATTGACATTATACACTTAGAGTAACATATGGTGGCTCGATATGAAGTCTTACCGATATGAATATCTTTGGCCAACAGGCCACTCTTATCGGATATCGGGGAGACTCTGGGCGACAAGCAAAGGCATCGCGGTAACACTAAGGGTTTGCTAAGAACTCTTAGTGATGGAGAGAAGTCTTGCCGACTATTGTTTGGTGCTCAGTATGACTTAAAACTTCAGAGTAACGTCTCAGTGATAGCGATAAGTCTTGGCGATAGATGAATACTTCAGGATAACTTGTGAACCTCGGTATGATCTCCTGGCGAAAGCGATAAGTCTTGCCGATTGTTGAATGTTTTGGTATAACATAAAGGCTCGGTATGATCTCTCAGCAAAAGCAATAGGTCTTGGCGATAGCGATATAAGTGATGATCATTAGTATGAGGTCTTGGCAACATGGTAAAGTCTTAGCAACAACTTTCTGGACTCAGTGTAACCTCTTGCCAATAGTATGGACTCTTGGCGATATCGAATGCTGACTTCGTGGCATCGAGGAGACACAGTTAGTGTCTCACTGACATGCCAACACAGGGTGAACACCTTTGACAGAGTGAAGACTATCCTACGTGGCTTGTATTCGACCAATCAGAGAAGCTGAATGAGAATTGCTAGCAGTTGGACTGTTGCAGTCGTTACTGAGAGGAAGATCGATAGACCATGGGCGTCATGGATATACTCAGGAATTGTAGATTGTGATTGGTTTGATGGTTGCATTAACAGTTGGATGTATAGTTCGATGAATGATCAATGTGAATTCTATTCTGAGTGTATTGTAACTTGAGTGTTCTGTAGCAAGGTTGATCATTGTGAAAGCTACTATAATTTGACATCAGAGAGTCCAACCCGTACTTTGTATGTAATTTCATTACTATAATACAAAGGGTTTTTTCTTGGTGTGGTAGGTTTTTCTCCCGTAAGGGTTTTCCCATTTATATCTGGTGTTCATATGTGTTTGTTTAATTCTCTGTTTCTGTTATCTCTTTCAAGTGCATCTTAATTGGACTATAATTGTAAAATTTAAAAGTATCTCTACATTCTTCCCTAAGGTTTTGATGTTAGGAGAGTAGCTTCCACACTTAGCTTTCCTTACAAAATGGAGGGGTGTTACAATAACCCCCATTTCTAGAATAATGCTCTCTCTAAAGATCCTCCTTTTCAATATTTGAAAACATGTTATGGCCCTGGCTTTAAGCTTGTCACTAAATATGGCTATGGGCGTAAAGGTTGTGGACATAACAAACAAGGCATTCATGTCCCTATAGAATGTGTACCTTGTAAATGTAATTTGGGACTTGGTTGCTCAGATGAATAATCTAAATGGAAACCATGGTTGAATGACATGAGTTCTACTCAATCTTGTTCTCCTGAATTGATTCATCCTCCATTATCTAATGTCTTCATGTCTTCTTCTTATGAGCAAACAAAATTTTCTCCACAAGAGAAAGGGTTACTTCCTACTCCTCACTCTATATTTGAGTAAGAGTGTATCTTGTTGAGGCTTCTCCAAGCCCACTTGATTACTCTTCCTCCTCCTACACATAAGAAATTTCATAAGCATGATCAAGCAAAACATCCTTTTTGTGCATACCATTGAGTGTTTTGCCATTCCACTAGTGAATATAAGGCATTGAAGGATAAAATACAACAACTTTGAGATTTTGGTGTCATCACTCTTACATTTTGTTGGTGCACCTCTCTCTTTACTTTGCATGACAAGTGATATCGAGGTCTACCTCTATCCTATATCTTCTATATTATCTTGCATGGTTCTTCTTCCCTATATGCTGGGATAGTGATAACTTGTTCTGGAGATGTGCATCCTTCTTAAGGACCCCCTCTCTTTTCTATGTCTTTCAAATGAAGTGTCCCTTGAGTGGACCCCTTTTTTTATTTTTACGGGTTCCCAAGGGAAACCCCTTTGAAATCTTCTCCTTCAAATGAATTCTATGACGTCTAGCTTGGGGGCAGCCTGACTAGGCCTATCTTATATCTTTGTGTCTAGCTTGGGGGCAACCTGACTAGAAATTTATTTTCAAATAGTGTGTTCCTTGAGTTGACCCTTTTTCTTTTGAATGGTTCTAGAGGGACCTTTTTGAAAGCTTTGAAATTACATACTATTTGTGTGACTGTCTATCTACCTATGTGGGTTTTTCAATTTGACATAATTTATCTTTGGATTGACATGTTGATTTGCAAGACCAAGCACTTATGAAGCTGCTTTTTTAATCAGAATCTCTGGATTCTCCCACATAGGGCTTCCCTCGGGAGAGAGTACTTGGGGCACCTTCTTTGCAAGTCCGAGGACCTGTAAAGTGCTTGCATCCTGCAAGATCTTTTTTTTAAACTTTGTAGGAGAGAGTACCTGCAGAGCCTTGTGTTCACCTTTTGTAGGTTTGAAGATATGTGACACATTTTTTCAACATCTCCACAGGAGAGAGTACCTTGGAGCCATCTCTCTTTGAATTTTCATTCCTTTCTCTCTCTTAAATTATCTTCTCTCTTCTCTTCTCAAATTGTATATATTGGGTTGAAGATCAACATCTTCTTCATCCTGAGTATATGCTCTTTCTCTCTTTGGCATTGGTTGGTTCCCTAACTTTTGGGTGCATTCTTCTCTTGAAGTAATCGATCCTTACCTTCTGCTCTCCATTTAAGAATTCTTCTATGTGTGTTATTTCTTAATTTGGGGATGACACATAACATTAAGACAACCTTTTATATCAAGATCTCTTTCACTTTGCTAACTCAAATCTTGTTAGTTTGATGTGTTTCGTGTGTGCATGTGATTTTATGTTTTGACATTGTTGTCTTGTGCAAGATTTTATTGTTTAATGCATTTTTTTGTAGGTCTTCAACCTAGAGGCATGCTTCCTTGGTTTGAAGAGTTGTCTACTTCCTCTACATTCTCCTTTTGGTATCGTGATCTTATTTATGTTTAGTCGATTTCCTTTAGCATGCATATAAATGTAGATTCATATGCCCACTAAAATAGGGGAAAAATGTAATGTCATAAAATTGTACCTTGTTCAATTTCACATACATTCTTCTATCCACTTTAGTGTCCACTCCCTTAGCACTTGTGTAGGCTCATTTTAGCCCTTGCATCAACCTTTTTCCCCTCTTGGGATGCTCAGGGGCCCCTTTTCAACAACTACCTTCACGTGTTAGCTTTGCTTCAAACCTTGTGCTTTTCACATTCTCATCATTTTGTAGCATGTGTTTGGACACTAGCACACTGCACAAATTTTTGCGCACCATGCTAGCATCCTGTGACATTCTGATGTTCAAATAGTCATTTTTTAGCATGTTTTCCACTTTCCAACTACTTTTTTTAGTGGTAATGGCTCGAGACACCTTGTAATAACTCAAGAAGCTTCTTTTCACTCTTTAAAAGCCATATTTTCAATTCATTTGGTCTTCTTCTTGATCTCTCCCTCTTGGACATACTCTCTGGCTCTTGCTATCTTGCTTGCACAACACTTTACAACTTGCTACAACAACACTCTCAAGATCTTACAATGCTCTTTACAACTCTTGTTGCTCTTGCAGTTTTATCTCTCTCTTTGGCTTCCCTAAGAATTACAACTAATATCTCTCTTACCTTGTGCTTGTGAGCATCCTAGGATTTCACACATCCCCTATAATTTGCATCTTTATCTCATGATACAAGTTCCCCTCCTTGAGCGAGGATTGCTTTTATCACATCATATTTTCTTACATTGTTCACTTTCTCTATCTATGTGGCTATCTATGGAGGTGGGAAAACCAAAATGAGGGTTTGACTAAGGAAAACCCCTATACAGCCTCAACAAGTTCTCTCAATCTTACATGTGCATGTATTGAAGATATTCATGTGTCAGAGGCTTCCTTACTTGGGTTGTTGTGAGAAGTTTTGTTTCTCTATCCTCTTTAGTTATATCCTTTACTTTATTCTAACTATTTTGTATTGTATTACTTTCTCGCATTTTGGAAAGTCGTAGTAATTAGATTGCTAGTAGTCACATTGTTGTTTTATGTGAAATTCTTAGTTTTTGGTCTATACTGTTATGCCTTGCATAACCACCCCACTTTGATCTGGATCAAAATGGGTCCCCCTTTCTCTTGTGGTTTGCTTTGTTTTGGGTCATTTGCCTTCCTCTTGGGTTGCTTCTATCTTCTGCTTGAGTTTCTTTTCTAGTTTTGTTAAACTTTGGTTCTATTTCAGCTTAATTTGGTTCCCTTCTTGCTAAGTATTCAATGAAGTAATCACAAGCCAAAGTGTATCTTATGATAATGTATCTTATGTCCTTCTAATGACTAATGGAAGCATCTATTTTGCAGGAATAGGCCACACACATGACGATATTTCTCAAGTGATTTTGCTTGGAAGGCTGTCCTCAATCTAGTCGGTTATGAAAATCAGTTAAGGCAGAAGTCGGAAAGACTTTTCTAGACTCTTACCGACTGGTGGCTCAACTTTGACTGTTTGAAATTAAAAGAATCAGAATACTCCTCATTGTGGATCTTATCGGCATAGGGTTATCATGGTTTCCTCGACCCATGGTTCATTTGGTTCAAATTTGCATTTATGTTGCCTATCAGCAAGACCCCAAAGATGTCACAGCAATCAGAAATCATATGTAGGATCTGTCGGCAAGACAAGGGTCATCGTCCCGGCGACATGAATTTCTTATCAGCATGAGGGGTTTCCTTCAGACAAAAGTCTCAGCGAGATCTTCGGGTCTCATTGACTGGCAGAAAAAGGCATACACTGTCGGCACAATGTTCTCTCTTCACCGAGATGTCTCAGCAAACCTGCAAGGTCTCGCCGACTGACAATAAAGCAAACACACTTCGGCAAGACTCAATTGCTTCGGGGTGGCATCCCAATGAGCGGCTCCGGTCATGGTGACATGACGCGAGGGGATTCCATCAATATGTCTTCAGTGGGAGAATCAGTGTGTCTCGCCGACACGAAAGGGGCCTTCACCCAAGGATTCTGGATTCAGCATAATCTCTCATCGAACATTCAAAGTCTTGCTAATGGGAAGGGTCGGCCTATCAGCAAAGTAGGATAGCGTCACCGGGAAGTCTCAGAGAACGAGAGAGGTCTCAGCGACACAAGGAAAGCTTGCCAAGAGGTATGAAGTTGGCGGAAGGTCTCACCGAACGGTGGATGTCTCATCGAAACATGAAGGGCATCGACATAGTAGTTGGGATCACTATATACTCTCACTGACCGAGGAAGGTCTGAGTGACACGAAGGAATTTTTCTGACAGAAGGGTGGATTCGGAAAGATATCTCACCTATGGGGTGAACTCTTGCCAAAGTATAACGGTATCAACGAAATGAAGTGGCTTCGCCATAGGGTCTCCCCGAACATGGATGGTCACACCGACATAGTGCTAGGGGATTCAAACGGTGGTCTTCGGCAAGAAAACCGGTATGTCACAGCGACAACAAGATGAACTAGTAAAGCTTTCGCCAGGACATGAGGTATCTGTAGGACGTCTTCCTGACAAGGGGATGTTATAGCGAAGCCCATGCAATGAAAGAATTCATTTCGGTGTGACTACATCAATGTCTCCCCAAAATGAAAATCTCCTAAGGATGATGCTTTCAGCAAGAGGTCTGGCCGAAATAAAACAAAGTCGCCGAAGGATAGATGGCTCAGTGTAATGTCTCACTGAATCATGAAGGTCACACCGAAACAAATGAAATCAGGGAGACTCCAGAAGAATAAAGGGCACTTGGCGAAATGTCTGGGCGACTCCAAGGTGTCTCAGCAAAAGAAACAGAGGTCAGCGGAAGGTTGTAGCTTCGACATAATGTTTGGCCGAAAGAAAGAAGGTCACACCGAAAGGAAATGGGCTCGGTAAGAGAAGAGAAGTTTGGGGTAATGTCTCCCCGATTCTGATAAGCCTTAGTGACACAAAGTGAGCTTGTGAAGAGGAAAGACGTGCGCCAAGAGGTCTCAGTGAAACGAAGGAGTCTTGCCAATGGGTTTTGCAAACTCAATATTGACTTCTCTTGCTCGCTGAAACATCCCACCGACTATCTTGTGTCATGCTGATAACTGCACAATGGTGAAATTGCATCGGGGAGACACCGATGGTGTCTCACTGACATGTGATACTATTTAGACCACTTTTGACCACCTGAAGAGCTTGTGTGGCATGTGATTGTCCAATGAGGGAGACAAAAGACTTAATCATTGGTCCCTTTGACCGATTGATTACTTTTGCAAGAGAAGATCAAAAGGAAAGCATGCAAGGTGGATTCATTCTGAGTTCACCAAGAGATAAATATGTTCAGGTGATGGCATTCAGATCTAGAGGAGGCTCGATGATGCTTCCAGGGAATGGTCAACGAATAGAGGAGTCCAAAATAAAAAGGAAGCCGAGTGACAGAAAAAGGCATGACTCAGAGGGACACCTGTGGTGACCACTGATAGAGGCAGATCAATATTAATGTAGATATTTTGAGCATTCAAGGTGACCCCAACAGAGTTCGAGGGTGGACACGAAGATGGGAGAGTTAATGTTGCAGCTGCCAAAAGATCTAAAAGGATTCTCCTACGGATATAAATCCTTCATCGGCATGGATAGCAAGGCTTCACATTGAATGTAGTTTTGACTTTCCTCAGAATGATTTGAGAGCCGATTCTCCTAGATGCAGATATTTTGTAAACCCTAGCAAAGGGGACAGTGCATTCTTTTGGTACATAGTCTGTATAAATGGCATTCTTGCCTCTTTGTAAAGGTTAGACAGTGAGGGATTAGAACTTCTAGATTTAGAGAATTTTTAGACTAAGAACTTTGTAGAGTTAGAATTGTTAGGAGTTAGTCAGTTAACAAAAGGAGAGAGAGTTGTAACTTGATTCTTAGTAATAAGAGCTTCTCTTTGTCTTCTTGGTTAGTAGTAAGATTTTAGTACAGACTGCAATGTATTTTCCAAGTTCTCTTAGTGTAGTTGGAAGCAATCTGGAGATTCAAATTCTCTGTACATTGGTGATTGTGCCAACTTTTGTAAATATTGTTTATCTGTTTTAATAATAGTAGAAACAATCAGAGTTTAATCTGCTTCATGTTGTGTTCCTGAATGATATTTGTCTTAATTTGATCATTTGATTTGTGAAGTCTTCAAGGAATGAAAGGTTATTTGTGTTTTGTTAAATGGTAACTAAAAAAATCTATTATTCGAATTAGCACTGTGAATGAAAGAGGTTGTGTGCCAATCACAAGTTTACTTTGTTTTGCAGTTTTAGTTTATAATTCCTTGAAGTTAACAAGTCTGGTTAAGATTGGATGAACTATTGTTCTTTTCTGTTTCAAAACCCTGATCTATCTTTTCTATTTCTTTAAAAACCCTTGTTAAAGTAGGTTTTATTTTCATGCTTGATCTTGGAACAGTCCAAAAGCTCAACACCAGTAGGCCCCTTGAATATTACTATTGCATTGACCACTGAGTAACATCAGCACAGTTGAGACCCAACTACAAAGACCTTGGGAGCTAAGGCATCCATGTGTTTCCTTTCTCTTTCAGGAGAAGCAGAATAGCAATATTCTGCTTGCATTGTTGTGGTGCCAAAATCACCATCAACATATACAAGACACCAACACTATCATCCTTTGGCTGAAAACTTTCTAGTTTTTCCAGAAAGCCTTTGTGAATTACTCTTTCTGATTCTAAAACTCTTGCATTGTTCCTTGAGGTAGTTTAGGGTAGTTCACCCCCTGGGATTCTCTTGAGAATAAGGAGACTCATGAGTAGTGAATCCCCCTTCTCTACACTTTCTGTACCAACCAATGTTTTGATCCTTTTATGAACTCAGAACCACCATCCTAAAATATAATATTATATCCTTTGCTACACATTTTTCCTACACTTAGAAGATTATGTCGAAGACCATTCACATAAAGAACATCATTTGTATTATGATTTCCATCAAAATTGAGTTAGCATAATTAGTTCCAAAATTTAGAGCCATGAACAATCATTCATCATTTTCATCATCCAGGTAATCAGATTCATCATCAAATATACTAGCATCTTCTTTAACATAATAACTTCCCTTAATTGATTTAACTCTATTCTCCTTAAATTTATTATTTGAAGCTTTGAATGGACATCTTGAAGCATAATGGCCTATCTTTCTGCAATTGAAACATTTGAAAGTAATAAACCTCTATATTTTCTAGTGCCCTTTTTCAATCTCCTCACAAATTTCGCTTCTAACTCATCAAAATCATTTGGATTAGATTCCTCATATAGCATGTAATATCTTCATCTTATTTCATCCTTAGGGTTCCAAACTTATTCTTTAGATTTTGCATCTTTTCTTGCTTGACCTTATCATCTCCTTCATAAACACTTTCCATCTTCTTCCAGATTTGTTTAGCAAATTTGTAGTTCATAACCTTCACAAGTTTTGAATTAGAAAGACCACTCAAGAGAGCATACCTTTCTTTATCATTGTTCTCATAAGCCTTGACCTCATCATCAATTAATGATTCATTAGTAGGAATTGTATATCCATCTTCAATTTAATTCTGAACTCCAAGCCCTAGGGAAACAAGAAAACCTTCCATCTGGGTCTTCCACAATGCATAATTGTATCCATCAAATAGAGGAGCCACCTTTTTGTGTGCCATCAAATCTAACTCAAGTGGTTAAGATTTCTTCTAAGGGACCTTGCTCTGATACAAATTTCCGAATGCACAAGACAGCTAATAGGGGGGTGAATCTTCACTACATTTAGATCTATATTAGTCTCTTAAACCCTTAACAACCATTAAACCCTTATCATTCATTCACAGAATATAAACATGAGAAATAGTAATACAAACACATCCAAACACATGAGAACACCAAAATGGAAAACCCAAGAAGGAAAAAAGGACTTGATGAGGATTAAATCACTATATAAAGTAATTGCAACATCGAATACAATAGGTTCACTACACAAAAGAAAGAAGGGCTCATGGCCAATGTCTCACTGCCAGATTAGAAAGAAGAAGAAAGGAGATTATTACAATGTGAAATCCATCTTAGAGCAACATAAAAGATCCACCACTACTTCACTAGGTCATTTGCACTCTCTCTGAAGAATGTAGACACCTTCTACTCATTTCTTCTAGTAGTGTTAGGCATTAAATCTTGCACTATATTTCATACTTTTGCACTTTGCATCTCAACACTTTGAACCACACACATCACACTCTTATCCTCCATCAATTCATCACACATATATACCATCCTCAACCTTGAAAACAATCTACAAGGCTGTTTGTACACTTCAAACGTGCAAATTCAAATTGGTTCATCACCAAAACATTCTCGTAGTGGAGAGGAATGAAGGTGAACCATAAATCTCCATATACATGCCATGCCACACTTCCAAAAACATGGAAGCATATCCACAATTAGTGTAAACACCCAAGGTCAATCGAACCTGTGTTAATACCATTAAAAATTTAAGTACAAACTTCATTTGATCCAAAGATGACTTGTGAACCACATACAACACTTAAACACAATCTAGAATATTCCATCAACATTCTGAAATCCAACAAAACCCTTTGCAACATCACACAACTGAAAGATATATTCATTATGTACAACTAGTTAACCTTCTGCACACTATAATGCATGAATCTAGCCTTATTGAGCACCAAAACTCAAACAACTCAGACTGAAGATAGATATGAAGAATATAAGTACACTCCTAGATCCACAAGACCAGAAACCATAACACAAAGAAATGCAAAGCAAAACCATTTCTCCTAGAAAACACTGCTTCATAGTTCACACACTGGTGAGCACAACTTCTTCTATCGAACGATCTAGAACATGAAACTTTGGATATACAACCTATGAACACCTTTGATCAATATATTCAAACCGCACAAGTAGATCTTTAACCATGAAGAATGGACATTGAACATAGAGATATCTTTGGATGACCATCCTATTCTCAAGGAGTTTTTAGATGTTTTTCCTTCAACATTTCTAAGGATGCAACCCCGTTGTGAGGAGGACTTTCATATTGAACTAGTGTTGGGAGCATAACTCCAATACACATAATATTGGGTGTAATTGTACCTTCAGGTCATTATAAGGCTATAAATAATCTACTCTCATATGCATTTGTGCATCAATCAAGGGCATAGAGTAGTAGCATAATAAGCCTTAGAGAGTCTGCAAGATCGCTAGTATACTCTTCTCTTGTGACATAAAGTTCAATATTATGAATAAAAAAGTTCTTTGCATTTAGAATAGAGAAAAACACTATATAATTGTTGTTTTTTTTATACATATCAAAAGTCATATTCATTCGGTCATTAGCCTCTATCATTGTTTCACCCATCTTTTGCATAGTTGTGTGGCCTTTAAAATATAAATAGTACTAGAGCCTACCATTGTAATTCCCAAAACACTCAACTAAAAATTCAACTAAGGGCATGACATGAAGTCCAAATTTTTACCATATTCACTTAACCAACTCACAAAATCTTGTTTCCATTGCACACACTTCATGAGAAAACATAGCAACATTGACCATTTAATTATAAAGCTTGGTTAGATAAATAATTTTTTTCACAATCAAGGCTAGATTTCAAAGGGAAACGTGAACTTATAATATCAAGATATATTGATTAAATTCATTAACACATTTTACAATTGAAATATAATCATGACACATCATGCAAATTAAATTTAACACAAGAGATTGATAGAATCAATAAAAATATTTATCTAACTTGAAATCGTTACAACATATGGATTACAATAATCTTCACATATATTTATATTTATCATAAATAAATGTATCAACATTTCATTGCATTGAGTTCTTCTACAAGTATTATTCTTTTTGCAATTCTATAAGCTATCCCTATAGAATTTTTACCAACATAAATCAAGAGGTATGCATGCCCATCTCTTACCATCATTTTATACACATTACCCCACACAAAATTAGTAGCAATTCACTAGATCCAATAACATTTAGCTGTAAAATATCTATAAGACTAAATTTCACCATAGTCCCTTCATCAATAGGAATAATCATAATAATTTTCAAGTATTAAAATGGAAAGGATCTAAGGGGCCACACCTATGCCTCAAGGGCTAATCCAACATGACCTTGCCTACATAATGAGATCAGAGGCTTCGTAGTTGAATTACTTGTTCTTGAACCAACTCATACTTGGTTGGCCAACAATAATGCATATCATCTAGCTTTAATTCACAATTGATGTCAACAATTTGGTTAATACATATAATAGACCATAATGGTTAAATTATGAGGGATCTTCCCGCCATAGATGAAATTACTAAATTAGTTTAATAAGATGTATATAAATCATAACCTATGGCCAACACACACACAATTGTACCAAAAACATCAACAAAATTAAAGAATGTCAAATGAAGAGAAAATTGTATTTACTTTGACACAAATATATTAGCTTCAAAATTAATGATAATGTACTTGCAATAGAGAATGTCAAAAGAAAAGAAAATTGTATTTACTTTTAACATAATTTTTAACCTTTGAAGCAAAGAATTCCAAATCAGGATAAAAATGTTGCGATTTAAAGAAGGATTAAGAGTATTAAAAGAATATGTTCAATACCTCATTATGTAATGTGCACACCAAAGTTGATTGATTGCTAAGATAATCGCAATTGTTTGTAATTCTAAATTTTAAGAAGTATGGGATTTTGAACACAATGTAAATGAGCAAAGAAAACAATATTTATTCATGCTTAAGAGTATTCCCAACAATATGGTTTGCAAAATGTATTAATCTATTTTCAATCCTATTTTGTAATAATTTATTGAAATACAAAATAATAGTAAAAATGCAGAGAGGAGCTAGGATACATATACATCCACAACTTTGGCTCATTATAATTTATTGCTGCATGACACATTGATCCATTCTGATAAATATATTTATCTAACAGAAATCAAATTATTGCTTCTATCATGTATATTGATACTGATAGGAAAAAAATGGTTTTATATGTACAAGTACTTTGGATCTTCTAACCTAATATACTAACTTCAAGGAGGAACCCCTATCTTTATTGATAAATCTGCCTATTTAATCCAAATGTTGTGTTGAAATAGCATAAAAGCACTGGATAGATAAAGAACCTGTTAATTATAATATAAACATGTTGCATTAAATTTATAATTAATTTATTTCATCATAATGTAATTATGATATATTCAAAGAACATATGTCATTAATGGATTTTCTTCTACCATAATACAAATTACCAAACACTATTGGTAAACAATAATATAGTTTATATAAACAATAATATGGTTTCCATAATGTACGTGGATTTAATAAGCCACATAAATTAGATATTATATGGGAGAGTTACACTAAAAATTTGCATGGGTTTTCATATCTATTGACTCTCTTATAATGTTAGCCAATTGGTGTGAAAGGTTAGGTGGTGTAGTATTTGTGGAAATTAAAAGTGGTCAAAGGAGGATTAGAAGAATAAAATGTAATGCCTTGATGGTTCTACTTTCAAATATAAGTTTTCCTTAAATCATCATATAATAGAAACTAAATTCAAGATTCATTGCTTAGTAACAATGATTTAAACCTTAGCTAGAAACATTGGTATTGTTGAATGATCTTAAAATGCACTTCTCCACCCAAACAACCAAGTTGTGAATGAATTTCTTAACCAACATTACAAGATAAATATAACCATGATAATTAATGCATGGCTTCACCACTTTCCTAGATGTATAAGGTAAAGGATGAATTGAGAATGCAAACAGGACAGTGGTTGGACAAATCTAAGTTTAAGTCATGCTACCAACTAAAAATTTAGCCAACTCAAACCATCCAGTATTTATTATACAATGAGTTGACTTCACATATATGTTCAACTACTCAATAAAACTATATGTCAAGCCAAATCACTATTAATATTTGTAACATAAAGACTAGCACATAGTGGTGAATGATACCTTCATTTAACAATAGAATTATCTTGTCTTGACTATGTACATACATGGTACTAGAAGACAATTTGTCACATTCTATAGTGGATTATAACCAGATGAAAATTAGTACTCACTTCCTACTCTTAATACATATTCCTTTACTATAATGTAACAACATAGAAAATGAGTACTTACCTCCTCCATACAAAGCTTGATTTCACCCTCTTGATTCCCTCAAGTCTAAGCTTGGATCACACCCAATCACAATCATTCATAGAACATAATAAACATTATATTTCTCCTAGGCCACCTATGTAGATTATACAATTATATTTATTAGATATCATGTGTGTATGTGTGAGTATGGTTCTTTATTCTTTCATGTTATGATGGTACAAATATGTTGTGTCTATAGAAAAGATAAAGCAATCAATAAGAGTAGTATAGCAGCTACAAAAAATGGTAAGTAATTAATTGTAAAGATTGAATAATTAGAAATCCTTGGACATGATAAGAATTTCTTGACACAAAATCAATGATTCAAAAATGATAATAATAGAGTAGCATCACAAGAGTTGAAAAAATTATGCATACACCTAGCGTACCTCTACAACTTGATTATTGAGCATGTTGTTAGGAATTGTTGATGATGTACCTATCATGGTCCTTAGATCTAAACATAAGTCAAATGCGTACACTGATGTTGGCTTGTTAATAAGATTAAATACATGTAAGAAAATCTCCACGATGGTTCATTCTAATAACCAACATTATTATACAGGAGCAATTAACATAAGAAATTAAATAATTCATCCTTGAAGTCAAACAACTAAAAATATCATTCAACTCAATCACAACTTAATCATATATCATCCATTTACAATATCTTTTGACAATATTATTAGTCACAAATAGGAAGTAAGCTTCACATAACTAAACTAATTCTTACATAGAATATGAACTCTATGCTTATTGGTTATATCATTACCACATACCAAAAGACCCCAAACTATGTTATAATAAGTGGGATTAATGATCTTCCAACCATCACGCAAACATTAAATTTCACAATTAATTATTCTATATTATATTTATTGGATAAATTATAATTGGAAGTACTTGTTGGGAGGGAAAAAAATCAAGATTAATCTTATTTCCTAAATTCTTAATGGTTATAGTTAAACATTATTGTAATTTTTGTATTAGAGTGACATCACATTTTCTCGTAAGACATCATTAAATCCATGTGACATCTGCCTCTTATAGGTCATCCTTTGTATAAGAGTGTGTGAACTAGTCTTCGCCATGTTAATCCTTGTTTCTCTCTCGCTCTCCCCACCTTCTAGGTGGCCTGCTTGTTGAGATGTCGCATGTGTGCACATTAGGAATTTTCCCTTCTATATGTGAGTAGACATTTGTGATGCTTCATGGTTGCCTCCATACTTGTAGTGCCTCCCCCAAAAAATTATTTGAGATTATTGTAAGACAAAACAAGGAGACAAAGCAAGTAACAAGAAATTAAGGTTAGTTAGAAGATTGAAACATGTGTCAGATTAGGGAAAAGGAGTGCCACATGTCAGGAACTAAGGTGAGGATAATTATTTAGTCTCTTTTTTTTAGGTATATATGCATACAAATAGCTACCATGTGTCTGGTGCAGATGCAAAGTGTTGCAAGAATTTTTTATATATATAGACCCTTAAATTTATTGTATACATCCATTTGAAAATTCTCACAACATGGAAGATGGATGCCACCAATTTGTATGTCTCATAGCCTTAAATGAGAAATGTGATTAATTTTAGGTGTTATATTAATATTACTGGTATAAATTATTTAAAAGATATAGTTTTACATACTAAAGAAATTTACTTGAAAATGTTTTGGAGTGATCCATATTGTTCAAACAAATTTGAGTACGAGTTAATCCATGCAGCTATAACTAAAGATTTATGATAATCTTTTTTATTGAAATCTTAGATGTTTTTAGGGCCTTATTCAACTCTATATAATAAGTTGGGTAAATAAAATATAATTTAATTAAATTAAATTTGACTGTTATTACTATGTTTCTTAGTGGATAGCAATATGGTTGAATGTAGAACCAACTTATGATCAATGTTAGTAATTGTAATATAATTTTAATGTTGTACCTAAACTACAATAATATTATGTTAATATTAAAATAAGTGTTGAATGAACAAGACAACTGAGAGGGGGGTGAATCAGTTGTTCATTAAAACATCAAAAGCCTGATTAACATTCAGATCCACATCAACTTAAAAACCTAAGTTAATCTATTAGAATGATTTAGAATGAAAGAAAATAATAGAAACTAAAAAACAAATCAACACCATGCACAATAGAACACCAGATTTACGTGGAAAACCCAAGAAGGGAAAAACCATGGTGAGGATTAGCTCACAATACAAAGTAATTACAACACTAAATACAATAGGCTCACTACCAAAGGGCTAAATGCCCCTAAGAAAGAAGGGATCACCTCCAAATTACAAAAAATAAGAAAGAAGGATGTTACAGTGATAAAACCATCTTGATGCAACAGAAAAGTCCACCACAACAACACTAACACATTCACAGTCCTTTTGAAAATTGTAGACACCTTCTACTCACTGCTTCTAGTAGTTTAACTCATTAAGGATCACAATTCTCTTCACAAATTCACACTTCACAACTTTGCAATTTTCATCTCACACTCTTCACACCAATATTCATCAACACAACACTTATAATTTATACCTTCAACCTTGAAAATATTCTCCAAGGTTAGCTATGCACCTCAACTATACAAATTCAAATTAGGTTTGCACCAAAACATTCCCATAGTGGAAAGGAATGAAGGAGGACCACACCACACCTTTACTCGAACCTAAATACATTCATACACACCATGACACATTTCCACAATCACTGAAGAAAATCCACAAATAGTGTAAACACCCAAGGTTGACTGAACCAGTGTAAACACCATTAACATTTAAGTACACACTTAATTTGATTCAAAGATGAATCATGGATAATATACATCACTTGAACACAATCTATAATATTCCATGAACACCCTAAAATCTAAAAAATTCATTTGCAAAACTTTCACCTTCAGGAAGAATGTACACACCCAGTACACTCAAACAACCTTCCATACACTGCAACTCAAGAAACCAACTTTCAAAGCACCAAACCATGAAAAAAATTGACTGTAGTTAGATATGAAAATTATCAATACACTTCTAGAACTATAAGACCATAAACCAAACTACGGAGAAATGCATAGAAAAACCATTTCTCCCAAACACCACTGCAACATATAGTTCACACACTGGTGAACACAAATCTCTCTGCACAACGATCTAAACCAAGAAATTATGAATATAGAACCTCTGAACACCTCTTACCAACATATATGAACCACACAAGCAAATATTCAACATAGAATAAATGCAGAGCAAAACTAGAACACCACTCTATATACCGGAACACCTCTACAACACAATATTTCCTCTTGTATTCAAATTTTCTCAAAAGAACTTGGAAACCAAGTACCAAAGACACATACTCATCATCTTTAGCACTTCCTCTTCACCACTAAACTAATTGAAATACTAAAAATCAACTATATATCCATAGAATCTTATCAAAACAACACTAG
Source organism: Sequoia sempervirens (assembly GCA_007258455.2). Lineage (NCBI taxonomy): Eukaryota > Viridiplantae > Streptophyta > Pinopsida > Cupressales > Cupressaceae > Sequoia > Sequoia sempervirens. The sequence continues at coordinate 557,748,368 of VDFB02281492.1, forward strand.
AGGTTGACACCAGTAACACTTACTATGATAATATAATGCAACTAATGAAAGCATCACTAGTTGGTGTTAATGAAATCAAAAAAATAAGCTTATTGACATCAATGAGAACACCAACTACTCATACTTGCAATAGTTTTGGCCTTATAAAAAATCCTAAAATGAGGAAAAATGAATCGAGATCCTATTTTTAGCAATCGAGATCTTGTTTCACTTCGAGGTCCTGAGCCTAAAATTAAAACAAGATCCCATTTTTAAAAAATTGGGATCCTATTTGCTTTTGGTGTCCCAAACCTATATTTAAGAAACATGATCTTGATTTATACCAAATGGGATCATAATTTCTATGAGACAAAATTTTGATTTGTAAAGATCCATACTAACTCTAAGTTATCTCTTTTTCTTTAGCTACATCATTATCTCCCCCTTTCTCAAACGAACCTTTTTCACATTGATTTCTCTCCCCCTTTGAAATCAATGGAAAATAGTGATACATTTGCATCTCTTTCCCCTTTTGACATCAAACATACATACTTTCTCTCTTTACTGCTTTGCATACTCCCCCTTAGGAGCACACAACAAACTATACTAAACAACAACAAAGGACAACACCAATCTGCACCAGCACTAATTCCCCCTGACTGCAACAACCAACCAATAACTACCTACTCTCCTTGAGAGGTAGCCTCCACATCAATCCAAAAAAAAGAATGAATCTTAAAATCCACTAGACTAATACATATCCTTATGCATCTATTTAAAAGGAGGGGCAATAACCCCTAACTTCTTTGAGAGATATTCAAAAGTATCCTTAGGAAGAGCCTTAGTGAATATATTAACAACATAATCCTTTTTAGGCACATACTCAATCTTCACTTCATTCTTTGCAACCTTCTCTCTCAAAAAGTGATACCGGATTAAGATATGTTTTGTCCTTGAGTGGAACACTGAATTCTTTGAAATGTTAATAGCACTTGTGTTATCGTAGAAGATAGAAATTGGTTCATCATATACTACCTTGATATCCTTCAATATTTTCATCATCCAGAACACTCATGTGTAGCAAGATACTACTGTAATATATTCTTCCTCTACAATAGATAAAGACACTGAATCTTTCTTCTTGTTAGCCAAGACACCAATCTGCATCCAAGAAAGAATGTACCGCTTTTACTTTTCCTATCATCCACACAACCTACCTACTCAACATTTGTATAAGCACTTAGAGAGAAATTATTATCCTTTGGATACCATAAACCATGTTACAAATTTCCCTTCAAATATTTAAATATCTTCTTCACTGCTGCAACATGTGACTCTCTAGGATCTTCTTGAAATCTAACCACAAGATAAATTGCACGCATGATATCCGGTCTAGTAGTATGTAGATATAGCAGTCCTCCAATAATTAATCTATACTTTCTCTGACCACCCTTAGGAGGTTCATCATTCTTACTCAACTTGCAACCAGTAACCATGGGACTACACACCAGTTTAGAATCTTCCATTCCGAACATCTTCAACATTTCCTTTTCATTCTTTGATTGTGAAATGAATATTCCTTTATCTATCTGATTGATTTGCAGTCCAAGGAAGAAATTCATCTCCTCAAACATAGATATTTCAAACTCTTTCTCCATCTTTTCTACAAATTTCTTGCACATAGCTTCATTTCCTCCAAAGATTATATCATCAACATACACAACCAAAATCAAGATTTGATATTTTTCAACTTTGAAATAAATATTACTATCTATGGCACCTTTATTGAATCCTTGTTGTATCAAGTACCTATCCAACCTTGCATACTGAAACATCGAAAAATAGGTTCAAGGGGGTAAATAGGGGGTTCACCAAAATGATAATAGATAGATCTATTCTCCTTTATTTCATTAGTAAATGAGATCCACATAAAGAATTGACTTACAAACCCTAGGTGAGTCAACTCAAGATATGAATCTACAAATTTCCTTTTTGTGCAAGGACGTGGGTTCTAGTCAAACAACACTTTGGGGAGAAAAACTAAAAATAGTAAATCAACACCAAATTGCAATCTAACACTTGGAACAATAAGATTAGGCTTAATGCTAAAAGAAATAGAAATTATATCACAGATCAAAGAAGGGCAGAATGATGTTTACCAGTCACCAAAAGTTAATTTTTGAAGTTGATCTAGGCCTCATTCACCTAGGGGAAAATGGGTCCTGAGTTAGGTTTTTTTATGAAACTTTCAAGAGCCTTTGCTACTAATCTAAATCTTCCAATTTAACCAGGTTTTAGGTTCGGGAAGTCAAAAATAAATTCTATAGATGAGTTTCCACAAGATGACAATTTTTATGACAACTTTTGCAATTTTGACAAACTCTCCAAATTTTTCTCTTCAAGATTTCTTCCACCTAAATCTACAATCACAAATCAAGAGGGAAAAATGTTTTGTTTTTGGTGAATGGGGGTTTTCCTTGGTCAAACCCCATTTTGCTAATCAAAAATTAAAATGAAATGAAACATGAAAGAGGAAAGTCATATGCCAAGAAATATCACACTCTCAAAGGACATCAAACCCAATGACACCACCAAGAAAAAGACACATGACAAGAAGAAAGAAAATCACACAATGAAACATAAGGAATGTCAAAAATTTAAAAATAATGATACCAATTTATGCCCCCACTTTAAATAAATTTCTAACACCATTGTTGTGAGCAATTACTTTAAAGTAGCAAATAATCAATGCTAACAATAAAGACATGAGGGATTATTTGAAAAGCCCTATGCCAAATCATATGTTTCCAAATGAAGCTATGTCATTGAAAAGGAGGGGGTTGCCCCAAAAATGAAATCCCAAACACATAAGGGGTCCACAAATTTGGAGTCAGTATGTCTTTGCTACAATGTAATCATAGAGCTCAGAAATTTCATCATTCCCCAAATACTCGTAGAACAATAAGAATGGCACATAGATCTAGCAAAAACAAAGAAAAATATTTTGGGTCAACATGGAAGAGACCTAATTGTCTCAACACCCTACATCATCCCCAAAAGGAAAATACGAGACATAGAAAAGATAAATGTTTACGACATATAGAATAATGTAGATACAAATAGAGGAATACACATGAAGAGAGATACATAAAAAAATAGTACGAGGGATCACATTACGCACATGCAATCACACAAAGAACATGCAAAAGAAAACAAGGAAAAAGACTAGTACGACACATGCGAGTCAACCTATAATAGGTCGTCTGCATCCCAATCTTGTTCAATATATGTGGAAGGTGGATAACTAGACAAAGGTAAAAAATCAAGTGCCAAAGTAGGACAAGCACCAAGTTCAACACTCTTATTAGGAGGATCATCGTTTTAGCTCATAGAAGATGAAAACAATGAATTCAACTCGTTATGCACTTGTTCATCAATTTTTGCAACTTCATTATCATCATCCAAGTTTATCACAATAGGATGTCTAATGATAATATCCATAGAATTTTGTTATTGTTTATGTTGCAATGAAGGTGAAAAAGCATCATGTATTGCTTGAGACAAGTTTAGATTTATATTTTTTTTGTTGTTCTTTTCTTCTTTTGCTTGTAGCAAACAAGTAATAGCACAACGTTTACACCTAAACTCTCTAGCATTTTGGTTTCTTTTCATTATATTTTCAACTATTATTATGTAGGATTAGGTTCATCAACCATAGGTTTCTTTTCTTCTCTTGAGGGAGGAATAAAAAGAACCATGGGAGGTTGTTCAACCACTTTCTCTTTAGCTTTGTAAACTTGTTTGACTTTAGGAGGCACAACATGATTTTTTTATTATCTTGAGGTATCTTATAGGAAATAGGTAAAGGATTTATCATAGGTTGGTCTTGGTTACTTGGAAGGGCTTTTGGTTCAATCATGGTTTCATCAAGGATAGGAGGATCAATCATGGTTTGAGGCATATTGGTAAGGGATGATTTTGTTATGTTTTTTGCCTTAAAATTTGCTAGGATTTGAAAAAGGAGTCTTCATGGGGTCTAATAGGCTCGATAGGCTCGGGCCAAAATAAATCTAATGAGAAGTTCGCATGAGAAGACACAGGATTAAAGCCACTATGATGCACAATAAAGATTTCATTTCCAAATGGAAACTTCAAGCATTTATGCACAACCGATGAGACGAAATTCATGGAGCAAAGCCATGGATAGCCTAACTTCACATGAAATTGATCCAAATTTGGGATGATGGTGAATGTGACATTTAATTGTTTTGGTACAACTTTTAAGGGTAAGATTATCGAGCCTATTGTAGGGCAAGAAAAATCATTATGTGTTTTGATCCATGCTTTTATTTTTTCATAAGTATCTTGATAAAGTTCATGCACAAATATGAATTCTTCAGTGATCACGTTCTCTACACAGATGTGATCAATTAATATCCCATTAGTAGGCTTGTCATTGATTCTTCCAGCTATGTAAAGAGGACCATCGGGTGCATGTTTAAGTATGTCTTGTTGTGAGAAAGGACTGTCAAGTGGCATCTTAAGTAGACCCTTATGAGGTTAAGCTTCAATAAATCTAACCATAAATTCTATACAGTGTTCCTCATTATCATTCGTATTATCATCATTTGTATCAACATTCATCACATCATTCTTTGTTTCACTAGCTTTGACATATGAAATGTTATGATTTGGCATAGGATTGGTAAATATTTGCAAGTTTTGGTTAGGAGGAGCTACAAACTTGTTACCTTGATCATTAACACCTCCAATCTGAATATGATTAGAATCAATGAGGTCTTGCACAAGATGTTTAAGATGCTTGCAATGTTTTGTATCATGTCCATTTTTTCGATGAAAATGATAATAAACATTTGGTATATAGTTTGAAGGTAAAGGCTTAGTAGGATCAAGAGCTCTAACAAGAGGTAAGGAAATAAAATTCTTTTCTAAGAATTGTAGCATGATATTATGAAGGGTATCATGTAGGGGTGTAAATTGTCTATTTCTATCCGCAAAGGCATATGGTTTTGTCATCTTTATAGCAACCGCTTGGTTATCAAAAAATTTATTTCATTGAGGGAGATTAAGTTGTAGAAAGACCTTATTTTGTTTCTTCAAAGGTTGATAGTTGGTTTGAGGTGTGGTTTCAGACTTTTCAAGATGGTTAGAGGGAGTTTTCACTTCATGACTGCTAACTGAATTTTGATAATCATGAAGTGTTGTACACAACTATGTGAAAGAAAGAAACCTTAACATATTAAGCTTACCTTGGATTTTGTCTTGCAAATTGGAAATAAACATTCTTTGAAGGTTGGAATCAGGAATCTTAATGTTTATTTGTGAATAAAGCATTTGGTATCATGCTATGAAATCAATGACCTTTTTATCATCCTTTTTTTATATGTCATCAAATCAGCTAAGGTCATTGTAGGACCCATGTGAATTTGGAAGTGGTTGTAAAAGGAATCAATAAGTTTATTGAATGAATTAATTAAATTATTAGGTAAAAAGAAATACCACTCTAAAGAAGTATCTTCAAGGATCAAGGGAAGAGTTTATCCAAGAGTTTATCTTCAAAAATGAAGTCACTAAATAAGGTTGTGTAAGCAGAAATATAGCTAATAGGATCTCCTTTCCCACCATATTTCTCAAACATAGGAACCTCTATACCTTGTGGCATTTGTGTTCTCAATATCTCCAAGGATAAAAAATTGGTTTTGATGTATTGTGAAGGTTGGCCCTTGTTGTTTTGGTTTAGTGTGGCGATCTTTTATCGAAGGGATGAGACATTTTGCAAAAGGGTGTTAAGAATTGGATCATTGTTGGTGTTGTGAGATGGAGGTGAATAAGGTGGAGTTGTGTATGTATGCGGAGGACAAGTGAATTTTAGATTTGTGATGGGGGGTGGATGAGGAGATATGAGATTCAAATGCACAAATCTAGAGGGATTCCTAGTGGAAATACCTAAGGAAGTGTTGACATTTCTAGTAGGTTGATGGTTGTAGTAACATGAGTACTACTGTAGGTAGGAATGGACGTTAGGATTGTGGAAGGAGGAATTGAATTTCCACCTTGACTTTGAGTATACCCCAAAGCTTAAGCACAACTAGTCATGGTAGGGACATGTTTATCAACAATATGAGCTAGAATTCACACTATGTCTATTCCATGTTCATTTTCAAGCATTTTCCTCACATCATCTAAATCAGGAATGGCACTACTAGCAATGTTTTTAGAAGTCACAAAGTTTTGCAATTTCTCTATTTCTTCATCTATTATTCTTATGTTTTCTTGCAAGACATTAGCAACCATTGTTTCAATACCATGCACATTAGTTGTAGGTAGGGAAGTCATTGGAAATGAGGTATGAATACTATGATCCATAGAGGGTTGACTAGTGTCAACACTATGAGTGAAAGAGTTGGAAAAAAAAAGATCCACAACAAATGGTGTATTGTGGGATGACATGAGTCTCGAAATACGTCTCATGAAAATATTGGCAATAGGACACCAAGTTGTAAAGCTCATACAAGTTTCACAAACTTGGTATGCACCCCAAAATGGATAGGAGGTGAAATACAATGAAGTAACCTAAGATGTAAAGTACAATGTAATTATGTAAAAGCAATTTTCAGGTTTCAAACAAGATAATTTTCTGATTATGCTATGTAAAAACTTGAAAATGATGTCTTGTAAATCCAATTTTGAATTCCCACGATGCACTAAATTTATCCAATTAAACTTAATATTATCAATTCCAAGTAACAAAATTTTTGCAAACTAAAATAAAAAATTGAAAATAGCAACACAAAATACAAAAACAAAAGTTTTAATGCCTAGAAATTTAGGAAAGAATCTTGATCAAGGACTCATTCACCCCTGGGCGAATGGGTCCTAGCTTAGGTTTTTCAAAAAAAAATTTATAGGTTTTTGAGTTGATTCTTGTGGTTTCCAAAAATGTTTTTATAGGTTTCTGAGTTGATTCTTGTGGTTTCCAAATTTTGGTTTTAGATAGTGAGTTATAGTTTTAGATTTTTGTGAAATTAAGCTTGAATGCAATGCAAAATATGACTAAATAAAAAACTAGGAGACCTAATTTGATGTACAATTTTGATTCAATTTTCAAATGTAAATGAATGATGATGCAATGTTATGTAAATGCTTTGCAAAATGATTAATTTTTTTGTATTTTTTAGATTTAAAGAATGCAAAAATGCAATCCTAAAACTCCTAAATGAGATGCAGACTAATGCAAGTTAAGAAACCCTAATTGAGATTCAATTCAATACAATACAATGTAAATTGATGTGACATCTATATTTGGGGATGAAATAGACTCCAAAATTTGAAAAATTCAAGTTCAATAGAATGAAACATCAAAAAATAGGTTGGGGGTAAATAGGGGATTCACCAAAATGATAATAGATAGACCTATTCTCCTTTATTTCATTAGGAAATGTGATCCATGTAAAAAAATGATTTACAACCCCTATGTGAGTCAACTCAAGATGTGAATATACAGATTTCCTTTTTGTGCAAGGACGGGGGTCTTGGTCAAACAACACTTTGGGGAGAAAAACTAAAAATAGTAAATCAACACAAAATCACAATCCAACACTTGGAACAATAAGATTAAGCTCAATACTGACAAGACGAAAAATCATATCACAAACTAGAGAAGGGTAGAATGATTATTAATAATCACCAAAAGTAAAATTTTGAAGCTGATCTAGGAATCATTCGCCCAGGGGAAAATGGGTCCCAAGTTAGGGTTTTTTTCTGTAACTTTAGGGAGCCTTTGCTACTGCTTTGAATCTTCCAATTTTCCCAAGTTTCAGGTTCGAGAAGCCAGAAATAAATTATGTAGATGAATTTTCATGAGATGAAAAATTTATGACAACTTTTGCAACGTTGACAAGTTCTCCAAATTTTCCTCTTCAAGAGATATTCAATATTTCTTCCACCTAAATTTGTAATCACAAATCAAGAAGGAAAAATATTTTATTTTTGGTGAATGGAGGTTTTCCTTGGTCAAACCCCATTTTGGTAATCAAACCTTGAAATGAAATGAAACATGAAAGAGGGAATGAAGAAGGAACAAAGCAATGTTAGCACTCAGCAAACCCTTGCATAAACTTTGGAATGTAGATCTAAAACTTGTGTGAAATGGCTTCAATGGATGTGGATCTTGAACCTTGAATCTTTCTTGAAATAATGGCTTTGAATACTTGAATGGGTCATGAAACCTACATCACCATATTAGCTCCAATAACATGCATGATGCAAGAAAACTTTGATATGACAATTGGATCTTGATTGCTGCAATAAATATTCAATAAATTTTCCTTTGAATGTCTTTGATCACTTGTGAAATGCTCTTGAAATTTCTCTCTTAGATCTTGAAAATTGCAAGAAAACTCTTAGATGAAACATAGTGAAATAACCTTATATTTATAGATATGTATCCTCAATTTCCTGAAATTCAAATATCACAAGCCAACATTGAAATATAGATTTGAATATGTTAAAATACCACCAAAAAATTATTTAAATTTAGGTCCTAGGTCCCTAAACCTAGGACACACATTTCTCAATGAGGAGTGTTATATTAAGGTATTAATGAATGTTGAGTTTCCTTTTTAGAAAATGTAATAAAATAGGCTTGGTAAATGAATTAAAGGGCCAATTAAGGAAATATTAAGCTCAATTAATTAAAGGAGCCCTTAATAAGTGTGAAAGTGTAAAGGTTTATGCTTTACAACACTAAAATAAGGCACAATTAAGCCCAAATTAACATTAATTCCAAATTAAGTGTAAAATGTAAAAGGGATACATTTTTCTACACTACACATACCAAACTCTAGGATCTTGCTTCAATCCATATAACACTTTCTTCAATCTACAGACCATATTTGGTTTGTTTGATAATTGAAATCCTTTTAGTTGTTCTATGTATACCTCTTCTTCCAACTCACCATTCAAGAAAGCAAATTTCACATCCCTTTGATAAACCTTGAAATCCTTATGTGCTGCAAAATCCAAAAACATTATGATAGCTTCCATTCTTAATGTTCACTGGAGCAAATATCTCCTCAAAATTTATTCCTTTTATTTGTGAGTATCCCTTACACACAAGCCTTACCTTGTTTCTTACTAATTCTCCATTCACATTCAATTTGTTCCAGAATACCCACTTAGTTTCAATCACATTCTTGTTTGTCGGTCTTGGGACAACTTTCCAAGTCCAATTTTTCTCAATCTGCATTAGTTCTTCTTCCACAACCTTGATCAAATATTCATCTTTACATGCGTCAATCACTGTTTTATGTTCAACTTTAGAAAGTAAACATAGATTTACATGTTCTTTTCCATTCCAACTTTTCTCCTTGTCAAAACACCTTTGTTTTTATCGTCAATGATCTAATCTTTAGAATGATTCTCTTGCCCATACTTAGGATTCTTAGGGATCCACTTTGATTCTTGCACTCTCAACAATCTTATTCAGTCTCTTGTTGTAGCACTGGTAAGCTTTACTACTTGTAGAATATCTGAGGAAGATACCTTCATCAAATTTTGTATCAAACTTTCCCAAGTTATCTTCATCTCTTCTGATATAGCACTTGCTTCTAAAAACTTTGAAGTATTTGACAATAGGGATCCTTCCATACCACAACTCATAAAGATTCTTTGTATTATTTTCCCTTGCTTGAACTTTATTAATAATGTAGACGCAGTATGAATTTCTTCTCTCCAATAGACTTCCAATAGGTTTTCCTCTTTCATCATTGTTCTTGCAACTTCTTGAATAGTCCTATTCTTTCTTTCAACCACTCCATTCTAGTGAGGAGTCCTAAGGGCATACAAATTCCTCTATATCCCATAATTCTCACAAAAAATGTTAAACTCATTAGAGGTGAACTCTCCACCTCTGTTAGACCTCAAACACTTGATTTTCATATCCATTTCATTCTCAACCATAACTTTGAATGCTTTAAACTTATCTAGAGATTTTGATTTTTCTTTGAGAAAAGTAACCCATGCCATTCTAGAATAATCATCAATAAATAGCATGAACTACCTATCACCCTGAAGAATTCTTATTCTAGTAGGACCACAAAATTTTGTATGCACCAACTCCAATAGTTTGATAGTAGATTATTCTAACTTTGAAACTTCTTCTTGCTTGCTTTCTAATTTCACATTCCTTGTAGAAAACATTGATGGGATTTGTAATCTTTGGTAGATCTCTCACAGCTTGAACTGAACTAATCCTTACTAGGATATAAAAATTGATGTGACACAGTCTTCTATGTCATAACCATCTTTCATTAATCTAAGTCATAAAGCAATGACCATCAACACCTTTAACCTGATACACATTTCCATTTATCTTTCTTCTAGTAGTAACCATAGTTCTGAAGCCTTTTTGATCTCACATCCATCATCTTGAAACATAATATTATAGCATTTTCTACACATTTTTCCAACATTCAAGAGGTTGTCTTAAAACCTTAACATAAAGAACATCATCTGTATTATGATTGGCATCAAAACTAATTGAACCTTTTCCACATATCTTAGCAGATGTATCATCACCAAACTTAACTAGACCTCCTTCATATTTCTCAAGTCTAATAAACTTACTTTTGTCATTGGTCATATGGTTTGAGTATCCACTATCAATGATCTAGTATTTCTTCTCCTCTCTAGCATGAAAAGCAGTCACCATAGCATTATGACCTGCTTCCAGAGCACTTTCCTTCACACATCTCTCACAGTTAGTAGAATTAAATTCAAATTTTATAGCCATAAACAATAATTAATTATCCTCATCGTCCACATAGTCAAATTCATCATCAAATATACTGGCATCGGGTAAACCCACAAAATTGGTTTACAATTGCATTGAGGAAGAAAATTTGCAAAAAATACTCCCATGGAAAAAAAATGATTTTTGGGGGTTTGAATGAACATATGGTTCGAGCGAAACCAAAGGGGGCTCGCTAGAACCCCCCTTTGAGTGAACCCACTAAATGTTGGGTCCCACCATAGTTCTCATTTCTTGGGAAAAAAACAAAACAAAACTTTGTGGAAAGAGGGTTCGCTCGAACCCTAGTTCAAGTGAACTGAGTTTTGAGTGAACCTCCAAGGGGGGTTCACTTGAACCCCCCTTTCCCCCCTTCTCCCCCTTTGGCACCAAAAGTCTCCAAATTTTTTCCCTTTCGAAGCTTGAGTTAAGGATGAAAATGGAGGAGACTTCATAGACCCAGTTGGATGATGGTAGTCCCTTGGAACGAGCTATCCAATGAATATAATTTTAATATTTTTGGTTTTATTATGTTTTTTTTTTTTAGTTTGATTAAACATAGGTTTTCACTGAAAAATCAAGCTCTCTATTCTGCACATGTGGAAAAATAGCAGATTATCAAAAAAAATCAATGCACTAGATATTGATGTCCTTGATCCAACAAAAAAATTGAATTTCGATACATACAAAAAAAAGTTATGTTGTATACGGTCCACCTATGTTTGAATTGTAATTATTTTGAATTCAAAATTGATTAAGGAAAAAATATTCAATGAAATGCTATAAAACCAATTCCTTGCACTATATATCGTAATTACAAATCTAAATTAGAAAAAAATAGAATTTTATCCTTCATGGAAAAAAAATTATGTTGTATACAGTGAGCATCACTCCTTAAAAATGGTGTTTACTGAAAAAAACTAGTTTTCAAAGGAGATTGAAAAAGAAGTGCAATTTGATTCCAAAAAATTTGAAAAAAATAATATTTAGAATCTATAGACAAAATGTCACAAATTACTAGTTTACATCACCTTCAAATTCCTCACAATTTAGCGGCTATAGGTGCCCGAAAGTGAAGATTTAGTTAGAAAAAATCAATTTAGTGTCCAGTTTGGCCAAAAATTTTAAGCCAGTATTGTGGGCTCACCCCATCTTCTCTAACATAATAATTTTTCTTAATCGTTTTACCTTTGTTTTCCTTATTCTTTTCATTCACAACTTTGTTTGGACATCTTGAGGCATAATGATCTATCTTTCAACAACTGAAACATTTGAAAGGTAACTTACCTTTATATTTACCAGTACCCTTTTTCATTCTCCTCACAAAGTTTGCTTCAACATCATCAAGATCCTCTTGATATGATTCTTTAGTCTTCTTTGATTTCCCAGCCTTAAAAGCAGTCTCAAAATTTTCATTACTTGAACCAAATTATCTTAATTCAAAAGAAATTAAGGTGCCAAGTAGTTGATCTCTAGAGTAATTATTTAGATTATGAAATTCCTCAATAGCAAAAACCTTACGACATAAGCTTTAGGCAGAGTTCTTAGTACCTTCTCTACAACCTCACCATCTTCAAGATTTCCACCAAGCCCTCTAATGGAATTGACAACTTTGTAATGCCCCTCTGTCTGTTGTCTTTATGTTGCTTCTGACTCACTTGTGAAGTGAGGTATTGATTTGATATGTTGTTGAAATGTTTCAAATTTGTTTGATTCTTGTTTTGATTAATTATTACATCACAATAAAAGAGTATTAAGGTTAAAGGTATTGCGATAAATTAAATAAAGGTTTTAATACTTATGAGATGTTGATCAAATAAAATATTATTATTAATTTGAATTCATGATTTAATAAAGAAAATAATAAATACTATCATAATGTCAAAATGGTCAATCGACTTCATTGCTAATACTCGAAAAGAATATTACCTCCTCCACCCCACTCTTTATGCAATTAAGATAGGAAGTTTTCATTTAGGATGTTTTCATCGATAAAAGCCTTTATCCCTTATTATTTCTAATACCAAAGAGAATTAGTCACTATACAATCATTATCTATTCTTATATTAGATTAGACTCAAGAGAGGTGCATTTGTAAATTCCCCATTTTGAGTGACATTATAGTGTGAGGTGGATTTCCGGCACCAAATGGAATTAAATGAAAGATACCTATCAGTGAACATTAAGTCACGATCAATCCACCTATCCTTCAAGGACAAGTACTATTTCTCTAACTTTATTTAAGATTTTATTAAAGCCTTTTCAACAAACTTTCCTTATATGACTTTAATGTGGTATAGATTTAATCTCTATTAGAATATCATTCTTAATATTACGAGATAGTGAAGATATACAAATCTTATTTGAAAGAAATTATTTTGACTTAGAAAGGAATAGAACTAGAAATTAATACATGGAATTAATGTTAAGATGGAAAATATAGTAATTTTAGTTATGGGTTGATATGTTTATTTGTAAAAATAATATTATAAACCAAATCGAGGTAATCTAAAAGATAAGAATCAAGTGTGATACTTCTTTTTATTCGTTTGTGTAGAAAAGAGAAATGAAGGATGAAATAGGATAAAGTTGATTTATTATATTAAATTATTTAGAAGATTTTGTAGATGAGAAAATTAGTTTATTACAGTTGGTTAATAGTAGAATAGTAAATCCACCATGTTTATCATGATTGCAGTTTGGAATGAGTCACTATAAAAGAATGTTTTAAAGGAAATAAAAGTAAAAGATTATAGATTGGGCACTAAATGTTCAATTTTTTATTAATTAAGTGATCTGATAGATAGGTAGTTTAGGTTAAGGGGTAAGATTAAAGTTAAAATATTTAGACTCCCCTTGTATGTTAACTAAATTGTAAGCGTATGATAATTAAGTTTATAATGTTTAGAAGAATTGATTTATTTGAAGTAGAGACAAAGAATGTCTTCTTATCATTAAGGTGGAAGGCTTACTAAATAAAAAAATTATAATACCTAAGTTATGTAAATTGATTCTACTCTTGATTGTTTAATGGATTTCTCTTGAAAAAATTTCTTAGTAAATAGATGTAGGATTCTTTTATATTTATGTCTAAGTACTTGAATTTATTATGTGAAATGAGTATTTTCGATAAGATCATTGTAATGTTATAATATGTTTGGAACTTTAATTCTTGAGTTTTTTTTTGTGAAAGATTTTGTATTAAGTGTTGCCAAAATGTAAGTTTGATGGATATGTCATGGTTGGGTATCAAGAGAGGAGGAAATAGAGGTCTCCCTTGGATGCTTGGTCGATTTTGAATAAAAAATGATTATGTTAGCTTTGCTTGATTGTGAGGATTTCATTGAGATGTTGCCACTCACTATCTTTTACTTGTTGATGTGTAATTTGCGGATTGAAAATATTTCTTTGAGATCTTGTTATTGTTGTCACTTCTTTGATGGGGAACCCTTGTGTAAGAATTTTGAGAGTCTTCCAAAGGTTAGAGGGGATATGGTTTCTTCTTGCAAGATTCGGTGTGGGGGGCGGTGACTTGGGAGGTTCCACCTTGGATAACCCATACCAAGCTTGATGCATTTATTTGAGTTTTATGTTGTTTCATCGGTAAGGGGGTGATCTTTAGATTTGTTATTTGATGATAGTTGACCTTTACACTTGGATTGTGTTTATGTGGGAAGAGCCTTGCACAGTTGAAATGGTTTTAATGGAGATCCTGTGAGATGCTATTGCTTGCCTTGTTTTATGTACATGTTTATATGGTTTTGCTATTTTGTGCAAGATGGATTGCCATTTGTGTTCTTTTGAGATTTGTTGTTAGTTGGGGGAGTGGCTCTCAGTGGGGGCTAGTGCCCAAAATGATTGGTCCAGGATAACCCATTGTGAGTTTAAATCAAGGATAACTTAATTAATTAATTAGGGGTTTTGGGTAGTTTCACATATTAATTCAAATAATGTAGCCTCACTCATGGGCCCAAGTGCTCATTTAGGCTTGGGATGAGTGGGAAGGCCTAAAATGGCAAGATCATCTACCTTGCCTCTACAGAGTAATTTTGCAAGGTATGTTGATCCTGCATAGCGAGCATGGGGGGCCGACTACTGGTAGAGGTTACCAGGATAACCCAAGATGGGGGCTGACAACCTAGGAAGGTTATGCCAGGATAACCCGTGACTACCTATGCGATGACACTCCACCCTTTAACAACCTTGTATGCTTTTTTACCCCTCTTATTGTTCTCGACCCCCTAGAAGCAGATGTTGTCATGTTTATGTTGATGCTTTCTTATGTTGTTTTGTGTTGGTTATTTATTATGTTGGTTACATTTTGTGTTGGTTATTCTTGTACTGGAGGTTACTTTATGTGATTGTTGGTCTTGTTGTGAAGTCTTGTAATCCTTGTTTCATTTGATGGATTCGTTGGGAGTCCTTCTTCTAATCTCCTAGCACAGGGGGTGGGCCTTCAGTCCACGAGGTTAGGTGGAAGGTGCTATGCACCCCATTGGGTCCCTAGTCGAAGATCAAGATGTGCAAAGTTGTACCACTTGCAGTGAATCCTAAGTTGTACCAGAGTTGGATCAAACTTGTAGCTTTGTAATCCCTTAATTCATTTGTAACATTCTATGATATTGCACTATTCCCATTCATGTTGGGAAGCAACATTGTATTAATGTAATCCTTGAGTAATGTATCTTCATGTTATTAATGTATTGTCCTTGTTCATGTTATCTTATGGTTACTGGTATATGTTATCTTTTATGTGATGTAATGATGTTGATGTGAAAAGTAATACAGTCATGTAACCCCAGGGGATTTGTTATATGTTGTTCATGTATAGTTTCATTTCATGTGATATATGATTATTATGATTCATGTTAGTCATTTAAAATAAAAAAATGTACTATAACTGTTGGTTGTTATTGTTTCCTTTTGGGTTGCACGGCGGGGCGCTACACACTTCATCCACTTTCTTCATGTAGCTTGTTATGTTTTCATCCTCTAACATCCACACATTTTCAAACATGATCTTTAGATTTTGCATCTTAGCTTGCTTGGCCTTATAATCTCCTTCATAAATGCTTTCCAAATTTGTCCATATTTCTTTAGCAATTTTTAGATTCATAACTTTCACAAGTTCAATATTAGAAAGACCACTTAAAAGAGCATACCTTGATTTATCATTGTTTTCACAAGACTTGATCTCATCTTCAATACTTGGACCATTTGTAGGCATAGTGTATCTAGTCACAACAGACTTCCAAACTCCATATCCAATGAATACCATAAAACCTTTCATCCTTGTCTTCGAGAATGCATAATATGATCTATCAAACATACGAGCATCTCTTTTGTGCACCATCCCAAATCTACCTCAAGTGGTTAAGATTTATTCCAAGGAACCTTGTTTTGATACCAATTATTGAATGCATAAGACAACTAAGAGGGGGGTGAATCATTTTTTCATTAATCAAAACCCTCATTAACATTTAGATCCACATCAACTTAATAACCTTTAATTTATTAGAATGATTTAGCATGAAAGCAAATAATAGAAACTGAAAAACACATCAACACCATGCATAATAGAACACCAAATTCATGTGAAAACCCCAAGAAGGGAAAAACCACAATGAGGATTAGTTCACAATATAAAGTAATAGCAACACCGAATACAATAGGCTCACTACCGAAGGGTTCACTGCCCAAAAGAAAGAAGGGATCACTACAAGATTATTGAAAGAAGAAAGAAGAGTGTTACATTGAGAAATCTATCTCAATGCAACAAAAATGTCCACCACAACATCACCAACACATTCACAACCTTTCTGAAGATTATAGACACATTCTGCTCATTGCTTCTAGTAGTCTAACTCATTAAAGCTTGCATGCACTTCACAAATTTGGACCTCACAACTCTGAAATTCACATCACACACTACACACACACATCCTCCATCAACACAACACTTATTTATACCTTCTTCAACCTTGAAAACATTCTCCAAGGTACAGTATGCACCTCAACGATGCAAATTCAAATTAGGTCAGCACCAAAACATTCTCTCGATGGAAAGGAATGAAGGCGGACCACATCACACCTTAACTTGGACCTAAATCCACTCATATATGCCACACCATACTTCCAAAATCACCAAAGAAAATTTGTAATTAGTGTAAACACCCAAGGTCAGTCGAACCTGTGTAAACACCATCAAACATTTAAGTACACACTTCCTATGATCCAAAGATGACTCAAAAACCACACACAACACTTGAACACAATTTGGAATTATATTCCACATACACCTTGAAATTCAAAAAAATCTTCGCAACAACTTTCACTTGAAGAAAAAACTCATCCTATACACCTAGATAATCCTCCACACATTGTAACTCAAGAAATTAACTTGTGGAGCACCAAACCACAATTTTTTTTTACTGAAGGTAGATACGAAACTTATCAACACACTTCCAAAACCACAATACCAAAGACCAAACTACAGAGAAATGCAAAGACAAACCATTTCTCCTAGACAACCCTGCACCACAGTTCACACACTGGTGAACACAACTTTCTTTGCACAATGATCTAGACCAAGAGGCTATGGATATAACACCTATTAACACCTTTGATCAACATATTCAAACCGTACAAGAAAAACTTCAACATAGAATAAATGCAAAGAAAAACTACAACACCACTTTGTACGCCAAAACACCTCTACAACATACTATTTTCTCTTTTATTCAATATTTTTCAAAAGCACTTGGAAACCAAACACCATAGACACATTCTCATCACCTTTCATACCTCCTCATCATCACCAAACCAACTACAATACATCAACTTAACCAAACAATATCCAAAAAAAAAAGCTTATCAAAGTAACACTAGAGGTTGACACCAGTAACGCTTACTAACAACAACATAATGCAACTAATAAAGGAATCATCACAAATTTTTAATCATCACTAGTTGAATTCAATGACAACATAAATATAAGCATGTTGACATCAATGATAACACCAACTACTCATAATTGCAACAATAAGGGATATATGAATTATTAGTTAACATCAAAGAGGCATATATAAAGCTTCATGAATCAAATCCATTTAACTTAATTTTATTAAAGATTTTACAATGGGAGATCATAAGGATAATTGAGTAGTAGGGTTGAAATTTTGTTGTAAAATTAAGGAATTAGATATAATTTTTTAAAAATAATAAGTAAATAAGACTATATTTCCCCTCCTCAATGATGATCATCTGATACTCATTTTTGGACTTAAATTGATAATTTTATCTGAAGGCAGGTGATCATATGTATGTTGTCAATTCTTCCAAAAAATATTGTAGATATGATAAGTCAAACTTAGCTTAATGAGTGTTGAAACTTTCATTAATGAGGTTGTCATTCCTAGTGTTTAAACACAAATTCCCCATGGTGGTGAGTGTAATAAAATATGATATCATTGTATGTAAATTGGTGGTAGAATAATTATTTTTTCATATATATATATGTAGACACCTAAATTTGGACACTTAATTTATCCAAATTTATCACTTTTCATCTAAACATTCTCTTATCTGAGTTAATTAAGTAATATTACTATTATTTAGTTAATACCCTTAATTCTGCCAAATCCCTAAGGTATTTAATTAATAATTAAATACTTTACTCTTTTAATCCTCCTTTCATCAAATAAATTAAATAAATAATACATTTATTTAATTCCTCACATTTCATTTTCATTTAATCCTAATCCATCTCCTAATCTCTTCATTAGGGATGTGCACATGCCTAATCCTTGATTAGGATGTGTCACATCCTCCAACTTTTGCAAGTTGGCTTTTAATCCTCATTTGTCTTCTAATTACTGATTAATTAAGTCTAATCAGTACCTTGGTCAACTCTCCCCATCCCCCAAGGAATTATTAATTCCTTTTTATTCCTCCTAGAATCCCCTTTTCCCATGCATCTTCTAGAATCTTTGACTTGTCACATCAAGTCACATGTGACAAACTCCCGCCTTTTGGGAACATTGTCTTATCCACTAGATTCTTCCAATCATTGTGAATTTAAAATTCACTTTTATTCACTCAAGATCCTTCCCATCTCCCAATGTACTTGCAAAGTACTTGTACTTCCTCCACATCATGTACTTCTCTTCCACCTCACTTACACCTCATCTCCCCTTAGCCACTTCACCATCCACATGTCAAGATGTGAAGGTTTGTGAGTTCTCAACCCACCATAGCCCTTCATCTTGACCTTGTTCAATGAATCTCAACCATTGAATTCTCTAGAGAATTCAAATTCTTCTATAAATACCCCCTCCTCAAGGGCATTTGGAACACTTTTTTCATTTGAGCAACCTTATGCTGTCAATTTGCATTCTCAAGCATTCACTATCATTTAACCATCCACTTTGATCATCTTGCATATTCAATCTTGCATCTAGCTATACCAAAAAGTCATCCAAGGAGCACACAGATTCATCTAAATCAAGGGCCAACCAAGGAGTCTTCAACAACAAGGAAGGTATAATCGATTTGCATTTTATTTCATCTATTTTCCTTGTTTTATCACTCTTTAGGCTAATCATTGAAGTGTTCTTAGTGTTTTTCCATTTGCATTTTTAGTTATTTTGCACATTAAAATAGGGTAAAATTCTAAGGTACACATTTCTGGCACGCCCGGTGGGACCCACAAATGGGTTTTTGCATTTAACCTTTATTTTTGCTAAGTATTTTACAGAAAAAGGTCGCAGAAAGGTGGAAGCGCCCTCTGTTTTACCGCAAAAAGGCGGAAGCGCCCTCTGTTTTACTGCAAAAAGGTGGAAGCGCCCTCTTGTCTACTACAAAAAGGCGGTCATGCCCTATATCTGAAAATTTGATTTTTGCTAACAGTTTGCTGCAGTTAGGCATATACGTAATTTTGCTTAGAAGATCTTTTCTAACATTTTCTTGCAGTAGGGCATACAAATTTTATTTTTCAAAAATCTGATAAAGTTTCCTGTAGAGGGGCAGATACGCCCTTTTATTTTTGAAAGGCTCTTTTCCTCTAACATTTTGCTACAGAAAAGCGGAAGCGCCCCCTGTTTTGCTGCAAAAAGGTGGAAGCGCCCCGTGTTTTACCACAGAAAGGCGGAAGCGCCCCTGTTTTGTTGCAAAAAGGCAGAAGCGCCCCCTGTTTTATCGCAGAAAGGCGGAAGCGCCCCTATTTTACTGCAGAAAAGCAGAAGCACCCCTAATTTTACTGTAGAAAGGTGGAAGTGCCCTTGATTTACTGTAAAAAGGTGGAAGCACCCTTGATTTTACTGCAGAAAGGTGGAAGCGCCCTTGATTTACTACAGAAAGGTGGAAGCGCCCCTGATTTTACTACATAAAGGCGGAAGTGCCCCTGATTTTACTGCAAAAAGGTGGAAGCGCCCTTGATTTTACTACAGAAAGGCAGAAGCACCCCTAATTTACTATAGAAAGGCAGTAGCGCCCCTGATTTTACCACAGAAAGGCGGTTATGCCCCAAAATAGCATAGTTTGGAAGCATATTATGGCGTAATCGACCAAGAACGAAGGATAAGATAGTTAACGTTTGCTTGCAGGGCCATCTATTTGATTAAATTTTTGAAAAATTATCCTTGTTGTTTGAACATAGTCTAATTAGGGGGAAATAACCTTTATTGCTTACTGTGTTTGTTTATTATTGTGTCACCTAAGGGGGCATTAATTTATTTTCACTTTCCCCTTGCACTTCGTGTGAGCCTGGGGAGTAGTTGGAAACAGTTAGTGTCTTCTTTCTGGTGGGACCTACTTAGAGATTTCATCATCCCAAGGGACGATTCCAACCACGCGTACCAGCGGGGTATATAAAGGGGGGAGAATGAAAGTTGTACCCCAATCCAGTCACGTTGTAATTGGAAGAGCGTCGAAGCTAGAGTGATACCTAGATAGACATAAAGAGTTGGTCTGAGTCTTTCAGTATCTCGCTGGGGTTCCCGACTGACGCTTGTGACGGGTTGGTGTTCACGGTTGTGCCTCACATACCAAGAGTATATCGAGGACTCCCTAGAAGCCTTGTGCATCCTAGATTAAAACTTTTCTTGGCCATACCCTTAATATTAATCATAGGATTGTGCTTGCTCAAAGTGTTTTCTTGTGAAAAACTCATGAAATCTTTGATACATTGGCCTTATTTTATCATTTTGAGTCATTGCCATAGCCGTTGCCATCAAAACCAAGCTCTATTTTACCGCAGAAAGGTGGAAGCACCCCTGATTTACCGCAGAAAGGTGGAAGCACCCCTGATTTTGCCGCAGAAAGGTGGAAGTGCCCCTGATTTACCGCAGAAAGGTGGAAGCGCCCCTGATTTTGCCACAGAAAGGTAGAAGCGCCCCTGATTTACCACAGAAAGGCGAAAGCGCCCCTGATTTACTGTAGAAAGGTGGCTACGCCTCTGATTTTACTGCAGAAAGGCGGAAGCGCCCCTAATTTTGTTGTAGAAAGGTGGAAGCGCCCCTGATTTACTGCAGAAAGGTGGCTACGCCCCTAATTTACTGCAGAAAGCTGACTACACCCCTGATTTACTGTAGAAAGCTGACTACACCCCTTTAACTTCCTGGGGCCATCATTTACAAATCGTATGTCGAATCGACTTCGTCCAAAAACCAAAGTTGCTTAGTTTTTCAAGCTCTATCCATTGGTACCTTCCATTTCCTCCTATCAAGAATTTGACCATCCCGAAGCGGCCACGCCCCACATCGCGGGGTGGACACGCCCCTAACTTCCCGGGGCTGTCATTTACAAACCATACATCGAATCGACTTCATCCAAAAACCAAAGTTGCTTAGTTTTTCAAGCTCTATCTAGTGGTACCTTCCATTTCCTCCTATCAAGAATTTGACCATCCCGGGGCGGCCACGCCCCGCATTGCGGGGTGGACATGCCCCTAACTTCCTGGGGCTGTCATTTACAAACCGTACGTTGAATCGACTTTGTCCAAAAACAAAAGTTGCTTAGTTTTTCAAGCTCTATTCAGTGGTACCTTCCATTTCCTCATATCAAAAATTTGACCATCTCGGGGCAGCCACGCCCTGCATCATGGAGTGGACACGCCCCTAACTTCCCAGGGCCATCATTTACAAACTGTATGTCGAATCGACTTCGTCCAAAAAAAATTTGCTTAGTTTTTCAAGATCTATCCAGTGGTACCTTCCATTTCCTCCTATCAAGAATTTGACCATCCCGGGGTGGCCACGCCCCGCATTGCAGGGTGGACACGCCCCTAACTTCCCGGGGCTGTCATTTACAAACCGTGCATCGGATCAACTTCGTTCAAAAACCAAAATTGCTCAATTTTTTAAGTTCTATCTAGTGGTACCTTTTGTTTCTTCCTATATAATCAAACAAATCCATTCCTCTAATCAAATACATACAATCATCTAATTAATCCAAGCACACCAATCCTATCAAGTTCATCCAATCATAATTATCCAATCGACATCATCTAATTATTTGATCCTATCCAATCAAACTGATCTAGTACTTTAATAAAATTCATAAAATCATCTACCCGATCCAATCATCCATCTACCGAATCCCATCAAAATCAAAATCAATCCCATCGCATCATCCAATCATCCTAATCTGAACTTTAATCCAATCCTGATCTAAGCTTGACTTAAATCCTGATTCGAGCTTTAGTCCATCATCTTTGATCCATTTTATTTATCCTGTCATCATCATGAATCCTCATCCTCCATCAATAGTAGTCAAGGGAAACCCTAATTACGTTGACGAAAATATCGAAAGTCTTGTCGATCAAGAGGTATACGACATAGATCCCCTTGACACTATCATATTTAGTAAGCTTTCTCCACCCACCTTCCAAAATCCAATTACTCCTATGAGTTATCCCGTTATGTCTTCATCCATGCCTAATCATGCTCCTTATGCCACCTTTGACAATGGATATCCAGTATCTTCTTCATCCCCATATTTGTCATGTCCTTCATCTACACATCCTCTTATACAACATCTACATCCTCTTATCCTAATTTTCCATCCCAATACTCCTATTACAATTCCCCGTCCATGTCCCCCTATCATAATCCTCTTTCCCAATCTTCCCATACTAATCCTACATCCACACCCTTTTACCTTAATCCTACATCCATGTCTCCTCATCATAATCCATAATCCTAATAGCTTTATTATAATCCATCGCCCACATCTTTGTGTTCCACTATACCACCTATATCCTCTTGTCCTAATCCACAGTCCATGTCCCCCTATCCTAATTCACCCCTCCAATATCTTTACCTTAACCCTCCATCCAATCCTAGTCCTCCATCTACTCCTAGTCCTCCATCCAATCCCATTCATCCATCCAATCCTAATCCCCCATCTACTCATAGTCCTACATTCAATCCCATTCCTCCATCTAACCCAAGTCCACCAATCCATAATCCTTCATCCATTTCTACCACCCTAGTCAAGCCAACCATATGCAAGTCTCTCATTTCAGAAGTTCTCCAAGGACTCATTACAAAGAAGCCATCCCCAACTCCACATCTTGAAGTCATGGAACCATGCCATATAGATCCATCATCCACAGTCACTAGTGATGAGACCCTTCTCCATACCACACCTATTATTGATGTTACCACCCCTAGTACTGCTCAAACCATTGAAACCATTGAACCCACTAAATCCATTGAACCCCCATCTCCTACTCCAAGAATCACTGAATCCATCAAAGACACCCAATTCTAGTCCACTCCCTCTACTCCTAGATCCACCCAAATCCAATCCACTCCTCCCACCCCTAGTAGCACCAAAACCCATTCGAATGAACCTCATGAATCTTCCATCCCTCCATCTTCCCCACTCGAAGAGTCCCAACAAGACTCCATTATCATGCCTCCCGCACACGAAGAGTCACGCCAAGAGTCTAATCCAAAGCATGCCAACATATCCCCTTCTCCAGATCAAGATCCTACCATCCCATCTAGTCCACCTCAAGATCATAGTCCCCCATCCATTCCATCCCATGATCCCCTTGTCATTCAAGCTTCCACTGCTCCATCTCCATCTCCATTGCATGAGCCTACTACCGCAAATCCAAATCCTATCATGGCCCCTACTCCCTCTCCTAATGTTGCTATCCCATCATCTCCTTCTCATGATCCCCCATCATCGCCTAAAACTGCTATCCCCACACCACTTGCATATCCCCTTGGTACCCTCACATTCTTCCATGGTGGCCTCCTCGTAGAAGAAAAACACAGTGTATATACCACCCATCATCCTCCACCTAATAATGGACTTGTATCATGTTTTCAAAATAACACAAATCCTGTCCTAGATCGAATGCTCAAGAGAATGAACTATCAAGGAAAAGGTTTAGGCCTTCATGAGCAAGGTATTATAGAGCCCATCCAAGCTAAAGAACATTTGTATCTGCAAGGTCTTGGATGTACTACTCATGACTCGCAATCCAAAAATGTTGGTACAACCTCTAGACATCCTCAACAAGCCTTTTCCAAAAGAAATGTCAGCTCTTCCCATCGCTCCACCAGACCATATGCTACCATCCCTCCTCCTCTATCGTATCGCCTCAAAACAACCGTCCATATTTCTCCTTCATCTACTCCATCCATTTTGGGTCCTTACATCCCTCCATCCACCATCTCCCACCCTTCATCTACTCCATCCATCTTGGGTTCTTATGTCCCTCCACCCACTATGACTACTTTCGGTCCATATATCCCAAGATCACCTCCTCCATCTCATCCTTTGATCCGTCCAACACCTATCCATCTCATCCATCATAAACATCCCTCTCACATATCCTATAATCAAGATCAATAAAGGCACTTACCTAAACATCCTCCATCTACACATAATCCCCATACTCCTACCTCCATCACTCCACATCATCCATCTCCTCACACCCATCCCATTGCTACTAAAAGCACTTTGGTTGTTAAAGAAAAAATGCATAAATCCAAACATCCACATGAATTCCACGCTCCCCATATGTCCCTCCAAAAGACATGGTGAGAAAAGAAAAATCTAAATATACATCAAATCCATAGGCCATAAAGGCCCACCAAAGCAAAGATCAAAACCATGTGGATCCCAAAGAAAAAAGATGCAATGCCATCACATGAGAAATTTGTAAGACACATCCAAGACTGAAATTCACCATTATCCCCACATTCTCCATCCCTTAATCCTAATATCTTTTCACATCCACCACCACATGTGCCAATGTTGGTCTTGAACACATCTCCCCATCACATATCCACCCCATCATTCCATCCATACTCTTTGCAGCATCCCATCCATTATCCCATGTATCTCCCCTCTCAAATCCCTCTAATTCATCCTCTTGCATAATCCATTTATCCTCATAAGGTTGTACCAACATCCAATAGTCGGTTCGAACAAGGGCTATTAATGCCTCATATAGAACTTGAAGCTTAAGTCCTTCATCCATATCCTTATTGCATGTCTTCTAAATCCACTTATTTGCCTCCCTATCCTTATCCATCTCCTTTTGCATGATATCCAAAATACAAAAATCCAAAAAGTCAAAAAATCCACCAAAATCCAAAAAAGTCCAAACAAAAGATAAAATAAAATAAAATAAAAAAATCAAAAATCAAAATCAAAAAAATCAAAAAATAAATAGTAAAATAATCCATCCAATGGGAAAACTTGGCAAAATGTTTGATAAATATTTATGATGAATCCCCGGCAACAAAGGCCGTATGGGGCAACTTCCCCGATATGCATTCCTTCCATCCGTAATGCTTCAACTATGCACCCATCTTCCTGTTATTCATCCTCTTCATAAATCCCCCATCCCACCCTATCTTCGTATCCTACCATCATATCCCATTTATCTCCCATTCCCTCCATCCTTTTTGTGATCTTGATCAAAATAGGGGCACATTATGCATGCTTTGGACACCTATTGGTATACATTCCTTCTTCCATGCTCTATCATGTTCCTTAGTCACCCATCCTATCCTCATCTAGTTATCTCCTTTATCTTCCCATCCACTTGTCTTCCATCCCTCATGCCTCCTCATATATGACATATCTAGTGTGGAGGCATCTGCCTTTTGATATAGTCCTTGGAGACATCATCTATCATAACATCCCTTCATCTCCCTATCCATCTATCATAGCATCCCTTCCATCTCTCCATCCGTATCTTAGTATCCATCTATCCTAGCATCCCTTTCATCTCCCAATCCTTCTGTCCCTATCCATCTATCACAACATCCCTTCCATCTCCCCATCCTTATCTTCGTATCCATCTATCCTAGCATCCCTTTCATCTCTCAATCCTTATCTTCGTATCCATCTATCCTAGCATCCCTTTCATCTCCCAATCCTTATATTCCCATCCATCCAAACAATCCCTCCCCTCCCCCATCCCTATATCTTTATTCATTCTTCCATCTTTATTCACATGCCATCTAATCCCATCTCACAATCCCTTGTCATTGGTATCTGGCTATAGGCCTCCCCCCATGCAACCCAATGCCATTTATCTCATCGTCATCACCCCTGCTTCTCTTGCACATCTTTCCCATCTCCTATCACTTTTTATCACTCATCTATCTATCATATCATCCTCCCAAGTCATTTTAATGCTTTGGATAACTCTCCCATCCCTGAGCTTTATGTGATCGTCATCATCCTATCCAATCCAACAGGTCTATCCTATCTTGTCGTATCGGTCCCATCTTTTTATCTACTTATCTTATCATTATATCATCCTTTATCCATTGTTTTCCTTTGGTCTTGTCAAACTATGTTGCCCCTGTGCTTTCACATAGGCAAGGTCAATCATTTGATCTGCCCCCGGGGTTCCATCATCGATCTTCATTGTCCACTTTGCTCTTCTATCGTCTATCATTGGTCTTTCTCCTTTTGTCCATCCTATCTTTACCATTCATCAAGGTCTCCATCTTGGTCGGTCATCCACCTTTCACCAAACTATGAGGGCTCTGCACTTTCACGTAGGCAAGGCTAATCTTTGATCGGCCCCTGAGCCCTTAGGTCTTTAGGGTGTGTCAGTCCCATGTGTTGTCTTCCTTGTGTCATGTCATCAAGTTATGCCCTTATCTAGCCAATTCTTCACAAATGAGATCCACTTGTATCATGAGATCCAATCAGTTTTGAATATCCTACATCATAACAATTTTTTAGTTTAGTATCCATCATCTTTGGTCTCAACAGGATGCATCCTTCCTAACAGACCTCATCAATCCCATCTATCCCCTTGATCCTATGGCAAAGGACATTTGAAATTGATTGCGATCTTTTGATGCTTTTGGCTTTTGTTTATCATTTGAGCTCCCTATCATCACTTGTCAAGGCCGCCATAATCCATCATATTATGGCGTGTTTTGATTGGTCCACATAGGGGCATATCTTGATCTTTTGTTTGAGTGTGTCTTCTTGGTTGTCCCATGTAGTACCCACCAAGATCCCTATGATCTTGTGTTATGTTGGGGCATCCTTTTGTGCTTGCGGTTATCCCAATACCTGGCCCAACCAAAGTCTTTGTCACTTTGGGGTGTTGGGATAGCCTTCTTGTCTGTTGTGTTTGTTTCATGCATTAGACACTATTACGCCTTGGTTCCACATACCCTAGCACTTGGTGTCTTATGCTATAGCAAAAATCAGTGCTCCGAAGATGGCAAAGTGCATTTAGAATTGTATTTCATTTTCCATTTTATCATCTTGCATGTATCCCCCATCCCTTCATCCTTCCTCATAATCCCCCCATCCCTCCATCTTTTCTATCTTTTCCCGTTCTTCTTCCCTCTTCTTTTTTTCTCCCCCCCCGGCCGAGGCGGCTCCGCCTGCTGGCGGGGCGTTTCTTCCCTTCGGGCGGCTCAGCCCTTCGCCCGGGCGGGTCCGCCCGCTATCGGGGCGGCTCCGCCCTGGGTCTGCTCGCCTGCGGGGGCGGCTCCACCCCCGGGCGTCTCCGCCCTGGGCGGGTCTGCCCGCCTGCAGGGGCGGTTCCACCCCCGAGTGGCTCCGCCCTGGGCGGGTTTGCCGACTGTCGGGGCAGCTCCGCCCCCGAGCGGGTCCCCCCTTGGCTGGGGTGGCTCCACCCTTGACAGGGGCAGCAACGCCCGTGCGAGGGGCGGCTGCGCTCGCGTGCGAGGCGACTACGCCCCTATCCTGCTGTCCTTTGCCACCCCCAAAAATTCACATTTTTACTATCTTTTTCGAAAAACTAATTTCAACCCATTTTCTAATTTCCCCCCACCATCAAAACCCATGTGTTGAAATTTTTAAAATTTATCAAAAAACATATTTTTGAAGGTTTTGATTTTTACACTGAAACTTCCAGAGGCCATAACTTTTGACTCGGGTGTCCGTTTGAGTTGAAATTTGACGGGTGGTTGCGTAATGAGATAACAAGTGGATTCCCAACTGGGTTCTAAAAAGGCCATTGGAACCTGTTTTGCCACATTTTCAGGGCTTCAAACTTTCATCTAGGCCCTCAAAATCCCAATTTAGTGTTTTTTTCCTGCATTTTGAAAAATTGTTTTCACTCATAACTCGAAATGCATATCTCGAATTTGGGATGTTAGTTGGAAATTCATCCTATCTTCATATTGGGTATTTCTTGGAAAAATTTTGGACTCCCAAAAGTATATCCATGAGGTTTCCTAAAACGGAAAAATTTGACAATTTTTGAAAATTACCAAATTGGGAAAAATCTGATTGTCAACACTTTACATCCTTTAAACCCTGAAACTCGGTGTAGAATCAATCCAATCATATCCTTCAATCATTTTAGTCTTCAATCCAATCC
Source organism: Sequoia sempervirens (assembly GCA_007258455.2). Classification (NCBI taxonomy): domain Eukaryota; kingdom Viridiplantae; phylum Streptophyta; class Pinopsida; order Cupressales; family Cupressaceae; genus Sequoia; species Sequoia sempervirens. Next base: position 557,777,008 of record VDFB02281492.1, read on the forward strand.
TCATATGAGCTTTAATTTAATCTCAATCTGAGCTTAACCAAAACCCTAATCTGAGCTTTAGTCCATTTGCAGTCCAAATCTTTGGATATCGAACCAAATCTTAAGATCCTTCTCTCCATCTCACATATCAATATTCTCCTCATCTGTTCAATCTTGCACAAATCACCTAATCAAATCCTTGGTCTTGTCCCCAGTCTCGTTACCAGCCTTGACCCATCATCATCATCATCATCCATTAGTATCCTTCCCCATCCCTTTGGTGTTGTTTTGGGATGTATCTTTCCGTCATCAACAACACTTTTATCATCATCATCGGGAGGAATTCTTCCCTATCCTTTAGTGGTGTTTTGGGATGTATCCTTCCCTCATCAATACCACTCAGTGGGATGTATCCTCCCCTATCCTCATGATTCATTGACAACACTCCATCCATCATCGACCCCTTTTGGCTTGGGAGACATCACCTTTTGTCTTGAAATCCATTTGTGCTTCATCCATCTCCATATCACTTACTCTCTTACCCATCACCTTGCATCATCTTCCTCATCTCCCCTTGCATCACATCATCTATTTCGAGAGCACACACATGTTCTCTTCAATCCACATGTCCTCTCGAGGGGGCATCCTCAATCCCTAATCTTCATCTTTACCCCCATCATCTTTTTTCCCAATCAATCCTTTGATGACTAGGGCATCTTTCCCAATCTAACCATCTTCTTCTAGGTTCTATATTTTAATATTCCTTGAAATGATGCTACTTCATAGCACCATCCCAAAGAGGGGCAAAATGTAGACACCTAAATTTGGACACTTAATTTATCCAAGTTTATCACTTTTCATCTAAACATTCTATTATCTGAGTTAATTAAGTAATATTACTATTATTTAATTAATACCCTTAATTCTGCCAAATCCCTAAGGTATTTAATTAATAATTAAATGCTTTACTCTTTTAATCCTCCTTTCATCAAATAAATTAAATAAATAATACATTTATTTAATTCCACACATGTCTTTTTCATTTAATCCTAATCCATCTCCTAATCTCTTCATTAGGGATGTGCACGTGCCTAATCCTTGATTAGAATGTGTCACATTCTCCAACTTTTGCAAGTTGGCTTTTAATCCTCATTTGTCTTCTAATTATTGATTAATTAAGCCTAATCAGTACCTTGGTCAACTCTCCCCATCCCCCAAGGAATTATTAATTCCTTTTTATTCCTCCTAGAATCCCCTTTTCCCATGCATCTTCTAGAATCTTTGACTTGTCACATCAAGTCACATGTGACAAACTCCCACCTTTTGGGAACATTGTCTTATCCACTAGATTCTTCCAATCATTGTGAATTTAAAATTCACTTTTATTCACCCAAGATCCTTCCCATCTCCAATGTACTTGCAAAGTACTTGTACTTCCTCCACATCATGTACTTCTCTTCCACCTCACTTACACCTTATCTCCCCTTAGCCACTTCACCATCCACATGTCAAGATGTGAAGGCTTGTGAGTTCTCAACCCACCATATCCCTTCATCTTGACCTTGTTGGATGAATCTCAACCGTTGAATTCTCTAGAGAATTCAAATTCTTCTATAAATACCCCCTCCTCAAGGGAATTTGGAACACTTTTTCATTTGAGCAACCTTATGCTGTCAATTTGCATTCTCAAGCATTCACTATCATTTAGCCATCCACTTTGATCATCTTGCATATTCAATCTTGCATCTAGCTACACCAAAAAGCCATCCAAGGAGCACATAGATTCATCTAAATCAAGGGCCAACCAAGGAGTCTTCAACAACAAGGAAGGTATAATCGATTTGCATTTTATTTCATCTATTTTCCTTGTTTTATCACTCTTTAGGCTAATCATTGAAGTGTTCTTAGTGTTTTTCCACTTGCATTTTTAGTTATTTTGTACATTAAAATAGGGTAAAATTCCAAGGTACACAATATATTATCGAAGAGTCGTTATTATATTTGATGATGGTGGATTCTCATTATTATGTAGAATTAGTATCTTGGGAAGTTGTATAAATTAAATGGAATTTATATAGAGTTTAACATACCCTTCTTGCTCTAATAGATTTGAAGAAAAATTAGTACTTTAACTCCTTATAATGAATTTTACATTGTTATCATCTCAATAGAATGATGGTTTATTAAATGCAATATCAAGAAATCAAATCAATATAATGATGGTTAACTACATTATGCCATTAGCATACCTAAGGCCTATATATATATTACATATGCAAACAATCATCATTATATTTTTAGACCACACAAAAAATGATACATGTGATATTTCTTATGAAGATTGAAATTTTTATACCGTTGAGTTGAGTTGTAGTTTGAAACTTGAAAATCAAAATAAATCCATAATAATAAGATTACCTATTCTTGGTTGTTAAGGATGGAATGCAATCAGTGGAACAAAATTTGTATAGTCTTTAGATATGTCAATATTAAGGTAGTGGTGCAAACCATTTAAAAAAATAAGTGTTTTGTGTTGTGCCCACAATGACTCATTTACAAATCGCTAAAAATAGTACCCTAGTGCAACCTCAAGAAAACCACAACATTAAAAGAAAGGTATCCCAAGCTTCTAAAATTAAGTCATAGCTTTAATGCCAAATATTGAATCTAATTAAGAAAGTGATTAATTCGACAAGATTAATATACCAATGAAAAGTAAATATAAAACATGTAAATCATATCAATACCAAATATATGTGGGAAAACCTTTGCACAAAATAACTCCACTATCAAAGAGACTCAGACATGTATTAATTATAGAAGAGTTTACACGAATATAATTAATTATCCTTTTAAAAATAATTTGAAAACCTAAGAGTAATTGAAAAGTTGGAAATTAGAAACCACCAAGTGGTATCTAAAACTGAGTAAAAACTATGATACATATTAAATTTCATTGCCCCCATAGTCATGGTCAAGCAACTTGGAATATTAAGTAAATCCTCTTATACATACTACACATCTTATACCTCTATTACATGTCACATATTTTGTCATAATAGTCAAACTGACCACTTTCCCAAATCAAGGTAGTCCATGTGAGGGCATTTGATGGTTTTAGCATAACCACCAAGTTAGGGAGTTGCTCTATAACTCCCAATATTGACATTTCCAATGTAACCTCCATATTCAATGTCCTCTTACACAATATTCCAATTATATTAAAGAATAAATAATAAACAAATAATCTCTCCACCCTCACATGGGCATCCTGTTTTGCCTACTCCATAATGTATGAAGACCATATATTGTTTCTAGTATCATCTACAAAGTTAAATAAAAATTTACATGAATTAGGATTTTCTAGGTGAATAACACATCTAATCCTCACATATGATAGGACCTCATAACATACAATGATGCAAACCTTAAAAAAGATCTTTGTAACATCATTTTCTGGTCATCACATGGGGCACATTGTTTGATATGCATGGTTTGATTATGATAGGAAGGCTAATTGTAACTAAACAACACATTCCCACATAATCAAATCCAATAAGGCTAAGTTATCTGGCTTTAACTTTGATATATCTACCTTAATTTTTTCCAAGAAATCTCTAATATATGTATTCAACCGAAGGTATTATAAGCTAGGGATTATTTAATGTTTCACTTGTCATATTTGTTATTGTGTAAACTTAATACTTAAATCATATGGGAGTTATACATCATAAAATTAAATAGCATGACACTCCTTATTTCAAATAGATTCAATCAATTAAATCACATTTAGTGGGAGAGTGTTAGTATTTAATTGTTATCTTTTTAAGGTTTTTGCCACGACCTTGTTATATAATTATGACATACACAATAGATACCAAAGGGATATCTTAGCTCACGTTTTCTTCAGATGATCAATAGTATCATAGTCCTTTGAAGTTTTGTTCATACATTAAGGGACCAAGCTAGTTGTTTTAAAGGAACATTTCCACCTCTAGCTATTGAAGCCCAACTATGTGATACTCTTGTGAATTAGCTATGAATTTAAATGTAGGTTTATCTCAACTAGAAGTATGAACACTAAACATGAGACAAGGATTTACATATATGTCATATAAATAATAGTCAAGAAAGAATCAAAAGATAAATCATGAGAAGACCTATCACCAGGTCTATATATCCTCAAGAGACTAGTTTTAGAAAAGTAGACAATGAGAACATGTGCTAAATTTATAAAAGAAGTGTAAAGAAAATAAGATGAGTCAAATGTTTACAAAGATTAACCATTTATATTAAGTATAAAATTTCTAATAAAAAAATGTCATCTACATATAATTATCAACAAAGAATAATTTAATATGTAACGAAGCATTAGTAGCAACATCATAAGCACCATGTAGGAAGTCCTTGCTAAGAATTGTAATGTCACTATGTAGTGAATGGGAAGGTAATGACATATCAATATGAAATGAATGAGAAGCTAATGTACTAACATCAAGATGTATGTTATCATCATGCAAGATCTCACTATTAAAATACTATTGTGAGCATCCATAGGATTAACTTGAAATGTACAAAAAGTATTATCAAGGATATCATTACATATGAAAGAAGGTAATTCACTACAAGAACACAAATCTATAGAAATTTGGCTATCATGATATATAGTAGAGACATTGTCAAAAGGAATAATAATGTCATGAATAGATGAAGAGATGCAATGTCGTCAATGGTTATCATGCTAGTTGTATCATTAACACATGGTATATCCTTATTAGGTATGTGCTTATGATTATCACAAGCCATAGGATAAATATAATCAATACAAGAGTCGTGGACAAGTGAGTTGTATATAAAATAAAAGGATGAGTGTGAATCAACTCAATGGAGGGAAATGCTAATACATGATAAAATAATGCCTCCATAGAAAATTGCCATACTCATTTAGATAGCACAAAATATCATGAGAGTATTAAGGTTAGAAGGATCATGTGTCAAAAAAGATGATAACATGTCAAAATTAGAAATTTATGCATGCATATCAACCAAGGGATAATTTAATAATAGTCATCATGGTGAATCATCCAAGGATAGATGGGTAGGATCAAAAGTATACATCACTATGCATAGTAAAAGTATGACAAACATACGCAAAGAAAAATTGATCCAAACCCCAAATATCTCAAATGAAAAGATAAATTATATATGAAAACCCTAAAAAGACCTAAAATAAAATCTCCTGATAAACCCTAAAATTAGGAACAAGAAATTGAAGAAAGCTAACTACTAAACAAAAAGCACTTATGTATGTAACATTATGACATGACTCCTATCCCCATCTCAGCGCTGGACAAAAAAACACTGCCGGAAAGACAAAATGCATTGATGGAAAAACTTGACTGATGGACGGACGACAACAAACGAAAAAGTTAGACTGACAACGTTTCCACGTTTAAAAAGTTTTAAAAAACAGCGGCAATTTGAGAAGCGGGATATTTGAAATTTGAATTAACCTCTGTATCCACTGGACGCATTCGAAACACAATGCTGTTTGATATTCTGCACTGCGCAAGTGTGGTTGCGAAGCAAATCAAGCAAAATTTTCTAAGCTACGTTTTACTAATTTTCTTAAAGATATTTTGTTTTTGTTGGAGGATTTGATTTGTCCAAATTCAAATAATGTTCAAGCAAAATTATGGACTCGTTTTTTATTAGATGTTGATTACTCTTGTTTGAATTGTAACTTGATTGGAAATATTGCTATATCTTGCATGGTAGCAAAATACAAATAAGATTCATTGTAATATTCAGTGTTTTGTTTCTTTAAGCAATTTTTTTCATGAAATTTGTTGCAATCTTATTGTGGCTAATTTTTACTGCATTATTTTTATTTAGCTTATTGTGGTTGTTCATAAATTGGTTTCTGTAGTATTACATGAAGACAGGAACTTGCAAATTTGGTGGTTCATGCAAGTTTCATCACCCAAGAGACAAAGCAGGAATGGCTGGACGGACAACACTAAATGTTTTAGGTTATCCATTGTGTGTAAATGAGTTGCATCGTGTAATGAATTGGGTAAAGGGTTTTGATGAACATTGCAAAGCTGGAATCCCAGTTAGCAGCCACGCAAGCAGAGCTCCTGAGAATGCGTTTTACCAATGACAAGCTTGTATCCCCACACATTTGTATTCCCTGTCACAACAAAGTGAATATATCATGCATGAGGAGGTGGATCTAATGCTGTTATGGTAACCACTATGGAAAATATAATGTTAAGAGAAGATTATATATGAATTCTTATATTGCAGAGGAAGTGAAGTAGGTTTTTATTTGGTCCGGTAGTTATAGGTTTTTGTTTGATTTAGGGGTGATTTATTATCTATACCTTTTGTTCTGTATTTGAACAATGGAGCTCAACAAGAGATGTGTTATAGAGAAGAGGTCTCATTATAAATTCCTTCTTTTGGATGGATATATCTAAAATCCAATCTATGTTTTGGAAATTTAATATCCACTTTGATATTGTGTCTTGTTTGCCCATTTTCTTTTTCAAGCTAATTTTTGATTTGAGGTACTTTTATGGATGAAAAATTCAGTGGTAGCTGCATGTGTGAGATTTGTGGAATGATTTTTATGTTCATATTTTATGATGGTTCTATTATTTCTGTTTTATGTTATTTCTGTTTTCAGTGATGTTTTAAGGCCTAAATTGTGGGTATAAAAAATTATGCGGTTCAAAGACTTGGAGTGGATGTGAAGAAAGTCATAGATTTTTGTGAACCATATAAAAATTATGGGACAACCATGGTTGGACTCAGGGTTAGTTTTCATTTTCCTTCTTTTTTTATGGAATTTTTCTATGCACTTGAGTTTCTTTTGAATGTAAAAATAAGGGGATATTAAGATTGGGGTCATAGATGTATTAGAGAATTTGTAATTTAAATTATTTTCTTAGTGCTTAAATTGATAGTTGGTTGGGGGGAAATTGTGGTGAATTTTTGTTGTAGATTTAGGAAATAGCTCAGATGATCCATTTAATTGGGTATAATTGGATCATAGTATGTTATAATTTTATTATGAAATGGGAAATATGGTTTTTCTCAGTTCTAAGAGTAGAAATGCACATCAATATATGACTCAAATTTTGTGGGGATTTCTTATTTCCTTATTTTGTTTGTGGATCTATATAGGCAATGGGCTATGACTGATTATGATGATTATCACAGGTATATAAATTTTGTATTTGCTTGTTTGTGATGATGCATTTTCAAATTTATTTGGTACAATTTTTGCTCAAAATTTTTGTTACTTTTTTTCTTTAAACTACTAATTTTAATTAATTATGTTTGCAATTTTTTCCATGGAAGATTGTCATACGGGAACCTTAAATGAGATCCAATTTTATTAAGTTTGTTTTACCTTGCAAATTTTCTTTGATGACAATCCTAGAAATATAACAATAGGAAAACATGTGGGCTTGCATACTATTTTGGTAACATTCTTTGACATGAACTTGATAATTTATTAAAAAATAATAATTGTTTCTTCTTTTATTCAGCTATATAAATTTGATATAGATTTTGGATGTCTCAATAGGTTGGCACGCCAATTTGGATAGAGGAAGAAAACTTCACTTGAAAACATTCACAATATAAAGAAAGCCTTGCCTGAGATTTGAGAAGAAAATGAGCACCCTAAAAATGTTGGGCGCTCAAGAGGAGTAGTTGTTATTGAAACTGTTGTATATGCATAAAATATCTCATTGTCGAGAATGGATTACTATCATTTAGGGTTTTTTTCTTCCTATTAGAGGACCAACTTCCTCATTTCTATGATTTTGAATTGTATAAAATATTTGGGGATGACAACCCTTCCATGTAACATAGATTTTTACATCTAATCTATGTAAAGTTGATGTTGTCAATAGATAAACTTTCAAATGTGTTTTTCCCAATCTAATTTATGTTCTATATCAGCATCTAAAACAATATGAAACCATGGGTGAAAACATAGAGATAGTCTCAATGTCATGCACTAGTATCCAAAGTATTACGAAGAAATTGAAATTCTAAAATGTTGGATTCACAAGATAGAGGTAATTTTTAATTTTATGCATCATCCTCAAAATATACAAATATGCACTCAAAACATACCTAGATGGTTATAAATCACCTAAAGTATTAATAAGATGTGTATACTTTAACACAAAGTCTATGTAACATGTAGGCAATAACATTTGTATTATTGAAAAAAGATGTGCCATGAATTTTTTTGGGTTCATCTACCAAATTAATGTCATCATATGAACAAGGGGTACATCATTAGAATATAGTGATGACACAATGTCCCCTGTTAGTTATTTCCAATGTTGGAAAACACATTGTCCTTTGTTAGTTATTTCTAGACATCTTACATTCTAATGATGTCCCTTGTCCACTTTTCCTACATAGGGGACAATGTGTTTTCCAACATTGCAAAGAATGTGAACATATTTTTGTTCCAATCATATCAAGAAAGTGAAAAGTCATTTTTATTGTAACTAAAGAGTTGTTCTAAAATTTGAAGGTGAAGTAGGTGGACTTCATTACATAATTGACAAGGGATAGTGTGTTTTCCAACACTGCAAATTCATAAGGAAATAATTGACAAGGGATAGTGTGTTTTCCAACACTACAAATAATGTGAATAATTTTTTGTTCCTTGTTGGAAACACATTGTCCCCTGTTGGAAAACACACTGTCCCTTGTTAGTTATTTCCAATGTTGGAAAACACACTATCCCCTGATGGAAAACACACCGTCCCCTATTGGAAAACACATTGTCCCTTGTTGCAAAAACACACTATCCCTTGTTGGAAAACACACTGTCCCCTGATGATAAGAGTTACCAAAAAGGTATACTCCTTTAGAATTATGGTTTAATTTTTCTTTACCTTGTAGTAATGATTTCAATGCTATTGGGTGAAAATTCCATAGGAAAGTAATTAAATCACACATATCATGGACACATCAAGGGATTTCAATGGTATTGAGTGAAAAATTTATTTAGTTTTGAATATATTTTTTGTCTTACTTAGATGGTTTATTAATATGGCTAGTAATTAAATTAATTTGAGTTTATTAATATGGCTAGTAATTAAATTAATTTGAATATCATTTTTGTTCAAGAATCTTTGAGTTCATTTGTTCAACTCCACTTATAGAATCATCTCTCACTATCTTTTCTTGCACAATTTCATATGTAGTACAAAACCTCTTGAATTTATCCACCTTTATATTTCCATTTTTCCCATTGCACATACTGCATAGACCTTTCTCAACTTCTCAAGAGTGGGAATAATCTCTTCAATCAATACATTATCTATTTCATTCAATTTCTTCATTATAAGGTCTTTCAACACCATATTTATGCCTCTCTTTAGATTAATCCATCATCATCATTGCATAAATCCATTAGGTTAAACCTTAAACCCTAAACCTAACATCCATCATAATTGTATTAATCCATTAGGTTCATTTGAGGCTAATATAAATTTATTAATCTAAGAATTTTTCATCCATCACAATCCTTTCATTATCCATGCATCTTTCCATCCCAATCATTAAATATCTCCCAACCCATTAACCTTCGATCTCCCCATGCTTATATTCCTATCCGCCATCCATCACTCTATCCTACAATCTCATCCAATCATTCCATAATCACTTGTCATTGGTACCTAGCTATAGGCTATTCCAAGAAATATAATTCCATCTATCTTATTATTACATCAATACTTCCAATCTAAAATTGTAATCATATAATCCATGCAATTTAATTATGCAATCTACAAGAAATCATCCAATAACATATTACATAAAGGCTCCATTTGATATGGTCTCTCAGATGCTTGATTGAATATTATGAATGGTATGTGGATTTGTCTTTAAACCAACATAGTCTTGGTATAGTTGGATGATTTTTAATAGAAAAATGGTAGCACACACCTACTAGAAAATATTTTGATGATAATGAAGGGTAAAGGGTTCTATTTGCAGACTCTTGTTGTGGGGGATGATGCAATTCAAGGATCAAAGGGTATAGTAGCAATTGCCCTAGATGATAAGATTTTTGAAATTAAGAATTCCATGGAACAAAAACAATTGGAAATAGATGATAAGGAAAAGGTAAAATGAGATCTAAGTATAGAAAAATAGAATCAGTTGGGTGGAGACATGAAAGTCTTATCTGAAAAGGTAGACAAGTATATTATAATTGTTACTATATGGGATTCTTATTGAATACAACCCATGTATATTATAATTGTTACTATATGGTTTTTTATCATGTTTATATCAATTGTTCTTAATATTTTTTATAGGATTAAAATTATAATTTTACCTTATTGGTTGTAACATATTTGTGGTAATTTATCAAAACTAAAAGATCTAATTATATCTCCAATATTTAAAATTTACATAAAGTTATAAGTTTATCACATGAGTTTGGATGGAGTGGTAGGGATCTTCATATCTTTCTTTGGTACAAAATAAAATCAATTGAATTAGATACCAGTCCCTATATCCCTCCTTCCCTCTTTCTCTCCCTCCCATCATACCACTTCATATCTCCGTCCTTCCCCTTCTCTCTCTCTCTCTCTCCCTCTCTCCCTCCTCTATTATGATCCCATAGCCTTGGGGATCCCAAAATGATAGCAAGTACCTTATGTTATTTCTACAATTGCAAAATTTTATATGGACTTGGATATTCTAACATTTTCAATTTTAACTTATCAACCATCTCTTTTGGTGCTAAAATATATTTACTACCATTGTTTTAATTTATAACACTTATATTTAGTCTTCTATATATTTCTAAAGAGACTTCTCCTTTGTACTAGGATTTTATTAATACCATCATTGTTTAAAAAAACTCTAGTTGCTCTATTACTTTCTTCTTTAAAAAATCATAGCTTTAATAAGGAATTTGAATATTTCAAACTCTCATCCACATGCTTTATAAACACATTTCTTATTTTAGAGATTACGAATGTAATGAAAGGAACTTTTAAAATTTACCAAATTGTTACTTAGAGTAAAAATTGCGTTTCAATTTCCTCATATGAAAATTTTCCAAAGAAAATGGAGAATTGGTAGAAGGCCTAAAGGTTGCACAGGAGTTACAATGGTTATCTATCTCATTCACTTTGGTCTACTTCTTTTCAAGTGTTTTCAAAGAAAGAGGTAAGGAGGGAGATAGAGAGAGGTACAATAGGTGAGGTAGGTTTAGAGAGGGTTAGAGAGAGAGGGAGGGGTAGGTAGAGAGAGGTTGTGTGTGTGAGGAAGAGAGAGGGAGAATGAGGGAGTTGTAGAGTGGGAGGGATAGAAGGATCCAAAATGGACTTAGTAGGAGGGGGAGATATGCTAGTGTATTATGGGACATAGGGATCCAAAAAAACTATAAGGGTCTTTGTATGCATTAAAGTAGTGAATTTGGTTAGTTCTATAAAATCATAACTTTATGTAAATTTCAAATGTTGGTAGAAAGAGATATATATATAGGGTAGAACCACTATATAATAATCTCAAGATAATTCCTCTCATTTAACCATATAGCTTATTATATTATCCATATTTCTATGTATTTATATACCAAGGATGTGTCTTATATCTCCTAGATATTTCATCTCAAACCTATAATCCAACTAAAACTTGAGCTCTCTAATCAACTCTCTCTACCTATATCTCCCTCTATTCCTTCAACCTTACCTCTCTCTACCTACCTCCTCCTACCTCTATGCTTCTCTCTATATCTCATCTCTCACCATCCCTTGAGAGAGAGAGGAGGGGAGGGAGAGGTGGAGAGAGAGGGGTAGGTAGAGTGAGGGAGATATGGGGTATGGAGGATACATGGAGGGAGAGAGAGGGAAGGAGGCAGTGAACGATAAAGGGAGGGGTAGGTGGAAAGAGAGAGAGAGGGGAAAGAGGGACAAAGGGAATTCTTAATTTCAAGAATCTTTGAGTTCATTTGTTCAACTCCACTTATACCATCATCTCTAACTTTCTTTTCTTGCACAAATTCATATGCAATACAAAACCTCTTGACTTTATCCACTTCCTCCATTACCATTTACCCATTGCACATATTTCACACACACCTTCCTCAACTTCTTAAGAGCTGGAAGAATCTCTTTGGTCAATACACTATCTATCTCATTCACTTTGGTCTACTTCTTTTCAGTCAATACCCTTGAGCTTTGAACAAGCACAATGAAATAACTCATAACCCACTATATTTTTCCAACCTACAATTATTTTTTTATTTTCCCATCATATGAGGAAATTGAAACATAATTTTTACTCTAAATAACAGTTTTGGTAAATGTTGATTAAGAAATTTAAAGAAGAATAAACACTCTAGAGAATGCACTATTTATCAAAACAAGTTGTGGATAAACAAGAAGAGGAAGATATAAAATTTTAAAAGATATTGAAATCTATTTTAAAAAATTATAAGGGACCTAAAATTTGTATTGCTACTTATTTTGGTAGTTTGATTTTGAAATAATTAAATGATTAGAGAAATTATCTTTAAAATATTTTGTGTATGAGGAAATTTTAGATTCTAAGAGGGTAAGGTTTATTAAGACTAAATTTAAGTGATACATTTCAATACGATAGAAATAAGTATAAATGGAAAGGAATGGAGAGATGGGGATTATATAGAGAGAGAAATATAGAATAATTTTAAAGTTGAAGAGTTAAATTATAAAAATTGATTACCACTTATAATTGTTGAAAATTTTACAAAATTTGTGATAAAACAATAAGGGTGTGAGGAAATATATTGAAGATTCTATAAGATAATAATTGGCTTAGACATAGTGTAGTAGATGAAGAAAAGGTGTCTAGATAAATAAGTGGATTAAGAGGAACCATGTAAGAGTAATTGAGTAAGGTAAGACAAATGAAAATTAAAGAAACATATACAATTTTATTAAAGGAAGAAGAGAATTCAAAGACAATATTTGACAATGTAGAATAGATAAAAAATAATATTCCAAAGAGAAATACTTAAAGATGGTGTTGGTACACATTATAAAGAAGAAACTAAAGATATAAGTAGTAGTTCATAATGAAATAAAAGAATAGGTGAATATTAGATAGATGGAGGAAGATATGGTAGATGTAGTGAAAGATCCTTCATATGATCTTATTTTAGATGTGCAATAGGGCATAGAGTATTTGAATGCTTCCAAATAAAATGGAGTATTGGTAGAAGACCTAAAGGTTGTACAAGAGTTACAATGCTTATTAAGAGTCAAGAAGATGATAAATTACAATAAATAAATTAGACAGAGGTGAGTCACTGATCATGAAAAGAGTTTTGGAAAATAGTGATGGTATGGATAAAGAATATCAAAATCTATATAAAATTTCATAATTGTAGAAATAACATAAGGTGCTAGTAAGTGATCAATGTTTGTTAAAATTTACGATTATCATGAGGAATTATTGCATCATGTTAAAGGATATATTATTGTTGGGAATCTTGGCCATGGTAGTATGAGAATAAATCCATAAGTTTGTATAAAGAGAATACTTACAATATGATAAGATCCAAATCAAAAAGTTAGATGTAGATATGTACCCCCAATATACAATAAGTGATATGGAAGGGTAGGAGGTGAAGATGTGGTAAGGTATCCTAGGATGGGATGGACTGACACATAATCAAGAAATGATTGGTTTATTGGGATTGATAGGTATATGATGGGGTTTGAATCATATATTTCTATACACATATTTATGAAAATATGATTATGGGGGAGGATGGTATATGGTATATGGTATGATAGAGGAGGGGGGGTGAAAATGGCTTGATCATGTTTCATAACACCCAATGTTTTCCAACCTTTAATTATTGTAATGAAAACATTTTCTTATTTAGAGAGTATGAATGTTATTTTGAGAGCCTGATGTAGAGTGGTAGGCGAAGTAACTCCTTTTTCAATAGCTTCTCTCAAATACTCTATGTGGACACACATAATTCATTATTTACTCATAAGGAACCTAATAACCCAACTTGACATCTCACAACCAGAAGCAACCAAAAGGCTTGGAAAGGGCATGAACACCATGAACATGATCAAACAAGATTCCAAACCTAGAACCCTCCTTTCTTCCATCGCTACAACATTCACCCATGCAATCCTTATAGTAGTAGGAACCTGGTTTTAGCCAATTTTCACCCAGACTCTCCAAATGACTCACCAAAAAAATAATGGATTTAGATACCCTTTTGGGACCTACACAACATGTGTCAGAATCAACATCAACTCTTTTGGTTCATAATTGGCTTTCAATAACCCTAGCATGGAAAAGGCTATACAATTAGCCCATTTTTACAAACAAAGTACTCCTTAAACATATGCCTTTCACAAGATCACATCAGACAGTCATTACTCATGTATCAAAACATCAAATTTCACAATTTTTTTTATAGGGTCAAGGTCTCCACCATGCTAATCTCACAAACCCTCATTTCCAATGCAATTACTAATGGTTTTAATGGAAAACATAACTCCAAGGCTTTACCAGTAAATACAATACCCCAAACACCTCTCAATACCTCTTCAAAAACTCCATAAACCCTCACAAGGTCCCTACATGCATTAGTTTGCAAAAACCCAACCTTGATTCCTCATTTCTATGTTGAAATATCCCTGCTCAGCCCTAGGGCATCACACAAATGCCATGAAAATGACTTCCCCTGATCCCAAATGCACTTAAACACCTATACTAACATGTTACAAATAAATCCACTAAGTTATAGTGTCAAATATTAGGTGGATTGATTTAATGCATTATGATTTTCCTTTCAAACCCTTGACTCAACAAAAACAGAGCAGTCCCTGAATTATGTTAATTCCACACACAAAACAATGAATTAAGACTTCAAACCAAATGAAATTGAAGGTAAACACATGTAACTAAAAACAATGATGATTCAGATCATGGAAAGTTTGTATAGTTCTGTACAAGTCTGGAAAATGTAAAGGAAACTCAGAGAATGAATGAGAAAACAAAGATTTATTATTGCTAATGCCTCAAATTCTCAAGCTAGCATTACAAATGAGTTTTCATGCCTTTCTAAAGACTTAATCCATACAAACCAATGATGAACTACCTCTTCAATAGAATTTTAAACTTCTAATGACCGTTGGAGGCCAAATTACACTTGTTCCATATCTATGTTAACAATACTTTGATTCCTTTTACATCATTTTGCTATTTGACCCTCCTAAACATTTGAAACATTTGAGATCGTCTATTTAGACCTTATTAAAATAAAATAGAATCAAGACACCCAAAAATTCACCTTATTACATATTACCATATCAAATTTTGAAAAATGGTTGTAGGTGCCCCTGCACCATAAAAACCCCCCTAAAAGAAATGCATGCCCCATGAGTTGGGGTTGATACCACCATGACCAAGTTGGAGTAAGACATCTCTAATCCATGTAGGCCATTTCCATTTCCCCATGCCTTGTGCTCCATGCTACTATGTTCTTATACTCTACCCTGCATTCTTGGCTTTGCTTACATATGGATATGCCTTCGCTTCTACATTCAAACCTATTGATGCTCTTTTCCTTGTGTCCTGATCAAAACCAGTTGTATACCTCTATCTACACTTGCAAATAAACACATGTTAGTGATCTTTTGTTCTATCTTCCTTCTTTCTTCACACTCATGCTTGATTTTGCCTTTAATCTCCTGTCCATTCTATACTTTCTTTGTTACCAACTACCCCACTGTCTTGTGATCTTTTTGGCCCAACTTACTATCCTCACACACCCTTGCACATACTTTATCTGTAAATTTCATAGGCATTACAACCTTACCTCCAACTATAGGACATACCATTGCTCCCACAAAAATGTTTGCATTCCAGTCCATTGCCAACTCTCTTCTTACCATTGTATCATCCTTCACAACTACTATTCTTATGTTCTTAGACCTAGGACTGACATTAGAATTCTTCATTTCTTTGGCAAAATTTATAGGTACCTTTCTCCCACACATGATAACATTTTTCTTACCTTTCTCATCTTCCACCCAAGGAGTCAAGAGAAATTTATGACCATCATTCATTATAGTATACCCATTTTCTCTTCCATCATACATGGCACACCTGTCATACTACCAAGGTCTTCTTGGGAGTATGTGGCAATAGTCCATTAGGAGGATATCATAGACAACATTGTCTTTATAATCCCCAATCTGGAAATCTACCACAACCTTCTCATTCACCAAAAAGGATTGACCATCACTTAGCCAAGATACCTTGTAAGGAAATTCATGAGGAATCCTTTGCAAGTGTAACTTGTTCACCATTTCACATGACACCATATTTTCAGTTGAGCCAGAGTCAATCACAATTTACATACCTTTCCCTTGCTCTTGCAAGTGGTTTTGAAAAGTCTCTTTCTGTGCAATGGTTCTACTTCTTTGGAAGTCTTCAAAAGTTGTTTGTGCAACATCAAAGCTTCTCCAACTTTAGAGTTTGTAGGATGACTTGATGAACTAATTCTCTCCTCTTCATCCTCTTGCACAAGTTGAACTCTTTTATCACCTTTACTTCCACTTGATGAAGCACCAATCTTCTCAAGACACTTGTAGGATGGATGGCCAAATTCATTGCAAGTGTAACATCTACCTGAAAACACATTGGAATTCCTACCTCCTTCAAATCTACCCCTTGTGCCTCTCCATCCACCTTTGAAATCAGATTGCTCTTGTGCTTTCATGGAATCTTCTGGATTGTCATTGTTTGGCTTTGGATAAGGCATAGATCCTCTACCTCTTGATGCATTACCTCTGCCCCTAACTGATTTGTCTTTCCTTCTCTTCATTTTCTCCTCCACCTTGATTGCCATTTGATAGCATTCCTCTACATTCCTAGGGTTAGCCAAAACCAACTCATCTTGTATGTTTAACCTCAAACCACCCATATATCTAGCAAATTTTTCATCTCCATTCTCATGATGACCAAACCTCAAACTTAGTTTATAAAATTTCTCAATATAAGACTTAATGTCCATTTCCTTTTTCCTCAAGCTTTGAAAATTTTTAAACATTTGAACTTGATGATCCTTGGGCAAGAATTTACCTTTGAGTTTTGATACCATCTTGTCCCATGAAGTGATTTTAGAATTTCCTTTCTTTCTCCTCTCTGATTGAAAGTAGTCCCACCATACCAAAGCATGGCCTTGTAACTTTGTCTTTGCAATCTTTACCCTTTGCTCCTTAGGAACCTCATCACATTCAAAATGGTTATCTAATGCAGCAATCCAATCAAATAAATCTTCATCCTTTAGACTCCCACCATATTTTGGAACATCAATCTTTACCTTAGGCTTGTCATCCTTAACTGCCTTCAACAACTTTGCAATTCTTTGATCCTCTAGGTCAAGATCTTCTTCCATATCTTCAAACTCATCATCTTCCTCTTCTTTTGACTCACTCACTTCCACTTCCCTTCTTTTATTTGTATCCAAGGATATTATTCTTTCCTTCAACTCTCTAATTTCTCTAGCATGTCTGTCTTTCATCTCCTTCATCTCTTTAGCCATATCTTTGTTCTTTGGAGGCATCTTTGAATACTAAAATCTTCACTTCTTCCTTACTCTTCACAACCTACAAAATGCAAAAAAACCTACTCCCTAATGTTCTGATACCACTTTTATGTAGAGTGGTAGGGGAAGTAGCTCCTTTTTCAATAGCTTCTCTCAAATACTCTATGTGTACACACACAATTCACTGTTTACTCATAAGGAACCTAATAACCCAAGTTGATATCTCACAACTAGAAGCAACCAGAAGGCTTGGAAAGGGAATGAACACCATGAAAATTATCAAAAAAGACCATCAAACAAGATTCCACACCTAGAACCATCCTTTCTTCCATCACTACAACATTCACCCATGCATTCCTTGTAGCAGTAGGAACCTGGTTTTAACCAATTTTCACTTAGATTCTCCAAATGACTCACCAAAAGAAAAAATGGATTCAGATACCCTTTTGGGACCTACACAACATGTGTTAGACTCAACAACAACTCTTTTGGGTCATAATTGACTTTCAATAACCCTAGCATGGAAAAGGCTACACAATTAGCCCATTTTTACAAACAAAGTACTCCTTAAACATCTTCCTTTCATAGAATCACATTAGAAAGTTATTACTCATGTATCAAAACATCAAATTTTACAATTTTTTTATAGGTTCAAGGTCTCCACCATGTTGATCTCACAAACCCTCATTTCTAATGCAATTACTAATGGTTTTAATGGAAAACATAACTCCAAGGCTTTACCAATCAAGAAAATGCCCCAAAAACTTCTCAATACCTCTACACAAACTCCATAAACCTTCACAAGGTCCTTACATGCATTAGTTTGCAAAAACCCAACTTTGATTCCTCATTTCCATGTTGAAATAACCCTGCTCAGCCCTAGGGCATCACACAAACACCATGCAAATGACTTCCCCTGATCCCAGATCCACTTAAAAACCTATACTAACATGTTACAAATCAATCTATTGAGTTATAGTGTCAAAAAATGGGTGGATTGATTTAATGCATTATGATTTTCCTTTCAAACCCTTAACTTAGCAAAAACAGAGCAGTCCCTGAATTCTGTTGATTCCACACACAAAAAAATGAATTAAGGCTTAAAACCAAATGAAATTGAAGGTAAACACATGCAAATACAAACATTGATGATTTCAGATCATGGAAAGCCTGTACGGTTCCGAACAAGTCTAGAAAATGTAAAGGAAACTCAAAGAATGAATGAGAAAACAAAGATTTCTTAATGCTAATACCTCAAATTCTCAAGCCAACATTACAAATGAGTTTCCATGATTTTTTAAAGGATTATCCCCTACAAACCAATGACCAACTACCTCTTCAACGAAATTTAAAACTTCTAATGACTGTTGGATGCCAAATTACACTAGTTAAATATCTATGTTAACAATACTTTGATTCCTTTTACATAATTTTGCTATTTGACCCTCCTAAACATTTGAAACATTTGAGATGGTCTATTTAGGACTTATTAAAAGAAAATAGACTCAAGACAACCAAAAATTCACCTTATTACATATTACTATATCAAAATTTGAAACATGGTTGTAGGTGCCCTTGCACCAGAGCTAATAGGATTGTTGTGCAATATTATGTGTGAGAGTGGCTTGGTGTCCCAAATCACAAATGAGTGTGTGTTTATTAACTAATACCAAAACTAACCATATCTCATAGTAATGAAACATCTATTTGGTGTAATGATCCTCTCCCTATGATGTAATTGTATACTCAATATGGTAGGTAAGGGCAAGCAAGTTTGTATGTTAGCTTGTTGTTGATGGCATCCTTGCATCCACTAGTATCATGGGGGTGGCTAACCAATAGGGTTTTTATGTGTAAAGGGTTCTAAACAATATGTGTGTTGCAGGTTCCATAACACACAGTGTTTTCCAACCTCCAATTTTAGAAACAATATTATTGTAATTAAGACCTTTTGTTATTTACACAACACGAGTGTAATGAAAAGAACCTTAAAAATTTACCATTAATGTAGTTTAAAATTTTTTAAGTTGTGCAACAACACCTTTCACTTTTTGATATATCAAAATTCTTTACAAGATCATTATAGGTAAATTGAACATTTCCTAATTGAGCCTAGAGGTGCCTAATATTAGCCTTCAACTTCTGAACTACCTTAGATTCTTGCAAGCACTCTTTTTCTAATATCTCCATGCATGAAAGTGAATGACGTAGATAATGTATTGATTGAAGAGATTCTTCCTATTCTTGAGAAGTTGAGGAAGGTGCATGTGCAATATATATAATGGGAAAAAGGTAATGCAAAAGTGGATAAACTCAAGAGGTTTTGTATTGCATATGAATTTGTGCAAGCAAAGAAAGTGAGAGATGATTCTATAAGTGGAGTTGAAAAAATGAAGTCAAAGATTCTTGAACTTAAGAATTCCATGGAACAAATACAATTGAAAACCAATGATAAGGAAAAGGAGAAATTAGATCTAAGTGCAAAAGAAGAGAATCAGTTGGGTGGAGACATGAAAGTTTTATCTAAAAAGGTAGACAAGTCTTGTAAAGAACTTGTTAAAATAAAAAGCTGCATTCTCCAATCATAGAGATATTCTCAAATGAGCAAAAAGTGGCTACAAAGCTACTTAAAATTATTCAAGAAATTGAGAAATATATCCAACAAAGGGATGTTGTTATCCTAAGTGTTGTTATCCCCCTACTATACCAAAGAGTTGTTCTAAAATTTGAAGGTGGACAAGTGAGTGAGAGAGAGAGAGAGGGGGGGGGGTAGATAGAGTGATAAAGGGAGGGGTAGGTGGGAAGAGAGAGGGGAGAAAGATGGACAAAGAGAGGGAGAGGAAGGTTAGGAGGGATGGTGAGAGAGGAGTGACAGAGAGAAGTATAGAGGAATGGGGGAGGGAGAGGTATAACGAGGTAGCATGGGAGGGATAAAGGGAGAGAGAGGAAATAAGGGAGACATAGAGAGGAGCATGTTCACTATGTGCAATGGAAAAATGGAAATGTACAATTGGAGGCAACATGTACTAGAATGTATAAAATAAAAAAGGAATATGCTCTAAAAACACATGAAAAGAAGTAGACCAAAGTGAATGATATAGATAATGTATTGAATAGAGAGATTATAGTAGATTTGTTGACTAGAGAGTTTTAGATAAGACTTTCATGTCTCCACCCAACTGATTCTCTTCTTTTGCACTTATATCTAATTTCTCCTTTTCCTTATCATTGGTTTTCAATTGTATTTGTTCCATGGAATTCTTAAGTTCAAGAATCTTTGACATCATTTGTTCAAATCCACTTATAGAATCATCTCTCACTTTCTTGGCTTGCACAAATTTTATGATCTAATTCACTTTGGTAGATGCTTCTTTTTAAGTGTTTTTAGAGCAGATTCCTTTTTCATTTCATACATTATAGTACTTGCTACCTCCATTTTAAAGAATCTTTCCATTTCATTCTCTACATACAAATGCTTGTTGCACATTACGTTATAATTCAAAATAATTTCTTCCACTTATGAGATTATTCTTGCTCTTGAGAAGTTGAGGATGCAGCATGTGCATTATGTGCAATGGGAAAATAGAAATGTAGAATTGTAAGTAAGCATGTGCACTATGTAATTTAGGGTTTTTGTCTTCCTATTA
This sequence comes from Sequoia sempervirens, assembly GCA_007258455.2. NCBI lineage: Eukaryota > Viridiplantae > Streptophyta > Pinopsida > Cupressales > Cupressaceae > Sequoia > Sequoia sempervirens. The sequence goes on from VDFB02281492.1 coordinate 557,798,257, forward strand.
GAGGACCATCTTCCTCATTTCTATGATCTTGAATTGTATAAAATCTTTGGGGATGACAACCCTTCCATGTAGCATAGATTTTTACATCTAATCTATGTAAAGTTGATGTTATTAATAGATAAAATTTTCGTGTACAAAATTTTATCCTCTTAAAGAATAGATCAAATGCATTTTTCCTGATCTACTTTATGTTCTATATAAAAATCTAAAACAATATGAAACCATGGGTGAAAAAATAGAGATAGTCTCAATGTCATGGACTAGTATCCAAAGTATTACGAAGAAATTGAAATTCTAAAATGTTGGATTCACAAGATATCGATAATTTTTAATTTGATGCATCATCCTAAAAATATACAAATATACACTCAAAACATACCTAAATGGTTATAAATCACCTAAAGTATTAATAAGATGTGTATACTTTAACACAAAGTCTATGTAATAGGTAGGCAATAACATTTGTATTATTGATGAAAGATGTGCAACAAATTTTTTGGGTTCATCTACCAAATTCATGTCATCATCATAGGAGCAAGGGGTACATCATTAGAATATAGTGACAACACATTGTACCCTATTAGTTATTTCCAATGTTAGAAAACACACTGTCCTCTGTTAGTTATTTCTAGACATCTTATATTCTAATGATGTCCCTTGTCCACTTTTCCTACGTAGGGGATAGTGTGTTTTCCAACACTGCAAACAATGTGAGCATTTTTTTGTTCCAATCATATCAAGAAAGTGAAATTCCCTTTTTATTGTAACCAAAGAGTTGTTCTAAAATTTGAAGGTGGACTTCATTACATAACTGACAAGGGATAGTGTGTTTTCCAACACTGCAAATTCATAAGGAAATAATTGACAAGGGACAATGTGTTTTCCAACATTGCAAATAATGTGAGCATTTTTTTGTTCCCTACTAGAAAACACATTGTCCCCTGTTAGTTATTTCTATACATCTTACATTCTAATGATGTCCCCTGTCCACTTTTCCTACACAGGGGACAGTGTGTTTTCCAGCATTGCAAACAATGTGATCATTTTTTTGTTCCAATCATATTTTAAATTTTGGAAAACACACTGTCCCTTGTTAGTTATTTCCAATGTTGGAAAGCACACTATCCCCTATTAGTTATTTCTAGACATCTTACATTCTAATGATGTCCCCTATCCACTTTTTCTATGCAAGGTACAATGTGTTTTCCAACACTGCAAATTCATAAGGAAATAATTGACAAGGGATAGTATGTTTTCCAACACTGCAAATAATGTGAGCTTTTTTGTTCCCTATTGGAAAACACACTGTCCCTTGTTGGAAAACACATTGTTCCCTATTAGTTATTTCCAATGTTTTTCTAAAATTTGAAGGTGGACTTGATTAGAGATGATACTATAATTAGAAATGAGCAAATGAATTCAAATATTCTTGAACTTAAGAATTCCATGGAACAAATACATTTGGAAATAGATGATAAGGAAAAGGAAAAGGAAAAATTAGATCTAAGTGTAGAAAAAGAGAATCAATTGGGTGGTGACATGAAATTCTTATCTAAAAAGGTAGACAAGTCTTGTAAGGAACTTGTTAAAAAAATAAAATTCATTCTCTAATCATAAGGAAACAACTGATTTATTCAAGCCAGTCTATCACACAACACATCACATCTATATGAAAGATATTGTCATAAGATAGGTTATATTCCCATTTGAGGAAAGTATATTCTTTGTCTTATGAATCCAAAGTTATTTACTAGGATATTTTACAAGTTCATGTTCCATGAATCCTTACACACTTGGTCCTCAATCTCATCAGTTCAAACTAAAGTTTGAAATTTAATATTATTGAAACTTTTATCCAATTTTTAGCTACAATATATGCTTCTTCTATTTTGGCTATATCAAATATCAAAATGATAATTCATGTTTATTTGATCCTTTTGGTACTGTGTTTATTTTATTGGTGTATAGAGCAAACTTATAAATAGAAAGTGATTAGCATGACTAGAGAAGATACTTCATAAAGTGATCTATATGACTAGAGGAGATGTTATATATTTCAAATTTCAAAGCTTATGGCTACAATTATGAATCTTTGTTTTAAAGCCTTTTATTCAGCTATATAAATTTGATGTGGATTTTGGATGTCTTAGTAGGTTGGCACTCCAATTTGGATAGAGGGAGAAAACTTCACACTTGAAAGTATTCACAATATAAAGAAAGCCTTTCCTAATATTTGAGAGGAAAATGAGAACTTTGAAAATGTTGAGTGCTCAAGAAGAGTAGTTGCTATTGTAACTATTGTAAATGCATAAAATATCTTACTGTAGAGAATGGATCACTACCATTTAGGGTTTTTGGCTTTCTATTTGAGGACCATCTTCCTCATTTCTATGACCTTGAATTGTATAATATCTTTGAGGATGACAACCCTTTTATGTATCATAGATTATTACATAACTAATCTATGTAAAGTTGATGTTAGCAATAGATAAAATTTTCATGTATGAAATTTTATCCTCTTAAAGAATAGGTCGCATGAGTTTTTCCCTCTCTAATTTATGTTCTCTCCAAAAAATCCTACTACCTGGTGGCCAAACACTTTTTTCTTTAACAAAATAGAATTGCTTAAAAGTTTTGATATGGTTGGTTGTGATCTTGCTAACATAAGATAGTCATTAACTTACTATTACTAAAAATAAAGCATGCACTTGATATTATAAGATAGTTGGTAGTTCTATTACTAAAAACAAAGTATGCACTTGAAATCATGCAACTACTAAATGGAAACAAGTAAAAAAGAAAATAAGTGCCACATCAAGTAAACAAAGATATGTCAAAATAAAAGTAAATAGCATAAATAAGAAATCACATGAGTAATAATGGACAAATAGAAGACTTAGAACATAGAAATATTACAGTGTAGGTAATCTTATTGTCCTATATCAACATCTAAAACAACATGAAACCATAGGTGAAAAATAGGGATGGTCTCAATGTCATGCACTAGTATCTAAAGTATAATTGCAGGTTGGAAAACACAGTGAGTTTGAGTACATGGTTTATGTAACTTGCAACCAATACATTATCTATCTCATTCACTTTGGTCTATATTTTTTCATGTGTTTTTAGGGCAGATTCCTTTTTCATTTCATATATTCTAGTACCTACAAAAAATAATTGCATGTTAAAAAACATAATGTCGGTTTCCATTATTTCATTTTACATGTTCAAAGTTAAATAGTGGAGAGTATGGGGGGTTATATTTTAGGGATACATAAAAATAACCAAATTGATACAACATAAATGTTGACTAATTTAATCCTCACAAAGAGCCTTATAGTTTAAAATCCAAATGTTCTATACCCCTTATCTGAAATTATGTACCCTTTTAATCTATCTCCTATTTATAATAATAATTTTCTTGCATGACACATAATTTAAGTGAAGGATCATGTATATCCCCTTAATTCAATGTATTAGCTATCCTAAATTCATCCTCATGAAAAATATATGCACAAAATAATTGCAGGTTGGAAAACACAGTGGGTTGTGAGTTATTTCATTGTGCTTGTTCAAAGCTCAAGGGTGGAGAGTTTGGGGAGGAGTTGTAGGTGGGGGAAACATAAAAATAACCATATTGACATGAGGGGTGACTAACTAATTGGTTTGTTACGTGTAGAGGGTTTTACAACAATATGTGGGTTGCAGAGTTCATAACACCTAGTGATTTCCAACCTACACTTATTGTAATTATTGTAATTGCATCTAGAAGTTGATCATAAACACATTTTTCCTCATCACCTTTTCTCTTACCTGTTAACACCCCCTACTATTCCTTATCATGATCTTCTAACTTTAACTAGTTAATCATATGATATGATTGGAAAACACAGTGGGGTTGTGAGTGATCTTCTAGTTTCTATTTGTTGATTTTAGGCTTTAACTAGTTTCTATTTGCTGATTTTAGGCTTTCATATTTTATTTTGGTGAAAAATTTGGTTTTATATTAAAAAGAACCTTGATATAAGGGACCACATAAAAATATTAAGCCTTTGTGATATGATCCTTATGTAAACCATCTCCACAAGCTAGTAAAAAATCCTTTATTCTTTACATCCCTCAATACTTGAATTTATACTTGATATTCAACATGGAACTCCTTAAGCCATATTTCCCTCTTTATCATATTTATACTTGATAGGAAGTGGTAGGGTGGGAGGGATAGAGGGAAAAAGAGAAAGAGGGAAGGAGGGAGATAGGACGTGGTAGGGTGGGAGGGATAGGACTCAAAATGGACTTAGTAGGAGGGGAGATGTGATGGTGGATTGTGGGAAATAGGCACCCAAAATGGATTTATACAATGGAGAAGGGATAAGGATAATATTTTTGGGTTGGTATGATGGAGGGGGATGATGATAAATGGTTCAAAAGAATGATGATATATTATTTCTTAACTTAATATATTATTCTTGCTCTTGAGAAGTTAAGGAAGGAGCATGTGCACTATGTGCAATGGGAAAATGTAAATTTAGAACTAGAGGCATTAGGTACTAGAATGTATGAAAAAGATTAAATTATGCTAAAAATAGAGAATACACCATGTGATACTTATTCTCATAATGAATATTAAGCCATGTGGAAATGATCTACAATGATAAGTGGTGATCTTGGAGTGGGGAATAAATGTACAGAAAAAGTGTTAAGAAGGATGAAACACAGATAAGCAGATAAAAAGTACATGCAGATATGTGTAACAAGGCACAATGAAGATGGACAAGAATTATTCCATGAACTAAAGATGAGAATGTTACTTATCAATATATTGTTGCACTAAGACATTCTCAACAAATTGGGTATAAATGGGAAATTGTATGGAAATAGAAAAAAAAAAATCTTAATGAAAAGTGAGTCACTAATTAATTGACTAATGTGCATGGTAACTTGTTTATATGTCACAACCAAATCAACTTAAGATCTAAGATTGATACTAACAATCCCTATCAATTAAAAATTTTGTTGGCAGTTGCAAATTTTCATTGCCTATCATTTTACCTTTAAACAAACATATTAAATTGGTAAAACCCTTTACGAAATCATTTTAATTCCACAAAATATTTGAGGCATTGAATTTACGAATTAAAAGTAGTAGCATAATATCACATGATAAACACAAAACTATATAAAGTTGACTCACTAATGTAATGGTCATTTACTTAGTCATACAAATGCTTGTGTAGAACTAGATTTATTTTAGTACACCAACTGTGATGCAAGAAATATAGGGGGAACTAAATTTATTCTTGTACACCCACTTGCAAGCAATGGGTAGGTAGAGAGAGGTAGGTATAGAGAGTGAGGGGAGATTAGGAAAGTAGAGAGGGAAGGGGAGAGAGAAGTAGATAGAGGGGGGAAGTTGGGAAGGAGGGAGATGTAGGTAGAAAGAGAATATGCCACATGGAAAATGGGTCCTCACTTACACCTATGACCCCCCTCCCCTTGGGATATGTTTTTGGTGGTATTTTAATTATTTCAAATCCTAGATCTAATGTCGAGTTGTGATATTTAAATTTTGAGATTTAATGTTAAGTTATGTATAAATACAAGGCTATTTCACTAAGTTTCATCTAAGCAATCCTAGGATTTTTATGCAAGCATCCTAATAGCAAGGATATGAGAGAGAGAGAGGGGGGGAAGGAGAGAGATACTGAGTGGTAAGGTGGGAGGGATAGAGGTACATATATAGAGAGGGTGGGAGAGGTATGTATAGAGAGAGTAAGAGAGAGGGAAGGAGGAATGAAGGGACATATAATGTGAGGGGTAGGTGGAGAGAGGTTGTGTATGTGTGAGGGAGAGAGGGAAGGAGTGAGTGAGTGATAAATGGATGGATAGGTGGAAAGAGGAGAGGGGAAGAAGGAAAAATAGAGGGAGAGGAAGGTTAGGAGGGATGGTGAGAGATGAGAGATAGAGAGAAGTATAGAGGGGTGGGGGGAGGGAGAGGTCTAGAGAGGTAGAATGGGAGGGATAAAGGGAGAGAGAGGGAATGAGGGAGACATGGAGAGGTAGGTAGAGAGAGGTAAGGTTGAAGTAATAGAGGGAGAAGTAGGTAGAGAGAGTGAGGGGAGATAGGGAATGTAGAGAGGGAAAGGGAGAGATAACTAGATAGAGGGGAAAAGTTGGGATGAATTTATAGGATGGAGGAGGGATAAGGAAATTTTTTTTGGGTTGGTATGATAAGGTAATTCATCCACTTCTACATTTCCATTTTCGCATTTCACATAGTGAGGGAGAGAGAGAGAGAGAGAGAGAGAGAGAGAGAGAGAGAGAGAGAGAGAGAGAGAGAGAGAGAGAGAGAGAGAGAGAGAGAGAGAGAGAGAGAGAGAGAGAGAGAGAGAGAGAGAGTGAGAGTTGTAGGGTGGAAAGGATAGGAGTAGAAAGAGGCAAGGAGGGAGATAAAGAGAGGTAGGGTAGGTGAGGAAGGTATAGAGAGTTAGGGAGAGAGGGAGGCGTAGGTAGAGAGAGATAGTGGAGAGAGGTTGTGTGTGTGAGAGGGAGAGAGAGGGGGAAGGAGGGAGATAGGAAGTGGTAAGAAGATATGGTGAGAGAAGAAGTTTAGGAGGGATGCTGAGAGAGGAGAGATAGAGAGAAGTATAGAGGGATGGGGGAGGGAGATATCTAGTGAGGTAGGATGGGAGGGATAAAGGGAGAGAGAGGAAATGAGGGAGACATGTAGAGGTAGGTAGAGAGAGATAAGGTTGAAGGAATAGATGAAGTAGGTAGAGAGAGTGAGGGGAGATAGGGAAAGGATAGAGGGAAGGGGAGATATATGTAGATAGAGATGGGAAGTTGGGGAGGAGAGATAGGTAGAAAGAGAAGTGGGGTGGGATTTATTGAGCTGAAGGTACAGGTAGAGAGGGAGAGGGTGAGTGGAGATAGAGAGAGGAAGGGAGGTAGGTAGAACTTGATGTGTTTCTTATTTGTGCATGTGTGAGGGAGAGAGAGAGAGGGTACTTGAGGTAGGTAGAGAGAGGGAGAGAGAGGGAGAAGTAAGGTTGGACATGTAGGTATAGAGAGAGTGTGAGAGGGTATTAGGGAGGGATTGAGAGAGGTTGTGTGGGAAGGAGGGAGAGAGAAAGGGAAGGAGGGAGATAGGTAGAGGTAGTTAGAGAGAGATAAGGTGAACAAACTAGAGAGAGGTGGGTAGAGAGAGGGATCTAGGTAGGGTGGGAGAGGTAGAGAGAGGTAGAGAGAGATGGTGTGTGTGTGTGAGAGAGAGAGAGGTGGTAAGTGTTTTGCCCCTACCTAGGGTGGATGTAATCCTTCTCTCCAAATGTACAAAAATCATGAGTGATATGATTGGTGGATATTGTATTATATATGATTTGGTTTTATATTCAAAAGGATGTTGATATAAAGGACCACATCAAAATATTAAGCCTTTGCACTATGATCTTTATGTAAACTGTTCTCCACAAGCTAGTGAAAATGCCTTTATTCTTAACCTCCCTCAATACTTGAATTTATTCTTGATATTCTACATATAAATCATTAAGCCATGTTTCCCCCCTTTACTAGACTTCACAACTATCCAACCCTCTAAAAAAATTAAACCTAAAACATTTAAAAACAAATAGAGTGATTTCATTCTGCTTGTTCTAAAGGAATAATCCATGTGTTTATCTTAAGGAATAATAAATTTTGAAGGACTTGTTCTTGGCTTGTAGTAGACTGTAAACATGGTTTGTGTTGAAACAACATGAGATGCAGTAGCAATTACACCAAGATGCATGTTGTGACTTGAAATGATTGATGATGGCATGTTACTCTGCTGAAGCATTGCACACCTCACACCAACACGTAGTACTCCATTTTCACTCCTGAGGAATATAAAGGCATCACCTGCCACTAGCCTCTTTGAGCTCACAAAAAAATTCCACCTAGTTGTTAACAAATGCCTCCTTGGTTGACCTCAAAATATATGTCAAAACCACCATTCAACTCCATGCAGATCTTTGGCCACTAGCTCTTGGGAAGGAGGCTACCGACTCATGTCTAGTGGTTGAAGACATTCATCAGCGTGTCTTCTTAGAACTAAAAATCCTCCATGTGCACTTGTATCTGATGCAGTAAGTGTCTTACAAAATAAATGTACATGACTCTTGTGAGGTGGAGATAGTTGTGTCCCCAAAACATGATAAAATTCATTTTGTCTACCTCTAGAACCAATGTAACTCTTTTTGGTTGAGGAACTGCTGATGTTTCATCCCATTGAACCTTAAGGGATCTCCATTTTGAATCAGGCTATTTCACAGGATTGACTTCACTTACACCAACACTATTCAGATATCGCTACAACTGTTGTTGACAGGTGTGCATTGGATTTGGCAACGAAGCCAACATATTCATTTATAGGTTTAGTTACCATGGATGACAGTGAGGAGATGGATTTGTCTGCTAAAATCTATGAGGTGGGTAGGTGAAGACCAACAGATGATGATTCTAATCCTGATGATGGGCTTGAGAGTGATGAGGAAGATGAGGGCACATGACTATGAAAAGTTGAAATCATTCTAAATCATCCAAATGCATTTCACTATTAGATCATTTGGCTAGTGCAAATGACTGTGAAGGGCTTCAAGTGTTTCCAACGCCAGGGTACGAAAGTGCATTTGGCTGGTGGACAATATGGACGTAGCTGGTGCGGCAGTGGTGTTTGAAAATTCCCACTTTTTGTTTAAATTTTTCAAATTCCCATCCTCCGTCCATTTCCATTTTCCTCAATTTACCTATGGCGACTTTCGATTTCCCTCATAATTTATGCTTGCAACTTGTGTTGGGCCTCACATTCATGTCATGTATGTTTCTATGTATGGTGTTTCATGTGTTTTTGTATGTACATAGGTGTGTTTTGTCTAGGAGTTAGCTGACTCCCAAGAAATTTGGATTTTCAATTTGAAAATTTAAAATGTGGATGTAGCATAGAAATGAACCTTGAGAATAGACAAGCATGTAACAAGTGTCTGGAATATATCATTACAACAGAAGAAAAAGGGAACGTTGTAAGGGAGAGCGGGAAAAAGTAGATGAGAGTAAGAAAAATCATATTTCGTTCGGATTTAGAGCTCTGGAAATATAATTTCATTTTAGTGGGTACATAGCATTTCATTTTGGGTTCCAAGAATTAAACTTGGAGGATGATGTGAGTTGGGGAGGTTTGTGCCGAGCACAATAGGAAATCCACTAGCTTGCATCTCTGCCGCTTTTGTCCTTGGTGTAGATACTTAACTGAATCCAATAGAAATCTTGTTTATTTTTGTAGCTCGAAAGGTGGGATGTGGATTTGTTTTAAAGCAACTTGAGTTTGATATGCTTTAAATCACTTTAAAGAAACTCAAGTTAGATATGCTTTAAAACAATTCGAGTTGGATTTTTAGCAACAGCAGGATTTTTATTCTTTAATAGAATGTTTCCGAGTTTGTGAGGATAAGATAAATCCAAGAGTGATTTTATGTGTAATTAAAGCCAAAGAAAGCAAGGAAAGATTCTTTCCTTGCACGCTAAGTAAAGAAGCTAGGCTCTATATATGTAAGATTGTTGTAGCAAACTCATATTGTATTTTTGAAAGAAAAGTTTGCTGTTAGGCTGAATAGAAGATCCAACATTTGCAGGTTTTTCCCTGCATTGGGGTTTCCTGGGTAAATTTGTGTTATTGTCTATTTGTGATTGGATTCATGTTATTTTTGCTTCTGCTGTTATTAGTTGTTATTTAATCTAGTGTATTAATTTTTATAAATCAGATTTCTTTTCTGTGAATTTATTGTGCAATTAATCTGTAGCTAGGTTATAAGAAATTAACATGGTATCAGAGCTCTAAACTCTGAATACAAAGCCAAGATTTGTGACGCAGATTTCAAGAAAAAAAATTCATTAGATTTTCGTCTTTAGTTTCTTTTGTGGCTATGGCAACTAGCGTTCGATATGAGGACAGGCTCGAGGGTGCGTCTAACTTCTTACAGTGGAAGGTTCAGATTACATCTGTTCTCAAGGAGAACAGGCTATGGATCTATGCTAGCACATAAGTGACTCCACCAACAAATGATCCTGCTGCCTTAGATTCACATGAAGTTAAAGAGGCCAAGGCTCAGAGGATTATCCTAGATGGAGTAAGAGATCATTTAATTCCTCATTTATCGGGGAAAGACACCACTAAGGAGATGTGGGATACACTCACAAAACTTTATTAGAGTGACTATCAGAGTCGTAAGATGATGCTCAAGGACAAATTGCATAATACCAAGATGTCCAAAGGCAAGAGTGTGACCTCTTACTTGTCCAAGCTGACATAGGTTAGGGATGAGCTTGTTACTATTGGAGAGACGATTAAAGAAGATGAGTTGGTGCATATAGCCTTGAATGGTTTTTCAAAGCACTGGGAAGTGTTTGTCAAGTGTGTTGTTGGTAGAGATCAGCTACCTAATTGGGAAAAAAATTGGGATGATTTTGTTCAGGAGGAGATCCATGAAGGTTCTCATCGAGGAAATCAGATGAAGAAGGGTCAAGATGAAGAAAACCTTGCTCTTGCAAGCAAGGGTAATAAGAAGTCCAATAAAGAGCAAATGAAAGGTTCTTCTTCCAAGAGTGGGAAGAAGAAAGGTCTGAGCAAGATTAAATGTTTTTGCTGCCATTAGATGGGTCACTATGCCAGTCAATGTCCGAATAAGAAAAATAAGGACAAGAAAAAGAAGCAATTTGCTGCTATAGCAGAGGTGGACGAGTTTACATCATGATTTGAGAATGAGTTTTCACTCATTGCCTGTCTCTCAAGTTCAATTGCCAATAGGGTATGGTATATTGACAGTGGGGCTTCTTGCCGCATGATGGGAGTTAGAGAATGTTTCACCAAGCTGGAGGAGAAGAAGTTGTATTTCTATATCAAGCTCAGAGACAATGCCAAGTACCATGCAACTGGTATTGACACCGTCAAGTTTCAGAGGGAGTTTGGAAAACCTTTGTTGGTGGAGGATGTGTTGTATGTCCCTGGCATGAAAAAGAATTTAATCTCAGTTTCTGCCTTGGAAGATAAGGGTTACATCATGACCTTTGAGAGGGGAAAGGTCTATATTCATCCCAAAGATTCCAAGATTGAAAAAGTGATTGGAGTCAGGCATGGCAGCTTTTTTCGGTTACAGTTTGAGCCAGTACATGTGTTGGGTAGTAGCTGTAAAGGGATAGGAGAATTATGGCATAGGAGGATGGTTCACCTTCACCATGGAGCACTTAATATTCTTAAGGAAATAGTGACGAGGCTGCTTGAGATGAAAATAGAAAAGCATGAGGTGTGCAAGGGTTGTGCTCTTGGGAAATATGCCAAGACCAATTTTCCAAGAAGCGACACTAGATCCAAAGGGATTTTGGATCTTGTACATTCAAATGTGTGTGGGCCCATGTCAACAACATCCTTGAATGGATATGAGTATTATGTTACCTTCATTGATGATTTCTCTAGGAAGATGTGGATATATTTCATGAAGAATAAAGATGAGGTCTTCAGCAGGTTCAAAGAGTTTAAGGCTCTTGTGGAGAACCAAACTGGGAAGAAGATCAAGATACTAAGGTTTGATAATGGAGGCGAGTATACCTCAAATTCCTTCAAATATTTTTGTGCTCAGGAAGGTATCAAGAAAGAGTTGACAGTTTCGTACAACCCTCAGCAGAATGGGATTGCTGAACGAAAGAATAGAACTATTGTTGGAGCAGCAAAGGCCATGCTTCATGATCAGGATCTGCCTTGGTTCTTATGGGCAGAAGCTTGCAATACAAAAGTGTATTTGTAGAATAGAAGCCCTTACAAAGTGTTGGGAAAATTGACTCCAGAAGAGGTGTTCATTGGTAAGAAACTAGATTTGGGGCACATTCGCATCTTTGGATGCCTTGTGTATTGTCACATTCCTATTGAGAAGAGAACCAAGTTGGAACCTACTGCAGAGAAGGGTATCCTTGTTGGGTACAATGAAAATTCTAAGGCTTATCGGGTTTACATTCCTACTCGTAGGAAAACAGTGGTTCGCAAAGATGTGAAGTTCGAGGAAGAAAGGGCTCTTCAAAAGTCAGACAACTTGATGAATGAGGAGGAACACTCACCCATGGTTGAGGTAGCACAAATTCCTCAAACTTCAGTCATGCAAGTTGGAGAGCAGAACAAGTGGGATGATCAGATAGAGGAACAAATAATTCCTCAGCCTTAGATTCCTATTAGTGAGAAGAGGAGAAACAGGGCAGCTGAGCAAACATTGAGAGAGGCTCAAGAATATGTAGGTGATCCTCAAGATTCAGTCAGACAAAGAAGGGCTTCTAGATGTTATTCTGAGTATGTGGCACTTATGAGTGAATTAATTGAAGTAGAGCCTTCCAGCTTTCAGGAGGCATCTAAGCACCAAGTGTGGAGAGATGCCATGGTGGAAGAGTATTCTTCCATCATGAAGAAAAGTGTGTGAGAGGTAGTACCAAGACCAGAAGATAAGTCTGTGGTGGGCTCAAGATGGCTATATAAGATTAAGCATGCTGTAGATGGTAGTGTGGAGAAGTTCAAAGCTTGGTTTGTGGCTAAGGGGTTTTCTTAGAAGGAGGGAGTCGACTATGATGAGACTTTTGCTCTAGTAGCCAGGTACTCATCCATAAGAGCTATCATTTCTGTAGCAGCACAAATGGGTTGGAGGATTCACCAAATGGATGTAAAGACAACCTTCCTCAATGGAGTGATTAAGGAAGAGATTTACATAGAGCAGCTAGAAGGATTTGAAGCACATGAGAGGGATTCTCATGTATGTAGGTTAAAAAGAGCACTGTATGGACTCAAGAAGGCTCCCAGGGCGTGGTATTCACGTATTGATAGTTACTTGTAGAGTGTGGGCTTCATCAAGAGTGAGGCAGATTCGAACATGTACTATGTTCAAGTGAAGGGCGAACTTCTCATATTGTTGATATATGTTGATGACCTTTTTCTCACAGGGTCAGAGGAGCTCATAGCACACTGCAAGTGAGATGTTGCAGGAGAGTTTGAGATGAAGGACTTGGGGTTGATGCATTAATTTATGGGATTGGAGCTATGGTAGAAAGAGGGAGAGATCTTCCTTAGACAAGGGAAGTACTTAATTGATATCTTGAAGCAATTCAGGATGGAAAACTGTAAGCCTATGTCAACGCCACTTGTGACCAATTGGAAGAAGATTGATGCTTCTAGATTAGAGGCAGTGGACCCAACTTTATACAGACAGTTGATAGGATCTCTTATGTATCTGGTCAACACCAGGCCAGACATTTATTTTGCAGTGAACTCACTCAGTCAGTTTATGGTGGAACCTAAACGTGTGCACTGGATAGCTGTGAAGTATGTTTTGAGATATCTTCGAGGCACAGTTGATTATGGGCTGAAGTATGTTCAGTAGGATGGAGTGAAGCTCAAGGGGTTTACTGATGCAGATTGGGCAGGCAGTACAGCTAATCAAAAGAGCACTTCAGGGTGCAGTTTCAGTTTGGGATCAGGAGCAGTCTCTTGGTACACGAGGAAAAAAAAGTTAGTTGCACTGAGTTCTGCAGAGGCCAAGTATATGGTAGCCAGTATGGATACATGTGAGGCTATTTGGCTTCAAAAAATTCTAGTTGGGATCTTTAATCAGGAGCTGGATCCTACAGTCATTTACTGTGATAATCAAAGTTGTATCAAACTCTCTAAGAATCTAGTGTTTCATGACAAGTCAAAGCACATTGAGATCAAGTACCACTTCATCAAAGATTGTATGGAGAAGGGGATAGCGAAGCTCATTTACATTCTTATGGATGAACAAATAGCAGATATCCTGACGAAGGCCTTGATGAAGAGCAATTTTGAATTCTTCAGGGAGAAGTTAGGTGTGGTGCAGAACACCTTCCTCGCTAAGAGGGAGTGTTGATTTTTGTAGCTCGAAAGGTGGGATGTGGATTTTTTTTAAAGCAACTTAAGTTGGATATGCTTTAAATCACTTTAAAGCAACTCAAGTTAGATATGCTTTAAAACAATTCGAGTTGGATTTTTAGCAACAACAGGATTTTTATTCTTTAATAGAATGTTTCCAAGTTTGTGAAGATAAGATAAATCCCAGAGTGATTTTATGTGTAATTAAAGCCAAAGAAAGCAAGGAAATATTCTTTCCTTGTATGCTAAGTAAAGCAGCTAGGCTCTATATATGTAAGATTGTTGTAGCAAACTCATATTGTATTTTTGAAAGAAAAATTTTCTATTAGGCTGAATAGAAGATCAACCATTTGCAGGTTTTTCCCCGCATTGGGGTTTCCTGGGTAAATTTGTGTTATTGTCTATTTGTGATTGGCTTCATGTTATTTTTGCTTCCGCTGTTATTAGTTGTTATTTAATCCAGTGTATTAATTGTTATAAATTAGATTTATTTTCTATGAATTTATTGTGCAATTAATTTGTAGCTGGGTTATAAGAAATTAACACATCTAATGCCGCCCACATGCATGAAAGGAAGTATGGCATCTGTAACATTGAATACAGGAGCCATGCATCTAATTGTAGATAACACAGTTTTTCTTGAAAGAGTTCTTATTAACTCTTACGATGTCATCTGCAGGTTCCATGGCTTCTTCATTTGAAAAGATGACTTCCTTGACAAGCCAAGCACAAGTGACATGTACCCAAAATTGATGAGTGGTGGTGGGCTTCAGGGAACCATCAACAACAGGGTAGAGGCAGCATTCTCTTTTAATCTTTGGTGTCTCACATGCTCTATAGACCCATGAAGGAAGAGCTTCATATTCCATATTCTTCGCACCATAACATTTGTGATGAACAGTAATTTTTTTTAAGATTGTAGGAATCAAGTAGCATGACCCCATATAAACTGCAGTGCGCTTGGTAAAATTTTTAACATGACCGATGATGCTGGTACGACATTCCCTCTGGTACCACTGGGGTGGGGGAGACTAGACCTCGTGACCAGCCTCCTGCAACAAGAAAGATTTAGCCAACCAAGCTAGGGCCCCAACCCCAAAAGTGAACTTCATGATGAACAATAATTTGACATGTATTATAGATAATGATTTTTTTTACTCCTCATCTTGGTTTGACAATCATGTTGGACAAGTTCCAATACTCCAAGTGGCTTTGTAGGGTTGATATGGGCCTAGCAGGTTTATGATCAAGTCTCTTTCCTTGGAGTTGGCTGGCACTCTCCTAACTCTGGGTTTACATAAGCAAACCTGCCAATCCTTGAGAGAAATATTGATGCCCTTCACTTTCATACTGTTCTTCCACTTCTTCACACTGTTCTTTCATTTCAGAGGGTGCAAAAATTTTCTCGGATCAAGTAATTCAGACCTTCATAAATTTCTTTTCTATAATCAAGAACAGTGAACAATGATTTCCTTCTAATTTTTTAAATGGCAGTTGTTCTGGCTGTTTGATGTAGAAATTCTTGAAATCCCAGCTTTCTAATAGGCTTTGCCACTAAATTTTGTTGTCTAAAAATGGAAATATGTATGGCCTAGCATAGTAGGTCTTGTAGGGCATTTAGAAGTTCCAGGAATTATCAACTAAAATCTATCATCTAAAGTTGTCACATATAAAAACCCATCAAACTAGGCTTTACAACAAAAAGTAATAACATCTTGGGTCTCATCAGAGGGTGCCATGCCACTAAAAGTATCTTTCCATAGAGCTCATTTAATAGTAATGTACCATTAGAAGTGGCTCTCTAAAATATAGAATTGTCACAGACCTTGTAATTAAAAGCTCTATATAGTTATACATATGTGAAGACTCAGTGTTCCAGAGCTGGCTTACAAAATTTTGGGTCATAGGCTAGAGTCATGCTAACCCCCCAAATTCCAATAACTCTGACTTCTCATCTACTTATAAAAAGATATAAATGGACTCATCACAGTACCCTTTACCACTCGAAAGCCCATGCAAAGATTATGTAGCCGAGCAAGTGGGTTTAAAATATTGAAGTTACTTACAATGCTCAACAATATCTTCAACCTTTTGTTGCATTTTCTTACCCGACCCTTCATTGTTGAGTCACCATGAGTTGTAACCAAAGTTTAGAGACATGTAGGCCATACAATATCATATATTAATAGATATAATCACAATGTATGCTATATATTCTAATTTTCTTACCAGAGTTGTTGTTTGGATATGTTGGACTAAGCTCCAAAACATAAGGTCTTTGCCTCCCCCTCGGGCTTTGCAGGAACCCCTATAGGAATGTAAGTCTTTTTGGTCTTGTGGTCTGGGTGTTCTCCTTGGCCTTTTTCATTTAGGTGCTCAACTGACCTCCTTGATCCTTCCTTGTGCTCTAAATGCCCAAGAAAATATCTCCCATTGCACTGTGATATATGGTTGGTTCATGTGTTGCATTTAATGATATGGATGGTTGCTAGATTGCAGTTGGCTTTGATCTGCACTATGATCCAAACCCATTAACAACAGAATTTAGTGGAAAAGCCTATTCTGGCAAAGCTGTTAAATTGATAATTTATAGTGTGATTTTGTGTTCTTTTATCACATCTTTTTTTATATCAGAGTAGTTTATTCTTGGATCTGAGTGAAAATTTTGCTGTCAATTGTGGAGGAAGCCTATGGAACCATGGAAATGTGGCCACAACGAGTGCCAAAATATATAGTGAAGGAGTTGGATGTGGTGGCTACTATCAATTATGAATCAATCACTCATTATTTTTTCCTTTTGCTTCTACCTAGGGATTTAGACTAAGAAAGTTTAGACTGTTATCTTGTGTAGATCAGATGCACAGACCCAACAATTTGCATCAAATCAGGGGTGTCTGTTATGGTCTCAAATTTCACCCAAAGCAATCAGATAGATTTCGTGGTGTCTGCTCGTAGCTTTTCAAGGCTGGTGCAACACACAAATTTTTCTCAACTTATCAAGATGGGCCTTGTGGATATCAAATACAAATGGTGAGTAATGGGCATTGCATCATTATTTTGAATTTTGGGTCATTTTGTCATTGTTTGTTTAAACACAAAATCAAATAATGTTTCATATTTGCTCTAGTTTTGTTTGGAGAGAAACCTTTCCCAACTGAAGATGAATTTGAAAATATTTTAATGATTTGAAGGGAAATGGAGCATTTGACAAGAATATTTTTTCTTATATGATTCACAGAATACCATGTGAGTATCTGAGAAAGAACATGACAATGAAAATAGACAAGAGCAATAATTATTCTAGCTTTCTTGCTATGCAATTTCTGTAACAAGGAGGCTAGATGGATATCATGGGCATGGAAGTTGCTCAGGTGAGAGACAAACATACCCATGACTATATCTTGAAAAAAAAATGTTAGAGATTATTAGGTAATGAATTAAATTTGTGAAGTGCAGGTGGGATCTTCAAATTGGAACTTCATTTACAGAGAGTGTTCCTTTTTTTTTGAATGGTTTTTCTCTTTTATTGATAATTTTTTCTATTTTCTTGTTCTTTTTCTTCTTGTAATTTTGTTTTATTTTGTTTTGGATTTTTATTTTTTTGGTGAGCATTTTGTACAGTGTGCACGTTGGTCTTTTTGTCTATGTTATTCAATTCTGATTTCCTCTATTTTTAAAAAAAAATTATTTGTTCTATTTTTATTTTGGATTTGTGGTAGCAGAAGAAAAGGCAAAGCAAAGGAAGTAGTGAACTAATAGAAGAAAAATTATTCTTCGAGGTAAACCTTCTTACACATTCTCCTTATTGTAAGACCTCATGCAAAAGACTCATTTAATACTCAGTAAGCTTTTCTTTTCATTATGAACAGTAAGCTTTTCTTTTCATTATGAACTTTGGGGAATAGTTTTGTTTGATAGTTGTACTTTTGGCTCTGACATTTTTGTGAATAGTTAGTTGTTTATCCATGCTACATAAAACTCTTTCTTTAAATTGTCTTAGACATCTACCCAAATAGTTGTCTTGCATCAATGTTGTAAAAGCCAAACAGAAGGATAAGATTTTCTAAAAGTTTGCTGTAATTAATCTTCGAACAAACTCAACTACAAGCAAGTTCAACTTTATTCCAATCATAGTGTTGTATCGGTGTATGGAACAAAGGTGTAATAAGGCACCCCTGTTTTTTTTTTGAAACAACTATGTTTGTTCCCCTTGTGTTTGTTCAATGAAGTTCGAGTTTTTTTGTGTTTCAATATGTTTCAAGATGTAAGAATTTGTAAAGTGCAGATTGCAAAAACATAAATACAAGAACTGAATACTTTCAGCAAAGATAGTAACCAACAACACAAGTTTTCATTTTTATGATAAAAATTAGAACTTTACAATATTTTAATAAAATCAATGGAACCTGTTACAACAACAAATGAAATATTGACATTGATGTTGACACCTCCAGCAAAGGCATTGCAAAGGCTAGTCTCCCAAGCGCCTAAGTCTCCTTTATCTAGCTTCAAAGCCTTCAAACTCCAAACTCCATAATCACTGGTCAAAAGAAAAAATTGCTAGCAGCAAAGGGCAACCCTCTTGAGAAGTTCGACCCCTTCCAAAAATTCAAATCCTCCACCTAAAATTCTATTCTAAGGCTCTTTTGAATTGCCATTGAGAGGGCTGTAAAATAGAACAACACCTAGAACCAAAACTATAGCTAATAATGAGTTATAAGAAAAAACTCAGTTTTAGGTCCATGACTGCCAAACTCCAGAAAATCAAAATATCACTTCAAAACTTCAGGAAATCAGACAAAATTGTAGCTAAACCAAAGCACACCAAAAATCCCTAAAAGTATTGAAAAATCTTCATTTTTTCTCTCCTGTAGATCAATTTGTGAAGCTCTTGTTGAAATAGTTTTTCAACCAGCACCAATATTTGACTAGGGTGGATATTTCACCACCAAAATCAGCCTTGAAATGGAGGGTTTTCATCCTCACAATGTTTCCCTAGCAACCAAATGAAAATCGAACAACATTTTAGTAAGTTGTCAAGTCTGGATAAAAAAAAAAGAGAGCCAACTTCTCTTTTAAAAGAATAGGGGTTCTGGACTCCAAAGACTTTTAATTCCATCATAAAAGCCAATTCCTTTCTTGAGAAAATATTTTAACTTAAAAAAAAAACAAATTCCCCTCCATAGGCATCCATCCCACCATGAGAGCCTTTTTAATAATTTAACATTATGAAATGTTAATATCTCCTTTAGGCATCCCTTTTGAAAGTCATCTTTTTTAAAAACATTTATTCCTCTTCACATAGGCACCCAAACACAAGGGGAAATAATATTAATTAATTAAATTTTAAAAAAACTTGATGTTATTGCACTAGGCGCCTTGGTTCTCCTAATGACCCATCTTACCCCTTAACATAAGTTATAATTTAACTTTATAACATGCCAGTATTAACAAATAAAATAAATATTAACTGCAACCTTTGGCTGTCCAATTGAAATTGGATTAATATGCTGCTACCAATGACAGAGCCTAGTACCAACCACCAATGGTGACTTACTAAAAATAGCACTGCTATAAATAGTAAGTGGATGCCAAATGCTTAGAATTGAGTAGAACTGCAAACCACTGAGAACAATGTGACCAACTGAAGATAACAACATTGAAACCGACCATTTCTATAAATAGTAACCCCTCCAAAAAACCCAAAACTGACATCAACATTGGTAACTGAGTCCCCTAACCACATCAACTAGCCTATGAGGACTTAGGAATAGGCTAATTGAGTCTCCATACTACTCAGGGGAGAGAAGGGGACATTCCATTCTACCCTTCCCAAGATTGCTGGTCCTCAAACAATCGTAACTTTGGATGCTGCAATATCTGCTCCATTTCACCAAATACTCCTTGATGATCCTCTTGCGTAGTGTACACTCACACACCTCCAAGATAGACTCAGGAATCAATATCAACTTGCCTTCCTCATCCAAAGGAGGCAACTCTATAGAAGGTACCACATTCTGTCCAAGTGCTTTCTAAAGATGGGAGACGTGAAACACATTATGCACCCCGCTATCCTCAGGGAGCTCCAGCTCATATGCCACCTCTCAAACTCTCTTGATCACCCTGAAAGGACCATAAAACCATGGATTTATCTTTTTTCTCCACTCTTCTTGAGAATAGACTGACAGTAGGGTTGTAACCACACATAAACTATGTCTTTAACCTCAAAAACTTGCTCAACACGGTGCTAGTCAACATATAACTTTTGCTGATTTTGAGCATGTTGTATATTCTCCCTTAGAGACCTCATTATTTCCTAACTCTCCTGAAGATCTTTGGCTCTGGGCACTCTGCAATCTCAGAAAATAGATCAACGAAGCTAGGAGCTTCGTAACCATATAACGCCATGAATGGTGACATCCAAATAGACATGTGAAAAGTAGAATTGTAGCAATACTCTCTGAGATGTAACCACTTAACCCACACCTTCTACTGCCTTGAAACATAATTGTGTATGTACCCTTCCACCCATTTGTTCACCACCTCAGTTTTCCCATCAGTCTGAGGGTGGTAGCTAGTGCTAGGGGTCAGCTCCATGTAACATAATTTGAACAACTCCTACCAAATAAAGCTCATAAAATTGTTGTCCTTGTCACTAACAATTGTCTTGGGTGTCTCATGAATCCTGAATACCTATTTGAAAAACAAATCAGCCACCTCTGATGCTGAATACCCTATTGATATAGCAAAAAAATGAGAAAATATTGTAATTCTATCAACCACTACATATATACTATCCTTCCCTTGCACCTTCGGGAGCCCTGTGATCAAGTCCATTGATATACTTTCCCATTTCTAAGTGGGAATGGGAAGGGGCTGCAACAAACCAACATGATAAGTATGTTCATTTTTGTTCTATTGGCACACTAGGCACTCACGTACATATTGTAAGATGTCATCCTTCATTCCTTTCCATGAGAATCTCTCATGGATCTGCCCATAAGTCTTATAATAACCTGGATGACCAGCCATGGGAGTATCATGAAAAGTCTTAAATTTTTTCTCTCTCACCCTCGAATCTGGAGCCAACCATACTCTATCCTTGTAGTATATTAATCCATCCTTCACCTGGTATTTGTCATCCTATAAATTCCCATCCAAAATGCTATTCGCCAATGCATTCTTAGCATAATCATCCTCAATCTTCTCCTTCCAATCTGCTACTATGACTGAAATAACACTCAAATGTGGTCTCTTGGATATAACGCATCAACCACTACATTCCTTTTCTCTTTGACATATTCAATGTCAAATTTGTACCCCTGAAGTTTTCTTTCCCATTTTTGTTGTCTTTCATTAAGATCCATCTAATTAAGGAAATACTTAAGGCTGTTATGATCTATCTTTATTAAAAATATGTCCCCTACAAGGTATTGCCTGAACTTGGAAAAAGCATGCATAATTGCCAACATTTCCTTATCATAATTGGAGTAAGCTTTCTCACCATCTCTCAAGTTCCTACTCTCGAAAGCTATAGGATGTATTTTTTGCATAAGAATTGCACCTATTCCTTAACTCGAGGCATCACACTTAAGCTCAAAAGGCTTGGAGAAATCAAGAATAGCCAAGACTGGACATGTGCTCATCAATTGTTTGAATTTATCCAAAGATTGTTGTGTTGATTCTGACCATACAAATGCCTCCTTTTTAGTTAAACCTATGAGTGGGGCAGCCAACTGTGAGAATCCCTTAAAAAATCTCCTATAGAAGCCACAAAGCCTAAAGAATCCCTTCAACTATGAGAGGTTTGTAGGTGAAGGCCAATCAAGAATAGCCTTGATCTTATCAGGATCAACATGAACCAATTTTGAGCTAATGACGTGTCCAAGATACAACAACTCTGTCATGCCAGATTCACACTTGGACTCTTTGGAAAATAGTGACTCACTCTCCAAAATTCCCAACACCTCATCTAAATGCCTCAAGTGGTCCTCACATGTCCTATTGTAAATAAGGATATCACCAAAAAATATTAAAACAAACCTATACAACTGCTGTTTGAAAACTCTATTCATGCAAGATTGGAATGTAGTAGGAGCATTAGTCAATCTGAGTGGCATAACAAGGAACTCAAAATGGCCATAATGACACCTAAAGGTTGTTTTCTCAATGTCATCCTCTCTAACCTTGATTTGATGATATCCAGATCTCAAGTCTATCTCAGAAAAGTAAACTACTCCATGTAGCTCATCAATGAGCTCATCTATCCATGGGATGGGGTACTTATTTTTGATGAACCTCTTGTTGAGTTCCCTATAATCTATGCACATGCGCATAGTCCCATCCTTCTTCTTCACTAACACCACTGAAGAAGCAAACGGACTCTTGCTCATTCTAATATGCGCCATGTCCAAAATCTCCTTGATCGCTTTTCCTATTTCATCCTTATGCCTTTTTGAATGCTTGTATGGTGTAGTAATTACTGCCTTGGTACCCTCCTCTAACTCAATAATGTGCTTTATTCCCCTATCAGGTGGTCTCCTTGGTGGTATGCTACGAAAAACCTTGCTTTGCTTAGTGAGAAAATCCTATATGTCTAGTGGATAAGTACGTTTTTCCTCCTTTGTAATTATAGGCATAATTATGCATTCTGCTACC
The DNA here is from genome assembly GCA_007258455.2 of Sequoia sempervirens. Lineage (NCBI taxonomy): Eukaryota > Viridiplantae > Streptophyta > Pinopsida > Cupressales > Cupressaceae > Sequoia > Sequoia sempervirens. The sequence goes on from VDFB02281492.1 coordinate 557,820,863, forward strand.
CACTCCACCTGATTATGTCTGAAAAACTTTTCCATCCTCTTGCATGAAAAAACTCAAGGCCCTCCATTTGAAATCCCTCTCAACACCATGTTCTTACCATCTGATTTAAACTTCAGCTCAAAGGTCTAAAAATTAAGGGTAATCTCACCTAATGAACGAAACCACTGGATTCCCATCACCACATTTGTATCCCTAATTCCAACCACATAGAAATCATCCATGAACTCATGATTACCCAAGTGAATGCTAAGTTGTGGAATCATACGAGTGCAAGTAATAGTGAAACCATTTGCAACCATCACTCTAAAACCTTCAACCTCCTGTGTCTGTAATCCCTTATGTGCAACAAGTCCCCCGTCAATGAAATTATGTGTGGCACCTAAATCAATAAGAGTTGTCATCTGCTGCCCCTTAATGACTCCCCTAATGTGCAAGGACTCATTTTTCTAAAACCTATATAGTTGAGCTATTTTTAACTCTTTTGATTCCTCTTTTTCTACCTCTTGGGGAGGCTCTTCATTCTCCTTATCATCAAAATCAGATTGCTGGTTTGAAAAATTAGAATTACTTTGTTCAGCTGAATATTATTTAATTTGATGAATTTTGGCTCCCTATGGGCAAACATAGTCTTGGGACCACTTTTCTCTACACCTGAAACATAACCCCCTTTTTTTGAGTTCATTAAGTGTCTTTGAATCTAACCTTCTGATTGGTTTTTTCTGTTGTGTGGTCTCCTTAATGTGGGGTCTCTTATCTTTATCCTTTTTGTGAAATGAAGGTTTGGATTGAAATTTTTCTTTAGGGGCAACCCACTCCATATTTCTCACTTTATTCATAGCATCCTATAAAGTGGGTGAGTCAAAAGCCTTAATCCATCCCTTGAGTGGTTCCATAAGTCCCTCATTGAACAAAATCACTATCCGTCTCTCTGTGATCCCTGTAACCATCATTGATAACCTCTGAAATTCAGCTATGTAAGCATCAACTGTACCATACTGTCTAAGCTAGGCCAACTCCTTGATATATATTTCTAGGTCCTTTTTTTTCTAATCTTTCTATGAGTCTAATGGTGAACTCATCATAAGTAGTGATAAACTGATGACCCAAGGTGAATAGGCCATGGTATCAACACTTGTGTGCTACCCCATCATAGTGTAACATAGAAAACTTAATTGCCTCCTCCTCTACCATAGGTCTTAGGGGAAGATAATTGTCTAGCTTTTTTATCGAAGCCCTATCTGTGCAACTGTCACTCCCATCAAAATTTGGTAGTGTATCCTTGCTGATGGCATGCTGTAAGTCCTTATGCACTGTTGATCCCCTCTGATCATAATTTCTTCCTTGGCCTTTAATTTTTCTTTTATGGTCCACATAGTCATTGTAAGTCATAACACCCTTGATTTCATCAGGAAGGGAATCATACTTAGCACAGTTATGTCTAATCATATCCACAAATGACATATTATCTTTGAGAACAAGTTGAGGAATCTTTGGTGTCAAGAAAGTGGGTTTAAATGGCCTTGAAGAGATGTATGTGTTATTTGGAGTATGTTGGTCCACATGTCTACTATGCTGATTTGAAGCACTATGCTCTCTTGAAGGCCTTGTATTTCTCTGAAGATTGTTTTGTGGTATTGTGTTTTAACCCATTCTTCCCATCATGAGAGACACCATATCCATCATTGCATCTAATTTTCTCTCAAACCTCCTTCCAGGACTCGGTGTCCTTGCTCTCTCTTTTCCTTTGTCATCCCTATTAAAAAAGGACCTCTCATTATCACCAAATTTTCTCTCATTACCACCAAACACTCTCACATCATCTCCCATTCTTGTTTCCTGAGAAGACTCCCAATGTGCTCTTAATACCTCTGAAGTTGTATGTCCCTCTAGAACCTGTGGTGGGTACCAATGTTTTAACCCTTTCTTTTCTTCTCTTGCCATGTATCTCTTTTCTATGTCAGTCATAGAAATTTAATGCTCTCTTTTTAAAAAAAAAAACTCACAGGTTGGTAGGAAAGGTTTGCTTTGATACTACTGTAATAAGGCACCCCTATTTTTTTTTGAAACAACTTTGTTTGCTACCCTCTTGTTTGTTCAATGAAGTTGAAGTTTTTTTTTGTGTTTCAATATGTTTGCAAGATGTAAGAATTTGTAAAGTGCAGATTGCAAAAACATAAATACAAGAACTGAATATTTTCAGTAGAGAGAGTAACCAACAACACAAGTTTTCATTTTTATGATAAATATCAAAACTTTACAATATTTTAATCAAACTTAATGGAACTTGTTACAACAAATGAAATATTGGCATTGATGTTGAAACCTCCAGCAAAGACATTGCAAAGGCTAGTCTCCCAAGTGCCTAAGTCTCTTTTATCCAGCTTCAAAGCCTTCAAACACCAAACTCCATAAACGCTGGTCAAAAGGAAAATTTGCTAGCAGTAAAGGGTGGCCCTTTTGTGAGGTTCAACCCTTTCCAAAAATTCAAATCCTTCACCAAAAATTCTATTCTAAGGCTCTTTGGAATTTCCCTTGAGAGGGTTGCAAAATAGAACAACACCCAAAACCAAAACTCTAGGTAAAAATGAGTTAGGAGCAAAAACTCAGTTTCAGGTCCATGACTGCCAAACTAAAAAAAAACTAAAATATCACTCCAAAAATTTAGGAAAATCACACCAAACTATAGCTAAACCAAAGCATACTAAAAATCCCTATAAGTGCTAAAAAAACTTCATATTTTCTCTCTTATAGATTAGTTTGTGAAGCTCTTGTTGAAATACATTTGCAACCAACACCAATATCTGAGTAGGGTGGATATTTTACCACTAAAATTAGCCCAACAATAGAGGGTTTTCATACTCACAATGTTTCCCAAGCAACCAGATGAAAATATAGCATCATTTCAGTAAGTTGTCAAGTCTGCATAAAACAAATATGAGAGCCAACTTCTCTTTTAGAAGAATAGGGGTTCTATACTCCAAAAGACTTTTAATTCCATCATAAAAGCCAATGCACTTCTTGAGAAAATATTTTAACTTGAAAAAAAAAAAATCAAATTCCCCTCCATAGGTGTCCATCCCACTATGAGAGCCTTTTTAATAATTTAACATTATGAAATATTAATATCTCCTTTAGGCGTCCCTTTTGAAAGTCATCTTTTTAAAAATATTTATCCCTCTTCACATAGGTGCCCAAATACAAGGGGAAATAATATTATTTAATTGACTTTGAAAAAAACTTGTTGTTATTGCACAAGGTGCCTTGGTCCTCCCGATGACCCATATTACCCCTGAATATAAGTTATAATTTAACTTTATAACATGCCAGTATTAACAAATAAAATAAATATTAACTGCAACCTTTGGCTGTCTAACTGAAACTAGATTAATATGCTGCTGCCAATGAACAAGCCTGGAACCAACTCCCAATAGTGACTTACTAAAAATAACACTGCTATAAATAGTAAGTGGATGCCAAATGCTCATAATTGAGCAAAAATAATGACCAATGGGAACAATGTGACCAACTGAAGGTGACAACATTGAAACCGGCCACTGCTATAAATAGTAACCCCTCCAAAAAAACTCCAAACTGGCATCAATGTTGGCAACTGAGTCCCCTAACCACATCAACTAGCCTAGGAGGACTCAGGAATAGGCTAATTGAGTCTCCATACTACTCGGGAGAAAGAAGGGGACATTACAATCTGCCCTTCCCAAGATTGATTGTCTTCAAGCAATCATAACTTTGGTTGCTGCAATATCTACTCGCTCTCCCAAGTCGCATCCTCAACAGGAAAATTTTTCCATTTCACCAAATACTCCTTGATGATCCTCCTGTGTAGTGTACGCTCACACACATCTAAGATAGACTCGGGAATCAATATCAACTTTCCTTCCTCATCCAAAGGAGGAAACTCTATAGAAGGTACCACATTTTGACCAAGTGCTTTCTTAAGATGGGAGACGTGAAATAGATTATGCACCCTACAGTCCTCAGGTAGCTCCATCTCATATGCTACCTCTCCAACTCTCCTGATCACCCTAAAAGGACCATAAACCCATGGCTTCATCTTTTCTGCTCCACTCTTCTTGAGAGTGGATTGTTGGTAGGGCTGCAACCACAGATAAACCATGTCTTTAACCTCAAAAAATCGCTCAACATGGTTTTGGTCAACATATAAATTTTGTTAATTTTGGGCGTGCTATATATTCTCTGTCAGAGACCTCATTATGTCCCGACTCTCCTAAAGATCTCTCGCTATGGGCACTCTGCAATCTTTGAAAAGTAGATCAATGAAGTTGGGAGCTTCGTAACCATATAATGCCATGAATTGTGACATCCGAATAGACATGTGAAAAGTAGAACTAAAGCAATACTCTATGAGATGCAACCACTTAACCGATGCCTTTTGTTGCTGTGAAACATAATTGTGTAGGTACCCTTCCACCCATTTGTTCACCACCTTAGTTTTCCCATCAGTTTGAGGGTGGTATCTAGTGCTAGGGGTTAGCTCCGTGCCACATAATTTGAAAAAATCCTAACAAAACAAGCTCATAAACTTGTTGTCCCTATCACTAACAATTGTCTTGGGTGTCCTGTGAAGCCTTAATACCTCTCTGAAAAACAAGTCGGCCACTTGTGCTGCTGAATACCCTACTGATATAGAAAAAAAGTGAGCAAATTTTGGCAATCTATCAACCACTACATATATGTTGTCCTTCCCTTGTACCTTCAAGAGTGTTATGGTGAAGTCCATTGATATGCTTTCCCATTTCTAAGTGGGAATGGGAAGGGGCTACAAGAAACGAGCAGGAGAAGTATGCTCATTTTTGTTTTGTTGGCACACTAGGCACTCACGTACATATTGTAATATGTCATCCTTCATTCCTCTCTATGAAAATATCTCATGGATCTACCTATAAGTCTTATAATAAACTGGATGACTAGCCATGGGAGTATCATGAAAAGCCTTAAAAATTTGCTCTCTCACCCTCGAATCAGGAACCAACCATACTCTATCCTTCTAGTATATTGATCGATCCTTCACCTGGTATTTTTCGTTTTGTAAAGTCCAATCCAAAATGTTGATTGCCTATGCATTCTTAGTATAATCAGCCTTAATATTCTCCTTCTAATCAACTGCTATGACTGAAATAGCACATCAATGTGGTCTCTTGGATGAAGCATCAACCACTACATTCCTTTTCCCTTTGACATATTCAATGTCAAAGTCTTACCCCTGAAGTTTGCTTACCCATTTTTTCTATCTTTCATTGAAATCCTTTTGATTCAGGAAATACTTAAGGCTATTATGATAAGTTCTTACTAAAATCTGCCCACTACAAGGTATTGCCTAAACTTGGCAAAAGCATGCATAATTGCCAATATTTCCTTATCATAAATGGAGTAAGCTTTCTCACCACCTCTCAACTTCCCACTCTCAAAAGCTATAGGATGTTTTTTTTGCATAATAACTGCACCTATGCCTTCATCCAATGCATCACACTCAAGCTCAAAAGGCTTGGAGAAATTAGGAATAGCCAAGAATGGACATGTGCTCATCAACTGCTTGAATTTATCAAAAGATTGTTGTGCTGATTCTAACCATAAAAATACCTCCTTTTTAGTTAAATTATGGAATCATACGAGTGCAAGTAATAGTGAAACCATTTGCAACCATCACTCTAAAACCTTCAACCTCCTGTGTCTATAATCCCCTACATGCAACAAGTCCCTCGTTAGTGAAATTATGTGTGGCACCTGAATCAATAAGAGCTATCATCTGTTGCCCCTTAATGACTCCCCTAATGCAAAAGGACTCATTTTTCTAAAAACCATATAGTTGAGCTAGTTTGCACTCTTTTGATTCCTCTTTTTCTACCTCTTGGGGTGGCTCTTCATTCTTCTTATCATCAAAATTAGATTGTTGGTATGAAAAATCAGAATTACTTTGTTAAGCTAAATAGTATTCAATTTGATCAATTTTGGCTCCCTTTGGGCAAACATGGTCTTGGGACCACTTTTCTCTACATCTGAAACATAACCCCTTTTCTTCAAGTTCATTAAGTGTCTTTGAATGTAACCTTCTGACTAGTTTTTTCTATTGTGTGGTATCCTTAATGTGAGATCTCTTATCTTTATCCTTTTTGTGAAATGAAAGTTTGGATTGAAATTTTGCTTTAGGGGCAGCCTACTCCATATTTATGGCTTTCTTCATAGCCTCATGTAAAGTGGGTGGGTCAAAAGCCTTAATCCATCCCTTGATTGGTTCCATAAGTCTATCATTGAACAAAATCACCATCCGTCTCTCTGTGGTCCTTGTAACCATCATTGATAACCTTTGAAATTTAGCTATGTAAGCATCAATTGTACCATATTGTCTAAGTTGGGCTAGCTCCTTGAAATATATTTCTGGGTCCTTTTTTCCAAATCTTTCTATGAGTCTAGTGGTGAACTCATCATAAATAGTGATAGACTGATGGCCCAAGGTGACTAGGCCATGGTACCACCACTTGTGTGCTACCCCATCCAAGTGTAACATAGAAAACTTAATTACCTCATCCTCTGCCATAGGTCTAAGGGCTAGATAATTTTCTAGCTTCTGTATCCAAGCCCTAGTTATCCAACTGTCACTCCCATCAAAATGTGGTAGCATAACCTTGATGATGGCATGCTGTAAGTCCTTATGCACTGCTGATCCCCTCTGATCATAATTTCTTCCTTGTCCTTTACTTTTTCTTTTATGGTGCACATAGTCATTGTAAGTCATAACATTCTTGATTTCATTAGGAAGGGAGTCATACTTAGCATGGTTATGTCTAATCATATCCACAAATGACATATTATCTTTTGGATTAGGTTGAGGAGTCTTTGGTGTCAAGAAAATCGGTTTAAATGGCCTTGAAGAGATGTATGTGTTATTTGGAGTACACTGGTCCACATGTCCACTATGCTGATTTGAAGCACTATGATCTCCTTAAGGCCTTGCATTGCTCTAAATATTTTTTTGTGGTATTGTGTTTTGACCCATTCTTCCCATCATGAGAGACACCATATCCATCATTGCATCTAATTTTCTCTCAAACCTCCTTCTAGGAATCGGTGTCCTTTCTCTCTCTTTTCCTCTGTCATACCTGTTACCAAAGGACCTCTCGTTATGACCAAATGTTTTCTCATTACCACCAAACACTCTCTCATCATCTCCTATTTCTGTTTCCTGAGAATAATCCCAATGTGGTCTTAATACCTCTGAAGTTGTCTGTCCTTCTGGAACCTATGGTGGCTGCCAATGATTTTCCCCTTTCTTTTGTTCTCTTGCTGCATATCTCTTTTCTCAGTTAGTCATAGAAATTTAATACTCTTTTTTTTTTTTCAAAAACTCATAGGTTGGCAGGAAAAGTTTGCTCTGATACCACTGTAATAAGGCACCCCACTTTTTTTTTTAAAACTTTGTTTGTTGCCCTTGTGTTTGTTCAATGAAGTTTGAGTTTATCTTTTGTGTCTCAATATGTTTGCAAGATGTAAGAATTTGTAAAGTGCAGATTGCAAAAACATAAATACAAGAACTGAATAGTTTCAGCAGAGATAGTAACCAACAACACAAGTTTTCATTTTTATGATAAAAATAAGAACTTTACAATATTTTAATCAAACTCAATGGAACCTATTACAACAACAAATGAAAGATTGGCATTGATGTTGACACCTCCAACAAAGGCATTGCAAATTCTAGTTTCCCAAGCACCTAAGTCTCATTTATCCAACTTCAAATCCTTCAAACTCCAAATTCCATAAATGCTAGTCAAAAGACAAGTTTGCTAGCAGCAAAGGGTTGCCCTCCTAAGAAGTTTGACCTATTCCAAAAATTAAAATCCTCCACCAAATTTTTTTTTCTAAGGATCTTTGGAATCACCCTTGAGAGAGCTGCAAAATAGAACACCCAAAACCAAAACTCCAGCTAAAACGAGTTATGAGCAAAAATTCAGTTTTAGGTCCATGACTACCAAACTCCAAAAAACTGAAATACCACTCCAAAACTTCAAGAAAATCACACCAAACTTTATCTAAATGAAAGCACACCAAAAATCCCTTAAAGTACTGAAAGATCTTCAAGTTTTCTCTCTTGTAGATCAATTTGTGAAGCTCTTGTTGAAATAGATTTGCAACCAGCACCAATATCTGACTAGGGTGGATATTTCACAATTGAAATCAGCCCAACAATGGAGGGTTTTTGTCCTCTCAATGTTTCCCAAGCAACCAGATGAAAATCTAGAAGCATTTTTAATTGTCAAAGGTTTGGCTTGACCATTCTCTGCACCCATTTTAGGTGTCTACACTACCAATGAATTAGCTCTATCATTGTACTCTCTTGGGACTACAAAAATTTCAAAATCTTCAAACTTCTCTATTTTCCCAAACTAAGTTACAACAATGCCTTAGTCATTCATTCTTTATTTGATATAAGTTTCTCACCTAAAAAACTACTAGTTTAGTATCACCTTAAACATGGAGGTTTCTTATCCCTTTTCTACATGCAACCTCCATACCTAAAAACAACACTTCATACTCTACAATATTGTTAGTGTTATCAAATTGTATCTTAAAAGAAAAAAAGAAAGAATTTTCCTTGTGGAGATATAAAAAACAATACCACCAAATTCAATAATCCAAACATCATTTAGACCACCCAAACTAGTAGCTTCAAAATCTGAAACTTCTTCATCCGAAGATGTTTCATCATTTGAAGAAGACGTATTATTTGAAGATGATTATCCTTCCAAAGAAGATGATGCATATTTTTCTAACTCATTGCTTGAATTTTTACTTGAAGACTCATCATCTTCATCTATTTGCAAATAGTATGTACCCATACCTGAAGACTCAAAAAGGATTTGAGCTCTTGGATCATCTAACTTGGTTACTAAAAATTTAGCCTCCCTTTTAGGAAGTAGCTTTTGCATAACACCCTTCATGGGTATTTGGCCTCAAACATTTCCATGTTCAACTCACCTCCTACATCCTTCTAGAAGTTATGCCCTAGAAATATTCCATATGATACGGGAACGTCAGCCAACAAGATAGTCATTTTGATTTTCTTGTCTAGGAATGCGACAAAGGAAAATTGTGCATCCTATATTTTCCCAATCAGAAGCACTTGTTTGTTCTCCATTGAAAAGCAACAACTAAAAAATTTCATAAGATTTAGACCCAAAGCAGTAGCCACTTTGAGGGGCATAAAATTATCAGAAGTATTGAAATCGATTACACAGTTGCTTAACTTATAACCACTTACTAACAATGAGATGTAAAATAAGTCTATCCTCCCAAGGACAAATGATGGAATATAAACCAAGTTTCTCTGTGGAGGCATAGGTTTGGAAATCTAGCTAGGATGTCATGAGAAGAGTTTCAGCTTGGATGGGTCCCCTTATCTTTGGAAAACTTAACAAGTCTATCAAATTGGTCAAGATTATCCTTTAGATACTCAGCCTTAAACATCTAAATCTTAGTCTTCTTAGCATGGCCAATTATATCAAATTCCTTGAAAGAATTCATCAAAGAAGATGGGGTATTTTCATTGGCAAGCTTAGAAGTGGGAACACTAGTCTTAGGAACCAAAGTATTGGCCTTAGGAAATGAAGAAGATGCAGGGGATGAATAGGACTTACTTGCTTGCTTACTGCTGCATCTTTTAGTTAAATCGACAAAGGAGCTCCCCTTTTAGCAATAGTAACTAGTGGTTGTGAGCTATCTTTTTCTTTCTTTGCATCACCTTGAGGTCAATCAAGCTGATTTTTTTGTGAACGATTAAAATACAACATAAGAATCAATCACCATTTCTTCTTCATCAAATTCTTCTTTGTATTGCAAAAATCAAATATTAGAATTGCCAAACAGATCTACTTCCTCCTCCTGGAATAGATCAATATTTTTTTCAGTGGGATATTTTGGTTGTGTATAATCCTCTTGTTTAACTTCATAGTAACCCATTACTACATTTGTGGGTGGAGCTTCAAGAGAAAGTCTTCCTTGCAATGCAGGAAGCCTGTTCTGATTTCTAGTTGCATTGCTAGGAAAATTAGGATTGGGATAAGTTCTCCTTGGAACGTCCTTGTAAGCAAGAGTGGATGAACCTTGAAATATTTATTTCTTCAAATCTAGCAACTTGTTTGCAAAATTTTGCACCATATGATCCATGGTGCTTGAGGAATTTGTATTTGAAGATGTTTGTCCTTTATTTCTATTTGTTTCTTTCCTTATCTTTCTAGCAAGATTCAAATCATCCTCAAAACTAGTAGCCAATTGTTGTGTTGTTTCAAGATTAGTTGGGGCTGCCCTTCACAATAAGAAACTCATCTCTGGCAACTATTTTTTTATGAAAAAGCACTCCAGATTATGCTCAGTCAGTTGGGCATCAACTAGAAGTCTTATTGTCAAATTGTTAAACTTTTCCATGAACATCGCATGGGTTCATGTGACTCTTTTCTCATTGTTGTAATTTATGCCAACAAGGCATGAGAATTATCAACAGGCTTGAATATTTCCTCAAACTTAGTTTGAAGAGTGGCCCAGCTTAATAGTACTAGCAACAAGATTATAGAACCAATCAGTTGCACTACTCCTTGTAAGGTTTCCATGAACAACCAAAAACTGAAATATCTTCATGTTCCACACCAAGAACACCACCTACAATATAAAAAGCAACAATATGTTCATCAAGATGTTATTTTCCATCTCCATAAAATTTTGAGATGTTCTTACATGAAACCCATGGAATTTCATGCAAAGGTGATGTCAACCTCAAAGGACCAAAGGCATTACCCCAAGGACCTTATGGTGGTTGTTGAGCTACCATAGTGCCTTGCAATAGTGTGATAGGTAAAACTTATAGAAAATTAGAAGCTTCACTTGGGAGTGATGATCTTACTCTTTGAGAAGGATAACTTCTTGTGTATTGTAATGGTGACCTTATCTACGGAGGGAAAGGAATAATATTATGTCTACACAACAACTCAAAAAAAGGATCAACCTGACCTTGCGCCCTTTAACTATGAGTATATCTTATTTCTACCATAGTGTAGTCTTTGAAACAAAAATAAAATTAGCAACTAAAGATGTTTATAAAATGCAATGATACCCTAGTATACTTGTCTACTTCAACCAAAAACATGAGGCTTTGGTTGTGTTCTCGTGTTGATGGCTCTAACTTCATCATTATCTAGGCCCGAAGTATGTTTGGAAATATCAAGGACTCTTAGGATTGAATCCTTCACCATATCACAAGCTTCATCATGCCTTCCTAAAAACACTTTTAGGTTTTCTAGGGTCAACTAAATATCTAGCAACTTATCCATTGAAGCCACTAAAAATTATTGATCTTCAAACTCTTCCTGGATCATGTTGGTAAATTCTTGGACAATTGTATCTGAGGAAAGGGACTTTCAATTGTCATCAATCAACTTACAAGGAAGCTCTTCAACTCTATTGACAAGGTTCAAATTTTTGTCCTCGTTGACTTCACAAGCACTTTGCAAGTCATCAATCAACTCTTTTATGACATTCACCTTGTGTATCATGGTCTCCTTAACTTCTACAAACATTTACCTATTAGGAATGATCTCAACTTCCACTAATGTATCCAGTTTGATCTATTTCATTTTGACCCAAGCCTGCAAACTATTTTCCATGTCTTGTTGCTCCTAAGATAAAGCATCAATAGTTTTGTCCAACTCTAACCTTATACTCTTCATCTTTTTGATTTGCTTCACTAGTGATCTCAAGAGTTATGTACCTTGTGCCATCATTCGATCTATGAACTCACCGACTACTTTACCCCTTGCATGCACCTTTTCCACTTTCAAAATAATTAGATCCTTAATGCTAACAGCCACAAGTTCAACTGACTCTGAAGATTGGGTAATCTTCAAGAGTACTGCAGATAATTGTTCTGCCTTGGCCTTATATTGATCCTTCACTTTCTTAACTGTATCAAATTTCTCTATGAGAGTTCAATGTTGATTCAACATTTGATTTTTCACTTTCATGAGTAATTTTACCTAATTCAACCCTTGTGACAAAGTAATTGGGGATGTCCACTTCTTCCAAAGGTCTTGTCAGGAGGAGGTTGTGCCACCTCGGCATACCTATTACCATCCTTGTCAAACAATAGCTTGGAGAGGGTCTTGACCTTCTTCTTGGTCTTTGTTTTTATAGGTGCTAGTTGTGCAAAGTTGAATTCATCTAGGGACATAGCTTCCCTTTCCTCTTAGTTGTTTGAGACAAGAGCTAAGGTGGAAGTGGTAAGATATCTTTTGGATAGGAAATCATGGTCAAATTGGATGTCATTGCACTAACAAAAGTTTTTGTCACAATGGGAGAAGTGTTATTCAATACAACACTAGGCATCTCCACTCTTCACACTTGTGCATACTCATACATGAATTGTTCTAAGTTATATTGAGAAATGATATAAAACAAGGGTGATGAAAAACTAGGCAAAGAATTGGGAGAGCCCAAAATGTTCTCCAAACCATGATTGGGACTATCAAAGATTGACTCTGAGGCTGAGGACGAATGGATAGATTGAACTGACACTACAAGAGCAACATTGGAAATAGCTATATGGATAATTGTGACAATAGGAACACTAGAAAGACGAGAAGACATAAGAGGAGTAGGAGTAGACACAATAGTAGAAATGGAAAAAGAGGAGATAGGTGATTCCTCTAGAATGTTCTCATGAGGAGACACTTATGATTCCTCATGTTGTCCTTCATCTACTTGCCTCTTCTCTTGAATAGGCTCTTCTTGTCCTTCAACAGATGACCCCTCTATAGCTTTTTTGCTCTTCTTCTTACCACCTTTCACAACAAATACAATCTTGGGCTTAGAAGGCTTAGTGTAACTAGGAGCATCGCTCTTGTTCTTTATCCTCAATTCATATTTCTTACCTTCAGGATCTTGTGACTCTTCCTCTAACCCAGTGAGAAATTGTTTCAATTGAATTCCCTTTTCTTCTAACCATACATTTGTGTTAGCAAGAATCGGTTCAAACCTTTTTCAAATTTAAGTTACCTCTTTCTATGACCATAAGATGGGGGGTAGAGGAGATCCTGCAATGTTGTTTCTTTCATAAGCGGGGTTTAAAATATCACCATCATCTTTCATGCCTTCAACAACATCATCCAAATCTAGCTCTTCAATTTGTTCCAATGTTAATCTGTAGTATTCCAACTTTGTGATTTCTTCCTCAGTCCTACAATCATCCCACACATACTCAATTTTATGTACATGCACATGTGCCTTCTTGATCTAAACCTTCATACCTCGATAATCGAGATCTAGCCTTTTCTTGAACATTTAAAAAGTGATTAGCTACATTTTAGATTCAACGGATTTGGCCTTCAAAGAGATTTGAATGGAATACCTGCCAATCGTCAACAAAAACCTAAATCTTAGCTTGTGGGACTCCATCTACTTGCTATGAAATGTAATTATCTCTCTACACAATTCCATCAAGGTAACTATGTTATTGGGGTTTCGTGGGAGCATATACAAATATCCCACGAAACAACCAACTCTCAGATATGTGAATGTGGGGAATTGTAGGTAGAGGAAACCATACTTATTTACCACTGTCCAAGCCTCATCTGACACTCTTTTTCTTTCCATTTCAAGGTCAAATGCACACATAAATGGAGCAAAGAATACAACATTCACTCTTCAAAAATATTGAATACTCCTATCAAGAGTAATCTATTTAAATTACTTGTAGCTTGGAGTCACCCTTTCATTTCCTTTTGTTTGCAACCCAACAAAATTTCTCATAGCCATAGTAACATGCACCAAGTAGGATGTCATGTATAATTTTCACGTTGTATGAACTTTGGTCAACTAATCATGAATGGAATTTCTAATCTGATGACCCTAGAAGATTTGTTGTTTTCCCCTCTTTATGATCTTTATGTATAAATGTATCTAGTCTTCAAATGTGGATGAGGTAGGAAAACCTTGCACTCTACTAAGAAGAGTGATAAGATCATTCACTTCTTCGATGAAATCACTGCAAGGGAAACTCTTGGGCCATCTTGAGACAGTCAACTAGGGATTCTTCAACCATTTGTTGTTAATCAACCTCTTAGAAAAATATGGATCTTTATCATACTCTTCCTATGTAGATTCCTTGATGAATTATGTATACATGTCAATGCTTGAATGTACGAAATCTTTGTCAAGAAAATCTGCATCTAACCTTATGCCTACATCTCCATTGGCATCCCTGACACTTCTATCATTTTTGTTGAAATGAGAAGCAAATTGAAGGACAAAATCTGGATTATGCGCTACAAAAGGAAACAAATCTACCATTTGAATGTTAATTTACACTATATATCTCATTCCATCAATTGGTTTCTTTTGAGTCCTTGTCACAAACTCCCACATGTCAACATGCCCAATTTTAGTGTCCTTGAACTCAACTATATTTGATGAAATTGAGGTAGCCAAAAACACTCCCTGAAACTTGAATTTCATTGATTTTCCTTTGCTTGGAGAGGGATATGTCATTGGAAAGAAACAATATCCTTGAGGGAAGGAAGGATAAAATTTTTGGAATGAGTTCACAAGAAACTACATGACAAATTTAGCATTTTGCAATGTTACAAAACCAGCATGATTGGAGAATTGCAAAGGTGGGAAAATTCAGAGTGATTGCATGAGCTTGGAAGGCTTAAGCGTGATGGAGGCGAAAAATGGAGCCCAAGTGGTCAAACTTCCAAAAAGGAAAAATATCCCCAAGTGAGGAAAATTTTACACCATGATGTTAGCAAGTGGATTTTGAAGTTTGCAAAAAGTTGTGCAAAGTTCTACAAATTTTCCAACTTTGCAAGTGGAAGTACCTTTTTTTATGTAAAGTCAGAAAAAATCACTGACTATACATGTGAGAAAGTCATTTGAATGAAAATTCATTAAATTTCAATGGCCCTACACTTGGGGAATCAAACTTCTCTCTAGTGCTAAGTCGGGAAAAATCTTCGACTATACATTTTTAACCATGAGAAGTATTATACATAATTAGTGAAAAACAACAAGTATGCATGTGGATGGAAACATCCAAGTTCATGAAAAGTTGGGGGAAAACCCTTACTATACACATGAAGGGTAAGACATATGTTGGGGTGAAAAAAACCCCAACATTACATGTGACTCAAACGAAACCAAAACTTGTTTATGGGGCAAAAAAATTTGCTCTGGTAAGTAAGGTATGGAATCCACTTTGGGTTTGGGCTCATAATGTTTAATTGGTAAAAAACACCAATATCACAAATATTATATGAAGACCACATAACAACAGTGAAAATCACTAATATCACATGACATATTAAAGCAAGTTTAGAAATCTTTTGGTATGGTTCATTGATGTTCAGTCAGTGAAAATAGCCGATCGAACACATCACAAATTACACCTTATGATTATAAGCGTAGTCGATTAAAACTACCAACATTGCTAATGACTCAAGTCCATAAGGCATCTGTAGTGAAAATCCGTGACTATGCAGCTTGACCTCCTTTTTTTATACAATGTTGATGAAAAACAATGAAAAATACATACAACAAAAGTTAAACCAAGTAAAATCCGAATGAGTTATTTGGGAGATTTCACACAGTTAACTCTATGCATCGTGGGGCTTGAATATCGCAATGCATAGACCCAAACATTAGTAAATCTACTCACGAATGAAAATGAATTCAAGTTTTAGGCTAGGGTTTGTGAAACGACCATCAATGAATGGAAGAACAATGTAGACAAAAACCATTTAAATATAAACCAAAAGAAAATTATTTTAAAATGTTTTACATTTATAATGATAAACAAATCTAAACCAAAAACCTGACATATGATTAAAAACAACAACAAAACAAGAAATAAAGCACAACAAAGTTTTTACATAGCCGCAAAGAAAATAACAATGGAAACCCTAAAAATGAAGAAAGACCAACTCCAAATCTTCACACCAAAAGAACTCAAAAGGCTCAATCAAACTCACAAATGAGGGAGGAAGACAAATAAACAAGTGAAATGAAAAAGAAAAGAGTTAAAACCAATTTAAAACCCAAACTAAAATGTCATTAAAACAACATTAATGATGAACTCGTGTGAAGCTGAGTTTGTAGTGGTGGGAGAATTTAACACCATTGAAACTTTCAAAAGTTTGATAGATATCATGCAGGGTCAGTGAAATTCACCAACCATGCAATTTTTATTTTTGCATTGGGCTTGCAAGGCTACTAAAATTCAACGCTCCTACAAGGGAAAAAATTTCTAACTTTGGAAATGAAGTTTTAATACTTATCTTCTTTTGCAAATTTTGAGGAACCAAAAATTGTTAATGCTTAGAAAGATGTTCCGAAGATGGAGGACCACACATGAGGGAAAATGTGATTTGCCTCATTTTGCATTCTTGGAGTGTGTGAGTTACAAAACAAACAAGTTTTGTAAGGGTTATCCCATGAATTGAGATCAGTTGAATTCAAGGATAACACATAGTATTAATCAAAATTGAGAAACTTAATAGCCCAATGTTAGTCCAACCCCCAAAGGGCATCACTAGGTTAAAACTAGCCAACTATTCAATAACCTATTTTATAGTTGATAAGGTCATCATTGTAGGGAGTGTAACGTGTAGGTAAATTGACATGATGAACAAGGCTAAATAAACGGGTCTGCTTCATAAGGTTTCCATCATGAGGGGGTTATACATACAAGGAAAATTTCATCAAAATGCAAAGACTTAGTTTTATTTTACAAAATTTAGAGAGGTCCTAATTGATTCTACACTATAATTAGACATGGTTGAACCTACAATTATATCTAGGGTTCTCCCACAATCTTATTTATTACAATGAAACTCTTGGGCACTTGCCTTTAAATCTTTCACCTCTACTACATGACAAGTAAATTATGGTCAAACTAGTGCTAAAAAGCACCTTTAGGATTTTGAGTCAATCACCTCATTCAACAAAGAATGGGAAAAGTGAAAAGAAAGTACATTTCTCATCTACAAGTGTGCATCAAGAATAATTTAACATTAATGTATTTCTTATATTTTAAAATATTTAATAAAAATCGCAATAATGAGAAAGACTCTAAATTAACTCACTTATAATCACCCTATATAAAATGAGTTGTAAGTAAAAACTCAACTCCATGATAATTGTATTAGTATAATAAAGATTTATTTGATTATTCTAAAATCAAATACACCAACAAGACATATAGTCTTTATAATATTTTTCTTTGTTTAGACTTCAAAACAAAATTTAAAATTACAAAGAAAAATTATTATAATTAAAACTACTATGCAAAATTTATCTTTTAAATTTTATTTTTAATAAATCATTTTCATTTTAAAAACACCAACTTGTGAACATTTGTAAAATTATGAGTTATATGATATAACTATAGTAACTAAAAAATACCAATTTGGTAATTCATTTATTTTTTAAAATTTCACCTTTACACTCACAATTTTCCTTATTCTTAGAATCTCACCATGTATGTAATATGAACAAGCTTATGTTTATAAAATATTGATTATAATTAAATGACTTAAATATTTGCATACAAGCTTCTCTTAGCTTCAAGAATATTTATTCAAATATTCTCTACACAACCACAACATAGCACAACACATCACATCACATCACATCACATCACAACATTACACAAAACAACGCACAACCACAACATAGCACAACACATCACATCACATCACAAAACAACGCAACACAACATCACATCACATCACAACATCACACATAATAACACAACACAAAATCACACAAAAAACAACACAAATATTACACAAAACACAATACAACACATCCTTTTAACCATTCAATTGAAATATTGATGGTTATAAAAACTATATTACATGCCCTCATATTTTATAAAATGAATGACTCATTAATAAAAATAAAATATTATTTAAAGTTTCAATAGCTATTAGTTATGTCATTTGTAATAATCTTAATAGTTGATAGTGAAATAGTGCAATGTCTTTAGTGATGTGTTTTATTATGTGCAAGAAGTTTTAGTCATTTGAAATAATGTGAATATGTGGTTGGTCAAAATGTGCATTTTATAATTATGGAGACATAGTTATGTCATGCAAATTGAATTCATAAAATGAGTTAATGACTACCTTTTAAAATGTTTTTATAAGTGTAATTTATGATTTTCCATTGTGGGCAATGTTAATATGTCACGCATCAAGTTATTCAATTTGTCATTATGGTGGAATGGTTATTTCATGTGAATTATGTCCATTTAAAATGTTGTTTTCATAAGGGTAATTGATGAATGTCCATCATGAACTATTTTATGAAGTGGCCTATGTTGTGATTCATAAATAGTAAATTTATTAATAAAATTGTGATTTGTAGCTTTAATGTTAACATCAAATAAATACATTCTTAAATAAGAATTAAACATTATCCAAAAGAAATAAAAAATGCAAGGGACACAAGAGACATGCCTTAAAGAATGGCTTTGGCCTAGTTTGACCATTATTTAAGCTGTCAAAAAATTACGTGACTTTAAGGAGTGGCCATGGTTGATGACCTTTCCCTTCAGTCTTTGAAAGGGGTTTAATGGGCTTTCAATATTTTTTTTATTAATCATTGTATTTTTACATGTTATAAAAATACTAGGTCAATGTAATTGACCAAAATATTAATAAAGAAATGTCAAATGACCAATTCCATCCTTTGTTGCTCTAAATTTACACCGTCAACTTCACTCCTACACTTGATCCCACCATATTGGTTATCAAACAATCTAAAATATCAAACACATGTACATACCGGGTCTTTTTTATATTATTTTTATCCTCACCAAGCACATCAACTTCAATGATTGCAGCTTCATGTGTTGATATAATATAGATAATAAAGAATAGCTATAAATTCTCTTAATTGTTAGTCACAATATTTTACAACTTGACTAGAAGTACTTAAAATAAAGAATATATTGGAACATTATTGCATGAACATGTTTGTGATTTAAAACAATGGCATCCACTTAATAAACTTTCTAAACATAAAAAATAAAGAGAAAGAGTTTCAAAGGAAAAAAGAAAACCACAAGCCTAAATCTACCTTCCAACATATTCCTAAGAATCTTGCCTGCAAGAACATAAAAATAAATTCTAGTCAATCTATATTAGAAATCAAAATACTTATTTCCAAGTAAAATTAAGATAAAGAATGGCCTCTAAAGGACCATGAATCAATGAAAATGGAGATAATATTGTCATGAGTTGTAGGAAGAAAATCGTGATCATTAGAAACATCATGAGCAATCAAATGGGGTGTAGCATTATCATATAATGTAGGTAAAGAAGAGAACATTCTTGGGACTATATCATGAGAAAGCATGGGATTATCTATATATACTAATGGCATCGCTCTTGTTCTTTATCCTCAATTTGGATTTATTACCTTTAGGATCTTGTGACTCCTCCTCTGATCTAATGAGAAAGTGTTTCAATTGAATTCCCTTTTCTTCTAACCATACATCCATGTTAGAAATAATCAGTTCAA